>OZ018318.1:232079918-232679918 GCA_963969495.1 Ceratothoa steindachneri
TGATGCGAGAAAAATGGAAAATGACTGATCCGGAAGCGTGCAAACTGAAGAGAAATTTCAGTAATGGAGTTTTGTTCTACGATAACACTTTCAATCCATTTTGTCTAATAATAATTCCGTCATTTTCTATATGTGTCGGTCTACTGCAATACTGCTACAATAAAGTAAGAGAAACTATAAAAGAACTTTTAATTACAGGGGAGATAAAAATAAGATTATAATAGCATCGTTGGACGCAAGCTATCAGAGGTATAGGTTAAGGAGGCATGTAGACCGGGAGTGGTATTCAAAATGTTAATTACAACATAAGTAAAGTTGGGGACATTTATGATATTATAAAAGTGCTCATAATAATCATTATATCGAAACCGAGATCTTAAAGCTAGAGGTATAATGCCACTTCTCTTCGCCTCAGAAACTCCAACCCAGTAAAGGAGACAAGGTCAAATGGAAGAGACCTCCAAAACCGTGACTTCTGGGCATTTATTCGGGTATAGGCTTGAGCGTTTCTCTGGCACCAGGCACCTGTAACCCTCCTTACGCGACCGCAAGGACCCCTTCCCCGCCTGCTACCCATGGTGCGCTTCAAAGCGAAACAGAGATTCCCCATTAGAGCTCCAGGACACCGCCTTAGCAGACCCCGAGACTCGGACTACTCCCTCTGGTGCATGCTAGTAGACTTCGGCGCCCTAATACCTAACCCAGCGGTTCTCATCCTAAGGACCATGGCCCTTAAAGGAGTCATGGTAAGAATTTAGTGGGGGGGAGGGGTATGGCCATCTGTTAGAAATAATCCATTTCTAATTAAGTTAGGAATCGGAATTTAAAACAAAAATTGTATAACTCACTCTGTCCTGGGATAAGAAAATTTTCCTTTTTAATTGCCTACATCGACAATAAAATTGTAACAGTTCCCTAATTAATTGTTCAATTAAAGAAATACATTGCCTAATGGTTAAGGGCAACATTCAAACATTAAATTTTTGTAAATCTTTTGTATATTTATTGTAAAGAAAATATGTTAATTGAAAATTGCAGTAAATAAGTATTGTCGTTTTTACTATACACAATTACTGACATGCTTAGCTGCATTTTGTGCAGTATATTTAATACTTATTTCTTCTATGGGCTAAATATTTATATCACAACTTGGGACAAAATGGGTCCAAATGGACCCCTCTAAATTTATAGTAAAAAGATTAATTTTATGAAGAAATTTAATATAAAACCACATTTTAATGGATTAGGAGCATGAAGTTCTCTTTTACTCAAAACTGCGCTGGCTTTCAAAGGACAATGTTGTGAATCGACTGTTTAGACTTCAGATGGAGGTTAAATTGTTATTAGAAATGCAAGCGAAAGATGAAGTCTTGAGTCAATTCAATGAGGTTTTGTGGGAGTCACGTCTTGCATACTTAGCAGATATATTTGAGCAGAAGAATAGATTGAATCTCAAGCTACAGGGCAAGGAAATAAGTGTGTTTCACTTTATGGATTCTCTTTGTGCATTTCTTGCCAAGCCAAAGAATTGGCAAAGGAATGTCGGTGCCAGCAATGTTGCCATATTTAAAAACCTTTCAATTCTTCATTACTTAAAACTGAATTCACTCAGCATCCGAGATCCTTAAAAGTGAACTCAAAATGTACTTCCCTAAATTCGCAGAAGAAGAGGGGAAGTTAATGAGGAATCCATTTAGTGGCAAGCTTGATAATACTACCATTTCCAATAAGGTTCAAGACAAATTCATTGATCTCAAAAATTATTCTACTGCCAAAGATCTTTATGAATAAGAATCTTTGAATGTATTTTGGTGTTCAATATATCAATCGCTGGTTAAGTTGAGATTGCAATTCAACTTGTTTTGCCCTTTTCAACTACCAATTTATGTGAACCGGAACCAACTGAATGTGGACCCCGACATGAGATGTGCATTACCAGTGATACAACCTTGGATTCGTCAACTGAGTGAAAATAAACAATTTTAGCCTTCTCATTGAGCTGTGATACAATTTATGTGGGGTCAAATACAAATAGTTTTGATTTTTATATGAAAAATACATCAAATAATCTTTTAAGAAGTATATCACAAAATCTATCAAAATACGAGTATAAGAAACTTATGATTGAAAACTTTGCAATGAACAATAGAACAAAGGTGTTCTCATCACATATACATTTTTTTCCCTGGGCGGTAGAAAATGAAGGAGAGCCACAAGGATGTTGAGAATTAAAGAAGGGGGGAGAGAAATAGGTCGAGAAGCACTGAACTAACAGTTTATCACTGAAGGCAAGCGGCCGACTGATTGGGGATTCCTACTGTTTCGGTTACTTCCAAAAGTGTCAGTAGCGAGCGTGAGCGAGCTGATTCGAGATACCTCCCGTGCTTGTTCTGCTTGAAAGAAGTATATCTAGCCTACCCACCCCTCTTGACCCCCTGGACTCAGTAGAAAAGCGATAGACTGATTGGAGATTCCTCTTGTTTCTATCGACCTCACTGCGTCAAAAATTACTTAAGTGGAACTGATTGAAGACTCCTTTGTCGCCCTTGGCCGTGGGTGACGAAATGAGCAGGTTAAAGATACCGAGGTGCCTGCTTTGATGAGGCTCGGGTGACAAAGGAGCAATTAGTGTCCCAGATGTACGAGGTCATCTTTGGACAACTAGACATCTGCATAAAAACCTCATCGAACTAGCTCATAGATAGGCAGCCATCTGCCATAAACACTCCGATATAGAGAATTTAACTTCCAAAATAGGCATCTTACCTGCTAGCCCAAATTGAACTCGAGCCGAAACATGCCCCTTTAGTCACTACAAGAAAGACGTTGGTCTTCAGGCATATCGACACTTGTATAGGGGCCAGAACTGAAGAAGAAATAATGACAGTGATCGAAAGGAACCAGATGTTGGTTGAAGTTGCGGAGGTCGTCAAATTCCGCAACCAAACACATGCGTTCAAGGTGATCATTGAAGAAATGTACATGGCAGAAAATTCAAATATGACCGGGTTGAGGCTCTTCTGTATGGTCATCGTCTCTACGCAAATCTCGCAAGAGAAGCACTGCTACTTGCTGACGTACTTCTCCTGTTATGAAAGAGAAGGTAACCTCACTCGAAATTGTCCCGAAAAAGAGAAGACTCTGTGCTCAAAACGCGGACAGGAAGTGCACACATGGATGCACTGCGTCTCGCAGGTGAAAAAGTGCCTAAACTGTGCAGGGTAACAGAGATACCCTGAGCAGGCAGTGGGCTGTGCCCAGAGTGAAGCTAAAGCGTAAAAAGACTGTATACAGTCTCTCCAAGCCGAGCATATGCCATTGCAGCAAGATCTTCACCGCAGCCGACATTTACCCAGCACCAACCTCAGCCATAAATAATCCTCCGACTATTGGACTCAACCCCATTGAAACTGCTTGTGTGCATTCTTCACGCGTACACCCTAAATCACATGGCCCCTAAATCCTTTAATAGGGAGCTTAAAATTAATGGATGCAAAGAAAATGTAGCCTCTAAGGTTCCCAGCAAACTTTTTATCTGACAAAGTTTTATTCCTGCGAGGCGGAGCTTCCATCGCAACCACCCACCATCCTAGAAAAAAACAAGAGCAACAGAAGAAGTGGCCCCAAAGTTGAAAAGAATCTACACCCATAAACGAAAAAATGGACGCAGCTGGACCCTCCACGAAGCAAGACGAATCAAAGACGGACACCATAAAAATCAAAAAGGAAAACCCAACAACAAAAGGCGAAACAAAACAGACATCTAAGTCCTAATCACTCGATGCCAGACATATCAATCTGGTCATCGCAGTGAATAAAAATACCACCCAAACAACGTCCTTCACCTAAGAGGACATTGCCACATATATCCAAAAGGAGTAATTCAAGTATTAATTCGACTCCTCAACAGAGGTGGAGGTAGTTAAGACCCTCCTGCCCGAAAAGAGAGTAAAGATGTAAGACTTGTCCTCAAATTCTTTGAGCCAAGTCTTACAGTGCTCCTAAGTACAATAAGTCTCGGGTTAAGCCTAGCAAGTGAACATAGCAAGAAACAGACTAGTAATTTTTGAGCATAACGTGCAAGGATGGGCAAACCATAAACACTAGCTGTTCAATATATACAAAAGATTGACCCCGATATCCTTCTTCTTACCGAAACATGAATAAGAGACGAATATCCAATTAAGATATTCGGATTCAACGACCTACAAAGGAACCTGACTGGCAAAAAATATGACGCAGCGGTGATTACCTAAGAAAAACGAAACACTGCGATCCTCAGCTTTAAGCAAAAAGTTCATGGCCTAAGCTTAATAAAAACGAGGCACTTGAAAGAAACCGCATTGAAAACAAAAACTAGAATGTTAAATCTTTTTAATGCGGTATTAACGTCAGGATACTTCACAGACACCCTAAGGACATAGAAATAATCTTTATTCCTAAACCGGGGACGACTAAAGATATAGTGATGAACTACAGCCAATCTCAATTCTTAAGATAATAGGAAAATTATTCGAAAAGATCCTATGTAAATAATAGGCTGTTCTTCCATATGTGGTCACACTTAGTACAGAACACCGAACAACAAGGCTTCCACAAGAAAAGGAGCCCCGAGACTGAAATCTCCTTAACACTCCACCATGGTAGATGTTGTCAGCCAGGGTGTAAAAAAAGCACTCAACACGGTATGGATAGGCTTTATCGAATACAAGATCTCGAGAGACTCGGGTTGTCTCCGCATTTCGTGAAAATCCTCCACTCCTACCTCACCAGCAAGAAAGCGGTGATAGCATTCGGGAACCTTATTTAACTTCCTATCCAAAGTCCCCCAAAGAGACAGTTTGAGTCCCACCCTCCCTACGGTCTTACCCCGGGGACATTCGGAAATCACTGCTTCCCCGGAACCTCAACGTACACTACGCGGTCGACTTCACTCAAATTGTGAATCGCTAAACCAGATCTAAAAAAAGTGATGTCGAAGGCGATTGCAGCCGAGGCCCAGAAAATCTCCAGGTACGAGGATAAGTGGAAAATATAGGGGAACGAGCCCAAAATCATCGCATTCGCGATTGGCAGACGGGAGACGGAGTCCATCGAACTGGAAAACACGACAGTTAATTATTCACCGAGCGCGAGCACCGGAGCTTCAGGATCTCTAAACGCGACACAGGAAGCCATATTAACTCGAAGTTAAAGTTGCGAAACTAGAACTAAACAAACTTTCCCGATTTCGTAACCTAAACATGAAAAAACCCAAATTATATAATCCCCTAGTAAGGACAAAACTACTCTACCCAGCAGTTCCACTCAACACATCCTGGAGGAGCAGGATGTTTAAAAAGCAAAGATTGCAAAATGAGGCCTTATGCTTCATTTACATCTTAAAATGGGACGATTATAATTATGCTACATCAAGGGAGTTTCACAGAACAACTGAGATAGATACAGTGAATGTCTTCTTGCATTGACAAAACACCACTATCTGGGACAGCCTGAATGCACCTCTCCTACCACGTACTGTAGACGACTTGTTCAGACTACAGGACCGGGAGAGATACAAGTTGTATATGCCTCCAGCAACGTCGGTGGCCACAACGGCTATCTACAGATAATCCTGCTTCCAACTAGTTTGCGGATTAAAAAGTGAATTAATAAATAACTCAGACGCTTTCCAACCAAATTGTTAAATGTAACGTAACATTAAAGATCAGTATTCATTGATTCTCGTTACTATTGTTTAACTATTTATAATTTATTATCAATTATTTACTCCGGATGTTCTTTGGACAATTACAATTATTATTATTTTGTTGTTTTAGCAAAATTTATTTCAAATGTAAATATACGCAATCATCTAAATACTGAGATGTCCCTCAAAAATGAAAGAGACTCATTACCAAAGTCTTAAAGAAGTGCCGTTTCAAGACGGCTGCAGCAGTTCCCTAAGAGATTAGTGAGATTTTGGCTATCAATATACCCAGGCAGACTATGTCACATCAGCTAGAGGAAGATAATCTACACTTTCGAACACACGCGGTGAGCCATTGAGCATTCTGAAGAACAAGAAGATTCGTTTTCCATTTGCCCCTGGGATATGGCACTTTCGTCTAAAACCCTTTGGTCTAAAAGAATTTTCGTCTCAAAGAACTTTGCTCGAAAGAAACTTTGGTCTAATGGAACTTTGGTCCAAAGGAACCTTGATCTAAAGCGACTTTCGTCGAAAAGTATGTTCTTTGAGCTGTAAATTTATAAAAATATATGTATTCTGCATAATGTATATAGACATATATAAATACTTAAATGAATATAATTTGAGTGCGATTTTTTTTCAATTTTTTAAGCATTATTTACCATTTTGTGATGAAATAATTACATTAGCTTTGAACAAGATTTATATATGTTCAATAAAAAAGGGTTTTCATATAGGGACACGTAGAAAACCATCTTTGAACCCTTATTTTTAACAGTGTTGATTGATATTAAATCATAAAAACTAATATCTTTGAAAAAAATAAAGGGGTGGGGTACTTTTGTCTACTATTTCAGAAATTGCAACCTTGTCTTATGGATAGTATCCTATTTACTACACAATCCGTAGAAAGTGTAATAAATACACAAAAATCAAATATGCAGCCAAAATATTTCTATATTTTTATAAATTATTATTTACGCACTCAAGTATTCTATACATAGATACAATAGATACAACGTTTCAGGTGAATTTTTCACCCAACCACGGGTACTGGAAAATACAATTCGTGGAGTAGACAAACAATTTAAGTTAGATTTTAACAGACAATCAAAATGGTAAATTTATGGAAAGTGTTTAATATTTATTAAGGGGATATTGCGAAAATTTACAGGTAATTGATATTTTTAGATTATTATGTTGGGAGTTAAAAGATTCAAGATTGAGGAAACACTGGAAAGTCCCAATATAATAATCCGAAAATATCAATTACTTGTAAATTTATACAGTTCTTTGTATAGTTTGCTGGTCAAAGATTCTTTTCTTCAGCTTGCCTGTTGTCAGCCGTTGTGACCTTTTGCTGGTAATTATTTTCAGCACGCGCATGTTTGTGTGTGTGATAGACTAGTATTTGTTCAGGTGGTGACCTTTGATAGCTGTTTCCAGCGTAACTCAGGCGAACCCTTTGCTTTGTATCTATTTGATAGATATACAATTTGATATATATATATATATATATATATATATATATATATATATATATATATATATATATATATATATATATATATATTTTGTTTCTTTTTCTATTTTGTTTTTTTTTATTACACGTGGCACATTATTTCTTAATTTACACAAATAGTTATTTTTAGAATTTGATAGGTTCACCGAGCGTCCATTTGAGGTGTCCCATGATTGTCCTTTTAAACTCTGTAATTTGGGTGCCAGGGGCCTACCTCTTTTACAGGATGATTCCTACAAATAAATACAGTAGTTAGCTACTCGAAGTATCGAGTCTGTAAGCGGCAAAATTTAGGCGAGTTAACTGATTGACTGATCTTGACTACTGAATTTTAGACTTAATGATCGAATGAATTACCTGCCAAATTGCAAGTCTCTCGGTCTTTATCTCTCTCTCTCTCGATATATATATATATATATATATATATATATATATATATATATATATATATATATATATATATATATATATATGTGTGATAGAACGGGTTGAGGCCGCGTTAATTTCAACTCCTATCACGTGTTATTTAAAACCACGATGCTCCCACGTGCATCTTCGCTTTGAAGCTTGGCGCCTTATCGCAGCCACCTGAGTCAATGTTTAAACAAGGAGGTCTATCTTTCCCCGTTCGCCCCCATACGCCGACCTCGCCAGATTGAGTTAGGCTT
The DNA here is from genome assembly GCA_963969495.1 of Ceratothoa steindachneri. Taxonomy (NCBI): domain Eukaryota; kingdom Metazoa; phylum Arthropoda; class Malacostraca; order Isopoda; family Cymothoidae; genus Ceratothoa; species Ceratothoa steindachneri. The sequence continues at coordinate 232,087,798 of OZ018318.1, forward strand.
ATGGGCAGATAAGGCATTGTTTCCAGGCTCGGCTGTGCATTCCTTCAAAGCTCCCACTTCATTGTCCCCCACGCCAAGGGAGTGTCTCGACTATTTAGATGGAAACTCGACCTCGAGATTCACCATCACTTGTCCAGAAGAGGGACAATATCCCTTGAGTGCCAAGGTTCGAGCCTTTCGTGATGCCAAGTCCACAAGGCTTCCCCCCTTGTTGTTCAGAAGAGAACAACATTAGAACATCCATTGTTCGTTCGAGCCCGTTGACAAGAAACGGTTCTCACCCCTTCCCCTGTTGTTCAGAAGAGAACAACGTAGAACAGCCATTGTTCTTTTGAGCCCGTTCGCCAAGAAACGGTTCTCACCCTTCCCCCTTGTTGTTCAGAAGAGAACAACATTAGAACAGCCATTGTTCGTTCGAGCCCGTTGACAAGAAACGGTTCTCACCCCTTCCCCTGTTGTTCAGAAGAGAACAACGTAGAACAGCCCTTGTTCTTTTGAGCCCGTTCGCCAAGAAACGGTTCTCACCCTTCCCCCTTGTTGTTCAGAAGAGAACAACATTAGAACAGCCATTGTTCTTGAGCCCGTAGACAAGAGACGGTTCTCACCCCCCCCCCCTGTTGTTCCGAAGAGAACAACGTAGAACAGCCATTGTTCTTCAAGCCGTTCGTCGATAAACGGTTCTCATTCCCAAGACGCCACGTCAGGATCCTTTTATCCCCCCCCCTTCGGCTGGAACTCGCCAGCGGACCGAAAATTCCTTCACGTCGACTTCCTCTGCACCACTAGTATAAAATTACGTAACCCTTTTGTCAATTCTATCCTGTGCTTTAAATGGTTTAGCAAACCATCCCATCTCTTTAACTTTATATTTGTTTCCCTTTTTTATATCTTTTAATCCTCGAATTAGCCCTTCCCCACGACCCTTTCCATTCTCTGTTTTTGTCAATATTTTCCGTTTGTGTATTGTTGATAGTTATTATTAATAAAACTCTATTTTATTAATGATAGCAATATTATTATCCTTGAGCTCAGTTCCACATCTTAAGCATATCGAAGATACATAATATCAGCCCGCCAGGCATCCACGCACTCTAAAGATAATTAAAGAAGTTCCTTCAACGAATAGTTATATATGGTATATCGTCGAGAGTCCATTCTACGACATATATAAATATAAATATATATATATATATATATATATATTGTGTGCGCTGTCTCCAAGGGGTTTGACCTAGATTTGTTCGTGGCACAGACCAGTGATCTTATTTTTTCGTTACTTATACACATTGGGTGGAGTTCCGACATCTATGTGTATCTGTTGTACGTAGATATTTCCAATGTCTCAGATTTATCTTAATTATAAGGAATCAATGGTTTCTTTCAGTTCTTTGTGAAATTCTTCTGTCCAAAGCCTGTATTTCTTCAGCTTGCCTCTTGTCTCATCTTGTGACCTCTATGCTGGAAATTATTCTCAGCCCGCCTATGTTTTTGTTTGTGTGCGGGAATCGTATTTGTTCAGGTGGTGACCTTGGATAGCTGTGCGGATGTCCATGTGTTTTCGCGTGACTCAGACAAACCTTTTTTTTTATATCTATTAAATAGATGTATAATTTGATATATATATATATATATATATATATATATATATATATATATATATACTGTTTATTTTTCTAATTCTCTTTGGTTCTTTATTTATTACACGTGGCATATTATTTCATTAATTTACACAAATAGTCACTTTTAGGATTTGATAGATTCACCGAGCGTCCATTTGTGGAGGTTCTCGCTGGTCCTTTTAAATCCTGCAATTTGGGTGCCACAGGCCTACTAATTTACAGGATGATCCCTCCAAAAATATACAATAGTTATCTACGTAGATACTGTACATTCATACTGATTTCAAAGCCAGCTAGTTCCACCTCACGACTGCTAGTGCAAGTATTACAGCAAGCTATAATTTTGTTTATTCTAATATGCTATAATATAAGCAATCAAACAGCTGATCAGCACACTGATTTTTACCTCTGAATTGAATGTAAATCGTGCGTGTTAACTACTTAGTCAACTTGGTAACGCTTTAAATTTAAGGTACATTAATTAATCAGCGTCAGTTAATGCATTACTAAGCATTAGTTAGATGTTCATGTTTAGTAAGGTATTAGTTAACATAATAAAAACACTAGTAACAACACTATGTGTACAAATGTGTACAAATATACGAGTATGTGTACAAATATATTTTTTTTTCATTCAGGTTTAAGATAAATGGCCAGGCTTGTATCATCTGCAATTTGGATGATGGACGCTATTTGATGAAAATTCGCCAGAAAAGTGCTAGTGGGATCAATGAAGCTAGTATTCAGAGAGTTTACAGTATTGTTGCGACTGCTGGCAACTTAGTGCATGAGAAATGTCGCCAAATATATACAAATTCTATAGCAATTGATCTTGACTTAAAAAGAAATAAGAGCGGTGAATCCAATACCCCAACTAAAAGGAGTACTAGGGAATCTGATGGCCCATTCATTAGCCAAACTCATTGCCTTTTCTGCGGCACTAATGTTCAGGAATTAAGTGCAGACTATGGATATGTGAAAAAAGATATCTTTGCAAAGACAATATTACAATGCTGTGATAGCCGACGCGATGAATTGTCTTTCAAATTTAGAGGTAGAATTGAATTCAATTTCAGAAGTGGCCGTGATGTACCTCTACAGTTCCAAAGTGACCCATATCCAAAGAAGACGAAATCTGGGAAGCTAAGGGATGGGGACCAAGAAAAAGCCTTCTCAAAGATGTGTGTATACCATGAAATAAATGATAAAGAACAGCTGACTGTTTCTGACCTTAGGTTGAAAATTCAAGAATACTGAGCCAATTCTTTTCCATATAGTACTACATAGCTAAAACGTCAGCTGAAGGATTAATAGGTGATAGCATATTTTTTGCAGAAAAAGAAGGTGTAGATGATATAATGACAATGAGAAAAAAAGCATCACACAGCCTGACATCATACTTCGACACAAGCCAAGAAGGTGATGAAAAGTCACAGGAGGAAAAAATACTCAAAACATCTGCAAGGCTCGTAAAACGTGACATCAAGAGAAAGGTCCCACCCATTAATGACCAGTACGTGACTACAGAATCATTCAAACTCTAGACAATTCTTGATTATATTCCAGATACACTCCGCATTTTGTTAAATGCATTGTTTGTTGGTAAAAACACAAATCAAAAAGGTTGCTAGCATTGGCCATTCTATCATTCAGGCAGCCCGACCACGAGCCATCCTTGCCCATTTTCAAATTGGCCTTGCAGTGCAAATGCACCGCTATTCTGTTACCGTTAGAGTTCTTTTGTGAACTTAATTCCAAGCACCATTTTACCCCAAGAATCCTTAATGTCCATTCTCGCAGAATGTTTAGGAAATGGAGATTTAAGAAAATCGCGACATACTAAATTACAAATATAATAACGCGCTACTGTTTATAATTTCTATAAAAAATATACTAATACCTATACTTAAATCATGAAACAAGAAAAGCTATTATGAAGTATAAACATTACGGTAAAATACAGGTTTTATAACAGTACAGATGCGGCAGAAATTTTCAGACACCTCGGAAATTTTAAGTAATTAGATATATAAATGTAGTCCTGTTATTTTTTTATTTGAATATCAATATGAACATAACAGTGAAATAAGGAGTAATAAATATCAGTAATTAATATGCCAAAATCAATTAACAAGAATTAACAAAATAAAATATTTAAAAATCAATTATCAACAGAGAACAGGTAAGCACATGATGCTCTGGAAATTACAGCAAGACCAAACTGATACTGAAGTTCAGGAGTGTGTTGAAATTCCCTTGGCAATGATGAGAGCATTTATTCTTCGAGGTTTGCTCTTCACGAAGGCGCGACACCTGATGGGTGTGATTCACGCACACTCCCCTGGGATGACTGCCTTCAGTGGCAGATCCAGGATGAAAGGGGGGGAGGGGACTAACCTGACATCCTCCCTCTGAGGAGTCTGATAAAAGGGCATTTATGATTAATAATGGTTATTTTACACAACATTGATGATAAATGACGAAAGTGATCACTTAACTCTGTCAGATCCGAGTTTTTTCTACACCCCAGAAAATTGGGAATTGCAGTTTTTTGGCGTCAGCTAAGGTATAATATTGAATCTAATAATTATTTATGAGACTTTCCTGTATTTTTTACATGGATCATGTCAGGTACATTCAATCGTAACAGTTAAAAAACTGTTTTTATACATATTTTATATTATTCCGTGACTCTTTCTGAATAGAGGAATACAGGAGGGGGGGGGCTTCAGCACCCTATTCCACCTGGAGGCTGGTGGATGACGTATTACCTTGTCTTCAGCTCCTGCCCGAGGTTTTCCCGTGGATTCATATCCGGAGACTGAAGTGGCCAGTACATCACCATGATATTGTTGTTCTGAAACCACTGTATGGTTGACACAGACTTGTGACACAGACCATTATCTTACTAGAAAATCATATTTCGGGTATTTCTGGAGAGATCTCGGGCTGAGGGCAGCATATAATCTCTTAGCAAAGCTTGGTACTTCTCTGAATTTGTGTTGCCATCACAAACTGTAAGACGGCCCACCCCTAAACTTGACCTACACCTCAATACCTTACATAATGCGTACCATGCTCTACTATTGGCACTATGTACTCTCGATTGATTCCACTCATCCCCTTTTTTCCTGCGGACTCTAACGTTGCCTGTGGTCGAGAACAAATGGAAATTGGACTCGTCGGACCATAAGACATGTCCCTACTGAATCATGGTCCAGGTGCATTGCTTATGTGCACAAACTAGTCAATGTCACTTTTGCTGGAGGTTATCAATGGCTTTTGGCTTAATTTCTATGAGTTTAAGCTTTGGGAAAGCAATCTGCGACGAATTTTTCTGACAGATTCATTAACCTGACCGCCCTATGTTGCAGTTTCCACTTTCTCTCATCTTCTTCAATACTTCTTCTACATCGGAATGTGATCCGCCGACTGTCCAGGTGATTTGCCGAAAGATGAAACCCTCCTCGTATATCTTGCTTATCAGAGTCCGTTCCTCCACAGTATAGTTACGTGTTTTCGTTATTATTATATCGTTATCAGATCTTGTCGAAATGGAATATCAGATTAATCAACAAATACGATGTTCTATGTGAAACTATTTTGTCAATAACATATCGCATATTGAGACCAAGATTTTATACAACTCGAAAGAATCTCGCGACCATACAGGGGCTGTATAGGGTTTCAGAAGAAGCTCGTATTAACTCACCCGAAATATCCTTGGATTTCTCCTCGTTGTGTGTCCCGTTTAATCCAGGGGTATCCACAATACTCTCTACTCAGGTCACGGTTGGCTTACTTTAATTCGTTAAAATGACTCTGAAGATGGCTTCACTAAAGGGAAAAAGGGGGTGGGGTGTGAAAGACTAGCTACAAAATATTACTTACTAGCACAATATTCCCAAAACATTGCACATAAATTCTGATATACAGGAAATTTAAGCATTGAGTGTACTTAGTCAAACATAGGTAACGAACCAAAGTGATCGCCATTCTGATTACGTTAACAATACACCTCAGTTTTTCGTACCAGGCTAAATAATGCTCCAACAGTAGCCTGAGTTCAAAAAATGCTTCAAAGCCAGGATTGGAAAAGGCCTCTATACAATGACCCTGGAAGAGAGGAGATAGAAGACTTCGACGGGTAATGTTAAGCTAAGTGATTTTTCTCTTTAAGCCACCTACTAAGGAACCTCTGCCTTATCGTTAGACTCTCCTCATTACCTCATACCGATCTTAACTAGTACTCAGATCCTAACTTCCCTCCACTCCACCCCTCGGGGTCCAACTTTTCAGACCTCGTCAACACGCTTAACCGCGTATTTACTTCCCTTTGCTCTGCTTTTCCGAAATTCCTGGGTAACCGTACCCCTGCTGGTTCTTACAAAACATAACCCTCCCTTTTCCAAAGGTATATTGCCATGCGCTGGTCATAATACATACTGTATGTACGAGTATAAGATTATCAGCTATAGTTGATATAAACAAACTCGTGAAACCGTGGACAAATATAATTTAATTGAGGACCGTGAGTGCGATTTAATCCCTAATTTTGAGCACGATCATCGAAGGAATTGCTTTTGCTTAAACCCACGAGCGCATGATACCCTTTCTACCTGTTCAAACTTTTTTTCATTTACTACCTTTTACATATGAATTCGATAGTTGATGTTGCCAGATGAAATTGTTAATGTTTTTTTATGAGCTTATTTCTCTAGTCCTAAAAAAAATTATTTAACGGGAAATGTTAAAATTTACAACCAAACGATAAATGTATATATTGCGCCCATTTAAATTGGCAAAATGCGCTCGTGGGTTAACGAAATCGCTTCAATTTTACCCGAATGGAAATTTCCACCAAAGTAGAGCAATATATGTGGCACGCTAATTTTCAAAAAAAAAGTTGATGTACTTTAGTTAACATTTATAGACTGATTAAAAATAATAAAAGCATACCAAATAAATATTGGCAATTTAAAATAGATTGCAAAGTGATGCCACCACCAGTGACTGGTAGCAACCCGTTTTTTTTATTTTAAGAGGCCATGTGGCGACTGCCTACAAGGGAAAAAGTCGCCATAATTAACGGAAAGCCTAATGAACTATGAACGATGTAAGTGGGTAGGTGTGGGTAGGGGATAAAGAAAGGGTGTGGAGACAGATAGCTGAAAATTAGCAAGTGGTGAAAAGAGAAAGAAGTCTGGTAGGGTGCAAAGAGATGCTGAGTGCCTGGTGATCGGGAAAGCCTAATACTAGGCTATATTAAAAACAATAGAATAACAAATATAAAAAACAAAGGCAAGACACAAGCTAAAGAAAACAACAACGACAACAAATAAAAACAAAAAAACAAAAGCAACAAGATGGAAATGCGCTCCACCGTTGGTGGTAGACCCGTCTCCCCCAGCGGGGAAACATGCGACCTAGAAAAAAAGAGTAAAAAAGAGTGGAGGAGGCCAGCCTCCTCCAAAAAGTCGTATAGTCCGCAAGTATGTGTGCACGAAGCAGTCGCGGTAACAATAAATAACGACGACCTAAAACGGATGGGTAACAAAAATAATCATAAAAATGAAAGGTAAATAAATGCGACATAAATAGGCTTGGTAATCAAAGACACATGGCAACTTGACACCGTTCGAGGACTATATAGTCTGGACGCACGGGAGAGTCAATGGATATATTCCTAAAGATCTGGCAGACGCTTCACACGTGGAAATATATAAAGAGATGAAGCAGTTAATGGATGCCCTGGTAGCCGCAGATATGAAATACCTGCCATAAGAAGATAACAAATTAAACCACAGCACGAGTATCCCACCGAGATGATAAATAAAAATAAAAAAATTAAAAGGGCATATAAGTTAATATGGATAGGAAGTCCTATGTCAGGAAATGAGAGAGAGAGCGAGCGGGTGTTATCGATTCATGAGAAGGGATTCCGAGCGAAGTAGCCTTGCTTTCAGAGCTTCGGTAAACTTCCGGAGCGATAACGCGCCAGAAACTCTTCCCTCCCGTTTGTGGCGTTACATCATTCACCGCTGAAATTCACCATAAAGGCTGTGAGAACGAACCGATAACGCTTTCGTCGGTGAATATTGGAAGTTCCGGCGGAATAATATAAATTCTCCACCCCGAGGATAATCGAGGAAGTATTCCTTGAATTTTGGGGCCGCGAGCTGTCTCCCCGTGGCTTTCCAGTAAGCAAGCCCACGCAATACAGAAGGTACTCACGCGGCATCATAGGAGGTCTTTGGAATCATTCATTGACGACGCGCAATCCTGGAGTGACAAACCCTGGTGCTTTCCGGTCTCGCAGCAGGAATCCATATTCAGAACGACGAAAACTAAGTCTGGAATATAGTGCTCAATCCTCCTCCTTGAAAAATACCTTCCCCCGAGAACCCATACTCCTGGTCTTCTCGAGAAAATCGTAAGACTTACATTTTCCTTCATCGTCGAAGAGGCGTGACGCTCTCTGACGAAGTGACTCACCCGGCGATCGCTTCCCGGTCCCTCTCTGGTAATTATTGTAATAATTATTGAGCCTCGTACGGCCAAGACTTACCTCATAGTTGTTCCCCGCCTACCCTCGGGTTATTAATGTAATTATCGAGCCTTGTACGGCTAAGAATCACCTAGTAGTCACATCCCGTTGTCCATCGGGTAATTAGTGTAATTATTGAGCTTAGTACGTCTGAGACGAGTCCTACTTGTCATTTCAATTTCATCCAATTAATAACGGTGTCAACTAAATCCCTTGTATATTATTCTGTAAATACGTATTGTTGTTTGTATAAGATTAAATGATTATTTTGTTCTCCTGTTTAAATCCTCAGACCACCAAAGCTTTAGTAAATAATATCAATACTGGCCACGAGTAATTCATTCTCGCCATTTAAATCTCTATCGCACTCTCGAAAAATCTTGTCAATCGGGGCTGTTGTCTTCCCTGCACTGCATCATTGGGCGAAGAAGTCAAAAAGGGTTCAGAAAGACTACCTAAATTCTATGACAACCTAGCCGAGAAAAATATAACAAATTTAGAGATTTAAAAGCAAAAATGTTCTACTTAATAGATAAACAGCAGTAAAAAAGCTGGGATTAACTTATTAGGAAGATAAATTTGAACAAATCACCAAAGAAAATCTGAAGAGCAATTAACAGAGGAAGCAAATCAAAACCAAGAATAAAAAAGTCTGCCGACCAAAGTTGCGTGCTGTCACTTATTCTGATTTATAAACTTACGACCTTCAAATATTTCAATAATTCGCAGACTAACCTTAAGAGGAACCTTGGCAATTATTTCATTTGAAAGAAAATGTTAAAAAACATAAGGGTTTCAAATTTCGTTAGAATAGGCCAAATAGTTATGATGCTATTGTCAAATGATTCCCTGGCTAACTTGGGATGAATTTGGCAATTATATCTGTTGGATGAATAAAGGATGAACGTATCATTTAAAGAGAGAGCATCAAATTATCAGGACTCGCAAAGATCAACCTCGCCAATGCCCTGAATGCCATCATAGAAGCATTAAAAACATATTTAATGCAAGTTTAACCACAGGCTACTTCCAGGACGCAGTAAAAACAGCAATAATACTGCTCTTCCCTAAACCATGCAAATCTACTATCCTCCTCATTAGTTACAGGCTTATACCGTTACTGGATTCTACCGGCAAAGTATTGGAAAAATATATTATCAATAAGGTATATACAACGCCATCACTGACATCCTCACTCCACGCCAAGTGCCAGCTTTAATTTCCAAAAATCTCTCCATCCACGCGAACTGCAGCCACTTGACTTGAGCAATCAAGAAGAATTCTTTCCTGACAAAGCAAATAAAATGTTACATAATTGGGTGGGTTTGTATAACCAACCGCTCCACTGGGTTAAGAAGTGTCAGCAGCCTGTTCTTTCAGAGGCAGAAGCTTCCAGATTTTTAAAGGTTATCAGTGGACTGCCTCAAAGATTAGTTCTTGGAGCCCATTCTTGTAATATTAGTTTTTTTTTTTTTTACTTTAATAAGGAAATTAATAATAATACAATAAAGTTTGCTAATGATACAAAAGTAGGCAGATTTGAAAAAAGCGGAAGAGATGTGTTAATATCTACAAGTAACATTGATAAAGATATAAAAGCGACAAAAGAAAAATAAGACACTTTATCTTAAATGGATATACTCTACCATTATTTTTTAAACAAGCTAATAAAATCCAGAAGAAATGACAGAAGAACTATGAAGTGTAGGCACTAGGAATCACTTGGGAGGAAGTGAAAGTGGGAAATGTTATGTTTGGGAAGTGGTTACGATAAACTCACTTTCAACGTCGAAACCCCACCTACAAAACTTGGCAGAAATTTCTATGTGACAGAGAGACGAACCTTGTACAAGAGACATTGTGCGAGAGACCGGCGAGATTGTGGAGCGGTATCTTCAGGGCAGCCATCAGGCTAAAGTTCTTCCCCTAAAAGCTTAATAGCTTGTTTGGAGCGGTCGACATTGGCCAAACATCGACCAGTGGGAAATTCCTCCACCCCGACGGCGTGAACCTGAGACGCAAGTCAAGACTCAATGATTGCCACAAACAGAGTTTGGTGGCCATCATCGAAATTCAAAGTAGGCCTTAATGCATTGAGCTTATCACCAAGAGCTCAAGTAGCTTTCTCGAATAATTCTGCATACAAGCGATTGGATTAGTAATATTAATAGTTTTTATTATTAATAATGTTAGGAATTCATCACAGGAAAGGTTTTTTTTTTTAATTAGAGGAAATGAAAATATATAGAAAATCCATAGCCATAGTAGACATTAATGGATACCCCTTTGGGAGCATTCCAACGACCCATCAACATAGGAAATAAAGACGACCCTAAAACTGATGGGTAACCGAAAAAATCATCAAAATTAAAGGTAAATAAATGCGACTCAAATAGGATGGGTAATCGAAAACGACCTAAGAAGAAAAAGTAAACCAAGACGATCAAAAATAAAAGGTAACCAAATTTGGACTAAACCGTAAGGATTAACAAAGACGACCTCAACGAAGGTAATCAAAGGCGGCGTAAAAGGAAGGTTATCAAAGACGAACTAAAAAGAAGGGTAAACAAATACGACCTAAAAAGTAACGATAAAATAATCAAAGACGAGCTAAAATCAAGAGTAAACAAAGACGAAATAAAAAGAAAGGGTAAGCAAATACAACATAAATAGGAACGATAAACGAAGAGTAAACAAAGACGACCTGAAAAATAAAGGTAAACAAAGACGGCCTAAAATCTCAGCCACCCACTATAAAGGCTCAATTGTTGAATGCTTTGATCTAAAGATCCGATCTGGAAGTCCCATGGCACTTCTTCCTGGGGCACGTCCTTGTGCAATCCCCTTAGGAATGGACTTCTCAACCAGGTGGAGATCCCCCAGAGGAAGAATTTAATGTTTGAAGAGGAGAATTGGGCATAGAGATTGGTATACCCACAATGGAAATCATACAAGTAAATGTATAAATATAATAAAAATAAAAGATTTTCAATATATAATATTATTTGCCTCCTTTCTTTTGAGTCTATTTAAGAACGGGGACGAATGACATTCATGGGGGCGGGGAGTACAAGAGGTTGAGAATCCTTCCTTTAAAGGAGTTCCTTAACTCTCATAGGGGATTGAAGGGGGTTCAAAATACTTACGAATGAAGGACTAATCCCTTCAAACACTAAAACGGGATGACGAGAGAGCTTCAAGTTTTTGACACGAGACTCAACCTCAAACTTGAAGCAGGCGTTCACATATGCCCGGTAATTGACTGCTCGAGGGGTTATTTTGTAGCTTTTTAACTGTAGAAAAAATGATTGGGTCAAATTTATTTAGAATTTCTCAAGATTTATATTATTAATAATAAGATAAATTAACACTAGCACTCAAGAACTTGTTTCAAAGTGGTCTTTAATAAATGGTTAAAATAGGGAAAGTGAGAATGTGTTAGAAGGATGCAAGAATAGTTTTGCTGGCGGAGACAATGGGTGTGCAACTCTACAACAATATCTCAGTTAACTAATAAAGGCAAATCTCATTACAGGGTAATTTTCTAAATATATCCCTTTAAACATGATTAGGTATCAAAATAAAATGATGATTAACACCATCTCTCATTCCTGTTTGGGTCTAAAATGAATGAGTAAAGAAAAATGAAAGAAACAAATATTACGGATGAAAGAGACTAAGATGGAAAGCATGAGTCAAAATGTTGGGTACGGAAAGATACATTTAAGCCTTACAGTCGTCTAAGACACGAATTTGCCCCTCTTGCATACAAGTACCAGGTTGGCTACCATAAAATGCTTGATCTTCAGTGCTAGATAAAATCTCGAACACCAAAATCCGAGACATCGAAATCTCGAAAAGCGAAATACCGAAAAGCGAAATAGCGAAAAGCGAAATCCCGTAAAGCGAAATCCCGAACGCCAAAATCTCGAAAGGCGAAATCACGAACATCGAAATTCTGAAAGGCAAAATCCCAAGAGGCGAAATTCCAGACATCAAAATCCCGAAAGGAGAAATCCTAAAAGGTAAATCTCCAGAGGCGAAATCCCAAAAGCCGAAATACAGAAAGGTTAAATCCCAGAAGGCAAAGACCGGAAGATCTAAATCCCGATAGGCGAAATCCCGAACATCGAAATTCCGGACATCAAAATCCAGAAAGGCGAAATCCCAAACGCCAAAATCCCGAAAGGAAAAATCCCGAAAAGCGATATCTCAAAAAATCGAAATCGCGAAAGGCGAAATCCCGAACATCGAAATACCGAAAAGCAAAATCCTGAACCTGAATACCTAAATCCTGAACACCTAAATCCCGAACATCTTAAGCTGAAGGCTTAGGATTTCTGTTCTATCTTGAGTCTAACAAGACTTATTTGAATCGTGTGACGGTTTGATATCACCGTGGAAACTTTTGAATTAAATGTTCCCCCAGGGGTAAAGAACGGACTGGAAAACGTGTACTAAACCCATTTTTTCGTCCTTTCCTCAGTACTCTCAAAAGAGTTCAGATTTGATTTCCGTTTAGTCCGTTTAGTTCATCTGTCCTCAGCTGTAGCAGTCGCGCTTCTTATGGGTAAGGTGACTGGTTCAAATTCAGGTGGAGGCTGACCATATGTTTTATTCTGTAATAAGGCAAATTTGATTTTATCATCGGATGTACGAAAAATTCTGTGACTTTTTCCTTTCCGATGACTTCTAACTATCTAAATTTAATAGTTGTGTTTAATTTTACTGTATATGTAGTTTCCGCTATTAACAATGACTGTGATTATCATAGCCAACACCTACAATGGGATGTGCTATAGTTGTGTAAGGGGATCTTCAGCAAATATTTCCTCGCCATGATTTCGCCAATTTCTTGAAGACGGTCTTTACAAAATTTCCTTGCTAAGATGCCATTATTGTTTTGGATTTTGAGAAAAATAACATCCTTATAAGACTATTTTAGGCTTGTTTTTTATAAACCACGCAAAGTCTACTCGAATGGATACCCTATCCACTGACTAGCCACACCTGGTGTGTCCTGAATTTGGCAATAGCTGGAAGCGGTGTTTCCACAGGACTAAGTTGTGACGATCCGTCAATCGTCCCCACTTCGTCTTGCTGGTAATGTTCCCTGCTGGTAAATAACAGATTCACTTTGTTTCGACAAGTCCCCCCCCCCCCCGACTTACACACTGATAAGTAACAAGTTCCCTTTTTCCGAGAAATCCCCTAAGTTTTTTTTAGATAAATAGGGTGGTGCCTTTTGTGCAAAAATCCATTCTCGCCATTCTGGTCGAAAATGAGGATAAAAATGCTTAGGAAGAGAGGAGGAATTTGGATAAGAAGCACCAAGCAGTCAGGCCATGATGACCCATTCCAAGAAAATTGATTAGTCATCATCACCTCACACAGGAGAGAGAAAGAAGAAAAGTCATGGCTTAGATGGAAATTATCCCGCTTGAAAAATCTCTTAAGTTACTTGAAATGACGCAAGCTAAAAGCAACTTTGATATTTGAAGTCTCACAAAATTAAGAAACTAGGCACGTACATAAACATTTCCGGTTTGAGATGGGATCTCCATCGACACGATAATAGTGTTGGACATATCAATTAAAACCAACTCTTCCGGGCTTAATTTAAATGTTCTTTTGCCACCTCGATTCACTGTGATGGCGGCCTCCAATGCAACTAGAGAGGGAAAGATGTCGGATCCGAACCCCGGGTGACGTTTCTTCATCATTAAGTTCCGTGCCCAGCTAGCAGCCTGTGAATATTGGGGAGGTATATAAACTGAGCAAGGTACCAATAAACAAACTAGTGAATAGCCACGGAGACTCTGGTATTCAATCTTTTTATGCTCTTGTACATATATCACGACTTAGAACGGCTTTAACCATTTGATTCTGACAATTTTATATTATTTATTTTGGTCTGTGTTTTATATTCATTTTCTTTTATTTTGCTGAAGAAACTGAATAAAAGGCTAACTATTGTATAAAATAAAAATCGACTCAAGAGAAAACCGCTGTCAAGGAAAACGGACAGAAAATGAGTTCAAGGGCTAACTCCTCTCGACTCATCTCATCCCATCAGAATCATCAATAAGCATCAAGAAGTCATCACGTCATCAGAATTGGAAGGAATCATCACATCCTCGTTAAAAGTAAGATACATCAACTTAAAGAAGAAAGATTCTCAGCCTACAAGAATACTAAGAGGCAGATAAATGCAATAAAATGAAGATGCATCCAGAAAGGAAGGATACGAAGATTCAGAATTAACCCAACCAACTTAAAGAAGAAGGAATCTCAGCCAACAGGAGCCAGATAAATGCAAGACAAATGTTTCAAGGAGCATCTTCAGTCCAGAAATAATACATATATACGAATATATAAATAACAAGATGAATAATACTGATAAATAAATAAAGTTATAAGAAATAGCCCCCCTTCCCTCCATAACTGGTGACCCTCAAAAAGGCCGAACAATCTTCTGATCTCCGTTATAACTGCACCTCATTTCCTACTAGAGTTTAAGAAAAAGTGCTGCTGGGAGCACAACGCCTCCCCCACCCCCCACCCCAGTATACAATCATAATTGTTTATAAAATAATGCGTGGGTGAACGAAACATAGACGCGCCCCCCCCCCCAGTATATAATCATAATTGTTTATAAAATAATGCGTGGGTGAACGAAACATAGACGCACCCCCCCCCCCCATCCCCCACACCTTTTTCGGTGCACCGACGATCTTCATATTTACTTTTTTTTACATTTCTCCATCTTGGACAATGATCGCGCACCAGTGAAGTTTGTGACAAACATACAGAGATAGATTTGTAATACGTTTTTAACATTAGAAAATATTTCTAACATGTCATGTTTGTGTATTATGTCATACATTTCTAGTTCAGGACTTTTTACAGCCTGGGGGCCACCTGATGAAGTAGCACTTTCAGGAGAATCTCTTTAAAATGGAACGGATTTAATAACATGTGTAAATTGCAAAAGCTCCGACTCCAAGTCCTTAGGATATGAAAACACAACTTTTTTTAGCTGATGATTTAAGGTGAGTGTTTATTTTTTTGAGATTTCTGATAAAAACCCAAATTTCTCCCGAAGGACGCTGCAAATAGCAATGCGTTGTTGCAGGGCAACACATAGCTTGTCAATGATGGGCAAGAATGCTATCACTCTAAACTTCTCTCTCCCTGTCAGCGTAACATTCTCCGTGGAGTCTAGTTCATCGTGGTGACGCCTGCGTTACCTAATACGCTGCGTGTCGGTGTAGTATGTATCATTACTCGTCATGTCCATGGGATCACATTTAGCCAAAGCTTTTGCTTCAAAGTCATCGAACTGGGATCTCAGGTCTTTTGCAAATTATAAAAGAGAGTCTAGCAGTGTGGCGGCTGCAGTGAGGAAGAGCCCAGATCTTTGCAAATGGATATTGTTTCTCTGAAATCTTGGTATCCCCTACTTCAAGGAGAAGCACTGTTTAAAATTTTTTCAAACCTTTCAAAAGATCAATTACTTCAACTCTTGTTTCAGCTGACTGATTCTGATCTAAGGAAAGCTAGAAGATAAATATTTTCTTTCTATGCTCTATTGAGAGCAGCTACAGCATCTTCTCGTGCTGATCAACGGGTATCTAAAAGTATTTTGTCAACTTGCAACTTTATTTTTTTATTAGTCTGTAGTACCTCGCGATGTCTCCTCCAACGATAAGAAGATGCAACAAGAAAAGAGTACATATTTTGTATCAGGGAAAACAATGACACTACAGCAGGGCAATTTTCTGCACTACTCTTAGCTGTCAAGTTTAAAGAATGAGCTATACATGATATGCACTTAGCTTCACTACACCCATTTTTGATTATCTATTGGGTTGCCTGATATTTACCGGAGAGTTTGCTGGGGTTGTCATAGGACTGTCCTAAGCAGTCGACAATAGAAATGTTCTTCCCTGTAAGAAAATCAAGAACAGTTGTAGCAATATCTCTGTCAGTTTGGCTTAGCATGGGAATGAAGTGTAAAAACTCATCAACTGGAGCTGTAGTAGGCAGTAGATGACGTATTGTAAAAGTAAATTGATCCATTTGTGAAATATCAGGTGTAGAGTAAACAGAAATTGAGAAGTACTTTGCTGTTTATACTTCATCTGTTATTTGGGACATAACCTTTTCTGCCGTTAAACATAACATAACATAATTTCATGGATGACAAAAGCCACAAGGGCCTATCAAAGGTCATCCGCATCCGTCAAAACCCACCCACAAAAAGCACCATCGCCAGGGAAAGACAAAATCAAAGTCCCCCACAATATAATATAACAGATGACAAAAGCCACAAGGTTATTCTTGAAAACACCTCCATGAAAAGTAATATCAAAGGTAAAATACTGAAGGATAACAACATTTTTATTCTATTTCCTGTAATATTGTAGGGATTAAATGTTTGAAGTAATATTTTTCATACAAAGATTTAAAAATGCGAATGTTGAGATAGTATTTGAGGTTATAATGGAGTTACAAACTATTTGTAGCAATATTGTTGAGATAAAAGGTGTTTGTGGTTGTAATATATATACAAACAGTATTTAAAGTAGTATTAATACAAACAGTGTTTGAGTTTATAATGAAGATACAAACAGTGTTTGAAGTAATATTATTATGAAAAACTGCTTAAAATTATAATTTACGGATTAACAGTGTTGTCGTAATGTTGGTAAACAAACAGTTAAGATAAATGGTAGAGAGCAACCGTGTTTGAAGTTACATTTTCTGAGACAAACAAGCAGAAATGGATTTGACCCTATTTGGATCATTGCCGAAAGAGGCCCATTACTATAATCTTTAGTGTTGGAAAATGAGCACAACACATCAAAGAACACCGAACACTGCATCGCAGGACCATTACCGAACATCCACTTTGATTTGCCCAACCTGACTGCTTTCCATTCTACATAGGGACAAAATCTATAATAAAGTTCATATTTCCAAGATTCTATGAACCTTGGCATTGAATTTGCGGTCCCCTCTAATCGTGTTTCTAAATTGGCCATGCAATTTACAAAGTCTAGGGCCTAAAAAGGCACAATCAAGTACGGGTGCTTGAAGAACCATTCGATGTTTACCAGCAGCTTGTAGACTTGTTGGATTTAATAATTTGCTACCATCCTAATATATTCATCTGGATAATTGCGTATCACCCTTCCCACACACACACACACACATACAAGAGTAAGTGGATATACGGCTATGTATCTTCTACGTATTTTGAGCACCCTTGTTTTCCATGAGAACATAGTTGGAAGCTTCACCACGGTCAGATGCGGCGCAGCTTGGCATTGGAACGAAACAACGCTTGAAAACTCGCACCAATGGTACGAAGCAATAGCTTGAGAATAGTCATATCTACATACTACAATTGTCTTTCCAGTCTCCTGACCTCAAAGCATTCAACACCTTAACCCATCCAACCTCTCAACATCAACTCATTCAACCTTTCAACCCATTAAACCTTTCGATCCATTCAACTCATTAAACTATCATCCCATGCTCCCCATTAACTCATTCAATCCATCAATCAACCCATAAGCCAATTCAACTCCAATATCCATTCAATCCCTCAACAATTCATCCCCTCAATTCATTCAAACCTGAACCCATTCAATCCTTCAACTCATTAAAATCTCTAACCCATAAACCCTTTCAACCATAAACCCATTCAACCATAAACCCATTCAACCTTTAACTCATTCAACCATAAACACATTCAACCATAAACCCATTCAACCATAAACCCATTCAACCATAAACCAATTCAACCATAAACCAATTCAACCCCCATAACCCTTTTAACCCTACAACTCCTTTAAATCATTTAAAACAACATATTCAACCCATCAATCTATTTAGCCATTCAACCCATTACAAAAGATCTGTGCTGAAATTTGACGATCCGTGTTCATGGCTCTCGGCATTAACGTGAACGAACTGCAAGGAAGCGTTGGCCCAAATACAGTCAGTGTTTCCACTAGAGTTTGCTATGTGCAAGGAAGAGTCTACCCAAATACGGGCAGTCTTACCACTAGACTCCGTCACCTGCAAGAAAGAGTCAGCCTAAATACCGTCAGTGTTACCACTAGAGTCCGTGAAATGCAAGGAAGAGTCTGCCCAAATACCGGCAGTGTTACAACTAGAATCCATCATCTGCAAGGAAGAGTCTGTCCAAATGCCGACAGTGTTACCAGGATTGGAAAGCGTTGCCCCAAATCCTGGCCGTGTTAACACTAGTGGCCGTCATCTGTAAGGTAGCTTTGCCCCAAATACCAGCAGTTACCACTCGAGGTTGTCGTTGCCAAGAGAGGCTGATCCGTAGTAATATAAAGACCACTGTTCTGGGCATTGAATATTATAGGTCTTGTTTTGAGATTTTTGCTATACATTGACATATAAATTATATGTTTCTCTTCGGTAGGAAAATATTATTACTGGGAAGTAAGCGATGGTGGACTAAATGTGCACTATATATTCACGATAAAAATATGTAATAATTCAAGAAACTATTTTACTTACTTACCTTACCTGGTTCGATTCCGGGGAGAGAGAGGATACAAAACACTTCAGCGCTCGCAGAGGGCAGCCCCCACTCAGGCGGCGCGTCGAGTCACAAGCATAGTACTGGCAGACAGCTCATGCTACTTATGACACCATATACCTAGCCAATCACAAAACCGCTTTCTCTTCCTCCATTCTCTATTCGCTCACACAAGTCCCTCTTCTCTCCCAGAACCTGTAAAGGGGGTTTAATATCCACCCTCCCCTGACCCGGAAGGGGGAGGGGGCGGGGCTCTCCTTTGGGCCAGTAAATAATTCCCTGCCCATTAAGTGGTGTCCAAACGAAGTGCTCCCTCTCTTTTTGCTCCTACTGCAAACCAGAACCGACCACTTGTACTTGGGGGTTTGTCATTCTGATCTTTATATGAATTTCATAATCCGGTTGAGCCACCTCGTCCACGATTGAAAATAACCGATTAGCGCCATTAATTGTGGAAGTGAAATGAGTAAACTTCTTCCGATCTTCGAAGATTTGGCTTAAAAAAATGATAAACTTTTAATAAGAGAGGATAAAACAAGATAAAACAATATTAGATTAGATAATGTCTTGCACAATCTTAAATAATAATAATAAAAATAAAGACCTAAATAATAATAAAACATAAACATAAATAATTAAAAACACATAGACCTAAATAATTAAAAAACATAAAACCTAGATAACAATAAGACCAAACACCTAAATATGAATAAAAATACAAAGGTAATTAAATAATAATGAAATTAAATTAATAATAATTTAAAAACAGAAAGTCCCAAGTAATAATAAAAACATAAAGACCAAAATAATAATAAAACATAGAGACTTAAATAATGATAAAAACCATAAATCGCTAACTATCAACATTCAAAAACATAAAGACCTTTAATAAAAATTAAAAAACATAAGGACCTAAATAATATTAATAAGATATGAAGACCTAAGTAATAATAATAAAAAGATAATGAACTATATAATAATAAAAAATAAAGACCAAAATAAGAATTAAAAGCCAAAACCTAAATAATAATAGTAGAAAAAAAATAAAGACCTCGAGCCTAATTTGGTACCAGGGCTGACCTTGTGCTGTCGACCCAACCACGAAGTAAAGTCGATCCGAAGCGCGCGTTTGTCTCATGAGGCCATACAAATCCTAAATGGAAAATAGAAGATCATCACTAAATAATATAAGGTTCATTAATAAATAATATCCCCTTCTTTCAAAACGGGATAGTATCTCGTAACTCCCAGTATTATTTTTAATTAAAATCGAAAATGACCCAGGTCATCATCCTCAGAAAGTTGTAATGAGAGATGTGTACAGAAAGAGATGATGGAGAAAGGAAAATGAGTATGAGATATATAGCCATAAATGCTCCTGCAAGCATTGGAGTTCTGGAGGGAATGGGATTGCAGATGTGACAAACACAGCAAGAAACCATCCAGATGGCACCTGCTTCATGGTTTCCCATGCACTGGGAAGGATATCAGAATTAGAGTGGCAGAACTGCGCTTTGAGAAAGAAAAAAAACAACTAAAGACTATTAACATAATGAAAAAGGTGTTTGAATTTGATTTGGTTAAATTCAACGAAGGTATTAGCAGCTAACGGGAAAGGAAGGCAAGAAGAGACAGATGGAAAATGAATATGAATAGCGAAGAAGATTGCTAAAAATAACGAAAGATATAGCATGACTCATCGGAAGAGTAAACGGTCAAACCCCGAGTTGAGGAAAGAACCGATTCTTTGTTGTAATTCATCCATAACGCTAAATACAGGAGTGCAATTTTTTGACAGTTTGAATGTTAGTTTGTGAGTCATCTAGGATTAGTTGAAGTTTTTATCCAAGTTCTTTCTACACCCTGAACCACGCTAATAGCTTGGTAGGGAAAGTTAGGATTTCTCGGTTCTCTGTGAATCAATTTTCCTAGCTAGTCTGTAAAACATGGCAACACTAATGTTGTGTTTTCATTATGTTGTGTTACGTCATTCAATATGTATTTCAGATGCATTGATTTGAGGGTGAATCACGCTAATAGCTTCGATCTTTTTTTAAGAGCAATGGGACGTCGCAGAGTCCTCCACGATAAAGAAAGAAAAAGTCTTTCATCATCAAGAAATGTGCTGAAGGTATCACTGTTCATGGTATGGCGGAGAAGTTAATTCGCCAAATGGACACGAGTTGACGATTGCTTAAGGACCTTTTGCTAAGGAAGAAGCGATCTGATTGTGAGACCTCCACAGCTAGGGATTTCAGGAATATTGACCTCCTCTTACGTAGGAAACCCGGACAAACAAGCAAAGTCATTTTTATCGCCACTAGTCATTCCCATGTATTGAATACCACAAGCAACCGTATTCTAGGGACCGTGGCTTCTGTGCGAGCTCTCCTAAAACTGCCGTCTTTAATGATCCGTCACTAACGAGACCAGGGTGACCCTTGACGGACCTGACGGTTGGGAAAATGATTAGCTCTATTTCGGAGATGAGTGGCTCCAACGTTTGCGATGTCAACAGCAGGGTCATGTTGTGGGCAGATATAATTTGACACATACTTGTTAGCACAGTGAGGGGGACTGCGATCTCTTGAAGGAAGTCTTGGATTCCTGGTTAGATGACACATTTGTCACTTCTAAGGACTCTAGTTTTCATGCATGACAACGCTCCATCCCACTCTGCCAGGGCCACCCGAGAGTTCCTAGACTCTTTTGGCATACAACATGACTATTTGATGGTCTGGCTTACAGCCTCTCCGGATCTCAACTCAAAGGAAAATTTGTGGTCCATCATTAAACAAGATGTTTATGCCAATCGACGTTAATTTTCGTCTAAAGAAGTCTTATGGGCGACCATCAAAGTTGCAACAGAGGCAGTCCAACCTGCTACTATTTAAAAATTGACCAGATTTCCTGCATGATAAGGTTTTTTAAGTCATCCGCCGAAATAGTCCTCATGTGAGCAAATAATTCATTATGTGAATCAATCGTGTATTATAATTGTTTTTCTGTCAAATATATACGCAAGGTATGTTTATTTTGTATAATTCTGGTTCGTTTTCTCCAAAATATGTGTAGACGGGTTACTTTCCTTCAAAAGCTATTAGCGTGTTTTACCTCCAAAACGACTAATATGAAATATAAATTGAAGGACCTAACACAACATAATGAAAACATAACTTTAGTCTTTCCTACCAAGCTATTAGCATGATTACGGGTGTAAGATTATATTAACATTTCGAAAAGCAGCCCGCATGGCTTGTTTTTAATATATTTGAAGCTTTTATCAAAGTTCTTTCTAAGAGTTCATAAATGAAAGCTTCATTTTGCCTTCGGGCCAAGAAAATAAACATGGATTTGCAACAAAAAGACCAAGAGTAAATTATTCTGAGATATGTACTGAAAACCTCTCATATTTGTTTAGACCAAAACCTCTTTGCTAGGGCCGGATAGGCAGTAGAGCACAGACCGAAGGTCTGGCCGCAAAGTGGCCAAGCCGCTCCTCTTGTTACATTATAATTTATGAAGGTGATTTTCTTAAAGGTTTGAATTTGTAAGTTTGAGGTACCTTAAATTTGGGGATATGGATATAGTCGTGGCCGAAAGTTTTGTCATAATTTATCGTAACGGTATATTTTACCTTTGAAAATTTTTTAAAAAACAAAAAGAATTATAAATGGTGCAGTTAAAAATAAATAAATATTATTATCGAATGTTTGGGATTTTTTTTTAAACAAATAGAATGCATAGAAATTGTTTAAAATAGAATTATAAATGGTGAAATTAAAAAAATAAAGATGATTATCAAATGTTTAGTAATGTTTAAAACAAAAAGAATTACATATGGTGAAGTTCAGAAGAAAATTGAGAAAATTAAAGTTTTATCGAAGTTCTTTCTAAAATCGATTTTTGATTTTAATCTGTAACAGAACAGGAGGAAATAGGTACTGGCCCCTAAAAACGAGTAAACCCAAATGAAATTATTACAGCATATTTAGATCGAAAAAAAGTCCTGTGGATTTTCTTTTCTATATTTCAAAAGAATTCGATAAAGCTTCTTTCTTCCATTTAGGCCTAGAATTAAGCATCCACCTAAAACAATAAAACAGTCTAAGAGTAAATTATTAGGAAAAAGAGGCGCGGCTTCGCCACTTCTTATAGAAGCTTGTGCTTTGCAGGCAGACCTTCAGTCTGTGGCCTAAGATCAATCTGGCTCTAGCAACGGGGTTTTGGTCTTAAAAAATTGAAAAGGTTTCCAGTACCTATCTACTAATAATTTACCTTTATTCATTCGAATGGTCTTCCAGGTGCAAAATAGAAAGAGTTCATCCGTTAAAGCCCATTTGGGGTGAAAAGGGGGTCCGTTAAGGATGTAAAAATTCTATTGCTACGAAAATGAGGGATTTTGACGTACCACAAGCGTTTTCGGTCGATGCCACGTTATCCTCTCTCCTTTAATGGTCAAGGTTCTCTGTGGATTAAACACGTGGTCTTTGTAAGAGGATCTATAGTGACATTTGCCATCACAATTTATACCTCTCCCACCACATTCCCCTTTATGAGCTTCCTGTAAAGACGGAAATCATTTCAGTCAATTTTAATGAAATGTCTTAATTCTTTCTCACTACTTCAATCCTGTATTTTGTGCTTCGGTCTTTTATGTTTTTAATTCGTAAGATATTTTTTTGGGGGGATGAGCATAAAATTCCGAGACAAGGAAATTTGGAACGGATAAGCTTCGTGTAAAGACCAACAAAATTTCATTGAAATTTTAGGAATTTTTTAATTGCCTTTCTTTGCTTTCTTCGTTAATTATATTTTTCGGTATTTTTTTTGTTCTTAGAACTTTTTGACACAAAACTGGAGGAAACGTCTTTTGGTTAATGGATATGGGAAATATCGCCTCTTTTTATTATTATTGTTATTATCATTATTATTCTATTATGACATTCATATTATTATAGAGGGGGAGGGCTACCCATTCAACATGATGGGAGTGTGGAATTGAAACCTCTTCGGCGGGTTTTGTACAAGGGTTTTTTTTGTGTGTCAATTAACGTGACATAGAGAATTGTGCTGTTGAAGTGAGAGGGAAAATATGGCTTTTAATATTGGAATAATCAATTTCCAATTGACACAGGAAAGGAAAGGAGATGGGAAAGCGAACCTTTGATTTAATCTGTGAAACCCCTCAGTTTTTTTATCAAGCCTGAAGAGTTTCCGAAATTGAAACGAAGCATCAATTTCCAGTAGTTTCTTTCCCCAGTAAGACTCACTTCATTTTGTGTGTGTGCGCATAACATTTCACTGTATAACAGTTAATAGTGTTTTTTTACTATCTGTAACTGTATATGAATCCACCCTGTATGCTAGGAGAAACCCCTGGCTGACGCCCCCTACTCCTGCAGAATCTTTGTCCTGTTATTCTTCTTCCATCTGCCATCCGACGACCCGAGTTGGTCGTCATGTCCTCACTCCATGCCCTCCCGGCCCCAACGCCCGCAGGTGGACCTGCAACTATATATCTTCCACGCATTCTCACTTCTTCCATCTTCGCTTGTTAGTTTTATGTAAAAAACACATGCATCATTCTCCCCACGCGGATTAGTTTGTTTACATAACTCCAGACTTATGTGGATGAACAGATCGATTAATCGAATTGGAATGTTAAAAGTTACATGTAGGTGTGGCAACATTTTCGAAAAGACACTTTAACATTGACTAGGTGAAAAATATACAGCAGTACTTGACTCGGAAATCATCAAGGATGTGTTTGATGGACATTCCCACTTGACGGAAAACGTGTAATCGAAGAAGATGGAAGTAGCTTTAAACTTCACAGAATTACTTCACCTTTGAACTAGTTGATTCTTTTTCTTTCGAGGGCGAACGACTAGCGACAGCCAGCGACGGCATAGTCGCCGGTAAATTAGTGGAGTACTATTAAAAATTTACATGGTAGGTCTCCACGTGGCCACCTTTTAATAGGGTTCTGGGATTAGTGAACCAACAGCCAGTAGGTAGCCATTTTAGAGGTCCAGGTTTAAATTTGCTTCAATCGTGACCATGTTATTCACCGCAGTAATGAGGCAGATTCGCCTATGGTAACACTGGTATATGTCATTTTTATAATAAAATGCCCATGTTTTATGTAAGGGTAAACGGTGCATTTTATATGTTGTATGCGGTATTGGGGTTGCAATACTTATGTAAGGGGATACCCTGAGCTTAGCTACTTATTTTCCCGGTTTTCTTAGAGCTCTCTCCAGTCTAGTGGATAATGCGTTGATTTCGACGCCTGGATACACTGTTGCTCCTTCTGTACCCCCACGGGAACAATGATTGGCCACGAGTGGCTACGGTCTTGCTAGCGATTGTCATTCTGAGAGGTAGCTAACCAACCTCTCTTTAGTTATCCTGGCAGGTTCCATTCAGAAAAGCCAAACCTGAGCTAAACCTCATCTCTACCTCAATATCCATGAATTTCGCCGATAGATTTTGCGGAGCGTCGTGTGCGAAGCATTTGAAGGCGTCAAGAATAGGTCTGTACCCGGTGCAGCGGCACATATTCCCGTCCAGAGCTTTCTCGATCGTCTCCACTTTTAACTTCGATGGCGATGTCATAAGGCTTAAGTAAAACTCCGTCGTTAGTATTATTAAAATATTCAAACACGATACGAGTATATGCGAAAAAATAAGTGTTTAGAATCGTAAATAGTTCGAGATGGTAAAAATAGAATACTCAGAGAAAATGTAAGGAAATTTTCAAAAACAAAATTTAAAAATTAATTCGTTCAACCATAAAACCATTAAAGAAAATGAAACCTCTTTAATAAAGACGAAGAACGATATAAAGCACCTGATTGGTTGATTATTTTATTATCCAAGACGCAAGGTCGAAGATGAAAGATTGAACCATAATTCGAGACGCAACACCCCAAAAAATACCGCGTACAAAATTTCTACTAATATAAGGGGAAATAAAAAACGCTCCTCGAACCCCAAATGATAATTATAGGTACAAATTGATCAAAGAATAAAAAAGACGGAATCAAAGACGCTAAACGAGATTAATAAATTGAATAAATTGGTTCACTTTTCTCAGAATTTAGCCTTCATTTCTTTGTTTTTAGACCAGGCAAAAATAAAAAAAATTCTCACCTGTGCATTGTCATTAGAAATCCTGGACTACAGAACCCACACTGTGTTCCGTAAAACTGATGCAGAGAACTTTGAATCATGCTGAATCCATTACACTCTTTTTCTAAATGTTCGACGGTAACTATAGACCAACCAATGCAGCTGTAAACCAATGTCTGGCACTGCAATAAATAAATTTGTTTACTTGTTTTATTTGTAGCGGGAAAAGAATCTCCATTTTAAACTTATCTAATCTAACAGCCTTCA
This sequence comes from Ceratothoa steindachneri, assembly GCA_963969495.1. Classification (NCBI taxonomy): domain Eukaryota; kingdom Metazoa; phylum Arthropoda; class Malacostraca; order Isopoda; family Cymothoidae; genus Ceratothoa; species Ceratothoa steindachneri. Next base: position 232,113,953 of record OZ018318.1, read on the forward strand.
CAAGCTCGAAATGTTCTCCTCTAAGAGTATAGAAGTGAGTAAATCGAAAATCAATTATGTTACTGCTCGCAAGGACAGATTTATGAAAGGTCTTTTTGCCTATCCCAAATTGGGAGAATTTACCAGGATGAGATTTATGAGATGCACATAAGTTAATATGAAAGTTGGAATACCCTAAAACTAAAACGAAGAATTAGAACTGATAGGAATTATCTTGGTTACATTAGAAATTCCATCATAGAAGAGAAGAGAGAGAGAGAGAGAGAAAGAGAGAGAGAGAGAGAAAAAAAGAGAGAGAGAGAGAGAGAGAGAGAAAGAGAGAGCACAGAAACAGAGTGAATGAGCCAAATTTATATCTGGTTGGTACTAATGTGTTAATCCATGGCCACTATTAAGTGCATCTCTTGAAGTTGACTAACAGTCGCTTTTCATCTTTTGCAAAGGCTTGCTGAAGGTGCAAATGCAATGGTGTTACACTCATGCAACAAAGTGTTATCAAGAATGAATCGACGATTGCTATATAAATTAGACAAAGGATGCAAGTTGAAAGCTAATATAATCTCAAGGTATTTCTTATTCACGTTTGTGGGAAGCCCAAGATGAGAGAGAGACACCGTGAGTGTCTAAACCTTTGTAAAATGATTATAATAGTTTGTTTCTGCCCTCGAGCGGACAAGCTGTTTGAGGCCTGCATGACGGGGCGAATAGAGGGTGAGGGAATAGAAATACAATTGAAACAGGGAGAGAAATAGAGAAAAATTATGCGAGAATGAGAGATAGAGAAAGAGAGAGAGAGAGAGAGAGAGAGAGAGAGAGAGAGAGAGAGAATTACAAGGAGTTACAAGGAAAGAAAGTACCCTAGGAGACCTTACGGTCCATTCAAAGAGGGTACCTTTGGACTAGCAATTGAGCGGGCCCATGGCTGCTTAATTGTTTTGCGTCCCTAAACGGCCACTTTTCAAGACTTTGTCTAGTCTTGACTTAAACTGGTTAACAGATTCACTGTTGACAACTTCCACTGAAAGTGCGTTCCACTTACCGCAGATACTGTAGGGGAAAAAATCTCCACACAGATTACGGTTGTAACGCTTCAGTTCAAGTTTGAATCCGTGATTGCGCGTTCTGTTCTCACTCAGTGTGAAAATATCCCGGTAGTCAACATTGTCGAACCCTCGAAGTATTTTGAAAACTTCGATGAGCTGACCACGCAGTCTACGGGTTTCCAGCGAGAACAGATCTAATTCCCTTAGTCTATCCTCATAGCTTTTATGTCGGATAGAGGGAATCAGTTTGGTTGCCCTAGCTTGTACGCGTTCCAACCTTGCGATGTCCTTTCGAAACGAAGGACTCCCAAATTGTACGGCAGACTCCAGGTGCGGCCGAACGAGGGGGTTGTACAGACAAAGTACTATCTCCTTGTTACGGTATCCAAACTGGCGCTTTATGTAGCCTAACATCCTTTGGGCTTTCTTCTCTGCATCGATGCACTGTTTCGAGAACTTGAGGTCGCTAGTGATAGTAACACCCAAGTCTTTCTTAGTGTCACTCGATTCAAGAGCAGTGCCCTTGGGGATGTACTGAGATTTGGGGGTTCGGTGGCCGATATGCATTATTTTGCATTTCCCCACGTTGAAAGACATTTGCCACGTGTCCGACCACTCCCCAATCCTTTGAAAGTCCTCTTGGAGGCGGGCAGTGTTACCCTCCTTTGCCACATTGATACCAAGCTTGGTGTCGTCGGCCAATTTGGAGATTTTGGCAACCATATCTCCGTCCATGTCGTTGACATAGATAATAAACAGTAGTGGTCCAGGAACGGAACCTTGAGGGGCACCGCTAGATACGGGCGCCCATTCAGAGGCCCGTCAATTCACCACTACTCGTTGCCGTCTGTCACTTAATCTGCTACCTTGCCGTCTATGCTCTGTGCACACACTTTCCGGAGAAGGCGGCGGTATGGTACCTTTTTAAGGCCTTTTTGGAAATCAAGGTACACAACATCCACCGCTTTATCCCGATCATGCTCACTGAACACGAAGTGGAAGAATTACACAAGGTTCGTCAGGTATGACCTTTGCCTTCGGAAGCCGGGCTGCGAACTCCTCAGTAGCAGGTTTGACTCTAAATAAGACGTTATCTTGTCCACTATCATGCTTTCCATGAGTTTACCGACTATCGAATTCAAACTGATGGGTCGGTAGTTTAACGGATGGCTGGGGTCTCCGTTCTTGAAGATCGGAGTCACCTCCGCCTCACGCCAGTCTCTAGGAACGCATCCGGTCCGGATTGACATGTTAAAGATAGCACACAGATGTCGTGATACTTCATCACACACTTCCTTCAACACCTTGGATATAAACCCATCCGGTCCAGGGGACTTATTCGTCTTTAGGTCAGCGATCTTTTTCTTAATTTCTCCTTCGGTGAAGTCCATATCCTCCAGCTTTTCTCCGGAGTAGGAACTCGTTGGCTGGGGAATGGGACCAGACTCTTCAATAAACACTGAAGGAAGTAGTCATTGAGCTGGTTAGCATTTTCTGCATCTGAGTGAGTTACTGCACCCTCCTCGTCGACTAAGGGCCCAATCCTACGATGTATTGGTTTACGGCTATTTACATAGCCAAAGAACTCCTTGGGATTCTCCTTGCAGAGTCTCGCCACTCGGAGTTCCTCAGACCACTTAGCCGCCCTTATGCTGGACTTCACTCTCCTGGCTAGTCTCCGGTACTTGTCAAAGGCACCCGAGATCTTCGATCGCTGGTACGCATTTCTCTTCTCCTTAAGCAGTTGGCCGATTTCTCGATTAAACCACTTTGGTTGAACAGAAGACCGATGGAGGCATTTCAGAGGGCTGCAACTTGATTGAAGACTCATGAACTTATTTTTGAAATTGTTCCACGAATCCTCAACCTCTTCGCATACCGCTAGCCTTACATCAGTCAACCCAGCACGAAGGCTTGCAAAGTTTGCTCTTATCAAGTCAAGTTTCCTTGATTGACTGGCAACAGACCTTACCTTCGGGATCTTGACGGTAAATCTAACTAGCTGTTGATCACTGCCACCGAGCTCTTCGCCTACAGAGAGATCCTCAACGATATCATCATCAGGGGTTAAGACCAAGTCGAGGATATTGTCTCCTCTCGTCGGTTCTCTGACCCATTGAGTGAGGAACTCGTTGTTGGCGAACTCCAGGAGTAGCGCGCTCTCGCCACAGGCTGCTCTGGTTTCCCAGTCAAATTGTCTGTTGAAGTCGCCCATAACGATACACACTCTGCCTTGAACAACCTCACCCAGCAGCTGGTACAGTTCCCTGTCCTTATCAACGGGTTGGGAAGAGGGTCTGTAAAGCAGCAAGGTCCTGTATCTGACAGGGCCTATTTCTAGGTCAACGCCTAGGAGCTCGTGGTCAGATATGACGTTGGAGTTTGTAGATTCGATTGTATCCTTGACATACAACATTACACCGCCACCCTCTTTGTCTGGTCTATCTTTGTGGAAGAGTTGGTAGCCAGGAACAGTGAACCGAGAGAGAGAGAGAGAGAGAGAGAGAGAGAGAGAGAGAAAGAGAGAGAGAATGCGAGGGAGAGAGAAAGAGAGAGAGAATGCGAGGGAGAGAGAATGCGAGGGAGAGAGAAAAGAGATGAAGAGAAAAAGAAAGAGAAAGTGAGAAGGATAAGAAAGAAATAAAGAGAAGAGATATCGAGAACAGGAAAGAGAGAAAGAAAGAGAGAGTGTGTGTTTGTGTGTGAAGAGAGCGAGTAGTGAACCTTCCGACAGCCTGCTTAGCTCTTGAGTCGTACTGCTCAGTCAGAATAAGTCAGCAGTTGACGACTCACAATTGCTCGAGTGAATGACGTTAGTAGCACTGCACAAACGGAAGATGAAATTTACATAAATATTAAGAATTGGGAAATCAAATAGAGAAAGCCAATTACTGCAAGAGTTCGCACTATCCGATCTAAGATAAGCCCAAACATAAGAGTCGAAAAATATTACTTTGAATCGAAAGAGGAGATTGGAGCAGATATTGATAAGTTTCTAAATGTTGTTAACCTCTCTTACGTTCCAGAGACTTTACAGCCTCGAATGAAGCAGCTTTAAGTTTATAAGTACACCTTGGTGTAACGTATTGAGTCCAACCTCTTCGACATCCATCAGAACTAGTTATTTTTATCAATCTACCCTTAGTTTAAATTTTATTTTAAATGTTCAAAATCATATCAAGCCGCAGAGACTGAAAATCTCATCTAAAATATGACTAATTAAATATATATACCAGAAATACCATTTAGAGCATAATAGCTTAAATATCTTTGAATAATAATTGGCCAAAGGGCTCTCTTAGCAACCTCCCGCGTGAACACTGAATGTCTTCGATCCATCTTTCTCGACGTCAGGAATTGTAACTACGACGGCGCAGATGCCGCAGCCCCCTTCCGAACAGAGCCCTTTCGTCCCCGGTAATCCGGCAAACTCGCGGATGAACTGAAGGAGACTCGTTGTCGTTGGGACGTGACGACCCACTGAAGAGTGTGACAGCTTAACAAGATCGATTTATGCTGGAATTCTAGCAAAGCTTCAGACATCATTACCACTACTCTAATACAAAACATGTGGTCAGCGCACATCAACACAATAGGTTTAAATCAACGAGGAAACAATTTGCAGGCGGTTTACCTGACCAACCTTCCCCATTTAGGTAGGGTAGGTCGGACAACAGAGATTATTCGGGACAGGATGGATGCGCAACTCTCTCAAACTGCTTCCTTCCGGTTTAATATTTAACAGGAAATATAAAAGTCTAAATAGCTTTTCTTTTCCTCCGGGTAGTTTTTCTTTTGTCTCCATTTTTTCCTCAGAGCCAGATTTTGAATATCACAGTAGAAGCAGGATTTCTCATTTCCTTCGTTATTCCCCCATTTTTTTCTCGCTTTTCAATTTAAAACAGCGACTACCTCCCAAACACCTAAGATTTCCCCTAATTAGTAAGAAGAGGGATCCCATATTCCCATCTCACCTCCCACTAAGCAAGATATAGCGGATATTAAGGAGACGCGTTTTCCGTTCTCATGCGAAATTTTTAGTCGCGAGCAACTCTACATCTCACCATGTCGGACGTCGGTCGGTCGGTCCGTCCAGGTTTTGCTTATTTCTTTGTAATAACGAAATTTGAAACCCTGTGGTTGTTTTAAATTCTCTTTCGAATGATATAATTGCCAAAGTCTTCCCAAAGTTAGCCAGGGAATTATTTGGTTTTGGCCATAACATCATAACTATTCGGCCGATACTCTGCTAGACTAGACTAGGCTATAATATGCTATACTCTGCTAGGCAAGCCTAGAATAGGCTAAACTATGCTAGTCTATTATAGGCTAAACTATGCTAGTCTATTATAGGCTATACTATGCTAAGATATAATGTACAAGGGTAAGATATACTATGCTAATTTAGTCTATAAAATACTATGCTAGGATAGCATATAGTATATTAGGCTAGACAATACTAAGACATGCTTACCTAGGGTATAATAAGATAGTATAGGCTATACTTGTCTAGGATAGTTAAAGATAGGCTAGATTATACTATTCTATGCTAGGCTAGTTAAGCTAAGCTATACTAGGCTAGACAGGGATATACTATGCTATGCTAGTGTAGGAAAAAATATAATAGGCTAGGTAGGGCTATGCTCTACTATGCTAGGTAATACTATGTTAGGCTACGATAGGCTATCTAACTAAGGCTATAATAGGCGAAGCTATACAAGGTTATTCTAGTCTAGGGTATGTTATGCTATACTAGTCTAGGATATACTAGGCTAGGCTATAATATGATACGCTTGGCTCTATTATGTTAGGTGTTGTTATGCTAGGATAGGCTATAAGAAGCTAGCCTATAGTATGCTATGTTAGGCTAGGCTAGGCTATCGTATGCAAGGATATATTGACTAGGCTATAGTAGCCTATTCTAGCTTGGCTATATTAGACTAGGCTACTCAAGGCGACGCTAGGTTAGGCTCTGGCATACAATGCTGAGCCATACCAAGTTAGGCTAGCCTAGGCTATAGTAAGCTAGGCTACGCATGGCAATGCTATGCTAGGCAAGGCTATACTAGGCTAGGCTAAGCTAGGCTTTACTATAATATGCTAGGACAGACCAGGGTCTACTAAGCTAGTCTAGGCTGTACTAGGATACGATAGGCTAGGCTATACTACGATACGATAGGCTAGGCTATACTACGATACGATAGGCTAGGCTATATTAAGATACGATAGGCTAGGCTATACTAAGCTAAGATAGGATGAAGTAGGCTATACTATGCTACGTTATACTAGGCTAGCTAGATTATACTAAGCTAGGCTAAGTTAGGCCCGTCACAGCCATGCTATTCTATTTTAGACTAGGTTAACTAACGAAATTTGAAACCTTTATGTTGTTTTACATTCTATTTCGAATGAAAGAATCGCCAATGTCCTCCCAAGGTTAGTCCGGGAATTATTGAATGTTTTGAAGGTCGTACGGTCATAAATCAGAATAAGGAAGAGCACACGACTTTTGGGTCAGCAGACCTTGGTACCATTCAGGAGACCCCAAAATGGTATTGGTAGCCTGGTTTCTTATTAGGTTATGAATAAAACCAGAAGGAGGCACATATCATGGGTATGGATTTAATTGTCACATGGCAGGTAAGGAAGGTAAGCTACGCCACCCGTTCCCTTTCAATCGTGGGCAAGATGCCCCGACCGAACAATGATATTCGCATAAAGATCCGAATGACAATCATAGGAAGTCCGATAGCGGTAAGGACCGATCATCGTTGGAGACCAGGGGCCGAGTGGTAGTGTGTTTTCACACCAACCATCGCTGAGAGTACCGTGCATTACCCAAGGGATGGGTACACCCGTTCCTCGTCCGGGGTATGTGTATTTAAGTACCCATCAGCAGGGGTCGGGAAGGAGTGAGTGTGGAGATGTTGCATTGTGAGGGCAATAAGGGATAGCTGTGGTGTTGTGATTGGCTTTGTGCCTGATGAGAGTGAGAAGGAGTTACCTCCACCCTCGGGGCTAAGCACAGCGCGTCCTGTCCACTCTCGTTGGGATTGATCTCGCTGCCTGGGCGTTAGAAATCCAACGTCTTATCCAGGAGACGAACGAGAGCTTCAATTGCACGAATATAGGATTCTACACAAAGTTTTGTCATATCAACATTCATCCTTAATTATACGCAATAAAATGACCACTCAGCCGACGCAAAGAATTATTAAATAAAATTAATTTCTTCAGCCATAGCGTTAAATAAATAAACCGAAATTCCGTAGTCATAGAAACCACCTAGCCGATGCAAAACGTAAATAAACAAACCGAATTTCTGTAGTCATGGGAACCACCTAGCCTATGCAAAACGTAAAAAAAAAACAAATTTCCGTAGCCATAGAAACCACTTATCCTAGGCAAAATGTAAATAAATAAACTGAATTTCCGTAGTCAGAGAAACAACCTAGCTTATGCGAAACGTAAATAAATAAACCAAATTTCCGTAGTCATAGAAACCACCTAGCTTATGCAAAACGTAAATAAATGAACCGAATTTCTGTAGTCATGGGAGCCACCTAGCCTATGCGAAACGTAAATAAATATCCAAATTTCCGTTGTCATAGAAACCACCTAGCTTATGCAAAACGTAAATAAATAAGCCGAATTTCCGTAGTCATAGAAACCACCTAGCCTACGTAAAACGTAAATAAATAAAACGATGGTTGTGGATTATGAGAGTTGTGGATGGCGCAAAGGATTTTTTTAATGCCCATGTGGCAAGTGTTTATAAGAGCATATACCGTCGTAATCATCATATGACATAATGCTTGGCTACATTAAAATACAAACAAAGAAAAACAACCGAAAATATACACTCAAAACAAATAAACCCAAAGCCGATGTCAAAAAACAAAGAAACAAAAAGAAAACAAGAAGAAAAAAGTAAGAAGAAAGAGGAAGCACGCTCTGGCGTTGGAGTGAGGGCCGGCGGGCAGCGACCAATACTAAAGAGAATCAAATAAAAGGAAGGAGGCCAACTTTGACCAATAAATCACATATTCCACAAGTTTGTGAGCACGAAACCTTCCCGAGTACAAAGGACAAGGGGTAGCCACCCCATTCGACCCAGTACCGGGACAGGTGACATTCTCGAAAATCACTCAGACTGGGACATTCAAAAATAGTGTGGCGAACAGTAAGTGTGGAGGGGGGAGGAACTCAGTAGTCGCGCTCAATCAAAAGGCGGTGCGTCCCGCAAATGTGCCCAATTCGAAGACGACAGAAAGCTAACTGAAGCTGTCGCGGCATTCGGAGGGCAAAGGGAATAGACGTGGTGCGATGGTACGCAACTTTAAGTTTCCCTCGTCTCCCATTTTTTTGACATACAGTACGGAGGACTGACCTGTTAATTGCCATGTAGTCAGTGTGAGGAAGAGCAAAATGCTGGCCTGATTGCCCAGTCCTCTCAGACTCTTTGGTGCCTTTATCGGCGCGTTCATTTCCCGAAATCCCAAAATGTTCAGGAAACCAAGAGAAGATAATCTCGACATCCGCTCGGCTCGCTATGAAGGTGGCCTCTCGGATACGATGAACCAGGGGATGTGGAGATTCCAATGCCCCGAGAGCACTCAGGGTGCTAAATGAATAACTAAAGATCACAATCCAGTCTCAAAACCGGGGACCCTGCGTTTTTTCCCGTACCTAGTGGTGCATAGCAACCAGCTTAGCAATGAAGACAGGCGCAGCGCCTGGCAAAGCGCCCCTGACTTCTAATAGAGTAGATATGGCGTGAAAGCCGATCCGCTACCTGGAGACATCCTTGTACACTGTCACGGATCTAGTGTGACAGGAAGTGTGCTACAAAAGGCAGAACAAACTACTCCCGGTGCTTTGGAAGCTTTGCGAGCAGAGGCGTGGCATCAAATAGTCAAAGTTGGTCTTGCAGGGGGGTGCACTGGGCATGACAGTACTGGGCATGACAGTACCGCTTCAAGGGCAACACTGAGCTATCTAAGCAGTTTCCTAGCCCTAATCCCAAAGGGCTTATGATACGAGGGGCGTTCAATAAGTTTTGCGAATCGGTAGGGCAAAACAGAGGAAGGGGGGTGGCTGTTTGTGGGGGTGTTAGGACAAGTTATGACAAGTCAGGACCTGCAGCCGCACGCTCCTGCCTCGTATATTTAAGAAGCAGTAGCTGATCGCAGATCGTCAGTCACAAATCTTTCAACAATGGAGAAAGTTGAGCACCACGCAGTGATCAACTTTATGACCAAGGAAGGCAAGAATGCAAAAGAGTTCCATGAACGCATGGTTGCAGTGTACACCGACACACCCCCTTCCTATGCAACCATTGCTCGCTGGAATAGGGAGTTCCGCCATGGTCGTGAGTCCCTTGAAGATGACCCCCGTCCAGGACGCCTGTCAGATGTGATCAACGAGGCAATGTGGCCCGTGTGGAGAGAATGATCCTCATAAATCGACAGGTGAAGGTCGAAGAAATCGAGCGACAACTTGGAATATCATATGGAAGTGTTATCAACATGATCCACGACATTTTGGCCATGACCAAGGGTCCCTAGAAACCTCACGCCCTATGATTGACTTCAACGTCGTCAAAGTCCACAAGGTCAGAGTTGCACAAGCTGCTGTTGCTCCAGTGCTGATTCGAGGAGCTCAACCATCCCCCCTACAGTCCAGATCTGTCCCCTAGCACTGCGTGGACGCCGGTTTGGGAACGATGAAGATGTCCAGCTCGCCGTCCAGGAGTGGATCGAACAGCAGTCGGGAGATTTCTGGTTGTCGGGAATTCGAAGCCTCAGGGACAAGTGGGGCAAGTGAATTGAAGTCGAGGGTAGTTATATTTGAAAATAATTAAACACTTTTCCTCATATCTCGTTTCCTTATATCCGAATTGCAAAACCTATTGACCACCCCTCGTATGACTGGACTCTCTAGGCGGCATAGACACCTTCGAGATCGGATGCGGAAGAAGTGAAAGCCGTTTGCGACTGAGGAAGACGCCGGGGTCGCATAAACAAGCGCATAATGCAATGCAATCTGTACGGCGCTGAGTGAGTGTTATTTCCCCTGCATCAACAAGTGGGGTCTTAATGGGGAACATGCCTAAGGCACCAGTCGTCAGACAAATACAGGTGTGGTTGATCGTGTCCACTTTAGGCAACACACGATCGGCTCCAGAGTTGAAATCTGGGTCGCACCAAAGAGATCGAAAGCTCGTCAACGTAAATCGTAGCAAGAACATCTTCCGGCAGCACTGAGGTGATTCTCTCGATGCTCAGGGCAAAGAGTGTGACACTGAAGACACTTCCATCTGGGATGCTCTCTATTTGCTCCTTTGAACTGGAGAGGAATCCCCCCCACCTCTATACAGAAGCAACGATCGCGCCTAAATTCAGAACTAAAGAGTATGAGGCGTTCCCTAGCCCCCATAGTGTGGAGAGTCTCCATGATACCGTATCGCCATGTGGTATCATGAGGCTTCTCAAGATCTAACCACCGTGGCCGATTGCAGAAGTTTACCACCGATCTGTACTCAATTAGGTTGCCTTGAATTCCCAGTGGGGAACTACCGATTAACGTGAAATCCAAACCACGCGCATCTATAGCTCATGGCATCCCCCTTGTGGATTCAACCCCAAATGTGACTCCATCAGGCGACTAACCACACCCAAAGTGGCTTAACTTCACTAAAATCGGAAGCAGTGTTACCACTCGGCTAAACCTTAGCCTCAGTATGCTAATAATGACCGATGACAGGCGAGAAGTTATTGTCTTATCTCGAATCACTTTTGTCTTCACATCTTAATTCATCCTCTATTCAGCTTCAATGCTGCCTACACCTATACCTGAGTATAGGTGTAGGGTGAAGAATGTATAATACCACTGCGTATGTTCACTCATGTAACTGTACATGCTCATCGGAGAATACGGATGCGTGTACGAATACCATAACATAATTCAATGGATGACAAAAGCCGCAAGGCATCCGAGTCCTCACCTGCCCCATAAACTGCATCCAAAACACTACCTAAAAAGGCATCACCACCATGCTTGTCAAAAACTAAATCATGCAGCTACAATACACAATATCAATAATATATACAAATTATACAAAAAAAAAATCCACTTCTTCCTCCAAAATCTGCAACCACAGGAATGATCGTATGTGGTTGTATGCGTGCGGCAAGAGCTATGTGTATGATGTGCTTTCTCTCCCTGTCTTACATATTCTCAACTAATCAACTTCTGATTCTAGGATTTAAAATCTTTATCCTTTACGCTACATTGGAGCTCTTTACATTGCAGTGAACAAACATTTCCACCGCCGTACACACACACACCTTATTGGTTTGTTTTTAACACTCGTGCTACCGGTTCAACGTTGTAAAATATGTACATTATGATGGTCTACCTAGGTTTAAAATATGTACATTGTACAACTCTCTTGTCGCTGTCTCAATTTTTAGCCTCCGAACAGTGAAATTTGCAAATAGCGGAGACAAATAAGAAAGATTTGAAAAAGGTGAACACCTGCTTCCTATGTTCTTCTTGGGGGTTTTCACCTATTCTCATCTCATTTAATGAATATACAGGAATAATTAAAGTAGATCTGGTGAGGTATTTACTAAACACCTGTGCCCTATTTTTGTCCTGATTCTTTGTCTCTTAATTGTTCTGTTCATTCTTATTCAAGAAGTCTTGGGATCTCACCGGAATCATAACAAACTATGGTTATTTATATTCCGGTTCCACTTTTCTCCATTCGTATTCAAATTATTATTATTTTAGAAAAAATCTGAATGAGATTAAATTTTATTTAATAGTTATTTAATTAAAAAAAATAGTAATTGCCCTTAGTAAAAATTTGATTTATTAAATTACATAAAATAAATAGGTCTAAATAAAATTATTTTTTCTCAAAACATAAAAAACTGTTATTTATTTATTTATTCCATATTAATCCAATGTACAGTATAAACATATTGCATTTTAAATCTTAATGACAAGTTACAATTAGTTATGGGCCCAAAATAAGTCAGTGACTTTTAGCGCAGAAACTTAAAACTTTAGACTAAGCCTAACATTATCAAGAATAAAATCCCTTCATGTTTACGAACAGAGAACGCTTTTGTTATAAAAATTTAAACAACTTAGTATACATTTGAGAACCAAACCATTGTAAAGATTGCAAATAACGAATAATTATATTATTTAAATTTAGAGATAAATTAAAAAACTAGTTTATTTCAAGTGATTATTTCAAAAGATCTGTAGTTAACATAGTCAACAGTCTTATATAAATAATAACATATTTATAATGTAGAAATCAAAGTAATAGTACACAGTATAATAGTGTACGGTAAAAAATAAATACACAGTAACAAAAACTGAATAGAAATTTAGTAAGCCGAAATTATATTGTTTTTAAGAGCTTTTTTGAATTGAGCTAAATTGGTTTGGGATTTGAAATTGTCGTCGAAGCCATTCCATATTTTGATAGATTTGTACAGAAAGCTACATTGTGATTTTGATTTTGAATACAAGGGTGAAATTAATTTTGTTCTATTGCGGGTTTGGTGATTATGGAGATTATGAGCTGTTTGTAACATATTAAATATATAGTTATTATAGAAAAAATTTATTGTTTTGTAAAGAAATAAGGAAGTTTGAAAAACAAAGAGATCATTTAATTTTAGAATTCTGGATTCTTTAAAATATCGATTAGTGTGCTCTTTGTAGTCAAGTTGATGGATGGCTCGAATTGCTTTTTTCTGTAATATGACTAATTTATTGAGATAATTTTGATATTTTCCATACCAACTCCCTATGCCATATGTCAAGTAAGGTTGCACCATTGTCATATATAAAGAGTGGAGAATAGATTTAGGAAGAAACTTATTTAATTTATATAATATTCCAATCGATTTTGATAGTTTTGTTGAGATATGCGTAATATATTGTTTAAAACTCAGATTTTTGTCAATAAAGATGCCTAGGAATTTGATATGAGTAGTCTCATAAATTATTCCGTCGCCCATTTTAATATGGGGCAATTCAATAGATTTTTTGTAAGAGAAAAGAATGAATTTGGTTTTATCTACATTTATTGATAGTTTATTAACATTAAGCCACATGAAGACATTTTCGAGTTCTTTATTTATTGTAGATGCAATGTTGCTCGGTTTGTCATATGGCTAGGGAGTTGATAAGGCACTATCATCCGCGAATAATATAAATTTGAACAGAGAAGATGATTTAACAATATCATTAATATAGATTAAAAATGACAGTAGCCCTAGCACGGAGCCTTGTGGGGCTCCAGTTGTAATATTAAGGTAGGATGAGTCTTGACCATTGACGGAGACAAATTGCTTTCTTTCAGTTAAATATGATTTGAACCAATTTTGACAGTTGCCTCTAATTCCGTACATAGCTAATTTTGATAGTAGAATATTATGGTTGACACAATCGAAAGTTTTTTTAAAATCGAGAAAAATTGAGAATACAATGTGGCCTTTTTCAATGTTATCATATAAATATTGAAGGTGGTTAATTATCGCGTGAATCGTTGATTTCTGACGTCTAAAACCATATTGGTGTTTATACAACAGTGAATTAGATTCCAGAAATTTATAAAGTTTATTGAATGCTATTTTTTCGTATATTATACTGAACCTTAAAAGACATGAAATAGGGCGGTATTTGCTGACGTTTTTGAGGTCTCCGGCCTTTGGTTTTACGGTGTTACCCGAGCAACTTTTAATACACTTGGGAATATACCCTGCGTAAATGATTTATTAATTATTGATGCTAAAATTGGAGCAACTATATCAGAGATGTATTTTAAAATTTTAGTGGAGAATGAATTAATACCTGATTTTTTTATTTTTTAGTGAACTATCCGTACTCCAACGAGGGTAATGTCCTGGGCTTACGACTCTTCAAATCGGGATATAAGACGCACATGAAAACCAGAGTCTCCCTAGCCAAACGAGAGCTGAAGAAACTTTACCGTTTCCGAGGCCTCAGCGTGCCTAACATCAAAAAACTGTACATGGCCTTGGTACGCTCAGTCCTGGTGTACCCGGCCGTGATCACGCAGATGGCAAGCTGTACCTCTCTCAGAACGATGCAGAGAGTGCAGAATAAAGCCACGCTGCTGATTACAGGCACGCGAAGGATCGACCGTACTCGGCAATCGATTCTTCACCAAAGAATCGGTCTAAAGCCGATCAACACGGAGATCCAAAGGCTAGGGAGAAAGACATGGGACAAGATAGACCAAAATATACTCCCGAACATGAACCTGAATTTTAATATTCGTGCAAACCGGAGACGCGCTATAGGTAGAACTGCTCTGTTCCCAAGTAGTAGAACCTGCGCGAGAGAAGTGGTACTACCTATGTTTACGTAGTGTTAGTCCACTACTCTAAGGTACTATGATTTTAAAACTCAAAAGTTTGACAATTAGTCCAACCAAATCAACAAATTTAAATAACAATTGAAAAAAGAGGCGAAGTGCCCACATTAAAGTCCCCTCCCCCTCCCCCCCAATATAAACATAGTAAGAATTAAAAAATTAAAACTAAATTTAAATATAAAAGAGGCGAAGTGCCCAATTCCCAATACCCATTTGATAACAAGATAACAAAACAAAGTCAACAAAATTCAAACGATGAAAAGAGGCGAAATGCCCAAATTAAATAGATTACAGAGAACTCAAAATTGAGATTCATTCAGCCTGAAAAACAACCTTGAAAGGCTTGAATGCTTCGAAGGAGGAAATACCTATTACATAAATAAATATATATATATATATTATAACGGAGGAAACTGGCTGTCAAAGACAGTCATCTACTTTTTGCCGGAGTTATTTTTATTTTTAAAACAAAACAAGAAGAATGCTAGTGATGCCCTAACACCAGGGCAAACTAGGAAACATATTCACACCTTTATATACCTACCACACAATTTCACCACTTTAACCTAATTTGTAATTTGTTAAAATCAAACGAATACGGGGGAGGTAACTCTCTTTCTAACACACTAGGTAGTGTGTTTACAAGAGGTTTAATAGTTTAAAAGGTTCTGACATGTTCCAACGTTTCCGTTGTACTTTATAAGGGGAACCAAAGAAGACTTAGTAAACTACAGGTCAATCAGTTGTTTTTTTTAGCAACGCAAATTACTTACAAATGTACCGAAACGGGCCGATCTTTCAAGTAAAACCGGTATCTGTGATTATCTTCAGGCTCTCTAGAATTATTGGGAAAAACAAGTGAATAGGAATACAACTATACATGGTCTTCCTAGACTAGTAAAAAGCCTTCGCCTCATTTACCTCCGTTTTAGATCTAAAAGTACTATAGAAACAAGGATCTAAATGACTTAGATGCTCTCCTCCATAAATATGAAGAATTGAGTCGTGAGTAGAAGAATGCACCAGAATATTTAAAAAAATAATTTTCCGTCGTAGTTATCCTTTAGCGGGTAAGTAACCCGTACTGGTTATTTATTTACGCATGTTTCAATGAGAATAAAAAAATGAGTTCCCGCTAAAGGGTTACACATTTTCCTTACCTAAGCAAAATGATGGGGCTTTTCCGTAATCTTTCACGTTCAAATTTAGATTTGAAATCGGTGATAAACTAGTGAGATATCTTCATCCACGACTTTTACCAGTGAGAAGACGAAGAATACCTACGTAATTACCTAGTTCGTTTCAATTTGTATAACGATCCCTATTCTCCACTTTTCCCAAAGGAGATCGTCATGCTGGCCTTAGTGACGGTTCTATCGGGTCATAGATCCTTTGAGTCCTAGTCGCGATAGCCGACACCTTTGGCTGCTGAGCATGTGGAGGTCCCTCACGAAGTGATAATGGCCTCGGAAGTGCCATCGCACAAGGGAGTAGGGTTTTCCATGTGGAGGGCGAACGAAAACTCGGTGAGATACATCTCCAGAGCCAAATTCCGCTCCTGTGCAAGATCTTTCTGAGGCAGCACGAGCCTGCAGGGCTCAGGATGAGAGGATGGAAATCCCCTATCGGCCGGTGCTCCCTTATCAACCCATAAGTTTTCAAACTCGGAAACGGACATGGCTGAGGCTAATTCGTTCAACCTTGCGGCCCCTTCCGTAGGGGAAGAGAAGCGAGTTCATTGCCCACTCTGTTCTCTTAAAAAAAGAAACAAAAAGACAAACAAACGACACCAGGGTGGATTCATGGGAAGGAAGGGTCCTTTGCTGTTTCAACAGATGACTAGGTCACGACTGGCAAATCCCGCACCGAGTGTAGGATTCTAATAAAATTAAAATCCAACATGGCTCTTCCTACTTGATGTATTCAATGATTAATTAAAGAGTAAATATACATATGAGATCTTACAAATATGTAAAATAAATAGATAATAGTGGGGAAATAACATGAAATTAAGCGGAGAAGGGAAAGTTATAAGTTGAAATATGAAGTAAAAGTTCCGGGAGAATGCGGAAATCAGATATTTACGTAATCATCACTAACTCTATAATTGTATAACGGGATTTTGGAAGATGGGTGAAAAATCTTTTTTCCTTTAGTGGACCAACGACATGTTTTTTTATCAATTATTCCTAATAAGCCTTTTATAATATCAAAAACAAAATGGCGAGGTTCAGAAATAAATATAAGTATCAAAATTTTGTGAAATTTTTAAAACCCAAAGAATTACAAATGGTGAAGTTGAGAAAATTTATTTTTATATATCTTCTTCTATAACTATATTTTAGCAACGTGATATTTTGAAAGGGGGAAAATTTAGTTTAGAGTTCCTTTTTAAAATTATTAGAATTGGCCCAGTTCAGAAAATTTATAAAAATTTAACCATGGTTGCTTTTTTTAGATTTTAAATTTTAATCTTAGTAGCGAAGCGCAAGCTTCCCCTAAATGGGGGGAGTGGTGAAGCCATTACCTTAGGCAGGACCTAAGGCCTTCTTGAAGCACCCCCACAGCTGGCCGAGGGAGGTGTGTTGGCTGAAAGAGGTGCACCACTCGAGCCACTTTGCCTCCCTGGCGCCCAGGGACACCTGTCGCGTGCGGGCTACCACGTCCTGCAGGAGCTGCAGGTTGGTGGCGGTCGGGCGCTTCTCGTACAGCTTCCTGTGGACGTTGACGCGGTGATTGTGCTCCTGGACTTCCTCGTTATAAAACCACCAGTCCGGGCGCCGGCTGGGGGTGAGAGGCTGTCCTGGGCATGGCCGCGTCTACTGCACTCTCTATGGTCGCCGCGAGGTCCCTCTTCTGCTGGTGCAGGTCTGCGGGAGGCACATAATTGGATCACCATTCGTCCAGGGTGGCTTGTAACTTTTCCTAATCCGCCCTCCTGACGTTCCACTGGGGTGGCGGGAGAGAAGGAGCTGATGGGGCCACAGTGAGGGTGGTGAGGGTCCCGTAGTGGTCGCTGGTGAGGGTAGGGTGGACCTGCTAGGTGGCGCCGGGCTGTAGGTCGCCCGACACCAGCGTGAGGTCGAGCCGATCCCCATGGACGTGCGTGGCCTCCCCGGTGTTGAGTAGGTGGACTTCAGGGACTTTTTTGAGCAGGTCGGCCAGGTGGTGCCCAGTCACGTTAGTGGGTGACACATATTGCAGCACGGGGTGGTGGGCGTTGAAGTCGCCCGCCACAAGGAGACTGGATTGAGATGCGAGGGAGAGCAGCTCCCTAGCATCCAGCAGATACCGCTGGCTCCTGTATATATTGTATACCGTGAGAGTGAGCGGCCCCAGATGCAACTCCAGTGCCAGGACCTCCACGTCGTCACCACAGTACACGGGTGCGGCGATCCTCTTGTACGGGATGGTGCTCCCAAGGAGGGCTGCACAGCAAGGCCTATTTCCGTCACCAGCCGGAAGCGAGTGGAGGATGTGGCCTGCGACTCGCCACTCAAAGCCGGCGGGCGTGAGCGTCTCCTGTAGGAGAATTAGGTCCAGGTCTTCCTGGAAGACGGCTTGCAGCACCTGGTGTGTCTTGGGGCGGAGGCCTTGCACATTCCACTGCAGCACCTTCAGTGTGGACGCCGGCGCTTGGGCCTCCATCTTGGTTGTGGGAGTGCAGTGGGTGGAGAGTGTGTTGGGTGGGTCCCCTTGGCGTTGTAAATGATGGTGGGGGCTGGAGGGCACCACTTGTGACGGCGGTGAGCACCTCTTCGCGGATGAGTGCGTCGAGGTCTTGCTCGTTGGGAGCTGTGGTGCCCTGCCACCGGTCGAGCAGCCTCTTCACAAGTCGCACCACACACATGAAGATGAAGTCTACAATGGCTCTGCCCTCTTCGTTGAGTGCCTCAGCGTAACTTGAGGGTCCACGTGGAGACTCTGTCAGAGGTTGTGCATTGGGAAGCGACGTGGGCGGCTCCTCGACGGGGCGGGCATGGTTCGCCCGACGCCTGTGTCTTCCCCTCCCTCCTCTGTGGCTTGGGGACCCAGGAGGTGAATTACTGGGTTGAGTGGTGAGCGGAGTTGCTGGTCCTCCCTCTCGCTGCCAGCCCGTCCCCTTCTTCTATCTCGACCTGGCTTATGCCGGGCTGTTGAGGGGTGGATGTCGGGTGGGAGGCCCACGCCGGCCTGTTTGGTGGTGGTGCTGGAACAAGGCGTCGACTGCCTTGTTGCTGGGGGGGGCCAACGTGGTTTCCCCTGCTGCTGCTGTTACCCGCTCGCTGCCTGCCGTTCCCCTTCTTGTGTACCTCACAGACGTGTGCCGGGCAGGCCGGGAGTCGTGGGTGGATGGGTAACCCACGCCGACCTGACTGGTGGTGGCGCGGCAATAAAGCGACGGTTTCTTAGTATGCTGGGTGGGGGGGGGCATGTGGTTCCCTCTGCTGCTGCTGCCGGTGACCTTGTGGCATCCTCCTCATTCGATCGGGGTACTTCACGTTCCAAGCGTCGTGCCCCTTGGTGCAGTTGGGGCACCGTGCCGTGTTGGTCTCGCTTGCCTTGAGGTGACCGATGCACTCCCCCGTCGGGTGCGCTTGGCTGCACACGCCGCACCTGACGGGATGTTTTCACATGGCCGGGAGATGCCCGAAGCCCTGTAACTTATAGCATCTCACAGGCTCACCCTGGTATGGGCGCAGGTTGTAGCGGCCCCAGCTGCCCAGGTCCAACTTACGTGGTGGCGGCACCTCGTACACTACCAGGATCTGCCTGGTTGGGACCTTGTCTCTGTGTGCGAGGAGTCGTGTTGCCGAAAGAACGTGGGGGTGAGCCTCGACAGCCTGGAATTAGAGGGTGGTGGGATAGCGCTTAAGCACCACCTTGTGCCTCCTCACGCTGGGGTCAAGCAGGATCACTTGGTCCCCCTCCTCGGCAAGGCGGCGCAGCAGGGCCTCAGACCCATCGTCCTTCGGGGTTAGGACGTATTCGCTCGTGAGAGTAGGGCGAATGTTTATCCGCAAGCCAGGGTGTGCTCTCCCAGCTCCGTCACCGTCTGGTAGGCACTGGTGGTGTTATCCTGGTGCACCAGTTTGAACTTGGGACGGAGGCCTCGTATGGAATTAGAGGCCTTTACCCAGCCTCCCTCATCCTCCTGCTGGGCCTCCTCGTTCTGGGGACTCTCGTCGATAACGAGGCGACCACTTTCATCGCTGGGGGCCTCTTCAGGCTCCTCTCTCTCTGATAATTCCTCCTCGAGGTTGCGGGCGGTCCTCTTCGGTGTGAAGGTCTCCGTCGGTGACGCTGAAGCAGACCCATTTCGCATCCGCTTCCCAGATCTCTCCGGGGTGGCTATGGACGCCGACCCTTGCAAAGTGGTGTCACTCTTCTTCACCCATCAGCACCACATAGTCCAGAGAGGAGAAAAGACCGATGCCTTCCTTACAAGCAGGACAGGAACAGGAGGTATCTCCAATCAACCCGTCCACGCTTTCTACTGTCTCTTTTGAGAGCCACGGAAACAGGAGGAATCTCCAATCCAACCGTGTCTGCCCTTATGAGACAAACGGAGCAGCAAAGGTGTAGCTGGTTCAAGCTAAAGGGCAGTGTGCAAGTCCTTCGGCAGG
The DNA here is from genome assembly GCA_963969495.1 of Ceratothoa steindachneri. NCBI lineage: Eukaryota > Metazoa > Arthropoda > Malacostraca > Isopoda > Cymothoidae > Ceratothoa > Ceratothoa steindachneri. The sequence goes on from OZ018318.1 coordinate 232,134,031, forward strand.
GCGTAGTAAGTGTGATCTTCTTCGTGTTGTACTCTGCTGTTCTTGTTGGGTCCTTGAGATGTCTGTCAGGATTGTGTGTCTGGTGAGCTCGGACTTGATAAAATAATATGCAAATAAAGATCAGGAAATATCAAAATAATTCTCAATACAATAAATGTGAATTACATTTATTTATCGAATAAAACGGCAATGTTTGAGGAGTAACTATTTAAATATTTTTTGTTCAAAATTCTTTTTAAAAGGAAAACTGTAATAAATGACATTTTTACAGGTAATATTTAGACATGCCACTACAATAACCCACTGCATCTTTGACACTAAAGACGACAGCGAGTCCACTGACGGATGGTCTTGTTCATCGAAGGCCAAATGTAGGACCGATAGACCATTATTCCAATGGCGGGCGGGAGACGCAAATTCAACACACTCAGTCGAAACATCACACCACAACGAAACACTGAACTCGAGATAACTCACCAGTTTAAGGAAAAAAGAATGCTGAAACGGGTTCTTAATGAGTGAACTAAGTTCTGCTTCATTGGCATGTTCTTTCTGAAGAAGCTTCTGATTAAGGGAACGAAAGTCAACAGAAGCAATCACCACTCTGGAGAGAGAATCGCTTGCAACGTTGTCGGTGCCTTGGATGTGGTGAATGTTGGAAGTAAGATATGAATTCCATCCAACGAAAAGCACGGGAAGAATGCTTGGTGGAATTCAAGCGTTAGATAAATGTTAGAGGTATATGATCCGTCAGGATGTAAAATTCCCTTTCTCCAACGAAGTGATGAAAATGGCGGATGCCAACGGTAATGTACCGAGTCTCAGCTGGTTCAAGATTTTTCGAGGAGAAAGCAATATGGATCCAATTGTTTTCGACTCTGCTGCAAGACTTCGCCGACGGCCAAATCTAATGCATCTGTCATTGTACATGTTTCAGCACTAGAAAACGGATAATAAAGATGAGCCGCTTCCTTCAAAGCGTTTTTTGCTTTCTCGAAGGCGGTAGTCGCGAAATCAGTCCACTTGACGGAGGTTTTGACACCTTTCTTGCTGATCACGTGAGGTCGTTGAAGGGCTTTAGAATAGCTGCCAAGTCCTGATAAACATGTGGTAAATGTTGACCCTAGCAAGGAGCTGACGTGGCTTGCGTTGATAGTCAGGGCGTGGAAAAGCAGTAATGGTTTCTTTCTTCTCTGCATTAGGACTAAAGCCATTCTTACTGATATGGTACCAAGGAAGTCAAGTCCCGGGACACTAAACAGGCAAATGTCTGGACGAATGTGAAGCCCATATTCCTGAAGGCGGGAAAGCACAGCTTCAAACATCAGCATGGACCTGGGGTTCCTCGCCCGAAGACGTAGCAATTAGAAGATCATCGATATATGCAGCACAGAAGGGTAATCCACGAATGACTTCGTCAATGAAGCATTGGAAGGTTTGGGCAGTATTGCAGAAGCCAAAATGGATGTTTAGCCACTTTAACAGCCCGAATGGGGAGAGGGCAGCAGTTTGGGAAAGGTCGGCCGACGCGACAGGAATCTAGTGGAAAGTTTTAAAATGGTCAATCTTTGAGAATATTGTGCACACATGTAGATTGGCTGTAAAAGACTGTATGTGAGGAAGGGGATACTTATCGGGAATGGTAATAGCATTGATGGCGTGAAATTCACCGCACGGCCGCCATTCTCTAGTTTTGCTATCGGAAGGTTGGTTCGGATCGTACCCCACCTGCCTCATTCGGAACGTGCCCTACTTGACTTATCGGATCGTTTTCCCACTTGCCTCATCGCAAGAAGGAACTACCTCGAAGTCAACGATCCATAAGATTGAAACCCCCTCCATTATTAGTATTGTTAAGTTTCCCCTCTTTGATCTGAGCCTAGTCACATTATTCAATTAATTCCATTTGAGAATCTATTCTCATAATAATTATCAAATGACTCTTTCAATTTAAATAATTCCCCTTTGCCCATTATTATTATTCTTATTTTGATCCGTGTAAATAAAATTATATTTTTGTTGTTTCATCTTAAACCAACCTTGAACGATACTCTCTGCCGATTCAAGTAAATCTCGCCAATCATTTATGCACTCTGTTTGATTATTAAGGATTTGAAACCCAACGCCTCAAGTGTGACCTCCTAGTCGGTCGTTAATCCCTGTGAACCTTCCTTCAACGGTTTGCGTTACAGTAGGTGATTACGTCCGCCCCCCTACCACATAATATAAGAGTAGTGTATGGTATAGAGTGTTTGTACCACGACATATAATATATATATATATATATATATATATATATATATATATATATATTACTTCTATATTATAAAAACTGGTGTCAAGTGTATGATGTCTATTACATAGTAAATCAGTTTAGTTGATTTACATCCCCTTTGAGTTTTAGTCGTTCCCTCTCCTTATTGAATTTTTTTTTATTTTCCTATTTTGGCCGAAGTACGTTCAACTTAGTTCTAGATCAGTGGATTTTAGTCTATTAACTATTTAAAATTTAGATTATTAGTTGGGACCCGTTCTGTGTGTTTGTGTATTCCATTTACCGGAATATTTGACTTAGTCCTCAGCCGGATAAAAAGATTAACCCGTCCTAACCGTGTAGGAAGGGTTTTAGTCTTCTTTAGTGTGATAATTTTTGAATATTTATTTTTGGGAAAAGTTAGGCTTCACTTATATTGCCGAGTATTTTCATTACGTCAATAGCCTCGTTCGTGTGTTACGTTCCCCCTAGTAAGCCGACAAGATGTCTTCTTCGTTTGACCGTTTCAAGAGTCAAGGAGAGTCGTTGGGCCTGTCGGGCTGAGAATTATTAACTTATATTCAGGAAGAAGAGAGAAATGAAAGAGAAGAGAGAAGAGCGAAGAACAAGAACTAAGAGCGCTGGAAAAAGAAATAAAAAAAGCTGAAGAGAGAAGATCAAAAGAACAAAGAGAGATGGAAGAGCGTAAGAGAATAAGGAATCATGAACTGGAATTAAGCCGTAATTAATTGGAGTCAATGTCGTTTAACCCCCGGACAGAAACTCCACAGTCCCCTTTAGTAATATTACCCGTCTTTAAAGAAGGAGAAGATTTTGTATCATATATTACGCATTTCGAGAAGATCTTTGAAATCAACAATTGGGACATCGAGGTAGATGGTGTCGCCAAGTTGCTCCCCCTCCAAAACTCACAGTTGAGAAGTATATTCATTTCGTTTCCATCAGAGTCCACTGCGGACTAGTTTACCCTCAAGTCTGAACTCTTACCTGACGTAAATATGACCCTGACTTCTATCGTGTCCGTTTCCGTCACTAAAAGATATGCCCTGGTCAGACCTTTCGCCATTTTGGGTATACCCTCCAGAAACACCTTGAATTTTGGTTAGATGCGTGTAAAGACCCCAAAGAGTAAGAGTCCATTCTGGACTTTGTCCTAAAAGATCAATTATTAGCTTCCCTGACCCCCGAAATCCGTGCCTTCGTTAATGACAAGCGCTGCTCTACGTTCAAGGAATGCCGAGAAGAGGGTGATGTAGCCATAACTTTTATCCCAAGGTTAATAAGAAGCCTCCCCCGTCTCCTCCCAAGTTTAAGATTAATAACTCCAGGCCCCCTCAAAGAAATTCCCCTAAATTCGTGAAAGTACAAGTTCCCTCGAAACGCAGGAACCTCCCTCCTTCGGAACCAAGAGACATTAAGCCCATAATTACCCCCCCCCCCTTCCCCCGCGTCGTTATTCCTTAGAAGGCAGATAATCTGTTTCACGGCGGAATAGGTCACGTACGCACGAACTGACCTTAAAATTCTCAATTTAGAAGAGTGCCCTCCCATCAGGTACACCAAGTTAGTGCCACCCTTGCTCCTTCCCCTTCTCTTCAGAATACCACTACGTCTATCTCGTCGACCAACAACTCCGGTCACCAAGTAAATTTTATCTTTAATAAGAGCTCCCCCAGTGGCTTGAACTTTGAAAATGGAGCCGTTAATGGATGCCGTGTGTCCACCCTTGTTCGTGCATCGTGGTTTCCGAGAATTTACTTTCCTCAGTCGGTCCTGGCCACCAAAAGTTCACTGTGGTCCATGATTACTTCGGCCGAGCAAATTGTTTCCCTATTGTAAAATGCCACATCGAACGTGGGTATTTGACTGGGTGGGTCTAAGTGGTAGCAGTCCCAATTAAGTTTTGCTCTGTACTGATTGGTCAGAGCCCCAGGTTACAAGTAACCTGGTAGCACAACCCGTGGTAACCCGTCCCCAGGCCGCCAAGGCTTCCCTGGAACCCGTTCCTTTAGAAAACCCGTGGATCCGGAGATCGAGACCCTTCAGAACGAGGATTTGGCCCACTCCCAGAAGGGGTGCGCATCTCTCCTCTCTCTTTGATAGAAAGCCAGGACTCAGGAGCAAGAATCTTCTCGTGGTTGAAAAAGCATCTCATACCCTGTCAAGGATGATCTGATATATCGTAAATGTTCCTACGGAACCTAACCTGAAACACACACCTTGTGTGTTCCCCGCTCTCACGTCCCCCAAGTCCTCCAGATTTCTCACGATAGTTTATTCTCCGGTCTTTTAGTCATGATAAAACCTCTCAGGGATTTTTAATTATTTTTATTGGCCAGGTGCGGCCAGAGAAATTGCAGTGTACTGCAAATTATGCGATGCCTACCAAAGGACATCTGCAAAAGGGCCTGTCAAGCCCCCCCCCCCCGCCCCTTCATCTCTCGGAACCTTTTTCTCGTATGGCCATTGATCTTATTGGCCCCATTCATCCCCCGTCTAGCGAAGGACGCAGTTACGTCCTCACTTTGGTAGACTTCGCTACCCGTTTTCCTGAGGCAGTTCACCTTAAGCGCATTGATAGCGTTTCGTGCGCCGAAGCCCTCATTTCCATTTTTTCTCGGGTAGGAATCCCTAAAGAGGTATAGTCTGATCGAAGAAGACAATTTACCTCCGAGCTTATGAAGTATGTCAGAAAGCTCCTCATGGTAAAACCTCTGTTTAACATCCCATACCATCCAGCCAAAAACGGAGTTTGCGAAAAGCTAAAGGGCTCATTGAAAGGAATCCTCAGAAAATTGTGTATAGATCAGCCTCGAGAATGGCATCGCTTTTTACCCGCGGCAATGTTTGCGTGTCGTGAATACTCCCATAGGAACCTAGGATTCTCCCCCTACGAATTATTCTATGGTCGTAATGTTCGAAGCCCCCTTTATATTTTAAAGGAGCTTTTCACTAATCCCCGTCTGGATAACGAGATACAATCCTCCTATTCGTATTTCCTAGACCTCCGAAAGAGCCTTGAGATATGTGCCGACATCGCGTACCAAAATGCTGAGGTAAATTTGGAGAAGTATTGAACTTATTTCGATTTAAAAGCGAAGGAAAGAAAATTTCAGCCTGGTGAAGAGGTGTTGTTGCTACTTCCCTCGGAGAGTAACAGACTCCCTAGCCAGTGGAAGGGCCCATTTTCCGTTCTAAAGGTAAAAGGATCAGTGGATTACTTGATTGGAATCCCCTTAGGAGATAAGGTTTTCCACATCAATATTTTAAAAAAATATCAACCGCCGTGCGTGTATACACAATATTGTAGCACTCAATGAAGTGTCTTCTTTGGAAGCGGTGTATCCCGCTGGCCCCTCAATGTCGTGCAAGTAGTATGTATTGAACAAGATGGTGATTACCCTATCCCATCTTTACCTGGACGCCCGGAATCATTATCTCCCATGTTGGATGTTTTTCCCAGGCTAGTGCCTCTTCAAAAGTGTCAGCTGCAGCAATTGCTAAATCGATTCGAAGATGTCATCTACGAGACCCACGGTTACTCCAATCAATTTAAGCAAAACAGCGTTCTCACCACTCAAACACCTGTTCGATCGAAGCCCTATCCTCTTTCCATCCACCTTAGAAAAGCATTTAATGAAGAAGTGGACCATCTTTTAGCCTTAAATATCATCGAACCCTCGAATTCAGATTACTGCTCCCTGATAGTCATGGTTTGCAAGCCAGACCAAACTTTCCACATGTGCGTCAATTTTCGAAAATTAAATTCGGTCACCGTGTTTGATGCAGAACCTCTCTCCTCTATAGACGAAAATCTCGACCTTTTTGAGGAAGCTAAATTTATTTCGGAGTTGGACCTCTGCAAAGCCTACTATCAAATTCCCCTGCGTAAAAAAGCGCAAATATGTATACTGCTTTTCCCACCTACAAGGGTCTTATGCAGTTTAAAAGACTTCCTTTTAGGTTAGTCGCTACATGTAGCAAATATAATAGAATGAGGCGAAGGATTGTGGATGCCTTGCTGCACAACTCCTTTTATTACAACAGCCTTTATTTTGCTACCTCTACGTGGGACCAACACGTGATAGCTCTCCGCGCCCTAGTTACTAGGCTTCGTGAGCACGGACTCAATCTTGGCCCCAGTAAGTGCTACTTTGCGTACGATACTATTAATTATCCGTGCTTCAATGTTGGGTACCCAGGACGAAAAGGTCAAAGCCATTGTCGAGATGCCCTTTCCCCACAAGAAGAAACACCTGAGGTAATTCTTGGGATCGGCCTCCTTTTACTGTAGATTTATCCCTAACTTCGCGTCTATTTCTACCCATTCAAGTGCCCTCTTTCAGAAGAAATCCCCAGATCCCTTTTCATAGAATTCCCAAGTTACTGCCAGATTTCAGATGCTCAAGGACAAGCTAGCATCCGACTCCATTTTGAAGCTCCCTAATCCCTCTAAACCCTTCAGCATCCGGACGGATGCGAGTGAGGACGGAATTGGATACGTGCTGCTCCAATACTCCAACAAAGGTGAAAGCCACCCAGTAGTTTACAGGAGCCGAAAACTACTGCCTCGTGAACGTAATTACTCGCTAATAGAACAGGAAGCTTTAGCTATAGTCTGGAGTATTACTAAGTTTAGCATGTATCTAATAGGGAAAGAGTTTATTGTTGAGACTGACCATCGCCCTTTGTCGTATCTCAGAAATACTAAGAGCAAGAATGGATGTATAATGCGATGGCTTTTGATACTCCAAAGATATCAGTTTAAATTTTGGTATATACGTGGTACCGAAAATTGTATAGCTGATAATCTTAGCCGACAATGCTGACTAATCCACTAAATTATAAATCGCTTGTAAACCCGTCAGCTAATCATGTATATATATAGTTTTTAACTCTACATATATCTATGGTTCCCGTAGATACTTATTTAATATAGTGGGGGGTTTTTGTGGTTGTTCCACTACCCTTTGAGACAAAGTTCTAATTTTGTTCGTTAATTTAAATAATTTTTTTGTCTACCTACTGTATTTACATTGCTTCTTGCTCAGATCAATATCATAGCTTTTCTGTAAGCCTGTCGAATACAGGTCAGGTCCCCTTTTTTTATCAGGCTGACGCCTTAATAATAATTCCTCCTATCCAAATTTGCGATGTCCCTTGTTCTAGCCTCTCTTTCAGAAAAGTTCCATCGTATGGAAGGGAGGGGTGTAAAAGAAAAACCTCTGACCTCCTCCTCCCATTTATCGGAGACCATGTGCTATGGCATCTCGCCATGGGTGGCGTCATTTCCTGTTCGAACATTCTTGAATTTCGACTCCTGAGCACGTTGGGATATATTTCCTAATCCTGCGAACACGTCCCAAGACTCCCCCACCGGTGACGAGGTGTGAAAGAGCCGCTCTGTCTTGCCCCGTGCTGCTAAATGATAAATCAACTCAGCCTCCCGATTAAGATGTCTGGAGCTTGTGACTCATTTCTCCTCACTCCCCCTTTCCCTCCAGAATCGGGCATACAAATAATCGGGTTATTCTGTAGTTCGAGGAGTCCAGCCATACCTCAAGGCCGTCTTTATCGTCTCGTCCCGTGAGCGTACGTCAGACAGAAAGACTTCTTCAGCCGTGATTCTACCTAAGTTGCTTAGTAGCTTCTGTGAACGGCAAGCCTTTGAATTTGCGCAAAAGCCTCCCTTGGTTTAATCAAACCGAAGAAAATCTCCATCGATTACGTTTGAGGAAAAGAAGATTTTTTTTTCAGTGGAATTACGAGAATTCCCACATTCCCCGTCGAGCGTTATCTTTGAAGTTTGGCTATCTTCATCGGAAGGTTGGTTCAGATCGTGCCCCTCCTGCCTCATTCGGGACGTGCCCAAATTGCCTCATCAGATCGTTTCCCCACTCACCTCATCGCAAGAAGGACCTTCCTCGAAGTCATCAACCCGTAAGCTGAAACTTCCTTCATTATTAGTGTCGTAGAATGGACTCTCGACGATATACCATATATAACTATTCGTTGAGGGAACAAGTCAATTATATTTTGAGTGCGTGGTTATCTGGTTGACCGATATTATTTATCTTCAATATGCTTAAGAAGTAGAACTGAGCTCAAGGATAATAATATGGCTATCATTAATAAAATAGAGTTCTATTAATTAAACTATCAACAACACACAAAACGGAAAATGTTTACATAAACAGAGAATGGAAAGGGTCGTGAGAATACCTGGCTAATCCGAGGATTAAGATTTGAGAGAGATTTAAAAAGGTAAAACAAATAAAAATTAAAGGGATGGGATGGTTCGCTAAACCATTTAAAGCACATGATAGGGTTGACAAAAAGGTTAAATACTCAAAGGTAATGTTCAGCTTACGTAATTAAAATTTGTTGTGCAGAGGAAGGCGACGCGAAGGAATCTTCCGTCCGCTGGTGAGTTCCAGCTGAAGGGAGGGGGGGGGGATTAAATGATCCTGACGTGACGTCTTGGGAATGAGAACCGTTTCTTGACGAACGGGCTTGAAGAACAATGGCTGTTCTACGTTGTTCTCTTCTGAACAACAGGGGGGGGGTGAGAACCGTCTCTTGTCTACGGGCTCAAAGAACAATGGCTGTTCTAACGTTGTTCTTTTATGAACAACAGGTGAGGGGTGAGAACCGTTTCCTGTCAACGGGCTCAAAGAACAATGGCTGTTCTAATGTTATTCTCTTTCTGAACAACAGGGGGAGAGGGTGAGAACCGTCTCTTGTCAACAGGTTCAAAGAACAATGGCTGTTCTAACATTGTTCTCTTTCTGAACAACAGGGGAGGCCTTGTGGACTTGGCGTCTTGAAGGCTCGAACCTTGGCACTCAAGGGATATTGTCCTCTTCTGGACAAAATAGTGGATCTCGAGGTAGAGGGCCCTGGTGCACAAGGTGAGACCGGATCGGCGGGATGTCTCGCGAGGATAATCTGGATCTGAATCTCATTGGTAAAATTTCCATATAAATAGTCGAGCCATCCCCTTGGCGTAGGGAACAATGGAGTGGGGGCTTCGAGGGAATGCCAAGCCGCGCCATGAGGACAATACCTTATCTGCCCATAAGCCAAACTCAATCTGGCGTGATCGGCGCATGGGGCGAAACGAGTTTGGGATGAACCTCCTTGGTTAAATATTGACTCAGGTGGGGCGATAACGCGTTCGGCTTCAAGGCGAGGATGCACGTGGGTAGCAATGTGTTTCTAAACAACATGTGATAGCGGTTGAAATTAAGCGGCCTCAAACCGTTCTATCACAATTAGTATTGTCATGTTTCCCCTTTTTGATCTGAGCCTACTTAAATTAATCAATTAATTCCATTTGAGAACTCCTTCTCATAATAATTATCAAGAGACTCTTTTAATCTAAATAATTCCCCTTTGCCCATTATTATTCTTATTTTGATTTGTGTAAATAGAATTATACTTTTGTTGTTTCATGCTTAACTAATTTTGAACGATACTCTCGGTCTATTCAAGTAAATCTGGCCAACCATATATGTTCCCTGTTTGATTATTAATGATTTGAAACCCAACGCCTCAAGTGTGACCTCCTAGTCGGTCGTTAATCCCTGATTAAGTCTCCCCCCACTTACATAAGACGTGATTAAGAGATTTCGATGTATAAAGGCACTTAGCAACTCCTGTGAGTCGCTATGAATTAAAAAAACGGTATACAAATCGGACACAACACATAATCACCCGAGCCGTGTGGCATATTAACACCAGCTTAACTGTGGAGGCAGACGCAACACCTTAAATAGCCACGACGGCTTTAAACAAGGTCAATAACGTTGAAACAAGATAACGTTTCGCACTTGGATTAATCCGAGCACACCACTAAGGCACCATTGTGAAACTTTGTATGCTACGAGAAATAAGGACTCATTACTCCTTGTACTGTAGAAGGTTAGAAAACAAAGGCATGGATATTAAACACTGATACATTGGCGGAAGCAAACCTGACACTTATGGTACAGATAATTTACTCGGCGTGAAAGAAGAAGTAGGAAAACGCCATCCTCTCCGTTATCATGCATGAGCGGCAGGTCATGGCTATGGAAGGTAGAATATAATGGGAGCTAGCTGGCTTTAAGTTCGGCTTGATAACAAGCACACAACCTTTGCCTTACTCAAGGATGAAGAAAAAATACCCGCTACCCAGATCCATGTATACAGATCGGATAGAAAATGTACTGCCGATAAGTAGTGGTGTGAAAGCAATGATACAGTAGGGAATTCCTTCAGGGGCAGTGAGTCAACAGAATAAAAGGGCATGCTGCATTTCATTTATATAGAAGAGGCGGTTATATTCTATATCTAGCGGAAGTAAGAGATGTGAGAATTGGTTGTCTAATGAGGACTTGTAAACTTGAGGCGAATTAAAAGGACATCCTCTTGGCAACTTCACCTAATTCAATAGGAATGAGACCCCGTCCATGACCTACGCTTTCCAGGAGGAGCGGCGGTCCTCTTTAAGATAAAGTTGTAGAACCTATGAGAGCAAGTTGCGCCGCCAAATATTAATCAGACCAATCTGCTCTCCGAAAGTACCATATCTCTCTCGCCATATTTGGATAGGATGGATTAGTGAGAAACATGAAAGTTTTTGCTACTAAAAGATTTTCCTACAGAGCCCAAGAAAAGTCCACAGTGCTGAATCAAGCTCGAAAGAGAGCCTTGGCAATTGGAAGAAAAGCTAAAGCTTCGGGAAGAAGCGAAACTTATACTGTTCATGACGTAAAGCAAGTAGCATCTCTCCCTGTATCGCAGATAGGACATAAATAAGGGGTTTGCGGATAGCAACAGTCGCTAACCAAATACCGGTGTGAGAGATCGAAACAACTTCCAGCCAAAGACGCTCGGGTGCGTTGGTATAAATCTGTAGTAGAGTTTTGAGCGAACAAATGAATGTTAGAGCAGTATAAGTGTAACCCTAACACTACCACACGCGCTGCAAAGCACAGAGCGCCAATACCTTTCTCTCGGCTTTGTTCAACTAATAAAACTTCAATACAGTCTAAAAATAAAAGAGAAACAATATAAGTAAACATACCCATTCTAATCAGGTTAACAAGCATAATTAGTTATAAATAAACAAAATAATTTAGTGTAACCTATTAGGCAATTATACATATAAGGTTACATGAAGCTTAGATCACCACATTCTCCCCTCACTTGAAGAATCATTGTTCTATATAGCGAAGAGGCTTGTGGCGTTCCCGCGTAGATTGGCGCAGTTGTTCCGGGCCAGCATGTGCAGGGGTGGAGGTTTTCATACCTACGTTGGAGATTAGCTGGAGCACCAGATACCAGGACAGGAAGAGAATCCACCTTCATATCTCCTTCCTTGATGAATATATTCTGATCACCTGCAGCATTGGAAGAATTCAACTCAGATGAATCGACAATAAGTACCGGAAGAATCTCCACCAAACCAGTCCTGTAGAAGGATCGACGTTGAGATCGTCTTGCATCTCATATAATGATACGTTACCAGTCGGAGCCAAGTCATGCACTGATATAGTTGATTCGCGTCCATCGGCAAGTCTTACATGAACGTATTGTGAGTTTGCCTCTAACAACTGAACCTCATCAACGAGGGGTTCATATTTACTGGCGCGAACGTGACGTCGTAGTAAGACGGATCCAAGAACAGATGACCAAGTTGGCAACGAATGGCCACTGGGAGATCGACGCTGGTACAAGAAGGGCCTCTCATGTGGCGTAGCATTGGTCGCTGTGCAGAGCAGACATCTAATAGAATGAAGGGCGTCAGGCAGCACTGTTTCCCATTGACATTCTTGAAGGTTCTTGGATGCCAGAGCAAGGGTTATATGCTACCAGATTATAGCATTATACCTCTCACGCTGCCCATTCCCTCGAGGATTTTAAGGTGTCGTTGGACTAGTGGCAATGCCTAGATTATGCAAGAATTTGCATAGATCCTTGGCCATAAACGAGGATCCGCGATCAGAATGCAGGTAGGAAGACATACCAAATATCGCAACAATCTGGTTTAGAAAATGGATTATAGTACTAGTAGTCATGTTCTGACAGGCAAATGCAAACGGAAAACGAGAATACTTATCCACCACCGTGAGCATATAGTGGTTTCTGAAGTTCAACGGTAGAGGCCGTTTAAAGTCCAAACTAAGATGTTCAAAGGGCTGCGTGGCATTGATGAGGGAAGTTTGGTCCGGGTTGGAGAACCGAGGCTCCAATCGGGCACACTGAGGGCATTCAGAGCACACCCTCCTCACATCCTCCGTGGAATAAGGAAGAAAGCTTTTTCCAGAGGCTGCATGTCGTCGGTAGAAGTGCGCCACCTTGTTTCCTGTCAAAAGAAACGAAACCCATGCGTGGAGGCCTAACGAGAGACAGTTCATATCCCATTGTAGTCTGTTATCCAGTGGTTCCAGTGTAGGTACCTACAACATCATCTAAGAGCACAGGTGTGATACCGTTTATCCTCAAGGCAAAGAGACTGACTGTGAGGATACTTCCTTTCGGGATGCCCTCCCCTGTGTCCTGCGGGCCCAGAGAAAGCTCTCCCAGCATAATACAGAAACGAGACAATCTCGTAAGAATTCAGATAGAAAGATTGGGAAGGGTCCTATCGTGGTCTCCATAATACTGTTATGCTTAATCGAATAACAAAGTGATGGATTACTGTGGTAATCATAATAAAGCGTCAATACCTTTCTCTAGGCTTTATTCAAATAAAAAACCATCACTGCAGTCTGAAAATAAAAGAGAAACAATATAAGTAAACATACCCATTCTAATCAGGTTAACAAGCACAATTAGTCATAAGTAAACAAAATAATGTAGTGTAACCCATTAGGTAATTATACATATAAGGTTACATGAAGCTTAGATCACCACACTAGGGGAAACGAGAACTTAAAAATGGGTGCAAGTAAACAAATTCCAGGCTAGCCCCATTTAGGACTTAGTCCGGCTCGGGTTGATACCCCTGAATGTAACAAAAGTAGTCCACAATGGACTTGTCCAAATAAAACCGAAATTTGCGTGTTTTGGCATAACGAGAGACTCACTTACCACCAAGGTTATTCTCACGGCAAAGAGTCTAACCTGCTGGCACTTTACTGAGGAATACCCTCGATGCTCTTGGAATAAGGGATCGGAGAAGGCTCCCCATAACCGTACGCAGAATCACGATTTCGTCAGAAGTTAGAGAAAAAAATGGGTGTGAATCCCCTCACAATTGTAGAATGGATGGTTCCATATTACTCTATCGCCACAAAGTATCATAGGCCTTCTCCAATCGAAAAACTGAGTGGCAAAATACTGCTTGTAAGAGAAGGTCTCGTAGATAACACTCTTGAGCCAGAGAATAACATCCTACAAGAAGTTAATTTACAAACTTAGCACTATGTAAAAATCAATGTAACTCACCTGTCGAAAGAAAGTCAATCTAAAGTATATAATTTTCTCCATCAACTTACATACTCAAGAGTTTAGAAAAAATAGGCGGAATCAAGCAAGGGCATTATTTTCTCTCTCCAGGGAGAAAAAAAACATAAACTGGAGCCATTTACTATGAATCTGTGAAGAAACCCTCCAAGATTATGCTGAACAGAGCTAACAAAAATGCCTTGCCTCGCTCAGCTAGGTGTCGAAGCATGGCAAACGGAATATCGTTTTCCATGCGGAAGCAGGTCATTGAATGGTTACCCATATCTGGAGGTTAAGTTCAGTCAGCGTCCTTCATTGATCGAACAAAGTACTTGTAATGGTAGCGGGACAATAGTCCCCGTGCTGTAGAAGCTTTAGAATCATAGGCGCGACGAAAAACGTTCTAATTTTGTAGTATCCACAGGGTGGCGTCTTGGGCAAAATTATCGGTACCACTAGCACGCAAGTACACCAAACTCTCAAAGGAGTTTCCTAGTTCAAAACTTGAAAATCATAACGCATTATTGACATCTCTTGTCAGAGTGCATCGTCGAGATTATGCACGGAATATAGGATGGCATTGTCAATTGAAAGAGATGCTGAACGTAAACGTCCGAGCACTAAGTCCACTGTGCACGACGTAAAGCGAGTGTCATATCACCTTCATTGACAAAAAGGATGTCTACAGGGAATGTGAGGAAGAAACCATTCACCAAGCAGAGGTAGGTTTGTTAAATCGAATCCACCTTCTGCAGTAGAAATACCGGTGCGGAAAAATAAAACACATATCTGTTATCCAATTTGTAACACATCGGGGCAATACAACATTAACAAGATAATCCAGCTACCAACACCATACAGGCTGAAAACTAGCTATTAAGCGAAGCGTTTGTGTTGCTTGGGTGTAAAATAACCTAAGATTGCGAATGGGCACCTTACAAGGAAGTTGTCGGTCAAAGAAAAGGCTAACTAAAATATGTGAATTCACCTCATATAGCCGAGCCCCAGTTAGGAATCAGGATTTCGGAGATGCTTACAGCTTTTGCCAAAGTTTTTGGATACCTGGAAATTTTCCTATTTCTTGCGTATGTCTATAAATATGTTGGTGTAGGTTTGTATGTATGTTCCCAATACATCTGGATAGCAAAATAAAAGCACAAGCTTCCTTGTAACGTTTTTTTAAATATCTATAAAGGCAATGCTGAAGAAATGTATTAAATCCTGGTATAAGCAGATGGTATGTTAAATTCAAAATATCTTTATATAACATATCATATTTGTTGATTAATTATGATATTCCATATCGACAGGATTTGATAATGATATGATAATGGTGAAAACACTTAGCTATACCGTGGAGAAATGAAGTCTGATACGCACACTACAAGAGGAGAGTCTCAGCTCTCGACAAATTGCCCGGAGGGATGACGGATCACATTTCAATTTGCAAAGGTAATAAAGAAGATAAGAGAAAGTGGGAACATCCAAGACTGACCTCATTCTGGGCGACCCAAGATTAGTACGCAACGTGACGATAGGACTCTGCGTCACATGAGCGTAAGAAACCTGGAATCTAGCTGCAACATGAATCGCCTCTGGACGGCCAGGTTGATGAATCCTTTAGAACAGTCCTTTGCCAAATGATTGCAAAAGGCCTGAAGTAATTTAAAGCCCGCCAGAAGCCGCTCATCAACCTTTAGGATGAGCGACGTTGAATGGCTTGGGCATTTACATCAACTAGCCGTGTCTTATGATCCGAGAAGTGCACGTTCCAGATTTTGTCGACCCCAGGCACCGTTAGAGTTCACAGGAGACCAGGAGAGCAGTGGAATCAGAGTGCATAGGGCCAACAGTAAAGCATGATGGCCGCTCTGTAAATGTATGTTTGCGGCATACCAAGTTCAAGGGTGGGTCGGCTCACCGTTTGTAATGGTACCATATATTTAATGTACAAAGCTCCAGAAAAGTCTGGGATGTCATTTTCCAGAAGGACAATGCCTTATATCATAAGACTGTCTCCACCTTAGAGTGGTTCTGGGATAGCAATATCACGATGATGGACTTGTCACGTCAATCTCCGGATATGACTCCACTGAAAGACTTCTGGCAGGATCTGAAAGAGCCCGTAAGACGTCATCAGCCAGTCTACAATGAGCAACTGAAGGCAGTCATCACGAAGGAGTGAGCCAGCATCACATCTCTCAAGTGTAGCACCATCGTGGAGAGACTGCTTCGAAATATAAATGCTCCCATTGCTGTCATGTGACCTCGACATGCTACTGAGCTTCCCATATGAATTTCCTATGCTTCCTCTGCTTATCTGTTATATATTGCTGATGTTTCATGTTTTTGCAAATTATGTTAATTCTTGTTGATCGTTTGGAGTATATATAATTTATTACTATTTATTCCTCATTACACTAGGGTGGCCAATCCATATTGCTATGCAAATATAAACTTTACAACCCTACATTTATCAAATTTCCTAAATATTTTTCTGGTTTGAAAACTTTTGCCAGAGGCTGCATGTCGTCGGTAGAAGTGCGCCACCTTGTTTCCTATCAAAAGAAACGAAACCCGTGCGTGGAGGCCGCACCTACCCGGTAAGGCACTTCGCTCAGGGTAACGGAGCAGAACCAAAGAATCAGCTATTTGGTACCACGAGGTATTTCAAAGACTTAAGTAGAATGAACACCCAGAACTCCAAAACGTAGCGGCCTGTTTTACGATGACAGCCTCGGGTAAGAGTCCAGAATGATCACAAGAACTCAAAAGGACCATTGTATGGAATAAATAAAATCAGGAGGAAAAATGGGGAGACAATGGCTTTAAAAAGGCCCTCATGATCACAGGCAAGGATGCTAGCCTCCTCATATCTAAAAGGTGGGAGGAAAGCCCGCTGACGATGGGGTTAATGGCTTAATTAAATTTCAGGCAAATAAAAGAGTGGTTTAAAGGATAGTTATCCCTTTCAGCACCACACGTGTTGAACTCGACGGAGGCAAGTAATTCATGGTCGCGGGTATAAGAGTCCATAAGGCTTGCGAATGTGCGCTTCCCAGGTTGGGTACCGGAAAAATTCGAATTCAAGTATTCCTTCCAAGTCCAGCATGACTAGGCGAGTCCTATTTAGGAACAGGTCCGTATCGTGGTGAAGTTCACGACGGCAGCATAAAGGCACCACCTCGTGCTTGGCAAAAATACATCGAAACATTGTTAGCGTAGAGAAAATCTTGTGGCAGGACCGGTGATCTCGTTGGTAAACACGGCAGTGACGTTAAAGGCACTTACTTCCCTGTGGGACACCATCCTCTATCCTAAGGGATCGAAGATGGTTCCTCTTACCTAGATGCAAAATCGACGATCTCATAGAAACTCAGACAAAAATTGTGAAAGGATTCCTTGCTTCATAGAAGAGGATATTCAAGATAACTTATTGCCACGCGATATCGTTGGCCTCATCCAAACCAAAAATTACCTTGGCAAAATGTAGCCGGGGAAATAAAAAGCTAGCGAATATCTTTTTCTAAACGGATTAAAGTATCTGACGCAGAGTGGAACTTACTGAAGTACCATGATGTCGATGAGATGCGTCATCCTCTGTCCTAAAATAAGTACAAACTTTTTCAACAATTTGTACATGCAGAAGGTTAGAAAAATTAGGTGAAATCGAGCCGGATAAAATGATATCTCTCGTGCTAGTGAAAAGTAAGCTCGATAGCCATTGACCATGATTCTGGGAAGATACCCTACGACCCGATCCTGTTGAACAAAGCTAACAGAAAAACCAATCCTCAACCATCTAGATGTTAAATCATTGCATTCGGGATATCGTTCAGAAAAAGGAGCGGTGTCTGCGCATGAATCGAGAGCTAAACGCAACTCACCTAGCAAAAATAGGTCATTGAAAGCTTCTCCGCTTCTCAAAGTGCAATCCAATCTGTCGCTTTCAGAGACGTGCTTGGAATGCCGACGGAGCATCATTCCGGCAAAAAATGGAGAGAAAGAGGTCGCAAAGGACTCTAACAAGATCACAGCATCCGAGGTGGTGGTCTCGTCTCTCTGGATGGGAGGTGAGTTATAGGTGAATCTAACTCAAATCCTTCCTACACGCTTCTACACGTAGACCCTGGACCACGCTAATTACTTGGTAAGGAAAGTTAGGATTTCTCGATTTTCTCTGAGCTAATTTTGATGAAACTTTTCCCAGATGGTCTACAGAATATGGCAACACGAGTGTTATCTTTTATTATGCTGTGTTAGGTCCTTCAAATTTTTTCAGATTAGTCGTTTTTGGGGTGAACCACGTAAATTGCCTTTGAATGAAATTAACCTATCAAAACATACTTAGGAGAAAATATACTTGGCCTATATTTTTAACAGGAAACCATAATTATAATACACGATTGATGGACATAATGAATTAATTATTTGCCCACATGAGAACCATTTTGATGGATGACTTCAAAAACCTTATCATCCATAAAAATCTGTCAATTTCTTAAATGAAGCAGATTGGAATTCCTCTTTCGCCGCTTTGATGGCTGCCCATAAGACTTCTTTAAACAAAAATTGACATCCATCGATTGGGTTGAAATCCGGAGAGGCTATCTACCACGCCATCAACTTGGCAACTTGCATGCCGTAAGAGTCTAAGAAGGCTTCGGTAGCCCTGGCAGAGTGGGGTGGAACGTTGTCATGCACGAAAACTAGTCCTTAGAACTGACAACGGTATGTTATCTAGCCAGGGATCCAAGACCTCTTCAAGAGATTGAAGTAGGCGTCTGCGGTCGCTTCAAGCCCATCAGGTACTCTGACTGGGCCAACAAGTCTTTTTGCACTTATCCCCGCCCCCAACATGACATCCTCCTCCCTGCTGTTGATGTCGCAAGAGTTAGTGACGCTCATCTCCGAAATAGACCCTTTTTTGTAAAAAGGCCATCTTGCGACTGCTTTAGTAGGGAAATGGTCGCCGTAATTCTCTCAAAGCCTAAAACTAGGCTAGATTGAGAAACAAGTAAAAAAAACAAATAAAAATATAACAACAGAAACAGAGGCTAATAAACCATCTTAAAAGACAAATAAAAAACAACAACAAAACAAGTCCAGCCGTCAGGTCCGTCAAGTGTCTCCGTGGTCTCGTCAATAGAGAGAACGCAACTCATGTCCAACTCCATATACTTCCGGGTCCATTGAAGCCTCGAAGTCTTGTGACGGGCGTTAAATGATGCAGTTTCAGGGGAGCTCACATAGAAGACATGTTACCTAGGATACAGTTCCTGGTGGTCTTCGGTACATGGGGACGACCAGCGGTAGTGAAAATGGCTTTGCTTCTTTGTCTGGGTTCCCCACGTAACTGGTGGCCAATATTTCTCAAACCCTTAGCTGTCACATTTTTGGAGATCTCATAATCTGATCGCTCCTTCCTTACCGAAGGGTCCTTCAGCAACCGTCTCACCATGTCCACATGGCGAACTAACTTCTCCGCAATAACATAAACAGAGGTGTCTTCAGCACTTTCCTTACTAAGAAAAGACTTTTTCTTCATCGTTGAAGCCTCGTTCTTAAAAAGGCCATATGCTATTAGCCTACTTCATTCAAAAAACAACGAATCTAAAATTAAAATTGAATGACGTAACAAAACATAATGAAAACATAATATGAGTGTTGCCATATTGTGCAGACCAGCTAGGAAAAGTTCCATAGAAATTACTTCACAGAAAAGCGAGCAATCCTAATTTTCCCTACCAAGTTATTAGCGCAGTTCAGGTTGTATTTAAGAGGAATCATTCTATTGAAGAAAGGCCCGAATACTGAAAGAGCTGCAAAGAAATTACTTGACCGTGCTTCAAAACGAAAGGCAATAGGACTCTGAAGATGACGATGGTGATTGTCACTCTCTTAAGAATAATGAAATACAACTCTTTTAGAAAAAAGTTTAATGCCAAAAAAATATATAAACATATTTAATCCTAACATAAGAAAAGTTTAATATTTCATCACTAGCCAGTGAATAATCTCACCTCAAATTTCAATTACTCTGCTTTTAATAGTACCTTATCTATTAACATATTTCTATAACCACTCCTCCACTAAAACATTAAATTTCCGTAGAATAAGCGGATATTATTAATATGTGCAGGTGCAATTGAGGCCTGAAACTCATATACTGACCGATACATTAACAAGAGGAAAATGGCGTAATATTGGGAGGGGGGGATATCGTTGCAAAAATTAGTTGAAATACATGAATCTCTCCTTGATAGAGCAAAAGTAAAATATGCTTGACTGATCATGAAGTACCACAAAACGATCCATCGTAATGCCTTCCTTACAAAATACTCAAGAAAATATGAGTAAATTTTTGATACACAATATTCTAAATATTATTATTCTGCATATTATATGTCCAAAGATACAAATATTCTATGCGAAAGAATGATTTTTGCTCAACGCATACTTTAATTGATGGGTAGAACGAATCATGGGTCTTCAAAATGGTCGCGGCAAATTAGAATCAACAAAAAAACTAGGCAACAAATTTCAATTCTTGTCCCAGGTAGGTTTCAACCCATGGGCCTACGTTGTGATGTGTATAAAAGCGATTTGATTTGTTTCCAACGAAGAAATAACTTTTAACATATTTTTCTAGCTTTAATTTTGACAGAAGTTGTTCAAATGGGTTTTATTTTTAAACAGTTTTTTCTTTTTTTTTATACACACGCCCTAATTAATTCATATGGGTTTATCTCGCTGAGGAGAAAATAAAATTCGCTTATTTTTTGGTTAATTCATCTTTTTCTCTCCTTTCTTAAAAAAACAAACAAAAAAACACTTGTATAATGGCAGCAATGACTCGGATATTCCAGTTCCGGGGTCTTTTAATCGAGGATCGGACCGAACGTGATAATGTGGGAGGTGTGGTTTCGAGGAAAGAAACAACACTCTATTTACTACGTAAGGAGATTGTTGGATTAGCTTGGGGATGGCAAGTAGTAGATTGGCCACTTTTCGCTATTGGAGCTATACAATTCATGAATGCATGAGAAGCAAAGGGATGCAGTATGGCTGCGTGCTTGCGTACGCGTGTGAGAACTCAGTATCAATAACAGCTTATGAGATGCTCTGCCCACAAGTAGGTGCTACTTCTTCTACCAGTATTTCAAATTTTGTAATCGGAAGTAAATTTTTAAAAAAGACCGAGTGAGTCGAAAACCAAGAGTAACTCCATGCTTAAACTTCGTTTCACCACGACTAAAATGGCCATCGTGGAAGTAGTTTGAAGTGGTATTGGCTCCAATTTAATGATCAGACAAAAATTGATTTCATATATCAGAAAAAACTCGCCCTACACGATAATTGGGAATTGCTAATGACATAGGATGAAATTAACAGTCATTTAGGAAATAATATTTTGGCTAAGGAATATAAGACCGAATCCATAGGCAACCTACTTGTGGGATTACTATCTCAGTCCACTTTTTTTTCACATTTTTTACCTTTTACGAAGCTCAGTTAACATCATGTTAAGAATATTCCTACTCTCCCACCGCATGAAGATAGAATATGGTTATATGCATCATAATTAAGCCACTTTTGTATACAAATTTACCAAAATTCGAAATATATAAAATCTTATGAGATACGAAGATCACTATCATATACACGGAGAAAAGAAGACACACAAATAAGACAAGGATTAGCTAGGGTGATAAATACGACTTGTCGAAGTTGTATCTCTAGGTTACAAAAATTAGCATTTCGCATAGGGAAACAGTCGAGTTAAATAGCCTATAATGGATATGTACTTAAAAGCCGATCACATATTGTGCATCACCTGTCAAATGCTGAGAATCTCAAGTTCCTACAGGTTCATTATTGCTAAATGATTTGCACATAACGCTCTGGTAGGTAAAGAATATTGTGCCATTTTCGCTAGGAAATACTATTCAACCAAGATGCATAGGCTTAAATTGTACATCAAAAATTAATCATGTAGAATAATCAATTTGTCGTAAAAAAAACTCCCAGCTTTTTGCAGTAATATATAAAAAAAAGAGTGAAATTAATTTGCATAAAGTAGAAAGTGGGAAAACTTTTAGTAAAAACAATGAAATATTCATTAGAATACTAAGATAGAACATATGGGATAAAACCAAAGATAAAAGCAGATGATTTCTCCGAAACTCTCATCAGTTTCCTAAAGATGAACATGAATAGTTTTCTGTCCTTGGATCATCTCTATACCAGTTATACGTCTCTGTTCATGTTTGTTAGGAATATTAATTGAGGATCTTCATAACATATTTAAATCTTTTAACAATAACCAATCCGTTTGCTGAAGGATTTTTTTTATACAGTAGATTATTATGTACCTTTAAAATATCTAGGGAATTATCATTTCCCATAATACATTAGAATTGAGGCACTAATTAGAGTTAAGTAAATAACAAAAACTTTGAATTTTGTTTAAAGGAAAAAATAGTTCATCCCAAAAGTTACCAAACATAGAAAATACAGTAATTTAAAGGACTCCATTACCTCTAATTAGTGTCTAGACGTGAAAAGTAAATAGTCAGGTATACGTTATCTCTCTTATCAAAACCTATGAGCTATGCATCGCAACTTTTGGGACAACCTTTATATATGGTTGTGCAGGAATTTGATGTTTATATTAAATACATTTAGAAGTGTTAAAATGTTAAATCAATTAAATTCCCTCCATGATAATTAGTTATTGAGTTTAACAGGTTCGTTTATCTCAATTAGTTCTTTCATCTACCTGATAAATACACTTGATGATAAACTGACATAAACTCAAACATATAGGAAAATATTTACAAGTTTATACTACTTGCGTTACATATATACTGCAACATATATAGCATCTAATGTATATGTATTCTGTAGTTAGGTTAGTTACAACCACCTTCTACCATAATGATAGTAGAGCACACATCACAGCACTACATCTGCTTACTAAGATGTATTCGGGATCAAAACAACACGAAAATGGTTGTAAAAGTGCTTCAGAAAATTCTGATAATCCTTTTCATTACTAAGTTAAGAAATCACCTCATGCATGGCGCTGTAATCCACAAAGGGGTTGTAAGTTCTAGCAAAAGTGTTTCCCTGATGTTGAGTAGAGATTCACTCATGTTGATTTTAAATGCTTCAGTAATGGCGATGCAGGAGGTGAATGATTCTTGGCATACACAGCTCTATCTTCCGGGGAGTTTGTGACACGAAGTGTGAATGGAGAGGGAACACTTAGATCGGCTGCTTTCATCATTATATTTTTTGATCCAGGAACCACAGTCTGGAAAAAAAACCTTGGTTATTTGCAGGTAATCGTATTTGCAGGTAATCGTATTTAAAGGTAATCGTACTTGCAGGTAATCGTATTGGACAATCTATTAGCCAATTTCAAACGTGTAACTAAGCTGGTGATTAGGGCATAGAGCAATACACTGAATTTTAGCATAGGACGCATGCAATACCTTTGCAATGACTCTTTAGGGAAGATTTGACAGAATACTTCTGCCTTCTGCTGGCAACCCTGCTGTCAGCACACAAATATCAAAGATCGAATCAATAGATCTTCTTTCCCTTTTATCCAGGCTGATAACTATGCACCCGGTTCAAAAGAACTTAATGACTGTATCCCACTCAAAGTCTTTTGTTACAATCTTTCGACCCACGAATTGGAGTACAATGAGAACAACCATGCCACATTGTCCAATATCCCACTTCTCCCAAACAGAACACCAAGTGTTCGGTGTCATTTTCAAACAACCAAATACATAATCAAACATTAAAGTGAACACAAACCAACCACTCACCAAAACCAAATCTGGGACAGCGACGGGATCCATTATCCACCGGTACAAGCACTAACTTCCACCTCATACTCTATTACCCACGACTAAAAGCCATACTTCCACCTAATACTTCATCGCCCACGGCTATAGGCGATACTTCTACCTCATACTCCATTACAAACGGCTATAGGCAATCTCTCCACCTCACACGCCATTACCTACGGCTACAAGCAATACTTCCACACCTTATTCCAAACCAACAGCTACAAACAATATTTCCAACTCCAAAATCTACAGGTACACGATGTATGAGATCTCAGTTCAGTCTGAGGAGTTCGAAGCCCCTGGTCTTTGGGATAGACCATTAGTGAGGAACTGAGGAACAACATAATTACATAATTAACTAAATCAACCAAGCTTAATTAATTGCAATTATCAATATTACATTGTTACTTTATCATTTTTATCAGCAATTCCTCTTCCACCAATGAAAGTCTCATTCCTAGTTTCGGATATCTTTGCATTCTTTCTTCATCCCTTCCCTTTCTCCGCTTCTCTCAGTCCCCCCACCCCACACACTTCCCAGTAATCTCAATGCCAATAACATAACACCAACCCTTTCAATCCACTCCTAATAAAGGTGAAAATGAATACATCCTCTCAATGTTATACGTTTTTTAAATTCCAGGAGGAAACTGAAACTGGCCCAATTTATCTCCTCTCAGCCAAGGATCAAAGGATTACGACGAGGTGAGAAAAAAAAGTGAATCAGAGAAGAAAATATCGTAGATATTTAAATGTATTTCGAAATAGAATGTATTCAATTATCAAAGGGAACCAAAAAAAGGCAAAAATGTGTTTCTCAGCTGAGAAAGTGTCCCAAAAAAGGCATCTAGACCTTGAAAAGTTGACTCTACTGCTTAGTGTTCAAAATGGTGAGAAAGGGTTATATATTTATACTTCATAGGAAAATAAGGGCCATTTTTTTTTAACCGAAACCGCTAGAAAATTGTTGAATGAGATTTGTATAGAAAGTGTTTAAGTTAGGGAGATCGACCCCCCACCCCCTTTAACATTTCGTTTGGCGGTCGCTAACAAAGATAAGGCACCCAAAAATAGAATATTCAAAACAAAACATAAATATCAAGAACAAATCAGAATACCAAAGACAACTACAATAAAAACCTATAAGAACATACCGTAATAGCCTAGGAAAAGCCTGCCTAATCCTATGGACGCAAGCGTACCATGACAAATTCAAATTCAAATAGAATGAACCCATCACCCCTTTCAAAATTCGATTAAACCAGAATCATGGGCGCAGAGGAAACTGGTTTACACCATAAACCAAGTGAAATCAGAGTGAATAAGAGCTTCCAGGGAGTTACACTAGCTGTCTTAGGCTGGATCATCCTACTTTTAGGATTCAATCTGAACCAAAAGTCCCAACTGATAAATGCGTTGATTCGTTGCTTTACCGTCATGGGTCAATGAGAAAGACTATCGCATCAATGCTCTTTGACAGCAGGCGAAATTCAGGTTGGCCCGGTGACGAGAGGCTGGGCATTAATTATACAACCAGCGAGAGTTGCTTTTATTGATATTACTAATACCTTATTACAATTTACTGGATTAAGTTGACACAATTTACAATCCATTAAATGGGGTGCTACAGTTGCAAGGGCTACAGTTACAAGGAGCTTGCCGCTTCCTTAATGTGTGTTGGTGGCATCGAAATCACGCATTTTTACGTTGCCTCTTCATGGTCGGTGTTCGCATTAGTTTAGCGCAGCCGACTTACGCTCTCTCACGAGAACTTGGTTTCATGGTAGATCGGAGGCACGAGTTTAAGAGAATTGCGTGTCATCCATGCTCCTAGTGCTTTAATGGAAGTTGTTTTTATTGTAGAACGGAGGTATGATCAGGGGGGGACTGTGCGTCATCGCTATCGATAGGATCAAACGTATATAATTTGGTTATAAAACTACATATTTGAATTTCCTCTGCCTTCACTATCTCTTTTGAGAGTCTCTCAATCAATCGCCGGGCTCGTCTTTTGACGAGTCTTGATGATGATGCTTTTTGTTTTTGACACATTCCTAGGTATGGTTCTAATTGCAGATGCATGATCTGACACAATCATATGGATGCATTTTATGGGTGGGTTCTGACAGATGCGGATGACCTTTGATAGGCCCTTGTGGCTTTTGTCATCCGTTAAATTATGTTATGTTATTTTATACCACGTATACATTTTTGTTATCATTAATTCAATAAACTACTCACGTCAATAAATAGCAACTCTCACGGGACCATTGCATGAAGCTTCGCCTGCCGTCAAAAGCCATTGTTGCGATAGTCTTTCTCATTGACCTATGACCTATGACGCTAACGCCAGAATTCTACGCATTTGTCCGTCGAGACTTACGGTTGAGATTGAATCTTAAAAGCGGGATAGTTCAACAGAAGTGACACCTATTGCAACACGTGACCCAAATAGATTCATTAGAATAGATACTAGATAGTTAGTTAACAGAAGCAAGCTCTTGCACAGTCTTAGGCCCTGAGCAACGAGAAATATGAAACGTTGAAAGATCCACCTCGAATTTAAAGCGCAATAGTAACGAGGGCATATCAGACAGAAATTTAGTAAGGCGAGATCTGTAAAGAAAGTGGTGAAGATAGAGCGAGTGAAAATATTTGGAAGATATAGATCCTCAGACATATCCATGCAGGCATTGGGGCCCGTAGAGAAAACTTCGGTGTTGGGATTAGGAGGATACTCAAGCTTCTAGATGTCACCTAGTACCCCTTTTACGGGAGAATCTTGAAAGAACAAACAAGTAACATATCCCTTTTTATTTTATCCTGGCTTCGATGACTAAGAAACTTGCCGGTGGGTGAAGAACCTAATTGAATAAAGCTATACTTTACTCGGACTTGTGTACAATCACTCACCTCATAGAGTTGAGCAGGAAACTGAACATTCTCTAATATTTGCCGGTTTTCAGGATTACTCAAAACTGATGCCACAAAAGCATTGGTTTCTTTTTGTAAATTTTCAATGTCTCGCTGAAGCGTTTGATTCTTGCGCATTAAGTCGGCTGTTTTTATCGTAATGTCGAGAAGCCCCGAATTCTTCAAGATCTAAACACAAGGAAAAGAAAATCATATGAAAGGAATATCAAAGGACACAATAAGAAAATACAAATGCCATCGCTGTATGGATTAGGGAACACTATCGGACCGTGCATTTAATTATCAAATTAACTGGTCAGTACAAAAGTACTTTAAAGATCCGAGTTTCTACGTAGGGTGATTGGAATTCGACCATCCCTCGTAAGATGGCTATGTAAGTCAACTAAATTTATGGTATGAGAACAAGCTCGAAAATTAGGAGCTCAATGATACAAACATGCAAGCAAGCAGCTATTGTAATATGGGGGGGTTGAATGAAATTCAAATTTTAAATCAACAGTGAACAAACGGAAAGAACAATTTCTAGAGGATGGGAGGGGGGAAATAGTTTCTCACAATAGCAGCCAATACTCACACCAACAGTTTTATGCCATCTCTTCCGCTTGAGTTGGGGAGACTCGTGCATTCGGGATCCCTTCCTCTTGAAACCCTGAGTAACGGACTCTCGAGTGGCGTAAGTATTTGCAGTTGATCTCGACGTCTCAGAACCGAAAGACGACGTGATAAGTTTCGAAGGGAAACGATCATGCTCTTCCTCCCAGGACAAGTGCGTCGTTGAAGTATTGTGCAGTTCCGCACCCAGAGCAGGTTCTGACTTGGTTGAAGGTCTGCTCGGTATCCTCCACGATCTCTGGGATGATGTCCTTGCGCTTGAGATGCCTGAGTCAGATGAAGTTGAGGTGTACTTTCTCGTCGACTTCTTGCGCAATTTATGGATGACCACACGTTCACAGCTCGAATCATTGTCGATATCCTGCCAAAAGTAAGAAACATTTGGGATTGAATTTAGAGAAAGAGAAAAATGGATTTATGAGTAAATGATTTCTCGACGACAAAATTTACGCCTAGGAAGTGAAATCCGTGGTCTCACGAGTTAAGAATTACCTGGTTGAACGGAAATAACGGAAAATACTAGTTCCAAGATAAACAAAATATGCATGATAATGTTATAAAACAAGCACTTTGCGCTTTTACATCGGATTAAGTCCATAGATTTAGGACATTTACGAACCCATACCTTCTGACTCCTCGCTAGAGACGTTTATGTGCTATTCCTTTGTTAAAAAAAAACCAGTAAATAAATGTTTACTAGCTATTTTAAGGATCCTCCATTCACTTGAAATTTAGTTAAATAATATGGACTGTTTGTAGTTATTGTTAATATTTATTTAGATGTGTTGTTGTGTGGTGGCTTGGAAAATTGTGGGATGTGTAAATTGTGCGTTATTCATTTTCTCGAACCAAGCGCGCGATTTTTTGCTTAAGTTGTCCAATTTCTTTGCTTAAAATACTTGAGTAGAATTTGAATAAATAACCCCCAGTGCATAAAGACTCAGAGCATGAATAACATAGTAACAGAGTAACAAAACATAAGGTGACGCAAAATGACATAGCATAGCATGACACAACATAAAATTTGGATGATAAAAGCCACAAGGGCTGTCAGCGGTCTCTAACACTACCTTGCAACCTTATTTCTTTGTTTCAAGGAACAACCTTAACGAGCGACAAGGAACAGCCCTAACGAGTGACAAGGAACAACCCCTCAACGAGTGACAAGGAACAGCCTAAATGAGGGCAGGGAACAACCCTTCAATGAGTGAGATGGAACAGCCTCAACGAGCGACAAGGAACATTCTAAATGAGGGACATGAAACAACCCTAAAGAGTAACAAGGAACAGCCTTAACGAGTTACAAGGAACGGCCTTAACGAGTGACGAGGAAGAGCATTAATTAAGTGACAGGTACCATCGACCTGTGTCATCCAACAAGGCGCGCCAAATCCAAATACTATCATACAACAACGATTTATTGATATTTATTTTGAAAATAAAACAAACGAGGGCATTCCAGAGCTTTTACTACTTTTTTAATGGAGAAGTTAAGGAGTTAAAATATCTGCAAAATAAATCCATAGGTCCCCCTAAATGTGGAACTAATAAGAACGCTAGAAAAGTAAAGAACGAGCAACTCCCCTCTATCTAACTAAAGCCCATTCCGGAACGTACCTCCCTTAATGAGAAGTCCGCTATAAATGTCCTTGTGAATGGGCGTCTCGTCAAATGTTCTAAAACACCGAGAGATAAACTTCAATGGGAGATTGCGCGTCCCCATGGCAACGGAGATATATTTCAGTGGGAGGGAGATTGCACATTCCCATGGCAACGGAGATATACTTCATTAAGAGATTGTGCGTCCCCATGGCGACGGAGATATACTTCAGTGGGAGATTACGCGTCCCCATGGCAAAGGAGATATAATTCAGTGGGAGATTGCGCATCTCCATGTCAACGGTGAGCTAAATACTTATCCTATAAAATAAACTAGTCGTGCTTCGCCTAAACCCTCTTTATGTGATAGATTCCGCTTTTCGTTCAGTGGCCCCCACGTGGTCCTTGGTCATCAGTTTGGTCATGTGATCACGGTTTCTATTAGTGAAATTAATAGGATCCTAACCGTCAAGACCTAATGGATAAGGCGTCGGGTTTCTAGCGTCCAGGTATCGGGTTTCAATCCTAAGGGAGAACGCACACAAACGTCAGCACACGTAGAGGTCTGTCGATCGATAGGTGGACACGCTGTGCTTAACACCGCGGGAGTCGGTATATCTTACACTCACCATCAACAAAAACGCACGTAGCCAAGCACAACACCGCTGCCTTTCCTCTCCCGTCTTCAAAGCACAGGACAAAAACTCCTCTCCTCTGTTCCAAGGAATTCCGCCGATGGGTAGTTGTCTCCGCATAGGGGTCTCTCTGAACCTCAGCATGACGAATGTTCTTAACTCTTCGCTTATTCGTGTAAAAAAAAAACCATAATACTTTCGCCACCCCCACCCCCACCCCGCAAAAAGACTGGCTACTGGTGCCTTCGGGCTGACCAGTGATTGTCAGGCTGAGCTTTATGTTGGTTTCATTTTATGGACGAGTTGTCCGTCCTGTCGAAAGGTGTTCCCTACCTACCTACCTCCCACCATGACCAAAGACGAAGCCTTGAAATATCTCAATGCCATCGAATCAAAAGTCATTAAATACATTCATGGGATTATTACACATGTACGCTGCTTCCCCACTAAACGCCCTCGCCCATCCACACTTCGCCCTCCCAGCTTCAATCCCCGTAGGAGGATATGCTGCTATATACCTCGCACTTTTTCACTTACACCATCTTCACCACTCTCTTTCCTTACAAAGGTTTCTCGGGGAATGCCCTCGTTGGTTTTCGATTCAAATTTAAGAATAAGATCGATAAACAATACTTTAACTGATTACTTTAGAGTGATACTAGGGAGCTTTCCCTAATCTAATGGATAAGGTGTCGTCGGACTCCTGAGTAACGGGCTCGAGTCCCGACGAGAGAAGAGACAAGATAGTAGGTGCTCTCAGGGGACAGCCGCCAATGAGGCGTTGCGACGAGTCTGTAGATAAATGTAGACATCTACCAAGTACATCACCACACACATGGCCAAGTACAACACCACTGCCAAATCCTCTTCTTTTTTGCAAACACAACACATCACTCTTTTTTAAAGTGGTTATCAGTTCCACACTCATCGACTTGCGATGGGTGGCTCTACTTTGGGCCGCGGGGTGGTTTCGTGCTCGCTTGGGATGGGGGACTCAATACTACCGCTCTGCCTGACCCACCCCCTCAAAGGAGAACGCGACCCTGATGCCCACGGGTTTGCCAGTGATTGTCATTCTGATCTTTATGTGAGGATCTCCGGGACGCTATGGTACGCCGTCCCCCCCCCCTCCTCTCATTCCCCCATCCGATCATTTTGAACGGCTCTTATCTTAATTTGTCTGCCCCTCTCCCAATGCGCTTGGTGGCACTCGCTATATTGGCACTATTAACCCCCCACGCACACTTTACGACACCTGCTATAGTTGAGAACTGGAGACAGGTTTGGGAACGTGACGTCCCTCGATCGCAATTACCCCAAGTAATGCTTCTTGTGAGGTACCTTCCCCAATTGACTATTTCCAGCACCACTAACTTCTTTACCAACACCTCCAGCTATACTTACGAGAAGCGCCAAGAATGGCCTGCATCAATCGGCTACAACCATTGTCAACGCAACGTGAGGCAGCAGACACCCACGTTGCCGCCGAATGTAAACAGAACCCACATACGCACACACGCCCTCGCCATCTTCTCAATAACGTGATCTTATTATTGGCGAAGGTGGAAATGGTGTAACACGGCCAAGTCACTCAAGCGAACGGAAAAAAAAGCAACAGAAATAATAAAGATATATTTATTATTAAAAAAGAAAGTGTAATGTCACGAGAGAATTGGAGATTATGAAAAACAAATGAACATATAAACAAACTGACTAATATCCGTTAATTTCCCATATCAAATCAAACTACAACAAAAACTATGTAAGGAAATAATAGTTTTTTCTTTACGCCTGTTTTCCTCTCGTTAATTTTTAGATTAATGGTTTTCCCTAAGACAATTGTTATCGGCTTCTTTTCAATGTTTCTTCCTAGTATTTTCCTATCTTGTTATTACATTTTGGCCGTTTGCCTTTTCGCGCCCAGCGACCTGGAATTTATCGTCATAGCAACGAAAGTAAAATAATCAGAGCCTGAATTCCGCTGCGAATTGGTCTTTTATCTTCCGTCCAAATTTAAACCATAAGATTTTTTAATATTCGAATAAAATATTTTGATTGTCGTTTCAACCAGACACCCCACCCCATGTCGAGCTACAGTAAGTGTGTAATAAGTAGGGGAAAAGGGGCAAGTTTAGAAGAATTACGTGAACACCGGACCCATGGTGTATCGAGTAATCTCATTTTAGTTACTAAGGTAGGTATGTACTTCCATACAAATTCATTTACCCTAGTTTTACCATTTTCTTTATTGACATCATTCTCGGTTAAGCGAAGTTAAGCCACATCGGTTGTGATTTGTCGAGCGATGGAATTCCGATTCGTATTCTCACGATTAACTGTATGTCCGCAAACAGAACAGTATTACAAAAATAAGTGCAAAAGTAAAACAAACATGTAAACACGCAAACACCTCTTAAAACATCTTTCTGTAAAAAGCCCCGTTGATTTTCTCTTTAAAAAATACCCATTTTTCCAGAGACGCCGACGTCAAAAGATCGTTCTATCTATTTCTTATCTCCTTCACTTCATATTTTTTGGAGAACAATAAACTCCTTACATAAGGTAACATAAATGGTTAATATATCCAACTCATTTGTTATTTCAATGAGGAAATTAAGAGAGGAACAATCAACGTGAGACCCCTTTCCCCTATTCAAATGAGCGCTATCTACCGATACTCATATAAGATAAGCCAAGGCCGTACGGTGATCCATTTAACCCAAAATGTTTATAAGTAAACCTTAAATTCCTAATTGAAAATAGTAGTTCTTAGAAACCTCTCTGCTTATTGATTCGGGGAGGAAGGAGAGAGAGATCCGCTTTTCACTATATATCGATTTCTGCATTTCGATGATTGGAGCAGGACGGGTGGAGATAAAATGTGACACCTTCGCACATTAACCTGATACGAAATTAAGGTGACGTGGAAGAGGGAGGAGTTTCCAAGGACTCATGGGCAAGTATGTAAAGAAAAAAAACCCGCTTTCAGACATCTATTCAACACCTACTCTCTTCCTAGGAACATAAAATGCATCTTCTCACAGATATATGATTGAATTCGTAAGCCAAGAAAAGAAAATCGACGGCTGTATTGATGTCGCTCATCTGTGACACGTTTCTTGGACATAGAATAAACAAGGTCACGTAACTCTCCACCTGGTCTCATATTGGACTTTTTTCCTTCTTCATAGCGCCAATAAAGCGACTGCCACATTAGGCTACATTAAAAACAAAACAAATCAATAAAAATACTAAACAAAAAATTTCCAAACAAACAAAGCCACCTCATTATTGAAATTAGGTTTTATTTTCGTGTTTGTACTGTTCGACAGATTTCTCCTTACATCCATGATGTGCACGCTTCACAGACGGCTAGCCTACATGATGGACAGGACCATCACGCTTTTCGATTCTTTTAAAGACAATTAATTGGACATGTAAAGCTTGGAAAGCATTGATAAAGTATCACGATCCTTCAACCAACGACGTGGCAGAAATATACGTTGCTTCTCTCTCTCTCTCTCTCTCTGTATATATATATATATATATATATATATATATATATATATATATATATATATATATATATATATATATATATATATATATATATATATATATATAATTGCAATAAGTAAATTCACGAACCGGTTAGACGACGGATCACGTCACTAATAATGCCTAAACTATTTTATTTATTGCTTTGTTTCGTCTCGTATGACTTCCAAACCCTTATTATAATCACCTCGCCCCCTCTCTCCTCCATCTCTTGAAATGAAATTTGTTTTACTTTTTTTTTAATAAACTTGAAGAGTGGCATAGATTGGAACAAAAGGTCACTTTTAACATAGTGTCATCTCCATGAATGAAAAAGAGAGTTGCAGGTCTTATCTCCACTCTCACATCCGTTCGTTCCCATGTTGCAGCCCACGCGTCCTTTTTGTCACTGCACCACACAAGTGACAATTAATCTTGTTAACCGAAACACATGTGTGCCACTTCTTGGCGCCTCGGCAAATGGGAAGCGCAGGTAAGATTCCGTGATACGTTGACCTCGAAAATGCAAGGGCGAAACTTGCCGGCTGCAATTACAGTACTCCCCACGAGGCTTTCCTGTGCTCGAGCAGGTAAATAGATAAATAGATAAAATGGAGACTGAGCTAATAAAGCAATAAAAGATAATCTTCTTTCCTCATCTTAACAATCCACACTAACCAGAACACGTGGAAATTCACCTGTTCATCTCTACTGAGCGACCTATGACGTAACTTGCATAACATTTATGTGGACAATTAACTTCCCCACCCCGACAGGTGTTTTATATTCTCCGCCACCATTATTCAAAAGCTATCGCATCCTTTATCACTCGATTGCCGGGGCGGTACATTTCGAGCATTTTCATACAAAGAGGACAGATTGCTTTTGGGCAGGAGGGGGTCTTATGGAATAATAAGTGTTTGTCCATTATAAAAAAAAAACGGTTTTACATAAATTAAGGTAGCCATTAGGAGTCTCGCTAGATTATGGAATAAGGCGATGGACTTCGACGCCTGGGGAACGCGTTGATTCCCAGCGAGAGCTGAAACCCCCCAAAATGTTATCACATGGAGCAGCTGCCAATCGGAGGTGCATCGAGTCTGAGGCAGACTTGCAGATAGTTCCTACCACGTACGTCACAAAATGAATAAACACCGGTGTCTCTTCTACCCCCTCCTATTTTCCTTCGCACATACAACACATCACTCATTCATCCTGGCACCTGCCGAAGGGTTCCATCACCACAATATCCTGACGCGGAATGAGTAGCTATGCAATAGGCCACGAAGGGTTGCCGGCTCGCTGGTACTACCGTTCTTCCTGCAACCCCTCGCCCCCTAACCATAACGAGGAACTACCCATAGTACGCTTGTCTTTGTCATGGATTGTTAAACAGCGGTGGTTGCTACCACTTAAACCTGGAGTAGCGCCCTCCCGACCCCAGTACCCCAAGATAAACTGGTTCTCTCTCTCTCTCTCTTTTAGGGCATCTTTTGCACTTCTTTTAATCTCCCACTATCTTATTCGCGCCTGTCTGGACCCAACAAAGGGTGAAAGAGGGCGTTAAACGTTGTAAAGCAACCGTTCAAGGGACAAAAGCGTCGCAAATGAGACTGATGGGGGCATTAGTAATGATTTTTTTTTCTTTCATTGGGATGTCGGTTTTTTTTAATTCATTTTAAAAAGAGGAAAATCAAATGCGGTTATCTGAAGATAAAAAATGGGGGGGGGGCGGTCCCTCTCACCACAAGAAATCTCATTTGTCTGTTCTCGTCACGTGCCTTGTTCAGATTCTCGCATCCCCGAACATGGTAACTTTTTTTTCAGAAATGTTGCAGTAAAGCCCTTGCAGGGGCTTCCCCCCCCCCCCAACATACGCAAATATCTTGCTCATTGCATTCCCTCATTACCTATAGTTCGTATGTTTAAGTGTTCGTGACCTTTATACGAACTTGTTCAGGGAAATAGTCATTACGTTCTACCAGTCCCAGAATCTCTTCTTGATAATGATTAATGATGTCATTTTCCAACCTTACTCAATTTCTCTACGGTTATCTCCCTCTCCGCTCCTATTTTGTTCTTCTGTCTGTCAAACGCATTATTCCTTACTCCCGACAATTATCCACATTAACTCAGGGTGAGAAGTTTGCATCGATTTTATTTTAATAGAAATTATTAAAAAAGTAATAGTAATCAATAATTTCCACAGTGGGAAACGCGATTTTCGTTAACTTCCAGGTCGCTGTCGTACACCGAAAACAGTAAATTTTTCTCATCAACGTGTTTATCCCCAAAAGATACCAACTTTATTTTACTTAATAAAACAAGTCCCAAATTTATGAGCGACATCGATCAACCCGCATCGACTCAGATATGATAACAAGTGCTATTAAAAGGTCGCTTTTAACTTTTTGAAACTCTTTTTTGGGGGGAGGGGGTATTTTAGGCGATAATTTTGTCGTCCAAATTATCGCCCGTATTTTAAGATGATGGCACATATTGCCTGTCAGCCGTAGCCACAGGAAAAAAATAGCCAAACTATGACTTTTTCTAGTATTTGTCAATGTTTATTGATCATACATATAATTGCTTGCTATATGCTTTTTTTTATAATTACCATAAGAAAATGTAAATGCCTAAGTCAATTTGCCTTAGTTACACCACTAGGCAACAAAACCAATGAGTATTTCCTGAGTATTCATCCGACTTTTCTTATTTAGGTCACGGGAAACATGTTAGCGACAGCGCCCGATTTGACCCATTTTAGCAACGTGATCGCAAATATAAGATTGTATATAGTTTTGTCCGAAACATATGTAACTTTTATTCATGATAACTAATCATAATTAATTTTCGGCGGTAGAAAGTCAATATACATATACAATAGCATTAAATTAACCGAATTTCCGTGGCCATAGAAACCTCATAGCAGGTTTCAAATTTAGTTAGAATCGGGCCGATAGTTATGATGTTATTGCCAAATAATTCCCCGGCTAACGTTGGGGGGGTTGGGCAATTATATCATTGGTCAGCAATAAGATGATTTATCTTCACTCGTTATCATCAATAAGTTGTTTTATCTCCACTCATTATCAATAAGATGGTTTATCTTCCTAATCAATGTGGCCTATCTATACTCGATTCTCTATTACTATCCTCAGCAATGGTGTGTCACTTGTAGCATGGAACTGACATATGATTGGTGCGTGCCTTCCCGGCCCCAACGCCGGCGGATGCCTTTCCTTCTGAAATTAATTCGCGCAGGATGATCTGCGGCCACATAACATCCACACATTTTCACTTCATCTATCTTCACCACTTTCCTTACAGATTTTACATAGCTTCTGCGAGAGATGCGCTGGATGATTTACACTTTAGTTGTGGAATGTACCGTTTGCTTATTCGCCCGTGATACTAAAAAAAAAATCGTATTGGTTCATTTCGCATCTCCACAGTAACCCAACAAGTTCCTTCATATGAATACCCAGCAGTCACCAACCCAATCTCGTGAGTTTCAATCAGAAAGATTAATAAATGTCAAGTATTTGGATTGGGTAGCACACAGCGACAGGCACGTCCCTCGACACACGAAGTATTGACGTCAGAGCTTCGCTGTGGCTGACTCACGTGGCATAACATCGATTTTACGGGGATGGCGTATATTGAACACATTTTTTTTTTAGATATATCTACGCATGGTAACGCAAATAGAATGTTTCTTGTGATTACGCAAACTATGAGTATAAGATTGTTATTACAGAATGCTAAAGGTGTGATTTTTACGAGAATCGAATGTGTGTGTGTGTGTGTGTGTGTGTGTGTGTGTGTGTGTGTGTGTGTACAGATGAGTTGCCAGGGAGTATTTTATGTTTTGCTTTTCTAAGTGATCATTTTCGGCGGTGCCGCGTATCTTTTAGTTTATGTGTACAAGAATGACTTGGCGTGGGCAAATAGCCTACAGGGTTCCGTCCACCTTAAATTGATAGATAAATTATCAAGATTTTTTTTTTATATACGCTGACTTCATATTATTTGCAATTTCATCACCCCAAAGCACCAAATGGGTAATGCAAGCGTGTCATACTCGTATCAGCTGAAGAATAATTTCGCTTCCCTCCAATATCTGACTGAGCCTAGGGTTTCAAATTCGTGCTGTTGGGAGTCACCGATCTCACAACGTATCTGTTTCCTGGAGCTTTCTAATGCCTCTTCTCATCTTCGACATAGATAATTGATGAGGTTTGAACTCCTGGGAATATAACTTCGTAGTGGATGAGAGGACTCAGAAATCCTTTTACATATTTTCAATTCTTCTAATCTCACCTCTACCTTTACAAAGGCCACTTTATGCTTAGAAGTGTCATATAAGGATAGATTTGATTTAGAGAAAAGAATGACCAAATAGGAAACAGGGAACATGCGAATTCGATACATATAAGTGAATGAGGAAAATTTATCAAGAAAAAAAATAAGTGCAGAGGATAAGGTTACACTATAAAGAAAAACCCGACCGATTGGGAAGTTAGGATAATTGAAATAAGAATTGTGTGTCAAAGGCTATAATAACCTTCGGGTAGGTAATGTAGTAGAAAAGTCGAGCTATGAATCTGCAATGGTTAGGGTCAGGGGTGTGTACCAAACACATGTAGACGTAAAAATAAGGTAAATGAGTCCAACTTATGTAATGATGTCATTTGCGCTGATTTTTCGCTTCGGTTACTTTTCCAGCATTTTTCATACACCTACGTTTTTTAAATATGCACTTATTTACATTTTTATAATTACATGAGCAAATTACATACTGCGTAACTACGGAAATACATTTTTTTTAATAATGCTAAGATGCATTATAATATATAAGCAAAATTACAAAGTATACAGTATATGTCGTAGGTGACAGAACTGAACTAGAAAAATGGCCTAGAATCGGTTGTTAAGAACGACAATGCCAGTTGTTGGCAAATGTCAGTCAGTTAATTGATTTCAGTGGTGGTGTTCTTGCATGTGTCCACCTATCGTTATGTGCTATTTGCTTTGTTTATTTCGCTACCTTGCTCTTTACCATTAATCAATAATTTACGTTTTTTCAGATTAAATAAATTTCTTCTTTTGTCTCCCCCATCATGTTTAAAAAGGTAAAAAGAATGTTGCAGGAAGAAGATAAAGTATTTAATGACAAATGAGAATTAAATTTTTTTTTGTAGTTTAATAATGTTAAAATGACTTGCTTGCTCTGTGATACCGTAATTTCAACAATAAAGAAATACAATGAACACAAGCACTATGTTGCTCATAAAGACAATAAATATGCATAATTAGAGGGTGAGGCTCAAAAGATTGCATTGAATAAATTAAAAGATGGAAAGCAAAAACAAAAACAAATATTCTATTCAGTGTTAGGCCTACATCAAGGAACTGCTACAACTGAAGCAAGTTATAAAGTAGCATATTTGGTTGGTAACAAGACTGAAAGTTCGCTAGAATTACCTGCGTCGTTTTGTGATAAGATGATAAATGGTTATTGCATTGGTGGTTTCCCATGGTTAAAATCACTTACAAGTGCCTTTGAATGGCTAAATGAGGCTCCTGCCACTAGATGGCGCCACCCAGCGCCAAATCCGATGGCAGATTTTAAGTTTCCAGGGTGAATAACATATGTTTCATGGTCATACGGGTCATTTCATGGCTCAAAATGGCTACAATTGAACTTTACTCCTTTGAAAAAAAAAAGCGACGCCAGGCGCTTCGCCGCAGGTTAAAAAGGTAAGCCATTTAGCAATGCAGAACGTATAAAAGAATGCATCGTTAAAGTAGTAAGATGCTTAGATTCCGAAAGAGTTAAGAAATATAAGGACGTATCTCTTTCAAGAACTAATACATATGGGCAGCGTGAGTTAGCTTGCAATATAAGTGAGCGACTTCAAAATATAATCCAAAAAGAAATGTATATTACTCAATAACTTTGGATGAATCGACAGATTCAACTGATTCAGCACATGTATTGGATTTTGTTCGTGGTGTAACTTAAGATTTTCATTTATTTGAAGAATTGGTTGCTATAGGCACCCTTAAGAGGAAGGACGCGAGAAATTGATATTTTCAACAACTTTAAAGATAAATGTTATGAAGTTGAACTAAATTTTACTAAATTCACTAATTTAGTAAAATTTAGTTCAACTTCATAACATTTATCTTTAAAGTTGTTGAAAATATCAATTTCTCGCGTCCTTCCTCTTAAGGGTGCAGATGGTGCTCCATCTATGACTGGGAAGAACGAAGGATTTATTGCACATCCTAAAAGAGAACTTTCAGATCCAAATGCACTGATTTCTTTTCATTGCATAATCTGTCATTTTAAATGACACTTTGCAAAAAGTTATAGGGATTGTGAACTATATTCGAGCAAATGCTACGAGGCATCGGCAGTTTCGAAGCAAGCTCATGATGGATGATGAGATAATCAGTGTAGATTTACCCTATCAATCAAAGATGCGTTTGTTATCGCAAGGACAAGTATTGGTAAAAATTCTATCTTTGCGAGCGCAAATAATTGACTATTTTCAAGGAAGCAATCAACATTGTGAATTATGAGATGCAAATGTTCACCAAGATGTTGCGTTTCTATGGGATATAATGACAAAGCAAAATGAGTTAAATATTTCGCTGCAAGGCAAAACTAGATCTATATATGATGTGGCAGAAAATTATGACATTTAGAAAGAAGTTGTTTTTAGTCGCGTGCGGTTCTGTATCTCACTATGTGGGTCAGTTGTCGGTCTCCGTTTCGTTTTTCTTTTGTAATAGCCTTGTAACTATTCTGCCGATTCTAACGAAATTTGAAACCCTTATGTTGTTTTACATTCTCTTTCAAATGATATAATTTCCAAGGTCCTCCCAAGATTGGTCTTGGAATTATTGAAAGTTCTGAAGGTCGTAAGGTCATAAATCAGAATCACTGAGAGCACGTGACTTTGGTCAGCAGACCTTGTTCAAGTCTCTTCTTGCTCAACCGAAACTTTCAGAAGAACACTTTCCTAAGTTAAAAAAAATAATTAATAAAAATTAATAAAGGTCAATAGCACAGATACAATAAAGTGAGCAGTCGACGAGCGGCAAATATTGTGAACGAGTAATGGAATCAAGCAAACCTCGGCAGTCGAGAGAAAAGTAGAAACTAGACGACCAACTCCTGAAGAAAAACGTGTCTAAATTTTACCATGAATGGTCATCAATCCTTGGGGGGGGCTGTTTCAAGTTGTCTTTCCTTGTATCCTGCCTTCGGACAAGGATGTGACCGAATCATGAATGCAGTCAGCATTCGAAAGAAACCGGCGGATGACATTATGTTATGGCAATGGATGATCGCGACCTGGTCAACTGTAAGAGTCGCTTAACCGTGTTAATTTCCTTGTCTGATGGTGTTTTTCGGCCTCTTTGTTCATAGGCAGAGGCGAACCACGAAGAAAATGTAGAGCCTTCTTACTCAGGCAAAGTGGAGCCTTGGCCTGGACAGGGTAGTGTGGATACCCTTGTCATTCTTTTGTAGCCGAGTCTGTAAGTGGAGTGATGACATCTAGCTTGCATTGAGACTGGAATGGACCATCGTCTCTGGGGCTGTGCTTGAACAGCACTTCCTCACTTAGCTATCGCGCGGCTGGTTCATCTGGAATATCTGATTCTAGCTTTTTTTTACTTTGTGCAGACGTATTTAGGTGTAACCTGATGATTCCTTTCACAAATAATGGAGAGTAATAACTACGTTTGTTCTACCATATTTAATCTAGAAACTAACTTTCTGCTTAGTTTCTTAGTAGGAATATAGCGTTATATTTAACAAATTATGTCGTTTTTCAGTTCGATTTTTCATCTATATTCCCCTTTTCTCATCTGATACTTTCATACCTCTTCTGAAAAAACTACTCCACTTAACGTTTCCTGCCCTCACGTTTGTCGTGCTACCAGTGAACGAATTTCATTATTCTACTAGGTCTAATTTGCATTTCGGAGTATTAACTCTATAATGTATCCACCATTCGCGTTTGTGTTCTTATCAAATTATTTTTTCATAGTCTTTGTGTTATTCCGTCATATATCGTGCTGTTTATTTGACTTTTCCTTAGTTTCTGTTTTTTTGTATACCTGTGCAAGTTTCATTTCCGAATGTTCGAACAGGTAAAATGCACTGCTTAAATATTTTAGGTTTTAGACATAAACCAGCTTCCTTCTACTAATTTCGATGCTCATGCTGGTATCAAGAGTCACAAGTTGTCGTAACTAGAGTCACAAGTTGTCCTAACTAAACATATTCTTAGCCTTGTTCTGAAATTTTATCAACAATTCTAAGTACTTTATCTTCAGCAAAACAGTTGTTTTTTTCTTTGAAAATGATAATTTAAGGGCGTATGTGAAAATGGTTTGTGCTATTTCAAGTATAATTGACTGTAATTCCTATGGAATTTAAGAATATCAAGGTGCACAAGACGTTCACCCTTAGCCTTCAAAAGGTCAATTGTTACGTCATTATCACCTGGCGCTTTCCCATTTCCCATACCTATAAGTGAGGCAAAATTTTGACATTCTTTATTGACTGGACATCTTCCTCTTTTGAGTTATCTAATGTAAGCGAATCATTATCATATATATTTTTTAAATAATTCTTCGTCTTTCTTTCTCACTAAGTTTAACCCAATGATGCTCCTTTTTTGTCTTTAGGAATTGTTTTTCTAGTTCTTGGATTTTTTAAAGACAATAAAGTGTTCGAATGTTGTACGTACTAAATCTTTGACTGTTAGTAGCTAGTTCCGTAAACTAGGTGATTATTAGCACCTTAAGCTCCCATTGAAACTAGTAGTATGAGGGAAACAAAAGTGATTTTGGACTAAGCTACGAAAGTTTGCTTCTCAAGCAAATATGCGATCCAACCAAGTACCGCACATGCCAACTCTTACCTCGCTGTCTTTGAGAGAAGTTCCACTCGACGTGCCGTATCCCTGACTCCAGGCAAAGGCGCTGGAACGGTTGATGCTGGTCCCAGGGTAAACTTCGGACCGAACAGAAGTGTATGAATGGAAGTCCATATCGTTTTTCTCTGGTGATGAATTCGAGCTACTGGACGTAGCTTCCCGTTCCGTTTTGGCCCGACGGCATCTTAACCGAGCTGAAAAGGCGAAAGTTTAAGATTAATTAATTGCACCAATTCCCCTCTTGAGGAGATGTTTAGCCAATAAAAACCTGGATAGGATTTGGTCTTACGAAATAAGATATGCTCAGGAGTTTCAAGGGCAGGAGTAAGGAAAAAAGTTATTTGGTAGCGAATGTATTCGAAAAGGTTCGTTTTATGATCTCAAAGAACAAATTTTGTCAAAGGAACTTTGCAAACTGCAAAAATGCTGGGAGAAAATATCAAGTGAAACACTGAACGCTACTTGCGCTTAGGTCATATTTAGACTACATCTTGTTATCAACGCTAAATGTGCTCACATTGAATATAGTTACATCATCTTGCAGCATTTTTTTTCTTTCGTTTTAGTCTAAACATTATGTAATATTACATTGTGCTTTGAAAACCATTAAAGAAATATCCCCATTAGCCTAGAGTCCATCGGCAATCCATTGAAGAAGAGACAGTTGTGGGGGCCCTCTTCGAAGAGAATACCCTTACGGGAATGGCTGTCACCTTCGGTGACTTACTACGGGATGTTTGTTCGCCATGCGAGCCTTTTCTTTTCTTCGCCTCGAAACGTTTGAGAGGCGGCTGGTGAACCGGCTTTGGAGCCGAGAGTCGTTCGTCTTTTGAACGGCTCCACGTCTCCGAGTCGCCCGTCCAATCTTATACGGGGGCATGTGAACTGAGGCTCCCTTGATGCTGTCCTTTTTGGGGACAGCCTTAGAAATGAGCGAAGACGGTCTCACGTCGACCTTCGGAGGATCTGCCGCCTGTGAGTCTATTGACTTGGTAGAGGTGCGCAGACACTTCGTCCTCGGGGGAGAGGTCACGCGTGTTGGGTGAAACGAGACCTGGTTTAAACATGGCGCGGCATGAAGTAGTGAAGCCGTCAGCTCTTCTAGGGGGAGCGCCGTGATGAGGGGTGACCCAAAAAACGGTTCCGAGTAGGCGCGGAAGCTATTGTGCTCGTAGGCTTGGATGGGTCAGGAGTAGAGGGTGGTTCAATTTAACATGTGAGACGTAGCATGTCCCAACTCGCAAAGGGCGAGACAGGTCCGAGTTCTTAGTCTTCGAAAAAGAGATTCGATAGGTCGACTGATCAGCCAGAATCTCCTCCTGGAGATACATGCCACATTGTTTCAAGGAAGCGAGGGGTGGCTCTACGCAATTGAATCTCTGACCGTAGGTAATAAGGACTTATCGTCTACGGCCTTGTAAAAATGGGCACAGATTTTGTGTAAGTCCGAATGCTCGCTTACACGAGCGACTCGTATGGAAGAGGTGTCAGTAGTAACACCTCCCCGCCAATAGCACGTATGCTTTGACGGGGCAGTGATACCAAACGGTTAGCACGGACCCAGGGAACCTGCCATGATCAAACGTGACGTAAAGTATCGGTATGAGTTGCAACTCCTCCAACCCCTGTTTTATCATCACACGTTCGACCTTGACCGCCACTTGGTCGGACAGCCCTTCGGTGATGTCGTCTCAGGAGTAATCCTCGAATTCCCTCCTTTCACAAAATTGATTGTGTAGAGAGCAGCGTCACTTGCACAGGCAAGCTATTGAGTACCAGAAGTGCAATAATAATGGCCTCATATGCAAGGTTCGCCACATTCACCAGAAGAATTCCGTCCGAGAAACCAGTAACCTTCCGTTCTCTACAAATCAACCTGTCGAAGCTACCATCCAGTGGAACATGTGCCAATATGCTGTCATCAGTAGAACGAATAACTAAGAAGCTTTTAAAGGCAGCGAGCTCGAAAATACTGTGTAGTCTCATGATGAGTGACGCCCCGACGTCATCGAAGCTCCATTTGACCAAATGGCAATTTTATTCATGACATGCCTTGAATGACATGTAAGTATGTCTGAACCCAGACGAGTCATACAACAAGCGCTGATAGTTCTATTGGAAGTCAATATTGACTTGTTGATAAATGGTGTATTGGAAATTTTAATCTCGCTCTTCAACGGGGGCGCATTTCTGATGCATCTTTATTTACACATGAAAATTTTCCCAAATCATAATTCTAGATTTGCACTTAACACTGTTATCATTTATTATTTATCATTTACCAATTATTATTCATCATTTACTAATTATTATTTATCATTTTCATTTGTTATTTATCATTAATTTCAGCACCTTCATTTATTTATTATTAATTTGTTTGAAAAATGGAGATGCCTTCGTTGGTGGTGTAGTGCTTCTTCTTTCTTTTTTTAGGAAATTTAGAGCATGAATTTGTTAGTCGAGATTTTCTTAAGTAGGG
Source organism: Ceratothoa steindachneri (assembly GCA_963969495.1). Taxonomy (NCBI): domain Eukaryota; kingdom Metazoa; phylum Arthropoda; class Malacostraca; order Isopoda; family Cymothoidae; genus Ceratothoa; species Ceratothoa steindachneri. Next base: position 232,178,367 of record OZ018318.1, read on the forward strand.
AAGATGGAAGAACATCTGCCCAAGATATACAGAGACAGGCAAATAAATAACCACCCGCTTAATTAATTAAATACTTTTATTTATAAATTTAAAGAATGAAAGTGCATTATTAATACTTTGTGGACTTCGCCCCTTTTGAGTTGCAAGTCGCCTAAGCAATGAAGTTGTGAGATTGCAGATCCTGGTATTTACGACCATGTTTTGGGGAGGACATTTTGAAAAAGACCAGTGGTTATGGTCATTTCCAAGACGCGACCTCCCACTTGGATGCAATCCTGGAGTGGGATCATCCCACTTGGATGCAATCTGCGTCAGGTTAAACTGCGGTTGAACTCCCACTCCCTAGCTGTTGCATAGGTTGCTAACACAGGGGAAGAGGCGTTATAAAACTCCCACAGCATGCAACAGCCTCCCTCCACTCTAATTTGATCCCTCAGGACAGTCTCACAGAAAGCACGGCCCAACTTAATTGCGGTAACGCTGCCTGAGCCTACAACACAGACTGTAGGATCAAAGCTTTTTCCCTTTACCTCCCAAGCGGTCGGAGGGAGCAGAGATGTCAACTGCCGCCGGGGAGCTAAAATACAACAACAAAAACAACACCGATTCAGATCGTGTTCCTTGATTTTGGAAAATTTCCGTAGAATCTTTCCTCACCAATCCCCACTCCTGTTCTCTTGAGGTCACAGTCAGAGGAGTGACTCGGCAAAGGAAGTCGTTTGATGCCGTTTTGGTCCTCCCATTCTCTTTGCAGTATGATTGGGAGCCCCAGGAATAAACGACTTATCTTTTCAGGCTGACCATTTGAAACGTCTGGTAAAAGTCTCAAGTGTTTTCCAAATGGATATTGTCAACACAACCAAACCTGACCTTCCACCACCCCAAATTGCTCCCCACACCATAACAGAAAAGCTGCCATACCACAATTGGTATGGCAGTTTTCACATTACCTCCTGAGGAGGTAATGTCAAAACCCATACCTCCCACGGTCTGAAAATTGAGCAAACTTTTAAAAAATCATAAAAATTATGCTGCACCAAAACCCCAAAGACTTTGTCTCTTATTTCTTCGGTCTATTCCTTCATTCATTCTTCTTCTTCCTATAATATAATAGTCAATTGATTGCAATTAGTTTATTTACTGCTGTCAACCGAAGGTTGTTCTGAATGCAGCTTCGAACAGCACGAAGACATCTTTCAGAAGGCTTAGGAGAACTTGGTCCTGGATCACGTTGTTCTACCCCTTTTATTAAATAAAACCTATAATGTTAATGGAAGAAAGGGGTATTCTAAGATACCCAGTAATTTGTGTTTGGGACAATCCACCATCTGATTGCTAAAAAAATCCTTGTGGAAATGAACATGATTAAAAGTGAGGGAAAGAGGTCGTTAGGCAAGTGGTTTTCAACCTTATCTATATGCCTCTCCTAACACACAATCCCTCATTGAAACGTAAATCGTCGCGATACGGGGCCAGGTTCAGGAGATGATGAGTTAAGTGCCCCCCCCCCTCCCTAAGTAGTAAAATTCTCCCTCCCAGAACTTAGACTATTTATGATTTCTTAATAAGTTTCAAGCGGAGATACCCTCATTGGTTTTGTTTTATAATAGCAGACACGAAGAACCCTTTAAACCGGGGCGTAAATAAGTTCCCTTGTGAGAGCAGTCGCCTTGATAAGGAGAGAGACACACTAATCTAACACCATGCGATATTCCTTACCTGTTCTGAGCTGCATTTTGCTTGAGATGAGACTTCTTTTCCCCATCAAATTGGCATTGCGATCACCTGTCTTAATGGAGAGATCAATACGCCTTTGCCCAATTCGTTAACACTTAAAAGGAGACACCAAATGATTCTGAAATTTAAGCAACGCTCAAATCCCGCTCACAGAATCACAAAGTGATTTCAAATACTTTAATAGTTTATCTGCGTTGATACCGCGTTACTTAAACCGAGCAATGGATAGCTTAGGTTAAAATAAGAATTATATTAGCAATTGCGATCCTCCACTTCTGAACACAACTATTGATATGAGCTTTGAAAGTGCCATGCGAAGCCAGGAACACTATAACCCTAAAGATTTGAGAAGCCAATGACTAGAGTCGTTTCATTTCTCGCAAACGGTATAGCCCATTCGGGAGCAAGCTTTCAAAAGAAGGCGGGGTCAGAAAGCACACATGTTGGCGGCACGTGAGATGCAGAGAAGCAGGGAAGGGGTGGGTTGGGAGAAGAGAGAGAGGAAGAGGGAGAAATAGATTAGAGAGAGAGAGAGAATGTCGTCGCCCATGAACGGAATGGATGTCTCATAAATTGATCCAAATTTGGAAAGTGGGAGAAATAGATATAGATCACCGTGCCCCCCTTCCCCTCGCCTGCCCAGGGTGGGGAGGAGGGCTGGGCGTCAGTTTTCTCACTGTGTCCTCTAAAGCTCCTTGCCCTCTAAGCCTTCCATGGCTCCTAAGGAAGAGCTCCGGAGATGGGAGAGAGGGAGAGGAAAAGGAAAAGTCGAGCATAGAACAGTGAGAACTAAGGTCAAGGAAATAACAGTTGACCTAAGTGGTCATGGACCTACAACTTAACGTAAGATCCGAACCAGGGTGTTTCAGTGTTGTCTTTTTGCCCTATTCCATTGTCTCACTTGCTGTTCTTGTCCCATGTGTCTGCGTTTGGCTCTAGGAATAGATTGCGATAAAAGTAATAGAATAATGTGCAAAGTTAGCGGAGTTGCAAGTTTGCATGGAGGTCACGCTATTTTCTGGCACCTAAGGTATACTTAGAGTTGTTAGTTTATTTCTGTGCTTGTTTTTGTTTTGGTGTAATGTGCATTTGGGCGTTCAATTGCTAGTTTTTCACTTCTGCTGTTTGCTTTGTTTTCACATACCTGTAACTTACATTTTATGTGTTGCGTGTTGTTTTATTTTTATTGTTTTCTGCCTTTCTATTAGTTTTATATGTTCGTTTTCATCTTTTAATCCTTTGTTTAATCTTATTTTCTTCTTTCATGTTTGATCAGGTTAACCTATTAAATCGGTTATGGGTCATAATTCTGTTGATTTTCATTCATATTCAGGTGAGAGTTTAATGTCACATTCGAGTAGTCGTAATCAGGCTTTGTACCTAAATCTATTCGTCGCTTTTGTGCACTCAAGAACAGTTTGTGGTCTCCCTTCCGCCCCTCGTGTTATGTGGTTAACACTGTTGGGTTGACAAACCTGGTACTTTTCTAGCAGATTCGGTATTTTTGATGTGGTTTGCTACTTTTGGTACTACCTTCCGTAAATTTGAGACTTTTTATTACTTTTAACTTTTTGTATGTTTGATATAAAATATTGGAACGTACACAATGAATATGGCACTAAACAATATAATTCAATAATTACTAAAATGTTAGCAACGCTGAAATTAAACGAGTGCTGCCCCAAGGGCAGCTGTGAATATCAAAATGATAATATAAATTACTATTTAATTGCACTATTTCAATTTATTTAAGGGTAAAAGATCAAATCGGACAGTTGGAGAATGCGTGTCAAGAACATGTGTCGTCGGTAAAGACACGTTTATATTTTAGCGCGTAGAAGCTGGAATATTTTCTTCCTTTTTAGTGGCGTGCAACTCTATATGTCATATTGCCGGTCGGTCGGTCAGTCGATCCCCGTTTTGCTTTCTTTTTTGTTGTGGCTTTTCGTAATAACATTGTAACAATTGGGCTGATTCTAACAAAATTTAAAACCCTTAAGTTGTTTTACATTCTCTCCCGAATGATATAATTACCAACGTTGGCCAAAGGTTAGCCCGGGAATAATTTTGTTTTATTAATAACATCATAACTATCCAGCCGCTGACTATGTCGGTCAGTTGATCCCCGTTTGCTTTCTTTTTTTTTGCTTATTTTGGTAATAACATTGTAACAATTCGGCTGATTCTAAAACAATGTAAACCCTTATGTTGTTTTGCATTCTCTTCCAACGAAATTTGAAACTCTTATGTTTTGTTTTTTTACATTGCCAAAGTCCTCCCAAGATAAGCAAGGGAATTATTTGGCAATAATATCATAACTAGTCCGCCGATTCTAACGAAATTTGAAATTCGTATATTGTTTTATATTCTCTTTCTAAAGCTCTAATTGTCAAGGTCCTCCCAAGGTTAGTACGGGAATTACTGAAAGTTTTGAAGGTCGTAAATGAGAGCACACGTTTTTGGTCAGCAGACCTTTTTTACTAGCGTGTAGAGGCTTGCATATTTTCTTACCTTTTTAATAACTAGCTAATAATCAAGCATGGGAACCTGATAATAAATTGCATGTTTTTTTCTTACTAGTCAATTAAAGAAACATAATTTAGTGATGGATGAAAAGTCAGTAAAACAAGTAAAAAATGGAAAATCGTTAAAATTGAGTCAGTTTTTTAAACATTTATTTTCTAAGGAAAAAAATGAATCATTTCAAACTTTAGTATTAAAGCCAGTGTTTCTGTAGCGTGCGATTGTAGCCGTTGATCTGACTGACCTAGGAAGAAAGTATAGTAAAGATAGTGAATTAGAAAATTTGAGTCTGCACGGAACAAAATGCCCTCGTTACAAAAAAAAGTAATAAAAGTAGTTCTTTTGGAAACATTGATTAATTAGCTAAAGGACATAAAGTCTTCCTGTTAATCATGAGTCTACAGGGTTTCATCAACAAAACTAGTCATATATTTCACATGAACGTTGTGAGGGAATCCCCACGTGGAAGATCTTTAGCAGAAAGGAACTCCCACGTGCAGCAGAAGGCCCGGCTAGGCCTAAAGTGGTAAGCCTAGCCCCCCACCCCCCTTCCAAAAGCGGTAGCCTCGAATCGAGTCCCCCACGATTCACCTTTATGAGGGCTAAAATAGCTCTGCAAGAAGATTCGAGGCCCTTCGAGAGTAGAGCTGTTTCCCGTTAACCCCTAACTCCGGGAAGAGCCTCAGACATAAATAACGCTCGACTCCCCGGAAGAGACACAGAGTTGAGAAGTCTCGCCAGAGCCCAGAAGATTTCCCCATGGCTTCAAGTCGAGTGCTAGCAACAAAGCAAAGTGACAGCTGGACTATTTTGTGTATTTAGAATTAGCCCCAGCCAGGAGGTAATTCCACTGAACGATCACCCCGAGTGATTTTCCCGACTTCTTTCATCAACTCCTGTCGAAGCTCTCCTTATTTCAGGTAGCCGAAATACTCTTCCCTGGACCGGAAGTTACCCCCCCCCCCTTGCTTTTGGAGAACCTTCATCACTCCAACCTCCCGATCTGAATCCGAGCGGTCTCACCTCACGTACACAAGACATCCGTAAGCCAACCCCCCTTCCCCCTTCAGTAACCCAATTGAGTTAATCTTCCCCCCTTTGTTTATTGATGTGAATTTGGTCCGTTAATTCTCTGAGGTAATTTTACCCTTCAATTCTCTTATTAATTTTTTTTGTGTAAATAAAATTTTATTTTTGTACATTTCTCTTTAAATAATCTTGAACTTTGCCATTGTCCATAATTTGCCTGACCTCGTTGCACTCTCTCGTTACTCAGCCCGTCTGACCGCGTGGTTTTCCGTCCCTTTTGTCGGTTCGCTTTCAAGTTATTGGTCCTCTCCCATAGATATAATATGGTATTGATATAATGTAATGTCATACCACGACATATATATATATATATATATATATATATATATATATATATATATATATATATATATATATATATATATATATATATTAATATACATATTATATAAATCTGGTGTCAAGTGTGTTGGGGTTTTACAAACCCGTGTCATTTTAATTTCGACATTAGAAGTTCCCTTGTTATTCACGTACATCCCTTTTATTTTAATTTTTGTATTCTACTGGCAGAACGCAAGTTCAAGTTATTTGAAGAGCAGTGCAACGTAATCTATTTAGATTTTGTGTTGGACCCCAGGTAATTAATTTTTTTATTGTGTTCGAATTCTGGAGACTCTCCTGGTTATTAATCTAAAAGATTTAAGGTCTTTGGTGTACTAATTCCGGTAGGAACATTTATTTCCCCGCTTAGAAACAGCAGAGGTAGGTAGCTGTATCTTATTTTTTTTGTGATCAAGGCCTTCACGAATATTCAAGTATTCGTTTAGCGTGGGTAGTGTCCTAGCTGGTTCGCATATCAGTGTTCCTTCAGTTAACGGCGTAAAAATGTTATCCTTCGAAAAATTCAAGAGTCAGGGTGAAATGTTAGGTCTTTCGGGCAAAGACCTGCTAAATTACGTACAGGAAGAAGAGAGGAACGAACGGGCAAAGCGAAGGGAATTAGAGATGGAGAAGAACAAACTGGAGATGGAGGAGAACAAACTGAAGATGGAGATGGAGGAGAACAAACTGAAGATTGAGATGGAGGAGAACAAACTGAAGATGAAGATGAAGGAGAACAAACAGAAGAGGGAGATGGAGGAGAACAAACTGAAGATGGACATGGAGGAGAACAAACTGAAGATGGAGATGGAAGAACGGGAACAAATTAGGCAGCATGAGCTGGAAATGAGCCAAAATCGAATGGATTCTCAGTCCATCGGTTCCCGGGCTGAAATTTCCCAAACTCCTTCAGTCCACCTTCCCGCTTTCAATGATGGAGAGGACTTTGGGTCATTTTTGGCCCATTTTGAGAGAATCTTCCAGATCAATAGATGGGATCTCGAAAATGATGGCGTCGCTCGCTTACTTTCCCTTTTAAATGCCAAGTTAAGGGATATCTTCGTATCCCTTCCTCCGAAAGCAACTTTGGACTATTCTACGTTAAATTCCGAATTGCTAGCCACTGCTCACATGAATAGCGAATTCTACCGATCCCGATTCGCCTCAGAAGACTCCCGAACCTCCCTCGCACGCCAAAGACCCGGTCCATCAGGCAAATTTTCTCTTTAATGAGAACAACCCTGGTGGATTGAAGTTCGAGAACGGAACTGTGAACGGTCGCCAAGTATCCACCCTCGTCCGTCCGTGACACCGGGTGCACCTGTATTATAGTATCTGAGGACCTACTTCCTCCTGTTGGGCCCGACCACAAGAAATTTGCGGTGGTCCACGACTAGCTTGGCCGGGCCAGTCGTTTCCCAGTAATTCGTTGTCACATCGAGTGTGACTATATGTCCGGTTGGGCCGAAGTGGTAGCGGCCCCAATCCAGTTCTGCTCCGTTTTATTCGATCAGAACCCCGTAATTCACGACCATCCCGTGGCCCAGCCCGTGATTACCCGTATACAGGCAGCCCTGGAATCTCGTGCACCTGTTCCCCTGAAAACCCCTATCGACCCGGAGTTCCAAGCCCTCCGGAGCGATAAGTTTTCCCGCGCCCAGAAGGAGTGCGCAACTTCCCCCCCCCCTTTATGAGAAAACTAAAGCCCTTGAGCGTGAGTCCACCCGAGGCAACAAACGAGTCTCGTATCCCGTGAAGAAGGACTTATTGAGAGGTTTGAGACCTAATTGGACCTTAATCACGAAAACGAAAATTCAAGCCTGGCGCGAAGGTGCTGGTGCTACTTCCCACGGGAAGCAACAAAATCCTTAGCGAGTGAAAGGGACCCTACCCCGTCCTCAAGGCTAGAGGACCCGTGGATTACCTCATCCATACTCTGGCGGGAGCGAAGGTTTTCCACGTGAATTGTATATATATATTATATCATCAATGTTCCTAATTATGATTTTTTTTGGTCCACTAAATTGTTAAGGTTTTTTGGTCGCATATGTATGCCTCCATTTAATTGTATCTTTTTTTTGGTTCCACTGAAATGTCGCCAACGTTCTCCTGTGATTTTTCTTTGGTTTAAAATTATATTAGTTAAATTCTCTATAATCGACCTGTTTAAGGCTCATGTAGGTAAATTCCCCGCCGAGCTCAGATTTACGGGGTTTTTTGTGTGTACACCTGTCATAGCAGGTCAGAATTTCCCTAAACCTTTGATAATTCTAGTTTGACGGGTTGGGATGATCCTTTCCTATGCAACTGCTCTGTAAAGCATTATCTTTCGGTTGGGAGATGTGTGAGGGAATCCCTACGTGGATGATCTTTAGCAGAAAGGAACGCCCATGTGCAGCAGAAGGCCCGGCTAGGCCTAAAGTGGTAAGCCTAGCCCCCCACCCCCCTTCCAAAAGCGGTAGCCTCGAATCGAGTCCCCCACGATTCACCTTTATGCGGGTTAAAATAGCTCTGCAAGAAGATTCGAGGCCCTTCGAGAGTAGAGCTGTTTCCCGCTAACCCCCAACTCCGGGGAGAGCCTCGGACATAAATAACGCTCGACTCCCCGAAAGAGACACAGAGTTGAGAAGTCTCGCCAGAGCCCAGAAGATTTCCCCATGGTTTCAAGTCGAGTGCTAGCAACAAAGCTTAGTAACAGCTGGTCTATTTTGTGTATTTAGAATTAGCCCCAGTCAGGAGGTAATTCCACTTAAAGATCGCCCCGAGTGATTTTCCCGACTTCTTTCATCAACTCCTGTCGAAGCCCTCCTTATTTCAGGTAGCCGTCATCACTCCAACCTCCCGCTCTGAAGTCCGAGCGGTCTCACCTCACGTACACAAGACATCCGTTAGCCAACCCCCCTTCCCCTTTCAGTAACCCAATTGAGTTAATCTTCCCCCCTTCGTTTATTTATGTGAATTTGGTCCGTTAATTCTCTGAGGTAATTTTACCCTTCAATTCTCTTATTAAATTTTCTGTGTAAATAAAATTTTATTTTTGTACATTTCTCTTTAAATAACCTTGAACTTTGCCATTGTCCATAATTTGCCTGACCTCGTTCCACTCTCTCGTTACTCAGCCCATCTGAACGGGTGGTTTTCCGTCCCTTTTGTCGGTTCGCTTTCAAGTTATTGGTCCTCTCCCATAGATATAATATGGTATTGATGTAATGTAATGTCATACCACGACAAACGTAATACTCTAAAAGTTATTTTAGACTTAATTTATGTTAATTCATCTACGAGTGCAAATATTTTCGGTGGGATAAACATGTTTTTACAAACTTTGGGGATTGAGTTGAAAAATGTTAATGGGTTTTCATCGGACGTTAAAGTAATATTTCGGTGCACATAATTCTCTTTTAAATACATCATCATCAATGTTGACCATTTTTCCACAAAGTGGCATCGGCGCGCATCAACGCCAAGTAAAAAGTGTAAGTTTTCATTGTCTCGATTAATGGTTTCCAACCGATTTTGGCTTATGAACTCCTTAGGAACCTTATTTTTTCCTGTGGCCCATAATCATTATTTTCAATAGGTGATATGCAGTTTAACTCCACTTTGAAGGATAAAAGATATTAATCAGCTATTTGTATTCAGGTACAATTATATTTGTCACACATATAGAACTATAAACATAGCAAAAATTAAACAGTGGTTAACAAAAATGTAATATTCTTTAAAATAAATAATTAGTCTTACAAAAAATAAAATCCTTTAGCAAAGTGAAATAAATATATCATCAATTCTTTATTCATTCAATGCGATCCTTGTGCTTCATGCAGTTTCACAAGTTTTTCAATATCAGGGTCTATAGTTGTTAGAGACAGAAGAAGATCACCTCTTCTTACTATTTCTAAGTGACTGCGAGCTTTTAAAAGGAGGTGTGACACTTTACTAAAACCTGATTCAACCAGATAAGAAGTAGGTAAAGCAATAAAATATAATTTTACTTCGTCCCAAAGCAAAGGGTATTTCATAACAATTTCATGACTTGTCCATAAGTCCATGACACCATGCTTAAATCTAGCCAGAAAAGTTTGATCACTCTGTAACTCAATGAGGCTTTCTTGTAATCTGATATCAACATCAGCTGCATTAATTCCAAATGGGTCTGCCACCCAACCTGGAATGTCCAGTTGTAGAAGATCTCTGAACCTAACTTCCATATTACTATGCAATTTCTCCAAATGTTCAATGTATATCAAAATATCTTTTTTCTGCTCACTCTCAATAGTGAAAAGGGTTGGAAACTGTATCAACTCTTTTCGCCCCATATTTGTCTTGAACAGCTTAATTTTCCCCATAAATGCACAAATAGACTCTTTGCAAGTTAAAATATTTGCATTTTTACCTTTTAGCTGTTTGTTCAAGATATTTAGCTTTTCAAATAGATCTGTACGGTAGAATATGTCACATTTGGCAGCAATGATTCTTACTCCGAGCTGCTTACCATCCAGAAATAACACAACACTATCCCAAAGGGCAATGAAGCGATTCAGACAATTGCCCTTAGAAAGCCATCGCACCTCTGTAGGCAAAAGTAGGCGCTCAAACCCTTCTTCAATGGTAGCACAGAGTTGTTGGAAAAGACGCTCTGAAGTGGATTTGACTTGATAAGGTTGACTGTCTTAATTACACTATCAAGTGAATCTTTCAGAAGTCCTCCTAGGTTTTTTGTAATCAGATGTTGACGGTGGACAACACAGTGTATGCAAAAACTTTAGGTACATCCTCTTTTAAATGTGCAATAAATCCCCTATATCTACCTATCATGCCAAGTGGAATATCATTTTCTTTGAAATAAGTCACTACTTCTTTGGAAATTGCTTCACCTTTAGTATCTGCCACAAGGCTGCGGGAAAAAAAGCATTTCTTCTCTCAGTTGATCTTTATCCAAAAACCTAACATAGGCCATGAGAAAGGCTTCGTTATCAGGTAATAACATTTCATCAATTTGTAATGTAAAGGTCTTTACTTGTAAATGTTTAACAAGTTTTTCCTCTACATCCTTTGCTCAGCGAAATGACTTCAGTGACTTTTGGGGGATTTTGTTGCATGACAGTTGAAATAACCAGAGGTACTGAGGGCAAAATCAATTCTTCGCCAATAGTATGAGGTTTTCCCGATTTCGCTATTAGCTTGGAAATCTCATAAGATGCAATTAAACCTTTGTCTAGTTTTGCCGCTGTTTCTCTATATCCTTACGTGTTTAAGACGGCCCTCTTCTTTAAAATAACAATATTAGCACTCTTAGAACAAAGCCTACTTCATCAAAGAGGTATATCACGACCACAAAGAATACCAATACAGCAGCGGTTTGTGTGTAGAAAGAAGAAAAAGGGGCATTCTCCTACATAAAAGTGGTATCAGGTGTGGAGTGATCAGAAAAGTGGGGACATGCTACGACATTTAAAAGTGGTGTCAGGTGTGGGGTGATCGAAAAGGGCCATTCTACGGCAGTGTTACGTGCTTGGAAATCATTCCGCAGCTTTTTAAAGTGATCTAATGTTTTGTCTTTTTTGTCCTTGTGCTTATTCTCCAAATGAATTTTAAGCTTACTTGGTCGCATACTATCATTAGAAAGTGTAGCCATACACAAAAGACACAATGGCTGTGTTATATTGTCTGGTGAATGTATAAAACCATAAACTAAATATTCACTGGAGTATTGTCGACATTTTTTCTTCGTCGTCGTAGCCACGGGTAATCTGTGCAGAAGAAATTTAATATATTAATGATATATATATTACATTTTAGAGGAAGCTCACCGCAACAGAATGAAAGGCGCTTATCTCAGCGGCCAAAAAGGAAGAGTATTTCTGAGAAAAGACATAAAAACAACCTCCATTCTCTGTGCAGAGGTCTGAGTCTGTGCCCAACACCAACTCCTATTACAGTCGGCCACGACTGTAATAGAAACGCTCATAAAAGTAGCTGCATTGAAATTTTTTTTTTCCTTTTTAGTGCTAAATACTTGCCCTTGATGTTAAATATTTAACACCAAAAAAAGAACCGCAAAACAATGCAACTATTTTATGAGCGTTTCTATTATTTGGACATGTCCGAAAATTTCGTTGTTGATTGTACATCCTGGTACTCTGTACCTGTACCTAAATGCAAAACAGCAGAAATGTACTCCCTCAGGAAATAGATCTGCATTAATTTTAGTAATATATTATATCTACAAATATATTACTCAAATTAATGCAGATACAAAACGATAAGTACAATCATCAGAATTTAAGATTAAATGCTAATCTCGTAAGTAAGCCCTAAGTGAAACTGAAGTGAAAAAAAATATGATTTCGTGTAGGCCGAGCAATGGCACACTTTACTTACAAACAAAAAATGCTCAGTTATTTACTTATAAAAATCTTATATTATTGTGCTTGTGGCAATCTATTAAAATTTTAAAACTAGTAAAATTACTACAACTTCGCAGTATTAGGTTAATCAAATTCAAGCTACTTACATACTATAACGCCGAACCACTTGATAAACAGACTGTAAGGATTTAAAGTTCCACCTGAAGTATTTTCATCAAGCCAACAACGATGCCAGGCGCATAAAGATCAAGCGCACAATGGAGTGCGCCGCAGAATAAGCTTGTAAGATGCAAAATATTTGTTTATAGATTAATGTAAATCCTATTATGCTAATAAAATATTTAATAAAAGGGAAAATATATGTATTAATATTTTTAAAATGTAATTCAACTGCATAAATTACAATTAAGTACTGCCCTAACTATAATTCAGGTTTCAATAGGTTGAGTACTGTGGCCCCCTTTCTGGATCTGTGGTCCATCTAAAGCTTAAAATTTTCCTGTGACCCCCTTCAGTTGTGCCATGGCTCCTAGGAGGCCGTATGGTCCCCGGTTGGGAAAACCCTGGCCTAACCTAACATTACTACTACCGTGTAATAAAATTGTAAAATTAGTTCGTTTGTGTGTGACAGACAATGTGTTCAGAGCTGAAGATTGTTTTTAAAGGCAGAAATATGGCATTTGTATGGGCAATCCCCTTTCTCTAACTGGAGGATTTTGAAAAGCACCTCCTTTCCCCCATTTTACACAATCCCATAACTTGGTTCCGCTATGCAGACGATATATATGCCACAATTAGGGTGGTCGAAAAATATATGCAAAAAATTGAAATTAGTTTGAAATGTTCTCCACATGGCTAAAATTATGCTATAAGATGTTAAAAGAGCTGATGCAAAATATTGACTAAATTGGTGAATATTTAGAGGTCGCTATGTGTCTCCATATTTTTAAATTTCAGTCAAAAAATGGGAACTTTTTAATAGTAGGCATTTATTGGTTGTTACTTATATACTATCATATATTTGTCATTGATAACTCATTCCTTATGAATTACAATAATTCGCAAAAAAATCAAGATATTGCATTATCTGAAAAGTGGAATGACATTCAGATACATACTCGGCGTATGATGCAATAATAATTGTTGCTTCAGCTTGTTGATTTCTGAGCCCATTTGTAAAGTGATGACGCAATAACGCCCCGTCGTTTCAAATGGTGATGCAATCGCACCAATTCCTATATAAGTCAGCGAGGATTGATTAATTGTTCATTTGTAGTTTGAAGTTTAACAGTTGACGGAATACAAGTGAATACAAGTGCTGGTGTATGCAAGTATATATATTTATAATTATTTAGGTAAGTAATATACTTTGTTTATTCAGTGCATAGATAATTTGCAGTTTTTTTTATCAATATCAGACTTACTTAAAGAATATTAGAATTATATGTTAACACACTTTATTTTCATATTTTAATTCACAATATATATATATATATATATATATATATATATATATATATATATATATATATATATATATATATATATATATATATATTTAATTAAGCATGACTGCCGTAATTTCTTACAAACACAGGAGCCTATTTATTTATGTCAAATGAAAGCTTATTTTTTCATGAATATTTAGATATTTTAGAGTATAAAAAATATCTTCTAAGTATAATTAAATGGAGGGGAACCGTGAGCTCACTTAGTTACAATAAATTTTTATTTCTGTTGTTTCAGATTATGGCTGGAAGTACTCGTTCATCTGCGGCGGTCTGTTTTTTAGGACATCCTACTATTGAGCTTTCATATGCAAGACTACCAGCATGTGGTGATGTGCTTCATGTTGTTCAGTACCACCATAAAGTGGAGTCAATGACTTTGACACAAAGTTACAACCTCGCTTGCAAAAAAGTCATAAAAGTATGGGAAAGAGCCCGAATTCCCACACAGCGAATAGACTCTTGCGTTAGAAAACTCTCAAGGTTGTATGAAGAATACCTTTCTTTGAAGAAGAACCGCAAAACTGAACTGTACTCATGTAGAATGAATGAGCGTAGTTTCGAATCTACTCTTTCAAAACTTTTTGACATAGCCTCAAAAAATGCTTTAAATGTGGTAAAAAATGAAGAAGACCACCAATTTCTGTGTTGATGCAGAGAGAGAACACTTTCTCCTGCAGTATGTCGTGCCGTAATAAGATGACTTCAGCCAAGGAATCCCGCAAAAGATATCGACATAAGAAGGCTTTACAATACAAAGAAAAAGTATATACTACTAAAAATCAAGCAGAGGCTGCTGCTGATGCAGATTTCGAGTCATCATCATCTGAAGGAGAAGGTTTAATTGCGGCAGACAAAGAGTTTTGTCGACCTTCTTCAACTCGAAAATGAATGCACAATGTAGTCATTCAAATTCAAAAAATATCATTACAACTTCAGGTGTGGCTGCTGTTCTTGATCGTGCAAATATTACGGATAGAAAAGCAACAATGGTTGCTGAATCAATAGCACAAGCCTTGGGTCAGGATATTGCAGCTATGACACTTTCCAGGAGTTCTATACGACGTTCCAGAAAGCCAGTAAGAGAGGCAACATACAATGAAAACAAAGCTTCGTTGTCTGTTGAAGGACCGATCCTTCTTCACTGGGATGGAAAACTACCACCTGCTAATGATGTGGCAAAGGAAACAGTAGAACGAATTGCAATAATAGTTTCTGTAAATGGAATGGAATAACTTCTTGGTGTGCCAAAAATAACACGAGCAACAGGAAAAGAACAGGCTATGGCATGCATTTCATCAATTAATGACTGAAATCTTCGTATCGAAGTTCAAGGCCTTGTATTTGACACAACTGCATCAAATACAGGCCTACAAAAAGGAGCCTGTACCATAATTGAGAAAGTATTAAGAAAGGAGCTTGTTTGGATTGCGTGCCGTCATAATATTTTCGAAATTATGTTGTCATGTGCTTGCAATATTTTACTTTGGCCTACAAGTGGTCCAAAGAGGAGTCTCTTTGAACCTTTTAAAGAACAATGGTCGTCACTTAGAAAGGATTCTTTTTTAGAGGCGGATAGCAGTTTATTCGTCAATCCAGTAATGCATAGTCTTCGAGGAGAAATGGTCCCATATTTTCAGGAAGCTTTGAAATCTCGTCAGTTGCGTGCCGATTATGAAGAATTGCTGCGACTCAGTCTCATCTTACTTGGGGGCATTGATATGACAGAAGTTACATTAAGAGACCCAGGAGCGACTCATCATGCACGTTGGATGGCTAAGGCTATATATGTCCTGAAAATATACTTGTTTCAAGCATCAACTGAAACTAAAGGAACGTGAAAAGGCCAATATTACAGAGTGCTCTCTTTTTATTGCTTTGGTTTACTCGCGTTTTTGGAATGAAGCCCATTTTGGAATTAATGCTCCTTTAAAAGACATTCTGCTTCTTAAAACTTTGCAAAAGTACCCAAATCAGACAATATCTAAAGAAGCAACCACAGCCCTTCACAGATACCTTTGGTATCTTGGCGAACATCTTGTTGGTCTTGCATTTTTCGATCATTGAATTAATGCTGAGACCAAACAGAAGATGGTCTCCAATCTCCAACGTAATGAAAACACCAAAGTTGTTCGATGATTGAATCTTACAAAAACCATCGAGGATTTGGACTTGCATGAACTGGTAACTCAAAAAACTAAGCTAATCTTAAGTCTCTTAATAAAAGATAGATACAAGTTTGCAGAGAATACATTCCTGAAGACTAACCCAAGTTCTTAGGAAGAGAATACGTGCTTTCAAGAATTTCAACGTCAAGCGATTAACTTAATGGTGGTTAACGATCCAGCAGAAAGAGGTATTGCACTTATCAAATCGTATAAGGAATCTCTAACAAAAGATGAAGAACAGAAACAGTTGCTTCTCAGACTTGTGGCAAAACATCACAAACATTTTCCCTCAGGCTCAAAAGGATCAATGTTTAATCAGCAATTTTAGTTAGAATTTGTGTAAAAAAAAAAACATTTGCCATTTAACTATTTTCTTTTCACTTTAATATAAATATTTAAAAAAAAAATTGTCTTTCAACACCAAGATCTGTTTCAAATAAACTAGTATTAATTTACCAGCAGACTAATAAGTTAAGATCCATATAGCGACCAGTAAATATTGTTCGATTTTGATGAAATTGAGTATGTGACCTACTGCTCAATGTGGTAATACAATCAGGCCTGTGGAGATAAAAAAACTATAAAAAAAATTGTGGGGGACTACCCTAATGCCACATGGCCCATCAATGATAACAAATTTGATTCTTTCTTTAAAAAATTGAATAAGATCCACCCAACTATTACATTTAAAGTAGAATGGGAACTGAACAACTCATTGCCGTTTCTGGATGTAAAAATATCTAAAATAAACGACAAAGCATATTGTTTCCGTCTACCGGAAACCAATTAATTATAATGCCTATATTCATTATTTCTCGTGTCACGATGTATCCGTTAAAACGTCTGTAGTTTCTTCCATGTTCCTGAGGGGAGAAACGCATTTGTGATCCTTGTTTCTTGCAAGATTAAAATCATACAATTATCCAAACATTCATTGAACTGCAATATCCACTTTGGTTCATAGAAAATTGTCACTATAAAGCCATAACGATCTATTACTCCCCAGCTAATTTTAGGGAAAACAGATGTGACAAATATTATGTTAACTTTCCATACTCCTCCCAGTTAATCAATTTCAAAAGGTTAACGCGGACCAGCAACATCAATGTTGCCTTTCAGTACGAGAATACGATCAGAAATAGCCTATCCAAAAATAGCTCGATCGATAAAAAACAGGGAGTTTATTTTATTCCCTGCGAATCATGTAATGAATTATATATCGGTGAAAGCAAAAGATTTTCGAAGAGAATGAATGAACACAAATGCGATATGCGACATGGTGCTCTCTCTCCTCGAGTTTATTTCTACATATGTCCAATGAAAATCATCAAATTGATATTGATAATGCTAAAATAGTTTATAAGTCTCACAATTATATATATCAACGCTTAATTAAATTGGCACTTATAAAACAAATTGCCAACTTTAATACTTCCGATGGCCAATTCAATACTCATACCTTAATAAGCAAGAAATTCCTACTTCCGTTTCTCAAAAATGCCGACACATTCTCGCATAATCCACCTTAGCGCCACTGATTTGTGTGTTTGTACATTAAGCAACTTCTGTATCACACTTGTTCACTAGCGACTGACAATGAAGGATGTCTCCGTCGAAACCTGGTATCGCATATAAAATTAGTCCTATTACTGTGGTTTTATCTCTATAGTTACACGTACACTACTGTACTTTTTGGGATATATATATATATATATATATATATATATATATATATATATATATATATATATATATATATATATATATATATATATATATATATATATATATATATATATATATATATATATATATATATATATATATATGTATATATATATAAAAGTAAAATAACTCAATAACGAGTTATGATACGAGTATATGATAGTGAAACCACTGTATAGGAGCATAGAAAGTATTTACGAAACTAGTTTCGGAATAAAGTTTACCATACCCTCTTCAGTCGTATAATGAGAATGGAATGAACAACACAAGTTATTCAATATCTCAACATCCCAGCAAAAGAAAAAAAACAACGGATAAAATAGGTCATCATTCAAGAGGTGTGTGTGGTTCCAAGATCATTAACTAAATTCTTTACAATCAGTTCCCAGAACCTGGTCCCAAAAACTGAAAATGATATTTCTTTCTCTCCATAGGGTTAATTTTATTACAGTTCACGAAAAGGAATTAATTACACGTGAAATTTCGTCTCTCTATCTCATCATTTAGGGGTCGCCCCACTTTTCACTTTTTCTTCGTCAGGTTGGTTTTTGACGGTGTCGGGATGGCCATTTGGTGTTCGTAAATGAGATGGAAGATGAATTGTTTCTGATCCTCATCCTTTGTCAGCGTCAAATTTTACGCCTCTGCCAGGGCCACTCCTCATTCAGCTGCGTCCTCCACCACTCTCAAGCTTTTGTCTCTGGCCTAAAAGTCCTCGTACAGCTTGCGCCCTTCTAAGCCAAATGATCCATCTGTAGGAAGTCCTGATTCGCTTTCTGGGGTCCGCCTTTCTTCAGGACGTCGAAAAAACGATGCGAACTTTTTGTTGAAGAAGGCATCAAGGCGGATGTCCCGAGTGTCTTCGATATTTGCCCCCGGTGTGGGTGATCTTCTGTTGGATTTTTCATCTTCATCTGAGTCACGCACTCGGCCTTCATCTTGTATGGAACTCGGTCGTCCAACAGAGAAAGACCGACCAAGTCATCCGACAAATACCAGAGATGCCGTTGGAGGGCATTAGTCGCAGTTGCGTTGACGTTCATCTGGTTCGTGTACCTATGGAGTTCAGTCAGCATCATGATGTCGTTGTATGGGGCGTGGGATGACAGAGGAGCTTCATGTCAAATGTGGAAGTACACCAGGGCAATGAACAGCGTCATGCCAGTCACATTAAACTCCTCTAGTTTCGTTGTCTTGATCTGGTGTCGGAGCAGAAACATCTTGAGGCAGTAGATGTCCTTTAACATTCACCTCGCGTAATAGCTGGCACCAGGGGCAGGAAACAATTGTTCAGTCGTTGTGCCCCCTCCGAAGAACAGGCCTGCGAGCTGTAGGAACTTGAAGTAGTCATCGCGTGGACACTGTTGGATCAGCCAGGGCAGATGCCAGGAAATCCTTCAGCTGGAAGCGGAGCTGCTCCAGATGTCCTTTAAAGATGGTATCCTCAGCCACTGTGTACTCTTGTAGGTTGAGGGTCGGCCACTCCTTAGGAAAACGCTTGAAAAGAGTGACATTCGGACTTCAAATGTGCCCAAAGACGACTAGAAAGACGTCAGAGAGAACAATCTCGAACACAGGATAGCGGCACGCCAACATCACCAACTCCCTTCCAAGACCTTTCTCGATCCGGATGCATGCGCCATTGTGGAGGCCTGTGTTGCTTGCAGTTGTATCGAAGATCAATCTGACTAATTCGCCACGAATCTTACAAGACTCGAGCAGTTCCATACACGCTGCAGCCTGAGATTCTCCAGCACTTCGGGCACCACTTTGAATACCCAGCGACTTCTCGAACCCTTGACCACTTGCCAGAATAGCAACCTTCTCCACTGTCTTCCCTCCCATCTCTTGCAGTATTTTCCCGTCTCAATGCAGGAGAAGGGGACCTTCTGCTTGAAAGTTCTTCCGTAAGTCTTCGTCTTGGATTTGGCGTGTAACGACGCAACCGCTGTATCGAACTTCGGGACAACGTTAGATCAGAAATATCGTAGACAAGGCCCTGTGTAACAGCGCCAGTGACGAACGCCGCACCAGGATCTGGGAGAATAAATCGATCCAAGGTGCCGACGACTTCAGGAGATTTGAATATGTTCTTGGGCCTCTTCGCGGGATGACCAGATGTACAGGCTGAAGTTGAAGGTTGGTAGTCGTCTTAAGCCTATGACTCCTCTGACAATGTGGAGCTGGGACTAATGGTAACAGCAGCCCCTTGAAGTTTAAGCTCTCGTTCGTCTTATCTCTACTTGAGAGCAGTTTCTTGCTTCTTTCTCTTCCTTCGCCTGGTCTCGACTAGCGATTTCTTCTCCCCGATCCCTGCAATGCTGCACGAGAAGATGTCCTCACGCTGCATCTTAAGAAACTCCATGTCTTTTTCGTTGCTCATGGCATGGAAGGCATCGCTTGTAGCAACATCGCAGAGATCTTAAAGGTCATCTAGGAAGATCTTCTCCTTGACATAGTCTTACTCTCGCCAATCAGTCCAGTGTTTCTTGGTTGCTTGGTATTCGTCGTGGATTCGTCGAAGTTTCCTGAAACAAGCATCCACCCGCTATGTCGGGATCCTGGCCCTCTCCTTTACAGTGAGGACCTCGTCACATGCGAAGTTCAGATCTTCCGAGACGGTCTTTTTTTCCATGACGTGATGGAACAGGTACAACGACAGCACATTTCGCTTACTTGGAAGACGGGCACATGACAGGGAATCAACAGACTTCTAGAGAAGCCAACCTTCGGGGTTCGAACTAGTACTGATTGACATAACCTAAAAATAAGAAGAAA
This sequence comes from Ceratothoa steindachneri, assembly GCA_963969495.1. NCBI lineage: Eukaryota > Metazoa > Arthropoda > Malacostraca > Isopoda > Cymothoidae > Ceratothoa > Ceratothoa steindachneri. Next base: position 232,198,587 of record OZ018318.1, read on the forward strand.
AAAGAAAAGATTAAAAGTGCTGCGACCTCTAAATATCATTGGAATGTGATGAAATTTCTCACACAAGGAGAGGGATGCGACAAGAATAAAAGCAGTGGGGGGAAGAAAGGATCAGTGCACTTTGAAATTTTAACCCCGTTTTTGCACTACCTTAATATATATATATATATATATATATATATATATATATATATATATATATATATATATATATATATATGTATACACTGGTATATATATCCAACTTCACCGCAGGAAAGAGAAGAAGGAAAATATTTTCTTCGTAAATAGTTATTTCTTACTTCGAAAAACCCTGAGCTGGGTTGGGATTCAAACCGTGCACATTGAGGCAGCAAGCAACCGCTTTGATTTCAATTAAACCCCCCATAGGCCACTTGGCTACGTCGTCTAAAGGGCGATTTATGGATCACTGGAAGTGTCTGCTTGAAATCAACTTACATCAAAAGAGTGACATCTCCCATAGGAGCCTCACAAACCCTGATGTCTCCATTATCTTCCACCGCAAATTATAAATAGGAATACACTTTTAGTTTTTATGTAAATTATCGAACCTTTCTTCCTATAGATGGACACACACACACATACATCATTTATATATATATATATATATATATATATATATATATATGTGTGTGTGTGTGTGTGTGTGTGTAGATATGAGAAACTCAAAGTAGTGCGTAAGTAGAGCAATAATTGCAGAAAATCCCACAGGAAAAATGAATCTGATTTTCTTTTACCTGTGGGATTTTCTGCACATATATATATATATATATATATATATATATATATATATATATATATATATATATATATATATATAAGAAGAAAACTTAAAAAAGGCAAACAAGACATTATTTTAAAAGGTGACCAATTATAAAATATCAGTAAAATGTACTATAAGTTAAATTTTTTGTTATTAAATATGACTTGGCAACAGTTAAATTTGCTTTAAAACTGACTCAAAAATTAATTAATAAATTTAAGGTTTATTGCAGAAATTAATTAAAAACTATAAGAGAAATTGACCTGGCATTATTTAAAGATGGTAAATTTAAACTTTGTTTTTAATTTTGTAAAGACTGTAAGAGTTAAAAACATTTAATATAAAAACGGTAAATTTGGGTACTTACTAAAGTGGATCCATCCTAGAGAGTGAATGGTAGGTTTAACAAGGGGCTAGTATTTATAGGTTACAGTGACGCTTGGTTTGTTAAAAAGCAAACCAACTAAGAAATTGTAGTTAAAATTAGTTAATTAATAATGATATTGCACTTAAATCTTCATTGAGTGTAGGTTTGTAGTGTTTGATATATAAAAAGATTCGAGGGTTCTTAGGCAATGCTTGTTGTTGTTAAAGGCTAATACTTGAAAATTCTCAATAGAAATGTCCGTTTTACAGCTTATGGTGTGTTCCCTAATGGATGACTTTTCCTTTTTTATTCAATGTTTTGTTTGTGCGCCAACTAATTCTTATTTGTGCCGCTTATTCCTTACCATCATACAAACTGGCCAAATATCTAGTTAAAATACTTTCACCTTTATCTAAAAGTCAGTTCTCCATACAAAACTCCTATAAGTTTAAAGAGGAATTACTCAGCAAATTTAACGATGGATATATGGTGAGTTATGATGTTGAATCTTTATTTACTAACATTCCCCTAAACTATACAATCAATTTAATATTAAATAAAGTATTCCATTCCCAAAATAATTTTCATGGATTTTCACGAAGCCAATTAAAAAAGGCACTGGAATTAAGTCTTTCTGAATCTTGGTTCACGTTTAATAATAAAGTTTACTGCCAGATCGATGGTGTTGCAATCGGCTCTCCAATGGGACCACTTGTAGCTGACTTTTTTATGACACATCTCGAAGATCAAATGTTTTCTACTAATTTAGATTACAAACCCTCCTTCTACCGCCGTTTTGTTGATGATTCCTTGGCAATTTTTAATAATCCTGCACATAGCCAACTTTTCTTTAATTTTTTGAACACTTTACACCCTAACATCAAATTCACCATGGAAGTAGAGTCAAATGATAAGATGCCCTTTCTTGACCTTTTAATCACCCGAGAAAATTACCAACGAAAAATTCAAACAACCATTTACCGAAAAAAAACTTTCACAGGACTAGGTTTGATCTACTTTAGTTTTTGTGATTTCAGATACAAAATATCCACAGTAAAAACTTTAATACATAGAAGTTTCTCGCTATCATCCACTTACCAATCAATCCATAATGAATTTATTTTTCTTAGGAAGTATTTTATAAAAAAAAATATTTTCTTCTGACCAATATGATAGAGTTCTAAAAAGGCTATTTCATAATCTCATTGACCCCCCTCAACCCTGCATAGAAGTTCCTAAAAGGCCCATATATTTACTAATTTCAGAGATGGGTTTTTAAACGATACTTTTAAAAGAAAAATCCTATTTATTTTTAAAAGATATTTTCACCAAATCAACCCGCAAATAGTTTTTTATAACAAATTATCGATAGGAAGTTTCTTTAACAGTAAAGATCCTATCTCTTTGGAGTTCCGCAGTGATAATGTTTATTTATTTAAATGTCCCAGTTGTACTGGAGCCTCTTACATTGGCAGCACTGTCAGGTCTCTTGGAGTTAAGTTCTCCGCTCACATGGGGATTAGTTGGCGCACAAACAAAATATTGAATAAAAAGGAAAAGTCATCTATTAGGGAACACACCATAAGCTGTAAAACTGACATTTCTATTGAGAATTTTCAAGTATTAGCCTTTAACAACAACAAGCATTGCCTAAGAACCCTCGAATCTTTTTATATATCAAACCCTACAAACCTACACTCAATGAAGATTTAAGTGCAAAATCATTATTAATTAACTAATTTTAACTACAATTTCTTAGTTGGTTTGCTTTTTAACAAACCAAGCGTCACTGTAACCTATAAATACTAGCCTCTTGTTAAACCTACCATTCACTCTCTAGGATGGATCCACTTTAGTAAGTACCCAAATTTACCGTTTTTATATTAAATGTTTTTTAACTCTTACAGTCTTTAAAAAATTAAAAACAAAGTTTAAATTTACTATCTTTAAATAATGCCATGTCAATTTCTCTTATAGTTTTTAATTAATTTCTGCAATAAACCTTAAATTTATTAACTAATTTTTGAGTCAGTTTTAAAGCAAATTTAACTGTTGCCAAGTTATATTTAATAACAAAAAAATTAACTCATAGTACATTATATATATATATATATATATATATATATATATATATATATATATATATATATATATATATATATATGATAGTGAAAACACGGTATAGGAGCCAAAAGTTTAATTTACAAGATTAGTTTCGGTATGATAAACTACATACCAAAACTATGGGTAAACGGAAACATTCGAGCCTGCCCTCTTTCCTCTGAGTGAAAGGCGTTCCATCCATTTTCTTTGTCTTACTGATCACTCAGGGTGCTCAGTGTTCTTTAGAAACTCTCCTCAATAAGTATTTTTGGTCGTCCTTTCAGAAAAAATCTGGAAAAGAAATAGCGTCAGAGCCTTTCCTTTTTCATCCCTTCGTACCACTTATGGGTCCCTTAATACCTCAATGTTATAGAAGGTCAAGAATGATCATTAATTAGTAATTATGGACATTCAGATGATGGCGTGTAGAGAAGTTGTGGGAGGCATGTTCAGAAAACATTTTATTAAAGTGTATTATTTGAGAAAATAAATTAGTATAGTTAAGGTACTTACACTTACACACCGGATAGTGTGGGCAGCATTATGTATTTATTTATTCATTCTCCCATTCATTTATTGAACTCAACAAAATTACTTTTTTAAAAATTGGCTGTTAAATAAACTAATAAAATTATGGAAGTTGGGAATGTCTGTAGCTACATAAGCAGAGTAGTCAATTGAGGGAAAACTCGATGCGATAAGGTTTGAGAGAGAGACCAGCTTGCCTAAAGCTAATACACCCGCATTCTCTTTTAATCCTTACTGTCCCTACGTCTTATTTTTACTGGTCTGAGCTTTTTTAATTCTGGTATTTGTATCTTATCTACAATTGCCATCTTTCCTTACCTCACGTTTGAACTAATTAATAATTTTCTACCTTTCTATTAAGTGCCAATCTCCGATGCCTACTATGTGTTTCCGCTCATGACGTCAATAAGACCCACCTAAATACTTGCAAAGCTGCCAGTTTACAGTTATTGGAAATCAATTCCCATTCAAATTTTCATCTAATTTACATCCAAAAATCCTGGTTTGGCTCAATGACGTCATTAAAGTGAACGAAATAGAGATGAAACAGGAGGGAGGGTGGTGATTTAGTCAGAAGCCGAAACACCTTATTCGAGTAGTAATTTAAAGGTAGCTGTGACTTTCGTGGAACTCGGACTACATCCTTGTTCTAACAAATCACCTTAATTCACCTCGAACCCAGGAAGTTTGAGATAATCTCGTCGATGCATTTGGCTGAATCAGTAATGCCTATTTGGGTATGTTGACGACTTTTTTGTGGAGGGTATTTTTCTTATTTCCGGTATTTAGATACTCAGATAATTAAGATTATAACGACTGAAATTCAGAGTTCCTATAATACAGTGATATGTTTGTTCGGATACAATAAAACTTGTTAATCTCGAGATACATCAATAATAAAGAAAGAAAAATGGAATCTTCCGGTGTACCTTTGTAGTTGCATTACATTTGATTAGAGAGATGGGAATACTATTAAGGCCAGCAAAACATAAAGAAGAATTAACTAACTGTTTAATGCGAAGGATATTGATTATTTTATGTTTTGCACCATTTAGTTAGTAAAGGAAGCAGGTGGAGACCAACAAGCATCTAATCGCTCAATGATGAAGGTCATAATGACAAATAAAAGAAAAAATAATTAAATAAAAATAAGGAGTGGTTCTAGTTATTAAATTTGTGCAAAATCGACTTCCAGGTGAAATGGAGGCGCAAATACTGCCAGTGTTTAGTTGTTAATGGCTGAAAATTAAAATTCGAAACATAGGGTCTAGCCCTTCAGCGCCACGGGAGGAGCTGAAGTTGTATAACTGAGCCCGCTGAGATTATACTCGGCACCCTGACGTCGGAAATCCAACATCGTTTTCGGGCTTAGCGAGAGCTCTTATCAAAAGAGTCAGCAAATATAAAAAGAAGCTCAATGAAGTAAGTGAACAATTAAATTCGGGAGTCAAAATTAATAATGAATTATTTTTTTCTACTCGTATATCAGTTAGAAACAAAGCAACTAGAGCACCATTGTTTATTAAGCTTTTCGCCTCGATTAGAGCCGCAGATGCTATGTTACACTTCAATAAATTGGCCTAGCTTAGATACATTGTTAAAACTAAACACTTTGATAAATAGGCCTATCGTAGATACTATGTTAAAACTAGACACTTCAATAAATAGGTCTATCTTAGATACTATCTTATATACCTCAATAAATATACTTATCTTAGCTTATGCTGCCCTTTTTCTGTTATCCATATTTAACAAAAGACATACTTAATAGAACAAGTACAGCGCCGATCTACTGCAATATAACAGATATTAAACATCTCAATTTCCTAGAAAGGGTAAACAAATCTAATTTTAGTTTCGGAAATAGAAGGAAACGTGAGAACAGATAAAAACGTAAAATTTATTCCTAGATGTGGCCAATTCTTCAGAAAGTCTGTTTCATTTTTTACACATTGATGTGAAACTCTTTACCCCATTAGAAATAAACAAATTTGATAAAAAATATGGATTAAGTTTACAGTATAAGAGGCCTATCATGTATTATTTCTGTAAGTACCAATAAATGTATTTGTAATTATTGATTAAAAAGGAAGAAATCAGCTAATTCCAACCTCCCTCGATGAAGAACTTTTAGAGATTACAATTGCGCCATATTAATCCAGACCTTTCTTATCCTTAAAAAGAAATGGTTATTAGGATAATGTGACAAATTTTCAAATAATTTGTGGTGTTTATTATTAATTTCTTAGCCAAATATTACGAGGGCTTGTATAAACTTCTGCCTAATCTTGCTAGCAAAGAACCAAACCAATTTTGAAAGTTGGTGTTATATTATTCCAAGAGAAATCAACGAGGGCATCCCCCGCTAAATGTTTATAAGGAGAGATCTGTGAAGAAAGTGTCGGAGATAGAGGTGATAGAGTGCGGGAGATACATATATACGAGGAGCGGTCAATAAGTTTTGCGAATCGGTAGGGCAAAACAGAGGAAGGGGGCTGGGGCTGTTTGTGGGGGTGTTAAGCCAAGTTATGACAAGTCAGGACCTGCAGCCACACGCTCGTGCCTCATCTATTTAAGAAGCAGTAGCTGATCGCAGATCGTCAGTCACAATTTTTTCAACAATGGAGAAGGTTGAGCACCGCGCAGTGATCAAATTTTTGACCAAGGAAGGCAAGAAGGCCAAAGAGATCCATGAACGCATGGTTGCAGTGTACACCGACACCACCCCTTCCTATGCAACCATTGCTCGCTGGAATAGGGAGTTCCGCCATGGTCGCGAGTCCCTTGAAGATGACCCTCGTCCAGGACGCCAGTCAGACGTGAACAACGAGGACAATGTGGCCCGTGTAGAGAGGATGATCCTCGAAAATTGACGGGTGAAGGTCGAAGAAATCGAGCGAGAACTTGGAATATCACATGGAAGTGTTATCAACATGATCCACGACAATTTGGCCATGACCAAGGTCTCTGCCCGTTGGGTCCCTAGAAACCTTACGCCCCATGATCGACTTCAACGTCGTCAAAGTTCGGAGGAGCTGCTGCTCTGGTGCAACCAAGACTCGGCGGGATTCGAGTCACGCATAGTGACAGGTGATGAAACATGGGTCCATCACTTGGATCCCGAGACCAACCTCGAAAGCATGGCCTGGAAGCACAGGAGCTCTCCGACCGCCATCAAGTTCCGGACCAAACCCTCAGCCAGGAAGATCATAGCCACCATCTTCTGAGATACTGAGGGGGTGTTGATGGTGCACTATGCGCCTCGTGGAAGGACCATCACAGACCAATATTACGCCGAGGCACTGGCTAGGTTGAAGAAGTGCATCCGTCAGAAGCGGCGTGGCAAGTTGACACGCGGTGTCCTGCTCCTCCACAACAATGCCCCGGTCCACAAGGCCAGAGTTGCACAAGCTGCCCTGTGCGAGTGTGGATTAGAGGAGCTCAACCATCTCCAATACAGTCCAGATCTGGCCCCTAGCGACTACATTTTATTCCGCCAACTCAGGTCTGCACTACGTGGACGCCGGTTTGGGGACGATGAAGATGTCCAGCTGGCCGTTCAGGAGTGGATTGGACAGCAGTCGGAAGATTTCTGGTTGTCTGGAATTCGAAGCCTCAGGGACAAGTGGCGCAAGGGCATTGAAGTCGAGGGTAGTTATATTGAAAAATAATAAAACACTTTTCCTCATATCTCGTTTCCTTTTCTTAGTCGTATCTTCTCCCTTCTATGATGATGGGCCATGTCAACTTGCGGCTCAATGGGACGATTTTAAATTTGTTCCTGTTGGTTCTGATCTTCCATCGTCTCTCGTACTGGTTGATGATTAAATCAATAGCGTAGATTACGATTATAAACAACGCCATGATGTGATTAGCCTTGACGGCGTTCGTGCATAAGGGTTTTATTCGCCACGAGTGATAATACGCTTACATCCAATACTTACACAGCTCTTCTACGAAATTGTTTGTTTTTAAACTGCTTCATTACACAGGTGTGCGTCATTTCTGAGGTTGTGTTTTTTTTCGCCAGGGCTGACCACAAATATTACAAACAAAGCAACTGGCCAGAATTGTAACTAGGTTCATATAATATTCTATTAAATCGTCCTGTCAGCCCACTCACAGAAGATTCTTTTTCTTCCAACACATAAAAATTGGAGTACTGAAGAATTTTGTTAGAATACTCAACCCAGAAAGCATAGTTTTCACTTTAGTGAACAAAAAATTTCAACATCTCAATGATTCCATCCTGTAAGTTGATATTTTTAATTATCCTCGAATGAGGGAGCTCATAAAAGGCCGTTCAATTTGACAGAAGTGTGGTATAAATTGAGGGGCAGGCTTTGGCTACATTGCTTTCATTCAAGTCTAATGTTGAGAATTTTTCAGACAATCACTAAACTCCTGACCATGAACATTTTAGGAGAATTTCTGTTCCACGCATCTCTGTAAAGATGAATTTACTCATCTCAAATCTGGACTACTTTCTAAGACAAGAGGCTCAACTGATGTAAGAAAGGTCAAATTTCTCACATGTGCGTACAGAATAAATGTGAGAATCTTAGTAGAATTCTCATTCTCCATTTTTAGGTACGTCTTCTGCCGAGCCTCTTGTGCTCTTTCAGGGGCTCCTCTTGCCACGTGGGCGTATGATGTGTTTTTCCTTCTTGTTTCATTTTTATTTAACAGCTCCATTTTGATTGGGCATGATATGGCCATTGTTCCGTGCCTCTTTTGCAGTTTGGATACTCTTCGACTCGCAAGGTGCATTCTCGCCAGCCGTTACCTTTTCTGTTTCATTTGAAACAAGTCACTTCCTGTCCTTTACAATCTTTCGTGGCGTGCTGCTCCATCTTAGAGCAGCGGAAGCATACTTAAACGGAAGTAAATTCCTCCCTCTCAATTTGCTCTCGTCTTTTTTTGCATTGAATAAGAGGAACCCACTTTTCTTCGCTTTTTTGTGCCATGTTTCTCTTGTTTTGGAATTTTATTACGTCTGGTACTTTAGCCCATTTCTGGTTTTTCTCGATCTCTTCGGAGATTTCTTCCTTGGAGTGCTGGCATATCCAGGGGTTCAGCCTCCGGCAGATCACCCTCTCGTGAGCTTGTATCTGTAGGGGAATGCTGTTAGGAGATTAATCTCCTTTAAAACCTGTGTCCCCGCCCCCTTCGTTATGGTTTCGACATCCTCCTTTTGCTTACATATTGCTACATGGAAGACCGGGATGTCTATAAACCTGAGAATGGCTACGTTTAGTCTGCCACAGATCGTTTCGAAGATAGACTTCCCCACTTTCTGTCTTCAGGGGGACTCTTGTGGCGGAGAAGGTTGTCATTTTTCGGGGATTGCAACCCCTCTGGACATGGGATGCAGCTTCGCCCACTTGTTCTTAAAAATTTCACCGTGTTTTACGTGTAATTTATTATGTTGATTTGGTTTTGGTGTGTTTTTTAAAGTTTTCCTTTGGATTTTTATATTTTCCTTGGGGTGTAAGTGTATTCCCCCCCTTGTTTCCCCGCCGCCTCGATGGACAGAGGAGTTTCCTGTTGGGTGAAATGATGGATGGATGAGATGCACCTGGGGTGATCCTATAAGGGGTGACTCATGATGGACATATTGACAACGCCGGCCCCCTAAGGTTTGTTTCTCGTGACTTCTTCCACCATATACAAAGATTATGTCTCTTTGTTGTCCTGGGTGGTCGTGCGCTGAAATGAGGAGCGGAAATGGCAGACTGTTCCTTGTCCGGAAAGTTTCTGATATTTTTATCTCCGTGGGCTATTTCTCAAACTAGTTTCCTCCAACGCCCCCAAATATGCCGTTGCAAATGAACGGCTTAATGGGACGCAACATGAATGGCATCCTTTCTAACATCGAGCGCAGGTCAGACAGGAAGGTTTGGCAGGGCAATTAAGCGGTTCTCTTCTTAAACTGAGTTGTGTAATAAATTAGTACAACGTACAGGGTCTCTTTTTTAAAACTAGTTTCTTAAAAAAAAAACAGTTTGATGACGTATTTTCCTAGCCTTCGTTTTTCAATTCTTGCTTTCAAAGTGAATAATGTAAATGAAATGAAAAAAAAAGTCGGAGACAACGAAAAGTTCGCCAACCCTCCTCCCGTCCCAACTTGGCCCTCATAAGAGTGACCAAGGAGAGAGTGGGTGCGAGAGACGGTACTCCTTTGTAGTCATCCTCAGCCACACTGTGGTTACGGAGAGTTGGAGTGAGAGGGAGGGGAAGAAAAAAGTTTCAGGATAGGACAACGAGGAGGTATAGTAGAAGACAACAAAGTGCACTTAGTTACTCGTGGAACCCACACCTTAATGTTGAATCCAAACCACGATGGGTAGCGTGTATCTACTCTAGACGGTTGCAATTTTCATTACCCCTGTCCTACGTGACTGCTGTAAGTGTCATTTGTGAATGTGATAAGTGATAATAATAAATGCTGAAATCTAAAGGAAGAAAGAGTGTTGCAAATAAATTCTATTTTAACAGGAGATCAGGCTTATCTCTATCTATTATAGGTAGTTAAATTTAGCATGAATAAGTTAAAAGGTTGTTTTGCGTGAGAATCAAGTATAAAATATTTTGTATTTATATATCCTTGTATCTTTTTAGTATAATGTTTAATGTATAAGGCGCTCAAACCGTCATTAGCAACCATTCTTACTAATACTAGTGTAGATATCTATCTCTCTAGCTATTTTCTATTCCTATTCTGGTTAGCCATGACTATGGTAATGTTTGGTTATCTAAATAATCATACTGGATGTCGATTAACCTTCTCTAGGTGTAAATTTTCTCTTCATCTTCCTCTTCTCTTTCCTCCATATTTGTTGAGCTTGGAAATAAATGGTGTGTTCTACACCCTTCTCTTTGAAATATTTGGTTGGCTAGATCAATCTCTACTTCTTTCTGCGTCTTTTCTATATTTTTCATGGCTCTTCTTGCAATTATGCAGTTGAGTTGCCTTATCTTTCCCTCCCTGTGAAGGTCTCTTTGTCTTCTTCTTTCGCTTCTTCCATTATTTGTGATTATGTAAATAGAGCTTTGTCTTGCACTCTTTAGAGTAATAGCAGTGTCGTAGAATGGACTCTCGACGATATACCATATATAACTATTCGTTGAGGGAACTATTCAATTATATTTAGAGTGCGTGGTTTCTGGTTGACTGATATTATTTATCTTCAATATGCTTAAGAATTGGAACTGAGCTCAAGGATAATAATATGGCTATCACTAATAAAATAGAGTTTTATTAATAAAACTATCAACAACACACAAAACGGAAAATGTTGACATAAATAGAGAATGGAAAGGGTCGTGAGAATATCTGGCTAATCCGAGGAATTCAGATTTGGGAGAGATTTAAAAAAAGGTAAACAAACAAAAATTAAAGGGGTGGGATGGTTCGCTAAACCATTTAAAGCACAGGATAGGGTTGACAAAAAGGTTAAATACCCAAAGGTAATGTTCAGCTTACGTAATTAAACGTTGTTGTGCAGAGGAAGGCGACCCGAAGGAATCTTCGGTTCGCTGTCGAGTTCCAGCCGAAGGGGGGAAGGAAATTAAATGATCCTGACGTAGCGTCTTGGGAATGAGAACCGTTTCTTGTCGAACGGGCTTGAAGAACAATGGCTGTTCTAACGTTGTTCTCTTTCTGAACAACAGGGGGGAGGGTGAGAACCGCCTCGTGTCTACGGGCTCAAAGAACAATGGTTGTTCTAACGTTGTTCTCTTTCTAAACAACAGGGGGGAGAGGGTGAGAACCGTTTCTTGTCAACGGGCTCAAAAAACAATGGCTGTTCTAATGTTATTCTCTTTCTGAACAACAGGGGGGGAGGTTAAGAACCGTTTCTTGTCAACGGGCTCGAAGAACAATGGCTGTTCTAACGTTGTTCTCTTTCTGAACAACATGGGGGGAAAGGTTAGAACCGTTTCTTGTCAACGGGCTCAAAGAACAATGGCTTTTCTAATGTTGTTCTCTTTCTGAACAACAGGGGGGAAGGCCTTGTGGACTTGGCGTCTTAAAAGCTCGAACCTTGGCACTCAAGGGATATTGTCCTCTTCTGGACAATGATGGTGGATCTCGAGGTAGAGGGGCCTGGTGCTCAAGATGAGACCGGATCGGGGTGATGTTTCGCGAAGAAAATCTGGATCTGAATCTGCTTTTATTGGTAAAGCTTCCATATAAATAGTCGAGCCATCCCCTTGGCGTAGGGGACAATGAAGTTGGGGCTTCGAGGGAATGCCCAGCCGCGCCTGAGAACAATACCTTATCTGCCCATAAGCCTAACTCAATCTGGCGAGGTCGGCGCATGGGGCGAAACGGGGGGGGGGGATGAACCTCCTTGGATAAATATTGATTCAGGTGGGGTGATAACGCGCCCGGCTTCAAGGCGAAGATGCACGTGGGTAGCAACGTGTTTCTAAATAACATGTGATAGCGGTTGAAATTAAGTGGCCTCAAACCGTTCTATCACAAGCAGGTTGCTCTACGAGAGAGTGTACATCGCTCTAGTTGGATAAGCTAGTGAGGATTATATTATGGCCTCTTAAATCTTAAATTTTCTTCTTCAGGTTAAGGTTTTTCAACGTGTATAGTAATACAAGTCCGCGTTTTCACCGATTTACTCTTTCACTAACGTTTTTTTTAACCTAATGCTGTAATGGTTAACCCAAGCAGATTACACTCGCCATACCTATACCGCTCTCCTTCTACATATCCATCTGTCATGCACCTCCTGTAAATGGGTGCAATATTAAATTTATCCTTATTGTTTATTTTCCATTTTGCTTCGTATTAATTGATCCTGCTTATCTCTTCCGCAGAAATTCTAGCTTGTATCTGCCTGTTCGTTCAGGGCAAACTATCAGCTGGTTGATGTCATCTGCAATATAGAATGAATAGAAAGACGGGTTTCAAACACTGCCTTGTGATAAAATAGCAGCGAGTTCAAAGTTATCCCCTTTGTGGCGCCTAATTTCTATATTAGCACGTACCTCCATTACATAATCACATAATAATCTTTCCATCTTTTTGTTAATTCCAAATTTGAGTATCTTAAATTGCATATCCCTCTGCCAAACTTTGTCGAAGGTCTTGAGCAAGTCCAGATAAACGGTGTCTACACTATTTTATTCTCTCATTGCTTTCACAATCTTTTCCAGGAATACTCCCTTGCCATCTCAGTGTTTCTGTTTTTCCTGAATACAAATTGGCAGTCGTTTCTTAGTCCGTTATCATCGAGGTACTTCAACAGTCTTCTGTTGATTTTTTATTCAAATACTTTCAGATATTTTTAGTAGGAAGACGGGTGGTAGTTACCCACTTATTGCTTCTTATATTTACCTCTGTTGTAATTACCGCATTTATTCCTTCGTTGCTGTTTCTTCCTTCATCGTCAAAGTGAAAGGAATATGTTTGCTCGATTTTTTCATTTGTCCATCCACTATTTGGTGACGAATTCAATCTCGAGTTCTCATTTTCTTCATCGCTAATTTTGAATACATTTTTTCAGTGTTCCTTGAATAAGGCTTCTATTCCTACCTCGTCTTCTATGATGATGTTCACTGCGTCCTTAATTTCGTGTCCGTGGCTTTAATTTGTTGACATGTTTCCAAAATTCTTTTGGGTATGTTTTTACATCTCTATCTCTTTTCTGGATCTGTTGATCACATTTCTCTCTTTGTTTCTCATAAATTTGTCCTAATAGTTCTCTTTTCTGTCTTCTGGTTGCGTTGAATGATTCTCTTGAGGGTCCAATCTTATACTTTCTGCCGGCCTGCTGCTCTTCTCGCTCGTATTCAACACTTATGGTGTCCATTTAAATTGTTAGATTTCCTGTCCGTGGCTTTAATTTGTTGAAATGTTTCCTAAATTCCTATAAGTATGTTTCTACATCTACTTTTTCGATGTGTTGATCAGAATTCTCATAAATTAGTACTAATAGTTAGTTCTCTTTTCTCTCTTTTGAGTGCGTTAAATGATTCTCTTGAGGGGCAGAATCTTCTTTTACTTTCTGCCGCCCGGCTGATCTCACTCGTATTCACCATTTATGGTGTCCATTTGAATTGTTGGATAGTTTTGTACGAGTTAATGTGGATGATCTCCTCCTTTGCCCTTTCCATTTCTTTTCTGATCCTTTGCAGCTCCTCATCGATTTCGAGATTCCCTGTGTGTTACCCGTGTGCATTCCTATTCGATGTCGTCCGTGTTTTTTTCATATCTGTCTCCTCGCGGTTTGTGTCCTATTCTGTTTCCACTGCCTGTTCTTTTCCTTTGGCCTCTTCAATTAGCAAGTTTTTTTTTATTTTCCGTGAATATATTTCAAAAATATTTATTGAATCGACATCTTTGGAGAATTTCATAGGTTCTAGACTATTTTCTTGAAGCATGCTGTTTACTGTTGACGCGTAGCTTACTGGGTTTGATATATTCATTACGTGCGCGTCTGGTATACACGTGAGTACTTTCACATTATGTCATCTAAATTTTTCTGCTCTGCTGATACTTGCGGGTTCTTTACCATCGAAGCGTACATGATCCTGTTTAAGTTATTATTCTTGTTCGTTTCCGTTTCTTTTCTCTTGATAATTTCTCTTCGTTTGGAAAAAACATAGCCATAGTTCCATGTCCCCCATGGCAGTTAATGCATCTTTTCCCTTAGTTGTTGCAACAATTGCGCCACGATGGTCCTACTGTCCTACATTTTGAACAGATGATCAGGCCTTTAGGAGGGCAATTTTGTGTCGCTTGTTCCTCCATTGCATAAGAGCTGAAGCAAATTTGTATTCTTATGGAGGCGTCTCTTTATATGTCTGCGGGTGAGATTCTCATACGGAAAACGAGAAAGGTTTCTTTAGATTCGAAAATTTGACCACTTTGGATATTTTAAGCCATTGCTATCTCTTCTGCAGTCCTTATTTCAATTTCTGGCATGAGCGTTCTCCTACCCGAGATTGGTTTTTCGGCAGAGGACGCTTCTGTTAACTGTGATTTGTGGGTGTATTCTCTCTTTTAAGTCCAATTTCTTAAGTGTGATGCTTCCAATTGATGAGAGCAATTGTTCGACAATCATATTTTACACGCAAATTATAGTGAATCTTGATGGAGTGTCCGGAGGTTCCATATTGCCTAGGCGGTGTTCCTTCTTCGAAGAGAAGGGTTCTTTTTAAGATCTTCATCTGTGGAGAAATTTCCTTCTCTCTAATAGTGGGACGAACCCTTTTATCCGTCCTAATTCTGTCTCGCTTACCTTCAGAATGGTACATTTTTCTTGGTCACCTTACCCATCTGGTCCTATCCATAAATCGGTCGACAGTTTGGTTCTGGCTAGTGACCGATAATTGGCTTCCTTTTTCGAGTCACCTAATAGGGTCACCTGCAGGGGTTCGCTATACCTTACTACAAATTGTAACTTAGACCATGCCAGTGACCAAGTTATTTTTTGGAAGAGAGAAATAAGTTAGAAGTAAAATGTTGTAAAAAGTAGTCAACAAATAGAAAAAGGATAAGTAGCCCCTTCGGTGGGGTTGGGCTACCTCACTCAAATGAAAAAGGAGAAATCTGCAATCAGCTCCAAGTTCGCATATATTTCTTCTTTGAAACTTTCTGAGAAGGTCGTTTTTTCGCCTCTTACCGAAAAAAAATTGCATCTTTAGGTACCAGAGATAGCATTTACTAGTAGCAGTGAGCAAGCAAGCGTTTAGACTGATTAAATCACCAAGTAATTACCAAATATGGCTTTTATTTATGCATAATTAGGCTAACACAGGAATATTGGTTTGAACCATTCAGATGAGAAATACAAAACTTAAGCGATTAGTAACTTAAACCATCTAATAGTCCCAAGTTCCGCTAGTTTTATGGATAAGGGAGATGAAGCGCCGTTCTACGCATGATGAAATGTGTGAAAACACAGGAAAATTTGAACCAATTAATGGAAATATTACCCTCACTGGAAAGATACCCAAACATCGCAGCAACCTTACCAATTTTGACTCAAGAGGGAAGAACTTGAAGAAATAAGGAAGAAAATGACAAAAACAAAAAAAAAAATGAAATAAACTACAGAATATAAGAAATTCAAAGTACATTAAGTATTACAAATAATACTAAAGTAATTGAATCGTAAAACAACAAAAATATGAGTAACACAAAACAAGAAACATTATTTTTTTAAGAAAAATACGTGAACGCAGTTTAAAACAAGAATAACAACCAAAGATATGCACGAAAAATAAAATTAATGTAAGCAATAAGCCTGGTCGCCAGGCCCTTTGCATCCCTTTGTAAATTTCCTACACTAAATTTTCTTATCACCACCCACATGTTGTGTCTTCCTCAACAAACGCACACATACTTACATAAATTCCAAATTCCGATCGGTAACTGTCTCTCAGAGACAGATTCATGAGGACAAAGAGGCCTAAGGGGGTATCTCACAGACTAACAGACCTTCAACCGGCCTCTTTCGGTAAACTTCTGGGGCGATAACGAAGCGAGAAGAGTAAAACTGTAGCCAGGAACCCAAATCAGCGAGAGGGCATTAAGACCTTCCCCGCCGGGCGTTGAATCGGAGTGGGACCCACATCCGACGGCAAACAAGATCGCTTCCGGCGAAGTTGTATATATTTCCCAGCGCGGAAACAAACAAATTAGTATTCGACCCGGAGGCAGGCACTGCTCACGCAGTATTCAAGCAGTAATCAAGAGGATTCATTGGAACCAGCCAAATGACAAAACGCGCCACTTCACAAGCGACTTTCTGGTACCGTAAGGAGTCGCAGGCAAGAAACCAAGTGTTCAGAACTACGGCAGTCTAGGACGTAAGGACTCATTCTGTAATAACGTGCTTCGCTCCATGCCCTGCAAGGATACTCCATCGAACAACCAATCGAGGCCCCCTCCTTCTCTTGGAAAATCGTAAGCCTATTACATTTTTCTCTATCGCCATCGAAGAGGCGTGACGCTTTCCGACTACGAATCTTCACCTCATCCCCTCCTCCCGTTTTCTTTTGAGTAAATATTATGCTACTCACAGCTCGTGCCGAAGCATTCATTGCAAATTAATTTCCTTTTGCTGAACATATAGTTTTCCCATAGTACGCAAATTATTGTTAAATTCTGTTATTTGTTTGTATAATAGTAAAGATTATTTTTGTTTTCCTTGTTTAAATCCAACAAGAACCACATAAAAAGCCATTGATCTATTTTCTAAGTCGGCCAACGGTAGAAAACTCACTCGAATATCCCTGTAATTAAAAGGGAGTTTCCCACGTGTCTAGGGGGGGTCAAGCGAATGTCAGTGAAGCCTATCTGACCTACGACATAATATATATATATATAATTAAACTGGTGTCAGGTCTTTAAGGGTCATTTAAAGTCTTTTGAGATTGTGGTTCTGGATATCAAGGAGACAATAATTTTCTTGCTAAACTATTTTTAAATTTAGATATACGATTCCCGTGAATATTTGAAGTTAATTACTTTGTGATTATTGTGACTGTACATCACTTGTGTTCCCAAGCGGAATATCCTCTTTGTTTTTTCGACCCCGTATACTCTGCCATTTAGAAGATTCAGAGAAATTGTCTTTGTTTGGTTTTGTTTGGCGTACCTAGGGGTAGGCGTCAAGGTTTGTTCACCTCAATCTCACAATTCGCATCGTGCGAATTAGGCGAGTTCTTTTTGCCTGTGTTTTTTTTGTGTGTTTACTACTGAGTCACGTAAGACCCATTGAACTTCCGTCAATGCTCATAAGTCCGTTAAGTGAAACACAGTTAATTCGGGTTCAACAAACCCGATATATCCTCTAGTTGTTTGTGCGTTTATGTTTTTTTCAAGTGCGAAATTTTTAAGGCACAAGGAGAATCTCTAGGTCTAACTGGGAAGGCCCTAATATCCTATATCTAGGAAGAAGAGAGAGCAGCAAGAGAAGAAAGAAGTGAAAGGAAAAATTAAGAGAGGGAAAGATAAGAAAGAAGAGAAGAGAAGGAAAGAGAAGAAAAAAGAGAAAAAGGAGAATGGGAAGAAATGGAGAGAATTCATTTGTACGAATTAGAGATGACAAGGACGAGAAACGAAACCCTAACCGTCACTTCGGAGACCGGAATTCAGCAACCAGCATCTGTCAAACTGCCTGAATTCAAAGAAGGGAAAACTTCGCTTCATATTTAATTTACTTTGACAAGATCTTCGAAGTAAATTATTGGGACATAGAATCAGATGGCGTAGCTAAATTTCTACACCTACTGAACACCCACCTCAGGGATGTTTTCATTTCCCTACCCTCAAAAGCAACAATTGATTATTCCTCGTTGAAGGCCGAGCTATTTGCCGCCAATAATATGACCCCAGATTTTTACTGTGTGAAGTTTAGGCAGTGTATAATTCAGCCTAATTAAACCTTCAGACAGTTCGGGTACACATTACAACAGCACCTTAATTTCTGGCTTAACGCATCAAAAGTGCCCCATGACTACGATGCTATGATCAATTTTATTCGTAAAAGACCAACTTTTGGCATCGCTTCCATCAGAAATCAGATCGTCAGTCAAGCACAGAAGAGGCATTAGTTTCAAGGAGTGCATAGAAAAGGCTGACGTCTATGCAGAAGCCACAATTGCTAACCCTAAAGAAGGAAAGAAAGTGAGAGCATCTTATCCGAAATCAAAGGTAAATAAGCATAAATTCGCGCCTCACAACAAGGAAAGTTTGTCAAGATGACAGGCCATTCCAAGCAGAAGCCTGTTCAAACACCAGTCAAACGAGAAATCCAGCCTTTCTCCTCTAATCCCCCTTCGTCAGCGTTCCCTAAGAGGACTATTGTTTGTTATTCCTGCGGAATCGAGGGTTATGTGAGAACAAATTGCCTTCAAAACTCTCACTTGAGGAATAACTATTCCCAACAGGTGCACCAGAGGAGTGCCACCCCTTCCCAGACCCCGTCTCAACTGGAAACTCCTATCTCCTCGAACGAACCAGGTCCCGTCGGCCACCAAGTGAACTTTTTGTTCAACAAAAGCAACCCTGGGGGCCTTCAATAAGAGACTGGTACGGTGAACGGCTGCCGTATCCCCACCCTAGTCCAAGATACCGGTTGCACGTGTATCGTGGTCTCGGATAAGCTACTCCCACCTGTAGCTCCGGATCACGATCGGTTTGCCATCGTGCATGACTACCTTGGACGCGCTAATCGGTTCTCCATCGTTAAGTGCCATACAGACTGGTTGGGCCGAAGTAGTGGCAGCCCCCCATCAAGTTTTGTGTCGCTCTGATTGGGCAGAGCACCAAAGTTTCTTCACCCCCGGTGGCTCAACTTGTGACCACCCTCTCACAAGCGAATCAGGATTTGGAAGCACCTGCCCCCTTGGGAATCCTTAGTGCTTCAGAATATAGCAATTTCTTAAACGAGGACTTTGCTAAGAAGCAGAAAGAGTGTGAATCACTTTGACCTCTGTGGACTAAGAACAATAATAAGACGCAAGAGTCTATTAAAGGTGGCAAATTAATTTCCTTCATCGTTAAAGATAACCTCCTCTAACGTATATGCTCTGAGGGAGATCCCACTGAGTCCCGAGCATTTGTCTTCCCCGCTCTCATGTGTGACTTATTTTACAAACCGTACATGACAGCCTTTTCTCGGGTCACTTTAGCCACACAAAGACTGCCATACGAATTTTTAATTTCTTTGATTGGCCCAGAGCGTCGGATGAAATTCTTCACTATTGTCGATCATGCGACATACGCCAGAAAACTGCCATTAAGGGCGAGTTAATCCACACCCTTGAAGAAAGGCCCAGTAATCTCAGAACCCTTCCCTCGAGTGACAATCGCCTCGGTTTGACCAATCCACCAAACATCTAGTGATGGCCATAGCTATGTCCTCACTCTGGTTGATCTTGCTACCAGGCTCCCCGAGGCTGTCCCACTCAAGAAGACCGACAGCATTTCTTGTGCCGAAGCCCTTATCTCCATCTTTTCCCGCGTTGGATTACCCAGGGAAATATTGTCTGACCGAGACCGTCAATTTACCTTCCATTTGATGGAGCAGATAGGAAAATTACTCATGGTAAAGCCACTATTTACCATCCCATTTCACCCCACCAGAAATGGTATGTGAGAGAGGCTGAATGGGAATCTCAAGGCCATTCTGCGGAAGATTTGCGCCGAGCAGCCAAGGAATGGCATCGTTTTCTGCCAGTGGCTCTTTTTGCGTATAGAGGGATACCACATCGCACTTTGGGGTTCACGCCATTTGAATTACTTTACGGTAGGAACGTTCGAGGCCCCTTAAGCATTCTCAAAGAACTTTAACTAACCAAAAATTCGATCGGGAGGTACAATCATCATCCTTGTACCTAATCGAACTCCGTCAGAGGTTGGAAGAATGCGCCGAAATCGCCTACCAAAATGCCGACGTTGATCTGAAAGAATATAAGGCTTACTACGTCTGTAAGTCAAAAGATCGAAGACTTAAACCTGGTGAGGCAGTTCTGTTATTGCTTCCGACTGCCAATCACAAACTGCTATCCCAATGGAAGGGCTCCTACCAAATAATAGCGTAACGCGGTCCCGTCGATTATTTGGTTGAAACACGCAAGGGGAGGAAGCTTTCCATATAAACCTCCTTAAGAAATATCATCGTCGCGCAGGAGTTAACCAAATATTGGCTATAGATGAAGAATCAGCCATTGAATCAAATTACCCTCTGGACCCACTAAGATTAGTACAAATTTCATGCGTAGAGCAAGATAACTAATACCTCTTGCTCATACCAGATGTGATGGAATCCTCGTCTACAGAACTTAAAATAATTGACCAGTTATCGTCCGCCCAGAGAAACCAGCTCACATCTCTCCTAAATCAATTCAGTGACGCCATCTTAGACATTCCAGGTTGTGCTACTCAGTTTGAGCACGAGATTCAATTGACCATCCAAGCGGCTATTAGGACCAAGCCGTATCCGTTACCCGTGCATTTAAGAGAAGCTTTTAATACCGAAGTTGAGAATTTGTTAAATTTAAAGATAATTGAGCGTCAAAATCCGATTACTGTTTCTTCGTCATCCTGGTCAAAAAATTCGATAATTCCTATAGGATATGCATCGACTTTAGGAAACTAAACGACGTTACCGTTTTCGACTTGGAGCCGATTTCCCTTATCAACCAAAATCTCCAGCTGTTTTAGAAAGCGAAGTATATTTCAGAACTAGATTTGTGTAAGGCTTATTACCAGATCCCATTGCGGGAAGAGGTTAAAAGGTACACTGCTTTCTCAACCGAAAAGGGGTTACTTCAGTTTCGTCGGCTTCCATTTGGGCTTGTCACCGCCTGAAGTAACTATAACAGGATGATGAGACGAAGTTTAAATGTGCTACCCGACGTATCATTCTATTTTGATAATATTTACGTTGCTATTTCGATAATATTTACAGCGCTCTTCAAGCGCTGCTGCAAAGGCTCAGGAATCATAATTTGACAATTAGTCGGAGTAAATGTCATTTTACTTTTATTACAATAGATACTTAAGCTTCCACCTAGAAAATAATCAATTAGCCCCTCAGGAGGAAAAGATACAAGCCTTCGTAAAATGCCGCTGCCCGCAAACAAAAAGCAGTTAAGGTCATTCATGGGTTCCACCTACTTTTATCGGTGATTCATTCCCAATTTTGCCACCATTTCTGCTCCCCTTTGTGAGCTCCTGAAGAAGAATGACCCAGGCTAACTATTTTTTACTCCGTTATCAATCAACAGCTTCAAACAACTTAAGGGTAAACTCGCGTCGGCTCCGATATTACGGTTGCCCAATTCCGCCGAACCATTTGGCATCCAGACGGATGCAAGCAACGACAGCATCGGTTGTAATTTACTTCAATACGGAATCAATGATGAGTGTTTTCCTATAGATTACTCCAGCCAAAAGTTATTACCACGCGTAAAAAACTACGCAGTGATTGAGCGAGGGGCTCTCGCTATCATATGGGGAATTAAAACATTTGTCAGGTAATTGATAGGAAAGGAATTCGTAATCGAAACCAATCACAAGCCCTTGTCGTACCTCTGAGAATGTTATAGCCAATAGCTTAAGCCGAAATCCGGAAGATTCCCTCCCGAGTGAATCTTGACCCTACTATTGTTTTCTAAAAAAAAAAAATATATACTATATATACATGTTCAAATAAAGTTAGGTCAGAAGCATGTACCCTTTTTTATGAAATGAAGTTTACAATTATTTTGGAACCGAGGCAGATGTGCCCTCTAATAAAAATTCAGTGTTTATAATCATCACAGTTTTAAATTAGTTTTTTGGGGGATAATAATCGATCTTTGTACATTTTTAGAGTCTCTCTGAGTATTAATTATTTTGTATGCATTTATTTTGTATTCCTTTCTTTTGTGAATTTGTATAATGTATTCCTCTGTTATTTCTTTAATTTTTGCTCTGATGCGAATTTATTTATTTTTTATTCCTTTTTGAATTTGTACAATGCGTTCTTTTATTTCGTGATGCGAAGGTATTGCATCTCTTTTACATTTTCCGAGATGTCCCTTCTTGCCGGAAGTCCCATCTTAAGAGGGGAGGAAATGTCAGAGAGAGAGAGAGAGTTACATAGAGTTACATAGATACACAGATCACACGGGCCTTACGGCCCAGACTAAGGTGGTCTGGCCTTAAATCTACTGCCACTTACACATAGAATAGTAGAAGTAAAGGATAAAAAAGTTTTAGGCTCTCCCCACCCTCCACTCCCTCCGGCAAAAGCCGTACATGAAATAATTTGGGAAAAGTACCTTGCAGGTGTAAGAAGACAGTACCTGAAGGAAATTTGCAGTGAATAGTAATTAAATGAAATGAATATGAAAACCACTTACATAAACCTGAAAGAGTTATATTTTTGTAATATTATTTTATTTTGTAGCTTATGCTAAACAATTCCAATATTTGTTAAGTGTTTGTCTAATCTCATTTTAAATGAATCTATAGTTCTGCTGTCCACTACTGCGTTTGGCAAATTATTCCAATCATTAATAATCGAGTAAGTGAAGAAGTTTTTTATTACATCCATAGTGGCTCTTTTACCCTGAAGTTTTGAATCATGTCCACGGGTGGGACACTCCCCTGCCAGTGTGAACAAGTTATTGGCATTAACGTTGTTAAATCCTTTAAGTATTTCTGACGGAAAATAGATTGAGTTTTTTTAGCCTCTCGTGGTAAGGTTTGTTACGTACTGACGGGATAAGTTTTGTCGCTCTGTGTTGTACAGCTTCTAATTTATCTATGTCTGTTATTAAGTGAGGGGCCCAGAACTGTACAGCGTATTCGAGATGGGGCCTGACAATACTTTTATATAGTGGCATAATTATCTCCTCGCTTTTATAAGTAAAGTTTCTTTTTATAAATCCTAGTGCTGTGTTAGCTTTGTTTGCAGCAGCTGCGCATTGGTTTGATGTTTTTAAGTTTTCTGTAATTATTACTCCTAAATCTTTAACCTGCGGGGTTGTGTTTATTAAGCCGCCTTGCATTGTATAGGTGTATTTTTTGTTTTTTGTTCCGCACTGAAGGATTTGGCATTTGTCGATATTAAATGGCATTTGCCATTTCTCAGACCATTCGGTAATTTTATTTATATCAGCCTGCAGGCTAGCCCTGTCATCTTCGCATAGTACTGAGTTACCTATTTTCGTGTCATCTGCAAATTTAGATATGATATTATTTATTCCAACGTCTATGTCATTGATGTATATAGTAAATAAAATAGGCCCCAGGACTGATCCCTGGGGAACACCGCTGGTAACAGATACCCAGTCCGATTCCACGCCATTTATTATCACTCTCTGCTTCCTGTTTTTTAACCAGCTACTAATCCATCCGTATATATTACCGTTAATTCCTAGCGTACGCACTTTGTTCATGAGTTTCTGATGTGGAATTTTGTCAAATGCCTTTTTGAAATCTAGGTAAATTATATCTAATGATTTAGTATCGTTATATAGGTTGAAAAGGTTATGGTAAAAGTCAATTAAGTTTGTTAAGCACGATCTCTTAGACCTAAAACCATGCTGGCTATCACGTATAAGGTTATTGTTTTCGAGGAACTCTACTAGCTTGTCTCTAATGATCGTTTCGAGCAACTTTCCAACTATTGAGGTTAAGCTAATGGGTCTGTAATTACTGGCCTGGTTTTTACATCCCTTCTTAAAGATAGGTGTGACGTTAGCTTTCCTCCAATCATCAGGGACGACCCCATGCTCGAGAGATTTGTTAAAAATGAGAGCAAGTGACTCTGCTAACTCATTATGGACATGTTTTAAGATTCTTGGGTAAAATTTATCAGGACCAGGAGTCTTGTACGAGTTCATTTTCTTTAATTTATCAATTACTAGTTGCGGATTTACTTCCAGGCTCCTTAGTGATGGGTGTCTGACCTGTATAGACTCGTTGTTATCGTTATTAGTATATCCTAAGGTGAAGACTGAACTAAAAAACTCGTTTAAGATATTAGCCATACCCATATCATCTGAAATAATTTCACCCAACTGGTTTTTCAAGGGGCCAATCCCGCTTCTCATTTGCCTATTTCTATTGATATAAGTATAGAAGTGTTTGGGATTAGTGGTGCTTGCTTTCGCTATCTCGATTTCGTATTGACGTTTCTTTGATCTTAGGAGTGTTTTAACCTTTCTTCTGCTAGTGTTATATTGTTGGTTAACTTGATAGCTTCTATTGTGTTTTAATAATGTGTGGAGACGGTTCCTATCTCTAATTGCTCGTTTGATGTCATTATTAAACCACGGCGGATTGCCTCTATTCGCGTTACTATTCCTTGTCTTAAGAGGAACATGGTTTTCTTGGGCTATAAAAAATAGTTCTTTAAATTTATTCCAAAGTTGATTTACATCTTCTATTTCTATCAGCTGCTCGTGAATATTTCCCAGGGCTTCTCTGAGGCCCTCTAAGTTAGCTTTACTGTAGTCTGGTACTTTTGAATAGTTATTGGTAGTTGAATACCTGGCATTTAGATCAAAGCGGATTAGTTTATGGTCACATGTACCTATATGTTCCGCTACGGCCAGAGTTGATATTAAATTTTCCTGGGATGCAATAACTAGGTCTAGTATATTATTTCCTCTGGTTGGCTCCCTTACGCATTGGTGTAAATAATTAGTATCGATAAAATTTGTCATTAATTTTTCTTGTTGGCTAGTCCCTATATTCAAGTCCCAGCAGATATTAGGTAAATTAAAATCTCCCAGTAATAGCGTTTGTTCCTCCTGTAATGTTTCTTGCAAGATTCTATATATTTCCAGGTCCTCATTAACGGTAGTATTTGGGCGACGGTAAACAGTGCTTATGTTTATTTTAAAATCTCGTAAATGTAGTTTAACACAGATCAGCTCCACTTCATTATTTGTAAGTTCTACCTCCGTTACTTTTAATTCTGATCTTATATATAGTCCCGCTCCTCCTCCAAGCCTTCCATTGGCCCTGTTTTTGTAAAATAATCTATAGCCTTCTAGCATGTATTCACATAATAAGTCTTTTATGCCAATTTGTAGATGGGTCTCAGTTAAGGCTATGATGAGAGAGAGAGAGAGAGAGAGAGAGAGAGAGAGAGAGAGAGAAAGAGAGAGAGAGAGAGAGAGAGAGAGATTCACGCGGACAAAGAGGCCCAAGTTGGTATCTCACGGACGAACAGATCTTCAACCGGCGTCTTTCGGTAAACTACTGGGACGATAACGAAGCGAGATGAGTCAAACTGGACCCCGGAACCCAAATCAGCGTGAGGGCGCTAAACCCTTTCCCGCCGCACCTTGAATCGGAGTAGGGCCCACTTCCGACGGCAAACAAAATCGCTTCCGGAGTAGTCGTACATATTTCCGAGCGCGGAAACGAGCAAATTAATATTCAACCAGGAGGCAGGCACTGCTCACGCAGTATCGAGACAGTAATCAAGAGGATTCATTGGAACCACCCAAATGACACAACGCGCCACTTCACAAGCGACTTTCTGGTACCCTGGACTCGCAGGCAAGAAACCAGTTGTTCAGAATTACGGCAGTCAAGGACGTAAGGACTCATTCTGGAATAACGTGCTTCGCTCCATGCCTTGCAAGGATACTCCATCGAACAACCACTCGAGGCCCCCTCTCCCTCTTGTAAAATCGTAAGCCTATTACATTTTTCTCTATCACCGTCGAAGAGGCGTGACGCCTCACCTCATCTCTTCCCGTTTTCTTTCGGGTAAATATTGTGCTACTCATAGCTCGTGCTGAAGCATTTATTGTAAGTAAATTTCCTTTTGCTGAACGATTAGTTTTCCCATAGTGTACACATTATTGTTAAATTATGTTATTTGTTTGTATAATAGTAAAGATTATTTTTGTTTCTCTTGTTTAAATCCAAGAACCACATAGAAAGCCATTGATCTATTTTCTAAGTCATCCAACGGTAGAAAACGCACTCGAATATCCCTGTAATTAAAAGGGACTTTCTCCCGCGTCTAGGGAAGGCAAGGGAAAGTCAGTGAAGCCTATTTGACCTACGACACTGTCAAACGAAAGATGAGCTCAAACAGGAATTTGAAATGCAAAATACTTACCTTAAAATAGCCCAGGTAATTAAAGTTTGGAATCGCACTCCCGCCTTTAAAGTGGTGTGCAGCTTCTCAGAGATGGCTGCCAAGGCCATCTCTGTTTTGAAATGAGAATTCTCCTATACACCATAGAAATATTTTTTTTAACATTTACACGTGCTTCTAATTCTAAGCCTTGGGAGCACACACATCAAAGACCTGTAGAAGCCACATTGTGGTGTACTCTGAATGTTTTAGAGGGACACATATTCAGGAACTGCAGGAAAAGACAAAAAAATGCATTAATTGCGTTAGACCCCACATGACCATGGCAATAAATTCAGAAGAGGAAGGAAGTTTTCAATATAAAATAGTAGGAGACAAGAGAGCAAGAAGGCTTAAAGATGAACCGAACATATGCAAGGGTAAACACAGCAGCAATCAAACAAACACGAACGAGAAATTGTGATTAATATCAAAGTAGGCACAGGGTTGCATATACGTACGTGCTTTATGTACGCAAATATCCAAAACATATCGATGTTGTGCTTCTTATCTTAAACGTTAAACACGATGCTTAATAAAAATGAAATCCCCAAGTGTAGTTTCAAAGACCCTCTCCCCTCACATCTCAGATTTTCGTTGTTACCGCCTTTTGGGAAATGAAACGAAAACAAAAACTGAGGACGAAACTAGTGAAAAAACACGTGAAGAGATCACAGGGAAAACACAATGGGGGGGAATCAGATTGCAGCAGCTCATTACACTAGAGGAAAAGAAGCCAAAATAGAAGAAAGAAAAGAAGAAAAAAAGTTAAAATATGCACGGACTCATAAACAGAATCAGAATTAGATGCCAAGAAAGAAAAACAATCAAAACAAGAAGGGTGCGTCTATGAAGCGAGACTTTAATCTCATGGTTCTACATAGCCAACCCCACCGATCCATTGCCAATAAAATATCAGCAGGAAGATATTATGATAAGAGTAGAGTGGATCATGCAAGTGGGTGTTTAACTCACATCATGAGAAAGAAACAGTAGAGAAAATTTTTATGCTAAACAGAATTAGAATCTTCCCGACGAATATTAGACTCCACAAAATCGAAACCTTTCAAATTGCCGAAAATGGAAGTTGGCAAAAAACGGTAGATAAACACAGACGCACCTATAGGGACTAAGAGAGGAAACAAAACAAAAAAAATACTAGAAAAGGATAAACATGGAATAATTTAGAAAACTAAATAGTTCACATAAATGCAAACTAATGAAAAAAACTACATCCTGAAATTATTCAGAGAAATGCACCCGGACGTGATAAGAATTTCTGACCACCTTATATAACTCACAATAGAACAAGTAAAGATATACAATTATAATATATTTGATATATAGCCCACGAACGAAAGCAATAAAATGCCAAGAATGGAAGCAATTGGACAAGCTTATCTAGCTTTAGTTATCCAATTCGAATACTTCCCTCTCACCATTGCAGCGGGATACCAGCCACCTAGGCGAGACTATCTCCCTATACACACCATCATATAGATTTTCAGAAGCAGACAACCAACTATATTGATGGGTGATATTAAATCCTGCTGTGCAGGGTCGAGTTATAGATGGAAGAACAAGAGTGAGAAAAACTTGGAAATTCTTCTGAATAGGAATAGAATGAGGAAAATCGGGCTTGATTTTCCTACCAACCTTAATGTAAGAAGCGATACAAAGCCAAATATCGCAGTAAGCACTCTAAAGATACCTTACAATCTACATATGGAGCCAAATATATGGCCAAAAGTTTTGAGACAACTATATTTTTTCATAAGAAAATTAATAGAGGTAATCAAGCGTTGCATTTTGATCGGTATGTTTGTAGCATAATTTGAAGGTGAAATATACATAAGATTTACCGCCCAAACCTATTTTATTAATAATACAGTCAATATTCACAATGATGTTTCTTGTCATCAGAACTGCTTGAATTCGAAACCAAATTTATGATGATACTCGTGTCTTGACTTATATTGCCCCGCCTTTGGTCAATAAGCATCCGCAACTTCTTAAATATGATGATGGCTTCTGTTTATCAAACACAAGTTTGATTATCACTACAAATTCTCTATTGGGTTTTAATTTGTCGAATTCCCAGGACAGGGTCCTAAAAGTTTGATGTTATTTTCAGCCAAGAACTTGGTTATTGGTTTTGCTTTGTGAGAAGGTGTGTCATCATACTGAAAACTACAGTTATCATCAACAAATTGGTTCCTGAACTGTTGACAAAAGATGCTGATGAAGAACGCTTTCATAGCATTTTGACCTCATGGCAATGTGCTTGGGCAAAATTTTTAATGCTCCAGTTCTCTTAGATGAGAAGCAGACACACACATAAAGAGTGTCCGAAAATTTCACCGTGGTCACAACACACGGCTAGTGAAACCACTCCCCTTTTCTCCTCCTAACGAGTGATCTTCCAGAACCTCCAAACAAGAGGAACAGTACTTAATCGGAGAATATCACTTTGCCCAGTCTTCAAAGGTCGATTCTTTATCTTTCCTCCAAAATTGGCCCCTATTCGTAAGGTTCTCCTTGATGAGATGAGGCTGGTACGGAGCTCTTCTCGACTTGAGACCAAAGTAGAAAAGTCTCCGCATTACGGTGGGCGTTAAAGTGTTTACACATGCTTATGTCTAATCGTGAACAGGCTTGGTACTGGAGCCAAATCGATCCTTTGGTTGGGATCTTACCAGGAGGCGATAGTGGCGTCATTTGAAGTTCTTGGCCGTCCAGAACTTAAAACGATCATAGTTACTAATCATCATTTAACCCATAATTGTAATCATTTTACTATTTTGATCTTCGAATAATAGCAAAGCTCCACCAACTGAAACTTACCTTGTACAAGAACTCGCCCAGAGCGCTATTTTAGATTCACCGAAGGAATGCACTTTTTCTTATTTTTGAAATTCGACTTTTTAATAAAGAGGCGATAGTTTAAATATTAGAATGATTATTCCTATTTCGTAAATTTTAAAAATGAATGAAAAAATATATATGCCTCAAAACTTTTGGCCATGACTATATATAATAATAATAATAATGATAATAATATTTTTTTTATTTGTATTGCACTTTACATTGAATGAACAACCTCAAAGTGCTACATGGTAAAATGATGAAGTATAAAAAATACAGAAACATATACATATACATTTCAAAGGACCAAAGCATAACTTGGTAAATATATATATATATATATATATATATATATATATATATATATATATATATATATATATATATATATTATATGTGGGTGGGGTGGGGGGATGTTTTAAAGGCCCAAAGAAATGAAAACTGGTATCTCAACCCGGAAAAACGCTAAGTAAAATATTACGTGAATCATTGAAAACTTAAAAAAAGACAATTAGATATATAGAAACGGATAAAATAGGGAAAACTATTTTTATCCGTTATATGAAAATAAATAAAGCAGTTGGATTCGAACCTATATCATCAAGCGCTCATCGTTATTATGACCACGACGCTCATCGATTGAGCGATGGTAGCTGGTATCTTGACTCATTAGTGGAAAAACACATTAAAAGTTTATTAATGTTCTCTATCAAGAAAATCCAACACAAATTACTGAAGAGAAATTATCAATTTTCTTGAGTCTCCCATACTTTGGTCGAAAATAAAACGACTTTGCAAATTAAATTAAGAAAACTCTAAATAAATTCTATCCATATCTCAATCTAAAATTCATATTAAAAATGGGTATAATATTGGGACCTATTTAGGTTATAAGGACCGAATTCCATTCTCCTACCACTCCTCTGTAATTTAAAAAATATAGTTATGAATCTTGCGATTCATCTTATATTGGTTCGACCATTACATAAAGGAAATCCATTGTTGCATCGAGAAGCATCGGGGAAGGTCAACACGCACAGGGTTGGTTCTAAACAAACCAGACCCCTCGTCCATACGAGATCACATCAGAGTATGCAAGTCTGAAATTAACCTGGATAACTTTAAAATATTTAGTCGCGTTGTTGTTA
The DNA here is from genome assembly GCA_963969495.1 of Ceratothoa steindachneri. Classification (NCBI taxonomy): domain Eukaryota; kingdom Metazoa; phylum Arthropoda; class Malacostraca; order Isopoda; family Cymothoidae; genus Ceratothoa; species Ceratothoa steindachneri. The sequence continues at coordinate 232,229,010 of OZ018318.1, forward strand.
TAGCTGATCTTCGGATACGAAGCCGACTCAAGCTTCACTTGATGAAAATGGAGATGAATTTATGGGTATGATGATAAAGGGGTAATGAAGGGAGGAGTGTGTGAAGGGGATGATTGAATGAAAGAGAAAGTGAGAGAGATATTTAGATGAAGAAATTGTCATTATCAGGACCATTTTTTCTAATTTGTATTACCCCGATTGGTTCATATCGTCTGCCCATTTTGCAGCTAGGAAAACATTCTATGGTAATAAGCCTTCCGCACTAATGACTTCAACAAATGTATAACGTTGCCATTTAATAATAAATTAAATAGTTTAAAGGACATATTTGGAAAAGCAGGTATTAATCTAGCCTTTAAATATAATAATTCCTTAAACCAATTGATGATGGCCAGGAAACCCAAAGAACATCATAACATAGGAGTATATGCAATACCATGCAACGATTGACATAAAGTTTATATAGGGGAAACGAGGAGAAATCTAGACAAGAGATTGTACGAACACAAAAGAGATATTAGAGTGGGCAGCCAAAGCAGTGGAATATTTTGCCATGTTAGAGACAAGAATCATACGATCGATTTCAATGGAAGTAAAATGGTATTTAAATCGGCTAACTATGTTAAGAGAAGAATCTTAGAATCGAGCTTGATATCATCAGTTCTTAATTTAAATCTATCTGAGGGTCAATTTTCTTTTAATCCTGTAATAAGAAAGCAAATAAACAAAATAGTTAAATGTCAGCCATTCAATATGTTTAGGCCTAACCCCCCCCCCCGATTAGCCACAAGTAGGGGATTGGGGGAAAAAAAAAGGGGATCTTGTATTATGCTTATATGTACTTCTCTTATATTTTCTACGCAGTGTCAGTTGAAAAAGGGTGTGAGATACACCGAAACTGTTCTGAATTAAATTGTCTTCGGAGAATGTGGTTTAATTCCTCATATATATGTATATATATAGTAGGAATATGAAGACCCAGGTGATTACACTAATCATTTATTGGCTGGGCGTTTCGGACCTTCACTAGGACCATCTTCAGCAACTGTGTCGACTAATGATAATGGGACGGAATATTAACGATGACAGTTAAAAGAATGCATTAAACAATGGCTAAAAAAGTGGATGAAGACAAGTTAAAATAATTAAATTGACAATTATTGAGATTAAAGTAAAAACACAAATAAAAATATATAGAATTAATTAATACTATCCAGTGTAATTTTAAAAAAAATAATAGAAAGAAGTGAAGTTATAACATAAACTGACTTGAATATCAAATATTAAAGTTAACTGGAGTAAACAATAAAATAACCTATTACATTTAATTATAAAAATCAACAAAACCCCGAAAACAAATTAGAATTAATTAAACAGAGTGACTAGCCTTTATAATGTTTGTTGAGTGTCGTGGTGTGACATTATATTATATCAATACCATATTATATCTATGGAAAAGGGACTAATAACTTAAAGGCGAACCAACAAAGGGGCGGAACGCCACGAGTTTCGACGTGCGGAGCAGCGAGAATAGAGTGCAAAACGAGGTCAGGTAAAATTTGGGCAATAGCACGGCTCAAGGTTATTTAAAGAGGCATGTACAAAAATATAATTTTATTTACATAAAATAAGAGAATCATTGGGCAAAATTATATTGGTAAATGAGGGGGAAAATTGCAGAGTTATGCATCAGACTCTGAAGTTAGAAATTAATGCGTTACAGAAGGAGAATATTCCAATGGGGAGGATTAACTCAAATGGGTTGCTGAAAAGGGAGAGGGGCTGGCTTACGGAGGATTCCAGGTGAGACATCGGGTTAAGGTGTCACGGATGTCTTTTGCAGGCAATAAACGTGAGGGCGAGGGCACTCTGAGCTTCTGAACTTCTGAGCGGGAAGTTGACGTGATGACGGTTCTCCAAGGGGAGGGGGGTGGTAACGTCCGGTCCAGGGGAGAGTATTTTGGCCACCCGAAGATGAGAAGAGCTTCTACAGGAGTTGATGAGTGGAGTCGTAAATATCGCTCGGTGGCGATCGTCAAATGGAAATACCTAACTGGCTGGGCTAATTCCAACGACACGAAAAGTTCAGCCGTCACTTTGCTTCGTTGTTAAGCACCTGACTTGGAACTAGGGGGAGTGATTCTTGGATCCTGGTGGGACTCCTCAACTCTGTATCTCCCACCTGGAAGACGAGCCCTATATATCCGAGGCTACCCCGCAGGGGTGGGGAAACATGGGGTGTTTGGCCAGCGCTACTCTGTAATGGCCTCGAACCTTCACGCCCAGGCGATTCTAACCCGCGAAAAGGTGGTCCGGGGTGGACGCGGTTCGAGGCTACCACTTGTGGAGGAGGGGGGTGGGTAGGCTTACCAATTTAAGCCTAACCAGGTTCTAGAACTTTCTTTAACGCATGGACGTCACTTCCATGCTGGAAAAGAAATTCCACGTGGAATTCCCCCACACATCTCCCATCCGAAAGATGATGCTTTAAAGAGCAGTTGCGTAGGAAAGGATCATCCCACCCGTCGAACTAGAATTATCAAGAGTCTAGGGAAATTCTGACCTGTTACGACAAGTGTACACACACACAAAAAAACGTGAATCTGAGCTCAGCGGGGAATTTATGGACATAAGCCTTAAACGGTCAATTCTAGAGACAATTTAATTAGCACAATTTTAAACTAAAAAATCACATGAGAACATTGGAGACATTTCAGTGGAACCAAAAAAAGGGATGCAATTAAATGGAGGCATGATTATGGGACTAATGACTAAACAACTTAGTGGACCAAAAAAATCATAATTAAGAACATTAATGAGATAATATATACATAAGGCATTATAATATCGGCAATCTTTTGTCAAGCATTTAACCTCTAGGTTATAGGAGAAATACCATATTTACAGTTATTTAATTTAGTGGCTCGTCGGCTTCTTCTGCCACCTGGTTACGACTCAAATTGCCTGCAACACAGTTGTCACTGCCGCGGACATACAATATTTCAAACTGATATTGTTGGAGTATCAGCAACCACCTCAAGATACGCCTATTCTGACTTTTTGTATTTCTCAGAAACGACAAGGGGCGGTAGTCTGTTTCCACTACAAGGGGGTTTATCTATTAAGAACATAGTGAACTTGGTAACCCCCCAGACTAGTGCCAAGGCCTTCCATCCACGATCCTTCGCATCATTCTGTTATAATTCCTGCATGCAGTGACTAGCCCAAAGGGGAGTCGTTTGAACTGCATGAGGCCCTTATATGTGGGAAAGGGGATATACTTGCGGGCGTTTTGACCATGGTGAATTTGGTCTAGTTCGGAAATGAAGTTCATTTCCTCAAAAAATTGGAGATTTTCATCTATGAGGGGAAAGGGTTCTGCGTCGAACACCGTCACCGAATTCAGCTTGCGAAAATCGACGCACATACGGAAAGTGTGGTCGGGTTTGCGAACCATAACAATGGGGGAGCAATAATCGGGCCCCAAGGGTTCTATTATATCCAACACTACCAGATTATCCACCTCTGCGTTGAAAGCTTTTCTAAGGTGGATGGGGAGGGGATATGGCTTGGAGAGGACGGCTTCTTGGGTAATAAGGATGATGTTGTGTCCAAATTGATTAGAGCAGGCGGCGGTGTTAGAAATGACATCGTCAAATCCACTCAGCAACTGCTGCAGCTGACTCTTAGAGTAGGGAGCTAGCCGGGGGCAGACGTCGAGTACGGTCGCCTCAGGTGGATTTGGAAATTCGGATAGTGACGGAAGGGGATATTCATTATCTGACTCAATACAAACTACTTGGACGACGTTGATGGTGCCAGCTGGGTATGCTGCTTCCAACGGGGATTCTTCGTCTGAGGCTACAAAGTTGTGGGTACCTGCGCGCTGGTGGTACATTTTTAACATATTCATGTGGAAAACCTTCGCTTCCGCCGGAGTACGGATGAGGTAATCCACGGGTCCTCTAGCCTCGAGGACTGGGTAGGGTCCCTTCCACTGGCTTATGAGTTTGCTGTTTTCCGTGGGAAGTAGTAACAGCACCTCCGCGCCAGGCTTGAATTTTCGTTCTCGTGACTTAAGGTCAAAGTAGGTCTTATACCTCTCTAAATCACGTCCGTGTTCTTATAGGCTAGATCAGCACACTCTTATAACCTTTTTCTCAAATCCAGGAGATAAGAGTAGGAGGTCTGTATTTCCTCGTCCTGTTGGGAATTAGTAAAGAGTTCATTGTTGGATGCTGAGGGGGCCACGCACGTTCCGTCCGTACAAGAGCTCGAAAAGGGCGAATCCAAGGGTTCTATGACGGATCTCTCTGCACGCGAATAGGGCAACCGGCAAGTATCGATGCCATTCTCGGGGCTGGTCAATGCAAAGCCTTTTGAGGACTGATTTGAGGATCCCGTTTAATTTCTCGCACATACCGTTCTCAGCCGGATGGTAAGGGGTGGTAAACAAAGGTTTTACCATCAGAAGTTTGCCTACATATTCCATGAGTTTGTAAGTAAACTGTCTCCCTTGATCTGACAGTACCTCCTTGGGAATTCCCACGCGCGAGAATATGGAGATCAGTGCTTCGGCGCACGTGATACTATCAATCTTCTTGAAGGGGACTGCTTCTGGGAAACGGGTAGCGAAGTCTACCAAGGTGAGGAGGTAGCAATGTCCTTCGCTGGAAGCGGGGTGAATAGGGCCAATCAGGTCGATAGCTACTGGGGAGAAGGGCTCGGTGATGATGGGGCCTCTCTGAAGGGGGGCTGGCTTAACCCGCTCTTTTGCGGACGTCTTTTGGCAGATTTCACATGACCGACAATATTCGGTGATATCTTTGGCTGCACCTGGATAAAAGAAATACTTGAGGACTCGTTGCGTGGTCTTATTATGGCTAAAATGGCCTGCGAATAAAGTGTCATGGGAGAGCTTCAATACTTGCGGGACATATTCACGGGAAACACACAAGACATGTGTTTCTTGGTCTGTGACTTCCGAGCAGGCACCATATAATAAGTCCTTCTTCACGAGATACGAGACTCGTTTGTTACCTCGGGTGGACTCACGCTCGAGGGTTTTAGTTTTCTCCCAAAGAGGGAGGAGAGTTGTGCACTCCTTCTGGAGCGGGTAAACTTGTCGCTCCAGAGGGCTTGGAACTCCGGGTCGATAGGGGATTCCAGGGGAACGGGTGCATGATATTCGAGAGCTGCCTGTGCACGGGTGATCACGGGCTAAGCCACGGAATGGTCGTGGATTAAGGAGCTCTGATCGATCAAAACGGAGCAGAACTGGATTGGGGCCGCTACCACTTCGGCCCAACGGGAAATATAGTCACACTCGATGTGACAACGAGTTACTGGGAAACGACTAGCCCGGCCAAGATAGTCGTAGACCACCGTAAAATTTTTGTGGTCAGGGCCAACAGGGGTGAGTAGGTCCTCAGACACTATAATGCAGGCGCACCCGGTGTCACGGACAAGGGACAAGGGTGGATACTCGGCAACCGTTCACGGTTCCTTTCTCGAATTTCAATCCATCAGGGTTGTTCTCATTAAAGAGCAAGTTTACCTGATAGTGCGGAACTTTGGCGGGCGAGGGAGGATCGGGAGTCTCCTGAGGCGACGGAGGAGGAGCAGGGGCGGCCAAGATTTGGTGCACTTGGTAAGACTGAGAGTTTACGAAGCGGGAGTTTTGAGGAAAGTTCGTGCGGTAATGGCCGGGAACTCCGCAGTTGTAGCAGATGATCGGGTTCTTTTGGTACGGCACAACCGGGGGAGAAGAAACGAGAGCTTAACGTCACAGTGTTCAGATGGATGGAAGTTTCTTGGCTTCGAGGGACTAGGACCTTTGGTAAATCTTGAAACCGATTTAGGAGGGGCCATAAGACCATTAAATTTAGTTTAGGGGGGCGATTGGGGAGCCTTTTTAACATCCTCAGGGTATAAATTGTGACTACCCGCGTAGAAATCGGCCTCTTCCAAGCACTCCTTGAAAGTGGCACAACGTTTATCCTTAATGAAGGCGCGAATTTCGGGAGCCCGGCAGCTAAAAGCTGATCCCTAAAGAAAGAAGTCCAGAAGGGACTCGTAGACCTGGGGAATCTAGCACGCATCCAGCCAACACTAAAGGTGTCTTTGGAGGATGTACCGTGTTTGACTGAAGGAGTTTAGTGAATTTCAGCCCAGGAACCGATGGACTGAGAATCCATTTGATTTTGGCTCATTTCCAGCTCATGCTGCCTAATTTGTTCACGATCTTTCATCTCCATTTTGTTATCACCATCTCCATCTTTAGTTTGTTCTCCTCCATCTCCATTATGTTCTTCTCCATCTCCATCTCCATCTTCAGTTTGTTCTCCATCTCCATTTTGTTCTTCTCCATCTCCATCTCCTTTTTTTTAGTTCCTCTTCCCTTTGCTCTGTCCGTTCCATCCTCTCTTCTTCCTGTACGTAATTTAGCAGGTCTTTGCCCAAAAGACCTACAATTTCACCTTGACTCAGTTAACTGAGGGAACACTGACACGCGAACGAGCTAGGACACTACCCACGAGAAACGAATACTTGAATATTCGTGAAGGCCTTGTTCACAAAAAAATATATGATACAGCTACCTACCTACCTCTGCTGTTTCTAAGCGGAAAACAGGACCGGAACCCCAAGAAAATTCCCCTAGTTCCAAGTCAGGTGCTAACAAAAAAGCAAAGTGACAGCTGAACTATTTTTGTGTATTGGAATTAGCCCCAACCAGTGAGGTAATTCCATTTAACGATCGCTACCGAGTGATCTTTCTGACTTCTCTCGTCAACTCCAGTCGAAGCCCTCTTTGTCCCCCCCCTCGTTTTCGGGTGGCCGAAATACTCTCCCCTGGACCGGACGTTACCACCCCCACCCCCTTTTTTGGAGAACCGTCATCACTTTAACATCCTGCTCAGAAGCTTCGAGCGGCCTCGTCTCACGTGCAGAAGACATCCGTGAAGCCTTACCCTGACGTCTCAACCGGAATCTTCTGTAAGCCAACCCCTCTTCCCCTCCAGTAACTCATTTTCGTTAATTCCCCCCATTTGAATAATCTCCTCCCGTAACACCTTAAGTTTTAACTTCATAGTCTGATTCATAACTACAATTCCCCCCCCTTCCTTCGTCCATCTGATGTAATTTTCCCCTTTTATTCTCTGATGTAATTTGTTCCCATCATTTCTCTCATTATTTTTATGTAAATAAAATTATATTTTCGTACATGCCTCTTTAAATAACCTTGAGCTTTGCCATTGCCCATAATATACCTGACCTCGTTGCACTTTTATCTAGTTGTTTCGCCCGTCGATCGAAACTCGTGGCGTTCCGTCCCTTTTTTAGGTTCGACTTGAAGTTATCGGTCCCTTCCCCCATAGATATAATATGGTATTGATATAATATAATGTCATACCGCGACAAAGAGGCTTCAGGTTTATAGATGGGAATAACAGTCCTATGAGACAAACCTAAGTGCTTTGCGATCTTGCATTTGAGTTGTAAGCCAGTTTGGCCTACATAACGACTGTTGCAGGTCATACATGTATAATTGTAAATTATACAGGATCACGAGCCCAAAAGGATTGGCTCCTTATGGAGAAAAAAAGGAATTTAACGATATAGAGTTGGAATTTATACAAATGAATTGAAATTGAGGGAAATGGTTGTTGAGGGTAGAGAGAAGGAGTTTGTTAAACTTGGATGTCTATTGCTCAAGATAGGGAAGTCTAATGAAAACCTTCTGTTTATAAACAGTAGTAAGAAAGGGTCGAGGATAATATATTTTGGAGAGAAATTTGGATACTAACTGGTTGAAGATGAAATCGGGATAATAATTAAATTTGAAGAAATCCCTTAAATAAGTCAGTTCTTCATGAAAGGATATCCAGTTAGAGCATATATGGTAGGCTCTGAAAATTCGGCTTTTAATACTGGATAATTTAAACTGACTGGGAGAGTACTAAAAAAGTGTACCAATCTACTGGTGGTAGGTTTTCTGTAAATGGATGTATTATAAGACGAACCTGTTCAGACAACGTTTACATCCAAGAACGAGATTTTGTTGACCTTTTCTGTTGTCATAGAAAACCTTATGTTAGGATGTTGTTGGTTAATACGAGTATAATTGAGAAATAAGGGTGCATAATCACTGTGCTTAAAAATTAAAAAACAGCCATCTATAAGTATTTTGAAGACAATAGGCCTGAATTCTAGAGGACAATTGCCAGCCACCGAGTTTTGTGGTGGCACAAAAAGCTATTAGCAAAGGAAGGACACAGTGGGGAAACCATAGCCATGCCTTGGTGTTCTAAATAGAGCTCGTTGTAAAAAAGAAAAATGATATCACCCAGAGCTAGCTTTAAAAGCTTGATGAAAAGTTGCTTAGTTAAATCTAATATTTCACTCGTATTATGAAAAAGAGTATCTGAAATAATATTAATGGTTTCCTGTACCGGAACATTAGTAAATAATGAATCCACATCGATTGTAGCCATAAAAGAAGAACTCCCCAAACGGAGATCACCAATATATTTTGAAAAATCGAAAGAGTCACGTAAGGTGAAGTAATTGTGTGTCAAAGGATCAATAAGCGGATCACAAAATTTAACTAAATTGTAGCTTGGAGTATTGACTGCAAATAAGATAGGGTGGAGAGGTATTTCATTTTTATGAGTATTAGGTAAACTATAGATGACCCCAGGGGATGAACTAGAAACATAAAGCTTATGATAAACATTATTTAAAATATTTCGTTTAGTAAGAGAACGTAGAAAACTATTAATTCTATCTTCAATTTTCAGAATATACCTAAACGGATCAGGTGGAGAGGACAGTGAAAAGTTTAAAACTGAAAACAAGATTGGAAACTTTGAAACTGTCCCACTTGTAGTAGAACTTATTAGCCAAGCCTTTGATCTCATTAATCAAATTGGGAGTTGATTTAAATTATGGAAGAGTATTAAGCTGGTGTAAGGAAGAGTCGATGCATCTTAGAATTGATTCATACATCTTTCTGACTTCATTAAGAGGAATCTTGAGCCATTCTTTTGCAATACCTGCTTTAGCTGTTTCAGACACGACTATGGAGGCTAACGACTTCTAACTTGTCACTCCAAGACGCACCACAAATAATCAATAATATTAAAATCTGGAGTTTGTGGGGGCCACTTCATGTGTTGTAGCTCACTCCTATGCTCTTCATACCAATTCTTAACCAAATGAGTGGTGTGTATTGGGGCATTGATATCGTGGAAAAAGCACTTACCATCAGGATTAATGTCTGGATCATGGGATTGGCTTGATCTTCCAAAATATTTAGATATTCGTTGCTGTTGATCCTACCATGCAGGGCAACGATTGGCCTAAGAGTACTCCAATATATGGCTGCCCAAACCATCACTGACCTGCCTCCGTGCTTCAATGTAGGAAGAAGGCAGTCAGAATTAAAAACCTCATTGGGCTGCCTCCACATATAAACTCGCCCTACAGTAGGGAAAAGAGAAAAATTGGACTCGTCGGAGATTAATACGTGCTTCGATTGGTCTGTTGACCAGCCATTGTGATGAGAAAGCAGAGGTTTCTTTATGACGGATTTTCCATGATACCTGGCTTTATTGGTCTCAAGGCGAACAGTTTGGGTCGAAAATGGGCCAGTGAGAGGTTGATTCAAATCTGCAGTCACTTTAGGAGCAGTTGTTTGGGGATTTTTGATCACAATGCGTTTCACCACTCTTTGGTCTCTTTCAGCGAGCTTCAAAGTCCTACCGGAATTACTCCTCCTGCTGGAGGCATTGTCCTGCTTCTTGAATTCTGTCATGGTCTTTGATATGGTAGCTCCCGAAAAACCAAGGAGTTCAGCTGTTCTGGTGATGGAAGCTCCTACAATTCGAGCTCCAACAATTTGCCTTTTTTCGAACTCAGTGAGGTCACGCATCTTAGCATCTCTACCACGATCTGAAAAAGAAATAGAAATGATAATTAAAGTTGATAAATAAAACTGTATCTACAATAAAAACAAAAAACTCACAATGAAATTTGGATGGATATTCGTAATATAATGCCTCATTGAAATATTGGTTTTAAATTTCTACTGGTCCAATTATTTTGTCCAACTACTATATATATATATATATATATATATATAGGCTGGTCCAATTTCCATGACTTTTCAATTTGTTTTGTCCTAATCCATAACTCTTACCCATTTCCTGAAAAAATTATTTGGTATCATTTTTATTACGACTCTTCAATATTTAGGGGTAGCTCAAGGCACCTGAAATTTCATATATGACGTTTTTTTATATTGACGATTTATTCATGTATATCTACTGGTACAAAAATATTCACTTGTTACTAACCGTAATAATGTATTTTTTTATGATTTCTCTTACAACTAGAGATAAAAATATATTTTTTATTTGTGTGATTTAAATCTATAAAAATATAAATCTATAAAAATATAATATACAGGATGTCAAAAATGCGAGAGTACTACCTTGTTAGGACACAAGATTCCATCAAAGTAAGCAAATTGCCATCAAATAAAAAGGTTCTAGGAGTCTTCCTCCACCATCACCAAAACCTGATGGATTGCAGCATAAGTGGCGAAGCTGTATTGGAGGAAGTATTGACATACTTGGATAAGGCGAGGACTCCAACAAAAAAGACAGACCACGTGGAGACAAAAGTACTTGGACTGTACAAAACATGGACTGCAATAAAAAATAACCATAAGAGAATAACAGATACCCAGAAGAGGAAGGAGGAAAAAATCAAGGACGATATGGAAAACCTATCTGACATCGCTCATCAAGATGCACGGATCCTCTTGAAAAATGAGCAGGACAAGCAGTTCTTCCTCATATAATGACAGACAGAACGGTGTGATTGTATGGCAGGCACTGACGTAACTTTGGCCAGGAAGGTGGAAGCAGCAAAGAATAAGATTGAAGCACATGAAAGGAAGAGAGATAGAACCAAGATGGAACAAGAGGCATCGATAAGCCGTGTCGAATTAAAGTCAATCACCGACAGCTCTTCTTCTTCTAAAGTCTCTGATCCTCTAAAGAAAAAGAGTGTCCAAAATATAATGACCCCTGGCCTAATTGTTGCTCTGGATCGCTCGAAGACTTCAAACCGAATGGCACCATATATTTTTGAAGAAACAGCAAATCACCTCCGACATAACCCTGCTGAACAGTTCTTCATCAGTCATTCATCCATCAAAAGGTACAGAGAACGATATCGAGAGCAGAAATGGAGATAACTTAAAGAGAGCTTCAATGGTACTCGATGTGTCGTCCACTTAGATAGAAACTTTTGCCGTCTCTCATAGACTCGACAGAAACAATTGATCGATTACCGGTTCTGGTAACGTACAACTCAAGCGGAGAAACTCAACTTCTAGGTGTTCCAAAGTTGCTGTCTGGAACCGAAGATCAACAGGCCAGTGTTGTATAAGATATTCTCCACGAGTGAGAACTACATGAAGCTGTGACTGGCCTTAGCTTTGACACCACTGCTGTGAACACTGAGGGACACAATGGAGCCTGCATTCTCATAAAACAGAAGCTTAATCGTAATCTTTTCCATCTGGCATGCAGGCGTCACATCCTGGAGCTAATGTTGGGCGCCGTGTTTGCAGTTGCTGCCCATTCTGCATCCTCAGGACCTGTTCCAAAGTTGCTGTCTGGAACCGGATATCAACAGGCCAGTGCTCTATAAGATCTTCTCCAGGAGTGGGAACTACATGAAGCTGTGACTGGCCTTAGCTTTAACACCACTGCTGTGAACACTGGGAGACACAATGGAGCCTGCATTCTCATAAAACAGAAGCTTGATCGTGATCTTTTCCATCTGGCATGCAGGCGTCACATCCTGGAGCTAATGTTGGGCACTGTGTTTGCAGTTGCTGCCCATTCTGCATCCTCAGGACCTGATATAAAGCTATTTAATTAAGTCATTCCAGAAACAATGGAACTTTCTGGACAAAAGTGAATTTGAGCCCGGTTGGAACTGTGAAGAAATTCAATTATTGCTTCAAAACGATCGTGAAGAGCTCCTTGATTTTAACCACAACTAACTGTCAATAAATCATTTCCGAGATAACTACAAGGAGTTTTTGGAATTAGCCATTATTTTTATTGGAGGAACAGTCCCTGAATTCTTCTTCAAGCGACCGGGAGCCATGTACCACGCTCGCTGGACGGCAAAGATCTTAAGATCTAGATGTTTCGTAATCAGCTCCAGGAACTCACCAAAAGGGATGCTGAACTTGCTAAAAATGTAAGCATTTTATCTGTTTAAGTTTACATGAAGCCCTGGATCACAGCTTCTGATGCAACATCTTCCGCATCCTGGAAGCTCTTGGACCAGCTCCAAGTGAGCTTTTCATTCTTGGAGGAGGATCAACAGTCATGGAAACTCAATGAGTGATAATGCAGTTCTAAGAAAATTGTTCAGAACCTGCTTACTGTCAACGACCACGCCGAGAGAGAGGTTGCTCTTATCAAAGAGTTTAACTGCCAGCACACCACGAGGGAGAACCAGCTTTAGTTTCTTCTGAGGGTTGTGGATCAGCATCGGCAGGACCTCCCAACATCCTCAAAGGCTCATATGACATCTGGGTAACAATGAGTGGAGTGGCATTCGTGAAAACCACACCTTGATTGGCTAATACCCAGACAGACGTTTTGTCTGGGGTTGACCCAGAGCCAGTCAGGGCATAGGAACTTCATGTGTCTTGTGTCTTGAGCTACGTCTAAATATACTTTGATTGGTCTAAAATTTGACTCACAGTAGTTTCTTATGTATAGGTCTAAAATAAGCATTTGGGCGAGAAAACAACCGCAACTTGAGTATGGTTTACTAAGTTGTGGTTTTTACAGAACATAAAGAGGAACTGACGAATTATCTGAATTAAGAATTGGTTTTAAAGCTTTAATATATAATGATTATGCGATCATGAGTGTGGTCGGACATTTATTACTGGCTTTGATTTTAAAGTTATTTATTGTTATTGACGTTTCACAATTTATTATGTGGACTCTTATAGGCGAATGTTCTTTTTCGAGAGAATAGACCCTATCCTATGGCTAATTCCCATATGCGAGGAATAACAAGCCGATATATGAAGCCGAGAAACAACCTGGACAAATAAATTTGTAGACAACAACCCTGTGCAAACAATCTGGTACTCGATCCTTGACAGGGAAAATGACAATAGGACATTCCCCCAGACCTCAGCAAGTTTCTCCCAATGCTCACGTGAGAACTTCAACCTTGCTGCTCTGTGTCTCTTCAGCAGCAGCCGAAGTGTCTTCCTTGGCCTGCGTGACTTAAAATAATGCCGGTTCAGTTCATTACTGATATTTTGCTTTGTGACCGACATTCCTGCCGCCAGTAGGTCATCTTGAATTTCCTTACGGGTCGTCATAGGGGTAACTCTAACCTTCCTGAGTATTACACGAGAAGCTTTGGGAGAAATCTTCCGTGGAGCATCTGAACGTTGAAGGTTGTCGATGGTTCCCACTTTTTTTTCCCCTTCAGAATGATAGAGCCAATGTTGCTGAAATGTATTATCACCTGCTTGGATATCTTCTGGTAGCTCAGCGCTTCAGTATGGAGCCTCAGGGTCGTGTTTTTCTGGTCATTGGAGAGTTCTTTATTCTTCACCATGATAACGTATTTACTTCGGGAACGTCGACTATTGAATAGCATTCCAATCTTTCCTGAGCTCATGTTGACTGCTGTACATATTACTGGAACCCTCTAGAAGCTTCTTTGCACCGTCACAGCTAAAAGTATGTTCCCATGTGCTTTTCAAGTGAATTTCGTTAGGGTTACGAATACTTTTTTCACCCATTTTTTCCTTAATTTCAATTTTACTGAATATCAGTTCTGTTTATGCCTTTTTGCACACAACTTTTAACTTTACATTAATATACATCTATTGTGTAAATTTCATGAAGTTTTAATGTGTTGGAAGTCTATTAAAATTAAATTTTAAAGGTGTACGAATACTTATTTAACTCTACTGTATATATATACATATATATATATATATATATATATATATATATATATATATATATATATATATATATATATATATATATATATATATATTATATATATATATATATTATATATATATATATATATATATATATATATATATATATATATATATATATATATTTATATATATATATATATATAATTTTACCTTGCACAACAGAGCTCTTGGTGGTTAATCATTAAATACATTCCTAGGCCTATTTTTCTCACCAATAGCAAATCAATCATACTCGTACTCACGCTTTATCGCTCCACCTCATGTGTATTTATACACTCCCTTTGCTAACCTCTTGTTTCTCTGAACAAAGAAACTTACCATCCAGGTGAACAAAAAAAGTGGTTCTCAAACTTTTTGTTATCGTCACCCCCCACTAGAGCTGTCATAGATCACCATCACCCATAGCCCCATTCATCTTCACTTATGTGAAGCTGAAAGAAAGAAAAATAGTGTAATGTTTAAATTTTAATGTATTTATATGTACTAAATTAATTTCACACAAGAAATAACGAATTCAGACTTCAGACATTATTTCTTTGACACAAAAGATTATTGTTCCTTCATTACAAATTGGAATTACAACATGATTTGGGGGAAAATTAATAGAAAATAGAGAAATTATGACTGAATTATTAATGAGAATCGTGGTACTGTTTGTCCTTTACTAACAATGTCTACAAGGGGCTATAGAAACCAGTACCAGTGCACATCGCAAATCAGCATCTAACTCTTTCAGCTGGTTCCTGGTTTGGGTTTTAATACAAACTAAAGCCGAGAAAACTGCTTAACAACGATAGGTTGCGGCAAAAAGGCGGAGCAGATTAAAGCTCTCTGTTAGAGAATAGGATATTTCTTCTCCAGTTTGGACCCAAAATTAGTTAACTCTTCTGAAAATTCACTTCCAGAGTTGTATCTTCTCTTAATGCAGGTAATTCGACTGTTTCTGTTATGTCACTGTCCTCGATCATCTCTTCATCAACCGTAAATGGTTTAGTTACCCAAACTTCCTTGCCTCGCCTATCAAGGTCTGGAAAGTAACTGCCCATTGTTTAAGTCATTACTCTAGGATGCTCTTCAGTAAAATCAACAAAGGAGCATTCTTCTCTTATACTGGTTATTAGTGTTGTGAGTTCTGAAAAGTCTGTCGTGTCATTAACTTGATCATAACGCTGATAAAGCTGAATTTTTCTTTGAAAAGCAGCAACTTCTTTGGGAGGCGGGGGGTGCTTAAAACGTATAAACCATTTCCCTAAAGTGATAAGTTCAGGGAGTTTCTATCTCCAAAGAAATCTGCAAGGTAGGTAACTTTCAGCATAAACTTTTCATTTTATCAAGTAAATTAACTGCTTTGTCAGTTTTTTCCTCTCAAGGAAAAAAGTTATTTCGTCTTTTATCTCAAGAAAGGGATGCCAAACCTTACTCCGAGATAACCATCTCACTTAATATGAAATAAAAGCAGAGTGCGACTTGCTCCAATCTCTTGACAAAAGGTTTTGAATATTCTTGAGTTTACAGTACATACTCTTTAATGCGTGGCGGTGAATCATACATTGTGTGAACTGACCGTGCGGAGCGATATTTCTCACACACGCTTGAAACCTTACATTCACTCCTGTTATTGAAGGTGCTCCGACTCTACGAATGTCAGCTAGTTTTGCCAATTTAATACATTTATCTTTTTAAAAAAAATGCTCCCTCTTTCAAACACATTCATGGCCCACATGAATGTAACGAGAGATTCTGTGAACAAGTATTTCTCTTTAACTGAATGCTCTTTCATATATCATTTTTGCTTGTGCGTCGGCAAACACAAGCTTTGTGACTTTTATCAGGCATAGTTTAACGAAGTCATCGCCAATAGTGTAACAGGAAGAAACTGGCAGTAGAGGTCAAGAGAAAAACATCAAAGGGGTCAGCATGTTATCTTAGATGAGGTAAGAAGAGAGGATAGTTAAAGTGGTCGGAATTTTATTGTCTCAATTTTTATCTCAGTATGTGTTTGCTACCTGGATTTTTCATCTCTGAGTATGTTTGTTATCTGGCTTTTTATATGGCGGTCTCCGCCGCGTAAGGTTGCTGTTTCATAGTATTCTTGAACGAGGCGGGCGTCCTTCAGGATATCTAACTTGCCTTGGAGACCAGGACTAATTTTAGCTGGAGCTGCTCTCGAGTCCTTGATGAGGCCCGTTTTGGGTGATTTTGTGATGGCACGAATGATTTTTCTTAAAATTCTCTGTATATTTTGGTTCTTTTGTCTTTATTTGCTTTTGTTTGTCTTTCTTACTTTTTGCTAGAAATTTATTTAGACTTTGGGGTAGATATTTGAGGACTTACTTAGACTCTTGCAAGTGGATACCCCGTGTAGAATGTTACGCCTAGTATCTTGAGGAGCAGCACTTCCAACCGTCTCCAATGGTCCCGGAAGTCTCAAACTAGTTTGAGTGAACCTTGACTTTATTGATTGTAGATATTTTCATTTTACTCTTTTTTTCGTAGTTTCTTTACAAGCTTCTTTTCATCACCTGCATAGTGCGGTGAGCAATTTGTTACCTAACTTCATTATAAAATAAAATAACAAAGACTTCATTTATACATATACATATATTTACCCAAAGACGAACATAATATACCACGAACTAACGACGTGATAAACTCTAACGAGCATAACCTTTTAACCGATATCGAATTCTTCGAAGCAGAAATAGATTTTTATATCATTAAATGGAAATCCAGTAAATCTTGGGGTCCTGATTTAATCTATCCGGCGCATTTAAAAGAAATTCGAAACGTGTTAGTGGCACCGCTAACGCACATCTTTAGAAGAAGGTGTCGTACCATTAAATTTTAAGCAAGCGAATATAACTCCTATTTTTAAAAAGGAAAAAGAGAACCTCCGACCAATTATCGACCTATAAGTTTAACATCGATCGTAGTTAAATTAATGTAATCCGTTATTCGTGATAGGGTGATCGATCATTTGGAAGCGCATAATCTTATTAATGATAGTCAACATGGCTTTAGACAGAAATTTTCAGGTTTAACTAAGCTTTTGAAATTTTATGAAAGCATGATTAAAAGCTATGACAAAAGTAGATCTTTGGACATAGTTTACTTAGGCTTCGCTGAGGAATTCGACACCGTTCCTCATAGGCGATTCCTAACTAAACCTTTCGCTTATTGAATTAGGGGAAACTTCCTACAATGGATAAAGCCGTGGTTTAGTAATCGTAAGCAAAGAATGGTTTTAAATGGTAAATTTTCAGAGTGGGAAAATGTAACTAGTGGCGTGGCCCAGGGATCTGTGTTGAGACCATTGTTGTTCCTTATTTATGTAAACGATATGGAGACTGGTCTACTTTGTAAATTATCGAAATTTGTGTACAACACAAAAAATAGGGGTAAAATATTAAATGTAAACGATAGCAAATTAATTCAACGGGATCTAGATCAAATCTTCGAATACTCTTATAAATGGAACATGAAATTCAATTTAGAGTTTTGTAGAGTTTTGCACGTAGATCGAAATAACCCAAGTTTTAACTAGAAAATGGGTGGTAAAAATCTTATCTCCGTGGAGGAAGAAAAAGATTCAGGGTTGCGGGTTTCAAAGGATCTTAAGTTTAACAAACTGTGACGAAGCGTGTAAGAAGGTGAAACGAATGCTTAAATTTATTGCGAGAAATTTTCACTACAAACAACAAGATATAATCTTACCTTTATATAAAAGTTTAATAAGACCACACCTGGAATAAGCAATACAATTGTTGTCACCTCATACACAGGTAAACCTTAATAAATTTGGAAGAATTCAACTACGGGCAACTAATTAATTCTATCGATTAGAAATTAGTCATATATCGAAAGAGATTAAATATATTCAAACTAAAAACTCTCGAAACTAAGCGTTGCGAGGTGAGCTTATCGAAATATTCAAAATTTAAAATAAATTTGAAAACGTAAATTATGAAAACAAAATTAAGTACGACCTTTGGTATCACACGTAACAACGGTCTTAAACTGAAAGGATGACGGAGGTTTCAAACGAACAGAGCTAAAAAAAAATTCACCTTTAAAATAATCGATAAATGGAAGGCACTCTCCGTGGAGGTAGTAAGTGCTAGTAGTGAGAATAGTTGTAAAAACCAAATTGAAGTTATTTTACAAATAATGAGATTGTTTAAATGCGAAGCCCTCTTGTGGATTGAATGTCGCGTGAGTGAGCATCGTGGTGACAAGGTCCAAAAGAGGTCTACTAGTATATTAGTATAGAATAGGACTAACCTTTGAGTGAACTAAGTAGTCCTTGCTAGCTCCCTGTAACTATGTAACTACTCTTTATTATTTTATTCATCGAAACAACGATCTCCAGTCGGCGTCGGAACTTGCTGCAGACCTTCTAGACCGCTCCGTTGTTTAATGGTGACAACTGTGTTGATCCTGGACCTATGAAAGCTTCACCTTGGTGGCGCATGGAGAATTGTGTGTTTTTCTCTCTCTCCTTCTCAACCAAGTCCCACACATAATGGTCCAGGGGGTTGAAGTCTGGGTAGTTGGTAGGCCAGATGTTCTGGATGATGTGGTAAAAGGAACTGTCTGATAGCCATGGTATCAGGAAGAGTCCTGATACCATACGTACGGCCCTCCAATGGCCACCACCTGGATCCAAAGTAAGACCAACTCTTCAATTCACCTGATGTAGCTCTCCTGGAATATAAAAGGGGAGAGAATGTGACCCTCGCTACAGACCACCCCAAACGCCATGATTTTGACGAGGAACTTGGTCTTCATGACTCTTGAGGGGCCACAGCAACACAGTGGTTGTTTTTCAAGTTCCCCACATGGTCATGGCATAAATTCTTCTCGTCTGAGCAGAACAAAAGCATGTTCGGTTTGAGAAGAGTGTTTCAGTTTGTTCCTAAGCTTCACGGAGCGTTCCTTGCCTTGCCCTTTATCTTCTGCTACAGAAGCTGGAATTGTTATATTACATTAATAGTTATGTGTGAGGGAATTCAACGTAGAATCTCCTGTTCAGAACGGAACCTCCATGCGCTGTAAAAGGCTCGGTTAGGCTTAAATGGGTAAGCCTACCCCTTCCCCCCCCCCTTCCACAAGCGGTAGCCTCGAACAGCGTCCACCACGATTCACCTTTACGCGGGCTAGAATAGCCTCTGCAAGATGATTCGAGGCCATTCGAGAGTAGAGCTGTTTTCCCCTCCCCCCCCTCCCCCCCGGGGGAGACCCTCGTACATAAATAATACTCGACTCCCATAAGGAGAAACAGAGTTGAGAAGTCTCGCCCGGACCCCTAGAAAATTCCCCTAGTTCCAAGTCAGGTGCTAATAACAAAGCAAAGTGACAGCTGAACTATTTTTGTGTATTGGAATTAGCCCCAGCACGTGAGGTAATTCCATTTTAACGATCGCTACCGAGTGATTTTTCCGACTTGTCTCGTCAACTGCTGTCGAGGCCCTCTTCGTTTGCCCCTCGTTCTCGGGTGGCTGAAATACTCTCCCCTGGACTGGACATTACCGCCCCCTCCCTTTTTTGGAGAACCGTCATCACTTTAACATCCCGCTCAGAAGCTTTGAGCGGCCTCGTCTCACGGGCAGAAGACATCCATGAAGCCTTACCCTGACGTCTCACCCGGAGTCTTCTGCAAGCCAACCCCTTTCCCCCTCCAGTAACCCATTTGAATAGTCTCCTCCCGTAACACCTTAAGTTTTAACTTCATAGTCTGATTCATAACTACAATTCCCCCCCCTTCGTTTATCTGATGCAATTTTCCCCTTTTATTCTTTGATTTAATTTTTGCCCATCATTTCTCTCATTATTTTTATGTAAATAAAATTATATTTTCGTACATGCCTCTTTAAATAACCTTGAGCTTTGCAATTGCCCATAATATACCTGACCTCGTTGCACTCTTATCCAGTTGTTTCGCCCGTCGATCGAAACTCGTGGCGTTCCCTCCCTTTTGTCGGTTCGCCTTAAAGTTTTCGGTCCCTCCCTCCATAGATATAATATAGTATTGATATAATATAATGTCATACCACGACATTCTGAAACACTGGATAGTACTTGGTGATAGAATAATTTCATCGCTAAGTGTATATATATGTATATATATATATATATATATATATATATATATATATATATATATATATATATATATATATATATATATATATATATATATATATATATATAGGCTTAGAGGTAAATAATCAGGTATTGCAAATGCCCTTGTCAGTTACCTCTATGATGTTATTTTAAAAAGAAAAAAATTTGCCGCTATCGGCAAAGTGCAAGTAGGCTGCCTCTAGTGTAGTTGGTGTGACTGAGTGCAGTTGTGGGGATTACGGTCCTCTTGAGAGCGATTTTTATCATGATTGAGAGATGTTCGAAAGATAGTTCGCTGTTTTTCCAAGTTGTTTTATAAGTTAGATTTGGTTAGCAGACTATTAACTAATATTCTTTTTTATTTGTACCATCTCGTCTCATTTTTCTCTTTTATGTCAATACCAAAAAATAATCTTAATTTTGATCCTGCTTTGCACCTACACATTGATCATATTTTTCTAGTGTACTTTGTATTTTCTTTTATAACAAAAGTACTCTTTTGTGTGGTCTAATTTAAATGAATAAAAATGCCTCTCATACCCATCGCATTGAAATTCTTTGAGATAGGGAACCTTGTGAACTATTATCCATTTTACATCCACCCCCTCATCAGTAACTGATCGACCTAACAAAATAAAGGAAAAGGACATACGATAGAAGAAAATAGCTCATCAGGTCGGTAGTAAGAAGGATAAATTCTGACGAGGCCAGTAGACTTCAACACAAAATGTTGGAGTTGGAGGTATCATTTCAGAATTCTCAGATACCAATTCGTACCAGGAATTGCCTAGAGGCCTAAATGAAGGACATTTAGTGTATCTGATGACTTCCCTGATAGTTAGGGTAAAACAAAAAAACAAATTTGTGCTCAAGGTTAACAAAAACAACATGAAACAACATTGATTTATTGTAAAAAATATCTACACGAAAGATTACAGATGAAAATAGTTTTACATACAAAACAAGGCAGCTTTAACATTACTAAGTACTTTATTGCACATTTAGTATATTTACAGACAATTGAAATACTCCAAATCAGTACCTACATAAAGCTGGAGTCATTCAGGCTGAGTATGGCTCGTGGATTTTTATTTACATACAGTTGAAGGAATTGAGAGGTGCTGGATGTTAAAAAGAGGTCGAGTGGGAACATCTAAGCTGGGAAATGGCGCAGAGGGAGCCTGTGTGTATCGATTTAATGTGAGAAGGATGGATTGAAATGGAAGGAAGGATTATTCCACGAAGCAATTTTAAATTCGAAATGGTTCTATGAATATATTGCCTACACTTAACAAAAAAAATACATTTATATATAAAAATAATTTCATATATTTTTTAATATTTTTAAGAAATTAAAAAAAAATGTAGCAATTGAAAATATGCAGGCGGCTTTGCATTAGGAAGAACGTGAGTACATAGATACTTTGTAAAAACAAAACACCCCTCTCCCTGCCCCCAATCACTAAAAAATACCACTTCTACTCCCCCTTATCGACAACTACCTCACGTAAAAATGGGCCTAAAAGTTAGTTATTAACCCTGAGGTAATAAATAGTATGTACTATCTTGGAAATATAAAATACCATTATAAATTCTTTTTCTTTCAATTATTTAGCTGGCATAAAATGGACATTGTACATATATTTACATAATCTCACATACTTAAAGTTATTTGGCCAATTACAATGAACTCTTAAGCACAATGATAAATGACTGTATAATTAGAACACCAGTCCTTCGTTAATCTCAAAGGACATACGAGGTTTGCTTAGTCATTAACTGTACATATATAGTGTGATGCGAAGTCTCAAGCATTGATGGCATTATATACCCGTTTAACGTATCAGATGCTTGTCATCAGACGTTATTGAGTGTATGGCACAGGTATACCTCAAACAATTAGCAGACATTTGTGAGAATATTTACTGTAAGTGAGAAAAAAAAACAGAATCGATCCAGAACAGCCAATTAATGCGACAAAACTACAAGATTTTTAAATCTATCTATTGTCTCATGGAATGGGTCTGGTTTCAGGACTTTGATAGGAATTCTATTTTATTCACGACCGAAGTATTAATATAAAAAGGTTTAATATTTGTAAAATGGTTTCCTATGATAAATGGAATGAAATGAAAAGAAGATTGTGATTTCAATGAAGTTAAATGGATTAAGGCTTTGGAAAATGACTAATATATAGGTAATTATTTTACACGTATTCGGAGTCGGATATTACAGTGCCCCCAGAAACTATTTTTTGGGTGGTTACTATACTAGGAGAAAAAGAAGGTGGGTTTGGAGCGATATTGTGCGCTGAGGTCATACTTAAGTTATTGACCTCCTTTGCAGGAGAGCTTTGATTCGAATCTCCTTTGCTTGTGAGGGTCGAAGCCGACGATACCATCGTGGGTGCTGGAAGTTCTTCCGGGCTTGGATCTGGAAAAAGATGGTAGGGTGGTCATGTGAGTAAATCCAAGGTTCGTTCACGAGTTCACATGGTATCCTTACACACAGACACACCAACATAATAGGATAATAGTGGGAAAACTGGAACAATGTTGAGAGATAAAGTGTGAACGTGAAAAAAAAGAATCAAGATAAGGAGATGTCAAACGAGGTGAATTCGCTACGAAATTGTCTCTAAGCCTGGGAGGAAGATATAGTGAAAGCTTTTTAACTATAGGAACCATAAAACTCTGGTAGTTAGGTTAGATCCTGTGACCTTGTGTAGAGTAGGGACTCTCGCGCTATTTTTAGTCTGTCCCTCAGTTTTTTTCTTCATCTGGAAGTGTAATCACTTTATATGCGAAAAGTATTTTATCATCATCATCATCATCATCATCACTAACTATAATTTAAGAAGGGGATTTTTTTGAGTATTTAAATAATAATTTCATCTTAGTTTGGTTATGACTTATGTTTTTTATCAAAGTTATTTCTAATAATTCTTTTATAATATCAAAAAATAAAATGGTGAAGTTCAGAAATAAATATAACTATCGAAATTTGGGGAATTTTTAAAATTTAAAGAATTACAAATGGTGAAGTTCAGGAAATTTATTTTTAAATATCTTCTATTCTATTCTATAACTATATTTTAGCAACGTGATAATTTGATAGGGTGGAAATTTAGTTTATTGTTCCTTTTTAAAATTATTAAAATTGACGAAGTTCAGAAAATTTTTAAAAATTTAACCATGGCTGCTTTTTTTTAGATTTAAAATTTAAATCTTAGTAGCGAAGCGCGAGCAACCCACGTAGGGAGGGGGATGAGGTGGTGAAGCCATTGCCTGGTTTAGCTATATATTTCTGATGTGAACAACTATGCAGTTTTACAATTTGTTCTACGTTTGGATGTGGTCAAAAATCTATGATTGTGATTTATTACAGAATTACTAACCAGCAAACAACCTAAGATCGACGCGAAGCTAGATAAGAAGTAAGAGAAGGGTTGAATTCAGCGATGAAAGTCAAGTAGAAGGAAGAGAGAATATGGATAAAAGAATAATTCCACTAATTCTGTTTCTCTAGTCATATTTTTAGGTAAAATTTATCTATTTTACTCTTAAACACTCTGAATTTACTGTAGTGCTTTTAGAGACATTCCCAGGTAAGGAATTCCAAAATAGTATTATTTTATAAGAAAGGAAATAATTTACTACCTATAAACCACGATTTCTAGTAATAATTTCAATCTCTAAAATCTGCTTCCGTTTCCCAGGACCAAAATGAACCCTTGGTACATCTACCTTGATAGAAAGAAAAGAGGTCCTCATGTCCTTAAAGAGTAAAAATAAGTCCAGACCTTGGATGGCATCTGCCACGCATCTATAAGGAACTAAATGATAACTGCACACGTTCGCAAGACAGCGATAACGTCCTGGGAGCTCATTCTCTAGTATTATAATTCCATGAGTACATTACTCTCTAAATTATTTCATACTCTTTTATTTTCATTTTAAAAGTGTCGTTTCCTAACGATTAGTATAAAGGAAGAAAGGAGTTACAGGGAATAGTATTACCTCAAAAGACAATATTGTCCATACCGAGGAGGTACTGACCCTATCCTATAGCTTTAGAGAAAGTATAGTAAAGTTGAAGGCTCTCCCCACCCACCTCGCCCACCCGAATCATTCGGGCATGGAAAATTGGAAAACACACCTGGTGTGTGGAATAAAAGTACACACTCAGGAATTATAGAAACCTATCTCTATATTAATTTTCACCTTAATTTTATAATTTTTTATTATATTTAGTAACAACTATTATTTTTAACAGGAGTTTGTAATTCCCTCGAAAGGGAAGGGGGTTAGGGAAAATATATGGTAAATAGTGGTCAGTTACGAGATTGAAGAGTAGAATCAGCGTTGAAACAAACCTTCAACTAAGTTATGCAGGTATCTTTTTTGACTTTGTGGAGTTAAGGTTTCTTGCATTTGAGACTGCATCATCTGCATAGGGCTGGCAGATTTAAACCTCGTGGAATAGGGGTTTTCCTGCTGACTGTAACGTCGGCGATCACTGTATGTACTCTCCATGCTGACCCGACTTCCTCGGGAGTCCGAGCGGACCAGGTAATTCTCGGGTGGGTAATCGAGTCGGCCCTCATTCGGAGGTGAGTATCGATTGGTGTGTGGGGATACTCTCTCCTTTGAATAAACAGCCTCGCCTCCAGAATAGATCCTCCCTTTGCCCTCGGAGTAGAGAGGCACGGCGTCTGGGGAAAGAGCCGGGGAGTATCGACGGGAGTTAGGCGAGTAACTTTTTGTATTGGGAGAATAGCGTCTGGGATCAATTGTGGTGAATTTCTTCACTTCGGGCGTGAACCTGTGTTTGGTTGATGGGGAGTAGGTTCCGTATTGTTTGTCAGGCGGGGAATACCGATTCTGCAAATTAAATGGAAGAAATTAGAGTCGAAATTTTAAGTTAGGTACACCGGATTAAATAAGACTGGAGCTAAGTATATCCTCATCTTCATCATTAGTCTGATACTATGAAGATGAGGATATACTTAGCTCCAGGAAAGTCAGGTCGAACATCTTCATATTAGTTTCATTTTTTACATTTACATCAAAACTATTTTCACCAGAGAATGGAAAGTCCCCTAAGGATTATTCTTCTATATAATAAATGGCACAGGAAGATTAAGAAACTGCACCATCTTGTTTCCTTGAGTATGATATAATGCCGGTGATGAGCGCAGACCACAGTGTGAGAAATGAATTACCCGTGGTTAGCATCCCAAGTTAAACTGTAGGTTTTGCCTCAAAGAGCTTCTTAGTAAATGATAAGAATTAAACAGAAATTAAATTTCACTTTTATTTCCATCTTCCAACAACTAATTCTGCTTCATTTTTCCTAGTTCACTAGTATGGCATACGATCGACGAAGTAAAAGATAGAGGTTAGGAAAAGAAAGAGATAAATAGATAAAATTTGGCAGTACTTTTCCAAACTGCAGCAAAGTCCTGTGGAATTTGAAAAACTAAACTCGTGGTCCTACCTGTTCCATATATCTGGTCAAAGTTGGCCGAGATTCAACTCGCAAATTATCAGGTTTGTCATTCACTTCATTGTCAGAGGCCGTTGTGTTGGAAAGCCGCTCGACCCACAGAGGAGAGCCGAGATTTCCCTCTGCAAAGAAATAACAATTCATTATGAGAGTTACATAACTACATGAGGACGAGTTTTTCTGCAGAACGAGAGGATCATTATATATTTACCCCACATTTTCACCTTGCACTTTTCTCCTTACGTACCGTTTTTTTCAGAAACATTCTGTCAGAAATTCCACCCTTGGCTTTTCACTTTGTTTTTACTTTTTAACAAGCCAATAAATTTAGTATTGTTTTTAAATTATCTATTTTAAATTTCATTTACCTTGGATGGCTGTCATTTTTATATTTATTTTAGTCGGTGTTTTAAATTTGGTTTTCTTCCTTTTTAAAGTAATTAACAAGATAAACTATATTATAAAATAATAATTCAATACCACTCAAGAGATTTAGAACTCATGGACTTTTCTACAGCTCTGCGCAGTCTCAGGGTTAAATAAGGATGCCGAGAGATTAGAAAACAGACCTTTATACAGGCCCGGATGAGCAGGCGGTAATTGAGAGGACCAGTGGGTGGCGTAGATCGGTGACCTGATATTGTGGCCCATTGGGGAAGTGCCTCTGGTCAAGTGTTCCGGCACAGGAGAGTTGCGCATTCCATCTAAAACTTGATTTGTCGGCATAGATTCAACGGTAGGGTCCATCGAGATTATATTGGGCTGGTACAAAGGTTTTGGAGGTACTGAAATGGGGTACTGATTTAGAAAGTATTTTTTTCAGAAACAAAGGCTAGACCAAACACTGTATGTAGCCCCATGCCCCCCCCCACCTCTCCCACTCAGCATCATTTGAAACTGCTTTCCTCGTAGAGTTGGTGCACATCAACTCCATTAAAAAGACCTTAATCATTTCCATCTTTTTGAAAAACCGAGAATTAGGGTAATACTTCAGATTAGGGGCGCACGGTAGGTGGCGCTGATAGTAGGCTACAATGTGGGGCTATAATATATGTCTTATGACGTCAGACGGTAGCTTCAGATGTGACCAATCACGGCGTTATAGTTTCTGTTGTTTTGGGGTTTTTTAACCTTTATTTTGTATTATTTACTAAATATCTGCGCCTCTGCTCGTTTATAGTTTTTTTATAAGTTAGGTAAGGTTTCTTGATGTCTTTTATTGTTTTTTCCTTTTTTTTTTGTTTTCGTAATTTCTGTTTCGCTGCGAACGATAACAGCTTTTTACTGGCAACGTCGTATTTATAAATAGGACCCGCTGGGCAATGTTTCGGTTTTGCCATAGCTTCTTCGTGCTCTAGTAGTGCTTCTTCGTTATTCGAATTCGGGTTTATTTTACATGACCGCGAAAAACTTTGAGATTTTTTAGAGGCGCATAAACTAATCGAGAAAACTATAAAATGCACGAAATGCAGTGCGATTTTATTTTTCGGAAAATTTAATGTTTCGTTGCTATAAAATATATGTAAACGAAAACAGTAAGCAACAGCAGTGCCGTTTCAAATAATTAGCACGTAGGGGGTACATTTTTCGCGGGTTTCCATTTAAGTTTAAAAGACATTCAAATTTCATATTTTTTCGTAATTAATCGTTTTGAGTAAGTAAGTATTGTTTGTCATTAGGTTACCAGTTTTTTTTCTGCCAGTAAAAAGCTGTTGTCGTTCGCAGTGAAACAAAAAATATGAATAATAAAATAGGAAAAAAACCAGTAAATTCAAGGGGACTACTCGTGGGGGAGATATCACTGGGGGAGGACCACCCTACGCTGATCCTGAGTTTCAATCAATTTGGGGGTCTGAGGGGCACAACCCCCAGTATATACTCGTATACAGAAAAAATATAACGCCGTGATTGGTCACATCTGACGCTACCGTCTGACGTCATAAGACATATATTGTAGCCCAAAATTGTAGCCTATAAACAGCGCCACCTACCATGCGCCCCTAAAGTGAAGTGTTACCAGAGGTAGTTCTCAATCATATGAAGACTTTTGCCTCACCCTGTACATTGTTTCGACGATTTTCTTACTCAAAGATCCGATCCCTGACTCATCCAGCCCTGGGAATCAAACACAGGACTGATTTTTTAGTTCGCCGTACAAAGGGTGGGTGTGATCGTACTTTAGAAACTTGTACGAACGTTTTCCTAGAATGCATTAACGCCCTTCCAGCCCCAACACTCACAGGGAGATCTGCCTTAATTTGGTATGTGAGCAAAGAGGGAGGGTGTAACTTCCCTTCCGAGCCCTAAGCGTCCCAAGTAGTCTCCTCTTTAAATTGATTTGGCTATTAAACCTTTCACACATTTTCACTTGTAAAAAACTCACCAATTTCTTTAGGAGCCTCTACTAACGAACTTTCTGGCAAAGATTTCCTCGTTGGTTTTCGCTTCTTAGTTTGAAGGAAACAATAATAAATGTCCCATCGTTTATTCTTCTATTTCCAGGTCAGCTCTGACCCCTAGTCCTAGTATTTCGATTCATTCAACTTTGCCTTCCCTTCTCTCTCCTATTTCTTATCCCCCAATGAACTATTTGCTCCCCAACACTCCGCAGTCACGTCTTACAAACTCGCTATTTGCTCTCCCAAAATCTGCAGTCACAAGCTTTACAACCTCGACACTTGCTCCCAATACCCTGCAGTCACGTGTTACAACCTTGCTACCTGCTCTCAAAACCCTGCAGTCACGTCTGACCTCAGTACTTGCTCTCAACACCCTGTAGTTACGTCTTACAACCTAGCTACTTTCTCACAGCACCTTGCAGTCTCGTCTTACAATCTCGCTATTTGCTCTCAAAAAACTCGCATTCACGTCTGACAGCATTGCTACTTGCTCCCAACACCCCACAGTCACATTTTACAACCTCGTTACTTGCTACCCAAAACCCCGCACTCAGATCTTAGAACCTTGCCACTTGCTCTCAATAGCCTGCACTTATGTTTTATAGCCTCGTTACTTGTCCCCCCCCCAAAAAAAAAACCCCGCAGTCACGTCTTACAATATCGCTACTTGCTCCTAACACGCCACAGTCTCACGCCATATAACCTCGCTAATTGCTACCCCGAGAACGCATTCACATCTTAAAAATTCCCTACTTGCTTCCAACACCCTACACTCACAACTTACAACCCCGCTACTTGGTCACAAAATCCTGCACTTGCCGCTTACAACCTCGTTATTTACTCTCCTAGAAAAACGCAGTCATGTCTTATAACCTCGTCCTATAAAGTGGAGTCAGCGCTCGCCAACGCATCTAAACCTGCCCCCCCCCACCCCATTTAAGCCTATTGCGTGTCACGTTCGTAGGATAAGCCTTCAAAGACGCGGCTTCCCAGACCCGCGATCCCTTATTCGACCTTAGGTCACCTTTTCCGATACCACCGGAGGACGTTATGGGCATTCTATCTACCACACATCCAGGTATACGAAAGAATTAATCCTTTCTGTAATTGTTTCTTCTACTTCCCAGAGTAGATCCTGGGTTGGGATTAAATAATGGCCGGTACCTACTACTTAGAAGAGTCTTACCCACAAATGATCTTCAGTTACAGATGGATTTGAAGTAATTATTCCTATAAAAGATAATCTGTAGCCCCCACCATCCCTACGAAGGGCTAATTCGACAGTAAAAATGATGGCTGGCTTTGTGACCGATAGGACATAAAGGATTTGGAGGGCGTTGATCCCACTTCGGGGGAATGCGATTACTGACGAGGATAAGTGATGCCCCCTGAGCCTCGAGAGTAGAACACGATAAGAAATTCTTGGTAGATAAGTTCTTAGGGCACCGAATCGGAGTCGGATATGAACCGCTTCATCGTCGTTTCTAGCGCCCGTTTCTGACTGCAGATATTACAGCCTGGGGGAAATAGTTATGGGGGAGAAAGACTGGAATGAAGAATGAGGGATTTACCTGGTGGGGGATTTGGCCGACGGTCGTGCACACGTAGGGTACCATTGTGAGTGGTAGTGTCATCCTCGTCGCTTGAGTGAGAGGACGCAAGCTCTAAGGATCTTCTGTCAAGGCTTAGCTCACTTTCGCTCTCGCTTTCGTGCCGTTTTCGTCCTGGATCGGAGGGATGGAATGTTTTATATTCAAAATCAAAGTGTGTTTGTTTATTTTAATTTTATGATTCCCATCTGCGGTCACCAACGAGGGCACAGCAATCTGAAAAATCTACCCACCCTGTAGGGCAAGCTAAAAAGGGTTGTAGAGTGGTCCCGTCTCTTGCAACATAACAAATACAAGCTTGGGGGCACCAAGTAGGCCCCATCTCCCTCAAGATCCCCTAATGCAAAAGGAAAATAAAAACTTTCTACATCATCCCCTCGACTGAGCACTCGTTGGTATTATTTAGGGGGTTATAGCCGAAATTTACCATTGGAGTCCAATGAGCCATTGGAGGAAAACACAGGTCCTGTCAGCAAAGAATCAGAATAATAATCCAATTGAGTGAGGCAGACTTCGAAAAGGTGTGCTGCACATGCCACCAATCAAACACGGAATTATTTGGAAGCCCTCGATTGAGAAAGATGAGTGAGAGAAATTTGGAGAAATATCGAAAAGAAGGCGGAAACGGATGCAAACACCCACAAACAGTTCGAAAAGATCAAAGGAATAAGTTTCTCTAACCTTAGAACAACATTGAAAAGAGTTGAAACGTACAAAAAAGTAAAAGCTAGACGTTGATTCTAATTTTCTGATTTGAGAGCAAAACCACTAAATGGGGCATTAAATATAATAACCCCAACAAAATTTTAATGAATTCTAGATTTTATTTGAAATATAAAATGAACAGTTTAGAAGGAAAAAAATAATTCACATTCATGAGTAGGCTGCCAGACCTAATGTCAAAGCCTATTTGCTCTTTAATCAGACTTACATATCAATCCAATTAAGGTACTCCTAATCACCTTTTCAAGCAAAAATAAACATAAATCACTTTAAACCTGAAAATTTTCATCTTCCCAATGATAGAAATATTTTCCAGGACACTCACATCCTAGCAATTTTTTAAAAATTTTGGCATTCTTATATTAAATGGACTATAAAATAGTTCTATGTAGAGGGTGCATAATAGAAACCAGATGAGATACGAGGTTTATCTTTGGTCCTTCTTTACCCACGTTTCCCTCCTCTGGAGCCTCCTCAGAGCGACAAGCAACTAAGCCACTTCTCAGTTTTTTGTCACTAATGAAGCTCCAGAAGAACGAAGCGCCAGTAAAGAAGAACCCGTGACCAAACCTGGTTTCTCTTATCCACCCACCCAATTTGATGACGAAAACACTCATCAATATCAATTCTATGTATTTCATCTTCGACAAAGACTCCCAATTTCGTTTCCATGAAAACTAAATCCAACCCACCTCTTTTTCTATGGAAGGAGGTGGAATCGTTGTAAGCATACGGACCTTTCACTGACTTTCCCGATTTTACTGACTGAGAGTTCAAGTCAGTATTGGAGTTGTAGTTGCTGGGGGTACTGGAAGAAGGGACAACACCACCCGGTTCGCACACCCCTTCTCCTCGGCTGTAGGGAAAATAACCTCATTATGAAAAGACAAGAAAGGAGATGACGGGAATGGTGGCATTTGGTGGTAATTGTGTGGGAGGAAGACGTATGGGCTGAAAAGAATGGATACAACGACCTTGTTACGCATTTTTAGACAACGAAAACCAACGAGATCATCACCCCAAAAGTTTTTTAAAGAGGTTTTAAAAGTGGTAAAGTAAGGGTAAGTGAACGAATATGGAATTTACAAAGCCAGAGAGCTAGAGACCAGCAGAACGCGCATCACTCCCGACCCCCCTCTATAACCTACGAAACCTACCCCATTGCTGGGACTGGGGAGAGTTAAGCAACACTGCGTATAGGTAGCTGTGGGATGGGAGAACTGATTCGGGTAAGCCTGACTGTTGTGTAGTTACCCTTGGTTCGGATCCCTCGTTAAACTGTTGACTGAGACAGTCACTAAACGGTGCAAATTGGTGGTAAAACCGTACTAAATTATTACCAAAAAATTAATATAAATAAATAAAAATATTTAAAATCAATATTAGTAAATTTGAATATTTTGTTTATATTTTAATATTTTTGTTTTAACACAATTAAAAATCATTTTTAAAAAAACAATTAACTCAGACTTGGTGGAAAACTTTCGGAAACCTCAGGGTTTTGGGCAATTGTCATTCTGATTTTTATGCGAATTTCCTTATCGAGTCGGGGACTTTGTCCATGTTCGAGAATGGAACGGGTGGGGCAATTAATTAACTTACCTATAGGGAGAACTTGACGTCTTACAGGTAGACCTTGAAGTGGTAGAAGCTGTAGATATGCCAATATTGCGACGAAGGATATTAAAATCATCGTTATAGGTTAAGGCGGACCTCTGGAAAATTTGAGAAAAAGAGTTGAACTTTGTGGCAATGATGCGCACCGACTCCAGATTTTTGCTGTGAGTGGTTAGGTGATTTAAACTTATAATTTTGATTTATATAATATTAAGCATGAAAATCAAGGGGGTTTTCCAAATAACTGAGTCTTAATCGAACCGGTATGACGGTCGAAATAAAGCGAAATTTCGCTATATGGAGAAGCCAAAAAACTAGATACAACAGTGAACATTAAATTCTTGGTTTTTTTTTATTTGAATGTCGATTTTTTTGCTTAGTATATCTTTATTTTTGTGTATTTCTAAAAATACAAGGCGAAACGAACGAGGGCATATACAGAGGAGAGATTTTAAAGAGTGGATTTGTGAAGAAAGAAGTGAAAATGTGGGCAAGATATATAACTTCAGGAGACAAGTTGGTGTTTTAAGGATTGGAATGACGCGCAACATTCTCAAACCTGCTTTCCTTCTTACCCCCCCTCCTGCTATGGTACTCTAGTTCTGGAAGACAAAATGTTGGCACACTTTAAAAATTACCCCCAAAAGTACATAAATAAAATTAAGACATTAGAGTTATATCCCCCAAACCTCTTCCTATGCCTTGTAAAAGATCCACACTGTATTTGTAAACTAATAAAAATTCTTAAGAACAAAAGTATATGTATGGTAAATACTAGCATTGAATCTGTAGCTATACTCCGCACTCATTCCAATAGAGTACCCGTCACTTCTTTGTAAGCCTGTATACGTCTAAGAATACTCACCGATGTATTCCCGTTTCTGGTCACATTTACGGCTTCTTTATAGGGAACCTTCTTTCCTCTGCATTTCAGATACATGAAGTATAGTGAATCCCTCACTCTTCCATTTAGGAGGCAGTACCCCACAAGCACAAAGGCCGCCGTTAAGAACGAGAACATTGAGAAGAAATAATGGAGGACCTCTTGGTTCTCCGAGACCGACATGATTGCCAAAACCCACGTTGCACCGAGCAAGGGTAGGAAGAGAATTCCTAACCATAGGAGGGTCCTGGGGAGTAAATTAAACGACTATACAACTTGACCCGTTTTAATGGCAACAAAAGACATGAAGCGATTTTGAGGGTTGAAATCCCACACTCAAAGTCCATGACTTTTCTTCTCCCTCGCTTCTAAGCAGATACCTTTAATCAATTATATATACCTAAAACAGTTATATTTTTTAGTTGGAACAGACCTAAAACCATAAATTTATAACCTTACCTGAGATTACCAAACCCTTCGACATGTCCTTTCAGAGTAAGTGACGCTCTAATGGCGAAGATAAAAACCAACAAAATCGTCACCACAATGAAACACACAGGGCCAACCAACGCCCAAGCAACGCTTTCGTATATCGACAACCAACAGCTGTTGAAAGAATATGAAAATGAAAAAGTTTCTCTGGCAAAGTTGCATCGCTGTGTGTAGTATTTACATGAATACATTCGATAGGATAATAACAGCGTACTTACAACAATACATTTCCATACTGGTCGACTCTGACTCCAACAGAAAGACCTACAATGATTTTCGGCACGCCGTAACCACAGAAGTAATAAAATCTCATTTGTCCGTGATTCACATCTCGCATCTCCGTTAACATTCGGTAGAGATGAATTCCTTCAATCAGCAACCAAGTAAAAACACACAGCCAGAAATAGTGAAGGCCTATAGCCATTAATTTGCAGGGAAACTGAAATATAAGATGAAATTTGTTCAGAACAAGAATTTCACACTTCTACCGGAGATGGAACAAGTGCGTTGGCATAGTAATTGAAAAGTATCGAAAAGTAGTAATTTAGGAGCAAGACCAGTGAGGATGCGTAATAATTCAAGTAGCCAGCACCATGTATACTACACCTAATTTCGCTAACCTCATTTAGCAGCGCAATGACTCGAAAGATGGAAAGAGAATAAGATTTCAACTCACTTGATAAAGTCAACAATCCAATAAATAAATGGGAATAAAAAACTAGTTTGAAAATAAAAATTGGATTCCTCTTGCCATTATGGTATTTTAAGTTAATGCAATTCCTAATCTTGTGAGAGAGTTAATTGGATTGCACTCATGGATCTTATGAACGGCTAGAAAAGGCACCTAAGAACGTTAATTGGATTGCACTCATGGATCTTATTAAGGGCTAGAAAAGGATTGTGAGAGAGTTCATTGGATTGCACTCATGGATCTCATGAACGGCTAGAAAAGGATTGTGAGAGAGTTAATTGGATGTCTTTATTAGATATGGTGAGGAAATATGTTATATGGGTGTTTGTTAAGACCAGCAGTTTCTACTTGGGCAGTATGGCGTGAGTGAGAGTGAGTGGGAGTTGAATAAATACAGATTTCAGCATGCAGTGAATTTTTGGTTTCTGAAACTAAAATAAAGTACATGATAAAACATTAGCAAAAGCGTGTCTGAAAGGTCTGAAAGTGACTGATGAAAAAGCAAGGTGTTAGTATTCGATAGTGAATGTATGTAGCAAAAGCCGTAATTTCATTAAGTGGGGAAGTGGAATATGTGAATCTGTTTGGACAGTAACGGAAAGGTTAGTGGGAGCAAGGAGTATCGGACCACTTATTAATGGTAGACGTATTGACTGCGATAAAGATATGACGAAAGTATTTTAATACAATTTCATCTATTTAACTGAAATTTGTCTGGAAGATAAAGAGAGCTATTAAAGTAGATAAATGGAGTTGTTCAAGTAGATTAAAAAACTTGCCCAATTAGATAAAGTGAGCTGTTCAAGTAGATAAATGGAGCTGTTCAAGTCGATAAAGAGAGCAGTTCCAACAGTTCAAGCAGTTCAAGAAGAGAAAGGGAGTTGCTCAAGTAGATAAATGAGATGTTCAAATGGATACAGGAAACTGTTCATTTATATAGAGGAGCTGTTCAAAGGGATAAAGGGCGTCGTTCAAGTAAAAAAAGGAAACTGTTCAATTAGATAAAGGCAATTGTTCGAGTAGATAAAGGGATCTGTTCTAGTAGATAAAGGCAACTTTTCGAATAAATAAATGGAGCTGTTCAAGTATATAATAAAGAGGGTTGTTAAAGTAACTAAAATGAACTGTTCAAGTAGATAAACGGAATTGTTAACTAGATAGAGGGACCTGTTCAATCAGATAAAGAGACCTGTTCAAGTAGAAAATGGAGCTGTTCAAGTAGATAAAAAGAGCTGTTCAAGTAGATAGTATAAATAACATGCTGGGTATGAAAAGGACGAAGAAAAAGAGGAATATATGATAGAAATTACTGTATTCTCTCCTTGTGGTAGAGTGGTTGATGCATATCTAGGTGTGGACCTAGAGTTTAAAATGGTATCCTGATCACATGTCACTACAACTCATAAGGGCTGGTGCAGTGGACTCCACTCCTATAAGGTCCCCAACTGACGAACACTAACCCTATCCGAAGAACGCCTAGGACGTAAGCGAAAATGTGACGATAGAGCGTTATGGCAGAATGAAGATTTATTGAATGGTTCTAACAACATCCTTCCCTCATAGTTTGGTCTAAACAGAGATGGAGAAGAATGAAGAAAGAAGAAGCTTACAAAGAAATCGATTAAAACAAAGAATAAAACAGTAGTACTAGTAAAAATAAAAAGGTGAAAGGGAATGCTATAACGTCATCACCCCTAAGTGTTGGGGGAGAAGCGTACCTTTGAAACCAGTAAGAACAAATCTATAGAGAGTAGAAGTAGTCAAATATTTAGTCTCCTCTTGTGCTTGATCAGAGTGGTAAATCAAGAAAAGGATGGAGTGACTGTGTGCAAGAAAGAGGGATTTCGCCAGAACGACCGGAAGAAATCAGGCGAGCCGGGCGTAACTGAAGAGGTTGTATGGGGGAACGTTTCTGGACCTCTGTGTTTTTGAGGGGGCGTTGGCATGAAAAATCCTAAGGGCAGTCGAGATGATTAGTACGAAGCGGCATCAACCGGTCAATTTAGAATAGCCACTGTCATTAAAAGTGCAAAGAGGTCTAAATATAACAAGTTCAAAGGGCACCTGACATGACAAGTCGGTAGGTACAATATCATGAAAAGTACGAAGGAGCCTTGACATAACAAGATCGAAGTGTGCTCGAACGGTCAATTTCGAATGCCATCTGTCATGAAAAGTACGAAGGGTCATCGTCATGACAAGATCAAAGGGTCTTCGAGAGATCAATTTCGAATGCCACCTGTCATGACAAGATCAAAGGGTCTTCGAGAGATCAATTTCGAATGCCACCTGTCATGAAAAGTACGAAGGGTCATCGTCATGACAAGATCAAAGGGTCTTCGAGCGATCAATTTCGAATGCAACCTGTCATAACAAGATCAAAGGGTCTTCGAGAGATCAATTTCGAATGCCACCTGTCATGAAAAGTACGCAGGGTCATCGTCATGACCAGATCAAAGGGTCTTCGAGCGATCAATTTCGAATGCTGCCTGTCATGAAAAGTACGAAGGGTCATCGTCATGACAAGATCAAAGGGTCTTTGAGCGATCAATTTCGAATGCCACCTGTCATGAAAAGATCAAAGGGTCTTCGAGAGATCAATTTCGAATGCCACCTGTCATGAAAAGTACGAAGGGTCATCGTCATGACAAGATCAAAGGGTCTTCGAGCGATCAATTTCGAATGCTACCTGTCATGACAAGATCAAAGGGTCTTCGAGAGATCAATTTCGAATGCCACCTGTCATGAAAAGTACGAAGGGTCATCGTCATGACAAGATCAAAGGATCTTCGAGCGATCAATTTCGAATGGCACCTGTCATGAAAAGTACGAAGGGTCATCGTCATGACAAGATCAAAGGGTCTTCGAGCGATCAATTTTGAATGGCACCTGTCATGAAAAGTACGAATGGTCATCGTCATGACAAGATCAAAGAGTTTTCGAGCGATCAATTTCGAATGGCACCTGTCATGAAAAGTACGAAGGGTCATCGTCATGACAAGATCAAAGGATCTTCGAGCGATCAATTTCGAATGGCACCTGTCATGATAATTACGAAAGGGCCTCAACGTAATTACGAAACGCCCTTGCCATAAAAAAGTACGACGGACTGTCGACTTGTCATAAGAGGTACGGAGGTTTTCTGATATGACAAGTTCAAAACGTCCAAGGACGCATTATAGATTAAGGATAGGTAGGATTCAATCTCTTCCTTGACATCCCATAGGACTCGCGGCCAATAAACATCAGGCCCATGCAATTTGTATGGGTTGATGTGTGCCGACCCCATTTGTAGGAAAGGAGTATGTGATGAAAGATATTTCAAGCCACAAGTATGACTTGAGTAACTACTGGCATAATACGTCGTCTGAGATTTGTTTACCATGACCAACCCTGGGTATGTGGCAGTCGTATTGATATGAACTGTGTTATGGTAGAAGGTTGTCTTCTGCTTTTCTCTTATTTTTTATCATTCCTTGATAATAGGCATACCAACATGCACATATAGTACACTGAAGTTATGATGAAATTTCATTTTTAATAATCCTCAACTTTAATCTCATAATTCGTGAGAAATGTTAATTGAACTTAAATTGCATTAATCATCATCACTAACTCTATAATTTTTTTGAGTATTTGAATAATAATTTCATCTTAGTTTGGTTAGGACTTATGTTTTGTTGATCAAAGTTATTTCTAATAATTCTTTTATAATATCAAAAAGCAAAACGGTGAAGTTCAGAAATAAATATAAGTATCTAAATTCTGTGAACTTTTTAAAAGTCAAAGAATTACAAGTGGTGAAGTTAAGAAAATTTATTTTTATATATCTTCTATAACTATATTTTAGCAACGTGATACTTTGAAAGGTGGGAAATTTAGTTTAGAGTTTTAAAACTATTAAAATTGGCGAAGTTCAGAAAATTTATAAAAATTTAACCATGGCTGCTTTTTTATAGATTTTAAATTTTAATCTTAGTAGCGAAGCGCAAGCTCCCCCCGTAAGAGGGAGTGGCGAAGCCATTGCCTTGTTGTTGTATTAATGAACGCAATAATAAATTTATTTCATAGTTTAACAATTTTTTGTTACCTCTTGGTTCACAAGGAAGTGTCTCTTCTTCAGTGCCACCAGGAAGAGCAGTTGAACAATGAAGAGGCAGGCGGTGATATTCTTGTGAATAGTGTTGGAATTCGTCGGGGCTCCTCTCAATAGACAAAATGCTATGAAGGATAAGAAGAGAAGGAGCAGGGAGAGAACCAATCCAGTATATGTTGTCACATCTTCGGCTACGGATGGTTTTGCAAGAAACTGTAAAGTAGAAACCCAGAATCAATCCTCTCACGTGGGAAACGACCTGGTCAAACGAAGTTAAGCTCCATTAGCTATTACTACTCGCCAGAATGGAACCCGATTAGGCACAATTAGATTTTATGGTATCTGCTATGACTTTTTTAGCGAGCTGTAGTTTGGGTCTTTGGTCAAATTATAGGTTCTCACTGATATAAACAACGGGTGTAAATCTGAGTAAAAAAATGTAAATGATGATAAGTTTCATAACTTTGGTATTTATGAAAAGATGGT
Organism: Ceratothoa steindachneri; assembly: GCA_963969495.1. Lineage (NCBI taxonomy): Eukaryota > Metazoa > Arthropoda > Malacostraca > Isopoda > Cymothoidae > Ceratothoa > Ceratothoa steindachneri. The sequence continues at coordinate 232,267,715 of OZ018318.1, forward strand.
ATCCCATTGTATAAGTCTAGATGTCCACAAATATTCCAATACAATCAATAATAATAAACAGCAAACGGGCATACCCAGGGATTAGGGGTAGCTCATTAAGAACACTACCTCACTGCCCTTCCTTTTGTTATTTAACAGCGATAATATTTCGTTTTTCATGTAACTACTTCTGTTTAGGGACTCCTTAGTAGCTGGAGTTAGAAGGCACCTTTGAAATCCGAGGATCAAATTTGAATGGAGTACAAATTCTCGAAAGTACAAATTTGAAACTTTTGTGGGGTTCGTAACAAAATATCACAGTTATCAATGAAACATCAGAAGGTGGCACGTAAGGAACAGGCAAATTTTCACTCAAAATTTACAAAATATTTAAAATTATCACCTAGAACCTTTATTTCTTTTACTCCAACCATCTGACTTATACATATATACTCGAGCCACCCTGTAGGGTAAGAAAATAGATTTGTAGGGTAGTCAGTCATTTGAATATGACACGACCACCCCACCTAGATGTAATCCTAGTGTAAGACCACCTCACTTGGATGTAATCTACTTGAGGTTAAGTTGCAATTGAACTCCTACTTTCTAACTGCTACATGGACCGCTAGCACAGTCATCGGGCTACAAAATTCCTACAGAACGCAACAGCCTCCCTCCAGTTTAAAATGGTCCCTCAAGACAGTACCACAGTAAGCGCGGCACCTCTTAATTGCGGTAACATTGACGCGAGCTAACAGCACAGTTTGTAGGGTCAAAGCTTTCTCCCTTAATCTCCCAAGCGGTACAAAAGGGGAGAAGTCATCTGTTCCTGAGGAGCAATGTAAAAATAACGACCTACTGCAATTTATTTCCCACCTTTTTCTTTGTTTACCAATGACTAAATGCCCTAAAGTGTGTCCACATTGTCCCTTTTCTTGAACGGGGAATAATTTTACCTCTGCCTCTATGTCGTTGAGAATGACAGCGAAACTCGAAAGATGATCGCAGGTGCAGTTAATGAAGGACTGGTTGATGAACTGACCATCACCGCGTTGGGGTAAACTGGTGTGACAGCCCTCCCGCGTCCATACACCTTCTCCACTACGAAAGGAAAATTAGAATTGAATAATTTGGAAGAATTAGGTTCCCATCTTAATATTATCTCTACAAAAATAGTGTTTAAAAACTATAGCTAACTATAGGCATAAATTAGAAGATAAAGATTTATATCAGTTTACCACTACTCAACATCATCTTGCGTTTTAGAAGAATTTTTTTGTTTGAATTCATTGGTTAAACTTGGGAAAAAGTGGGTTTTGATAAGGATGAGTGTTGGAAACTGTAGATAGAGTAGTATAGGAAAAGGGGCGATGAAAAGGTAAATAACGAAAGTAGCGAGAAGCTAGTTTCGATCGTCTTCCTGCGTCACCGGATCACAGCTGGCGAGCGGCGTATCGACTGCACCATTCTGAGTCTCAAAATAGACTCATTCAAGTGAAGCTTTTAAATCGACCGCTTGCACTTCTCGTCACACTAGATAACACATTTATACCCCAATTTTTCAACTTGCCGTATTAAATAAAACTTACTCCTTTCCTATGACCCACGTGACGCATTGTGGATTTGATTTTTCGCCAACATGATCCATTTTAAAGCGTAGTCTGACTTCTTTGGGCATTTTGCCATGAATTAGCCCAGTTTCCGAAGTAAATACGGCCAGGGTGAAGACGGGTGAACGAACCGCTAACCCAACACCCCATCGTTGTTCAACATTACCGGAATAGGCTTCGGGAAGAAGATCTCCCAATGTTTTGAAGATGACGTAACTCACTACCCCACGAGAGTCTCCAAGATTTACGGATGTCACGGTTTCATCTGCAATTCGATCAAACAACTCTAAGATCATTAATGGAATCAACCATTGTTCGTTTCTATAGAACTTAAAAATACACCTCTTGGAAACATTTTGATATAATTACCACATTGGTCGCCTACAACTTAAAATACTTAACTGAATGGTTTGGATCTCCATTAAATACGAGTAGATTAATATCCTAGTACAAAAGTTTATACTATCCCTATGGGAAAATAAGACCATTATATACGATTCAAAAAGCTTTAAAGAAAAGAATTAGACTACTAAAGAATGCAAATTTACCGCTTCTTTCCATACAAGCTTACTTTCCCTATAACAATATCAACTTAAATCCTTTACACCAAAGTGGAGTCTGCGTGTATTAACGTCACCTGAACTGCTTTGCCTCTCCGACCCATTTATGCCCAATAAAACACAAAGTTACGTTTAAAGTCCAGTCAGGATTTATCTCCGAGCAGAAGGCCCAAGGCACACGCCCTGAGTCATCCCTACCATTCATCACCAACTCATCCTTCCATTAGTCTTTAATCTTTCAAACACAATGCTCGACGCATCTCCACAACCAATCTCTGCATTAACTCCCGGATTTATAAAAATAGCGAACAATCAGCACACGCATCTTACCTTTCCGTAAATCCGGAATATCCAGCAGGTGAAGAGGAACTCTGATATTGTTCTCGTGCGACCAAACCTGCTGGTTACGCAAGTAGTTGTTATATTTAGGCACGATTACAGATGCCTCATTCTCTCCAGGATAATGAAGATCAATAAGAGCTGAATTCTCTGGAATAATGACTTGGTCCACCTTTCCTTCATGGCCGGCCACATAACCCGAGGAGCTAAAACCATAGAGCTCTCTAGATGAGACAGTGTCCATACCAAAAACTAGAAAATATAAAAGATTTATTAAATTTAAAGAGAGATCTGCCTTCTTACAGCATTGTAAGTACATTCCCTTCACCTCGTTCCACTTCCTTTTACGTGGCATATACTGAGATTTTTATGGGATTAAAATACAAAAAAGGAAATATACAGGATGAGAAGATACTACAAAAGCAGGGGAATAGGATAAACAATAAACGCTGAGAAGAAAGGAAAGTAAGGCCTCGATTTAGAGAGGAAAGTATGGCACGGAAGAAACGGGTAGAGAGTATGAGCCCACACTCGCTTGTTTATGACATCCACTCGAGGACCTTGGTGCTCATTGCAACTAGTATCTAGCTGTCTCAATATTCGAGAGATTCTTCCCTTTAAGTAAAAGAGTTCCCAATCTGCTTCGATATAAATCCTCCTTATAATTTGAGCATTGTTTTTCCAATTGCCAGAATGAAACAAAATGGGAGCTTTATACTCAATATACATGTCACTGTACACTATGAGAGCGATGGAGGAGCCCATCTCCAAAATATGAACAATTTAATCATGCTTATGTTAAGTTCATCCTCGTCAGTAGTGAAGCTCACTCTTTACCAAGAAAAACTTCAAAAGCTTCGCTTGAAAGAGACTTTATGTGACCCTGGGAAGCGCAGTCGATACGCCGTTCGCCAACTGAGATGCGGCGACGGAGGAAGCCATTTCACAACTCATCTCACGCTACTTTCATTCTTTATTTTTCCATCACCCCTTTTCTTACACCCCTCTATCTACAACCTATGAAACTTATCAATATCATTTTGATTATTCTATAAGATGCCCCTGGAACGTGTGACTAGTGTAGTTAACTAATCTGAAGCAGAAAAGTTGAACAAACACTCAATTTCGTCCTTCAAAACTTTTGCCCATCGAATAAATCACATTAGCTTAAAGGAAGCTTACAAATTAAGACCAGAAAAGAATTGTCTTAATTGATTAAAGAAAGAAAAGGATCTAACGTAATGGATGTTACCAAGGGCGTAGAAGTGCCTTATATTACACATTTATGGCACCATCCCCTAAATCTCCCCTAGTGACTTCTTTACCCCTCGTAGCACGCTTTTACTTACTGATATTTTGGGTGGGTATTTCAAACGGGGTGGTGTAGGTGTCCCCCTGGCTGACCGCGAGCGTGGCGACATAATCATCCATTTTGGAGAGGAGTGAATCAGCTCCAAATCCCTTAAGACCATTTATGCGCTGCCAGTGAGAGGCATAAGTAGTCTGTAGAATCACCGACACAGACTCGATGATGTTCTGCAAGAAAACTAGAGTCAGTAGTATAATAATAAGTATAATTAGGAATTTTTATGCTGCAGAAATGGAACAAAGGGTTGATAGGATTAGGGCCAAAATGTATTGGGGGGGTTCATATTGTCGATCAAGGCCTGACGAAATTAAAGAATTATTCGTCTGAATGTGTCGTAAAAGGGAATATGCCAGGATAAAGGCCGCTGGCCTAGTAAACTGTGCATCGAACAGTTTTGTTCCTACTAGTGTGATAGGCAATAGGTGGGAAAGCAGTTGACGGTGATGGTGGACTTTGTGTTGCACTATGCAAAGGATGAGGTTTGAACTTCAAATGTGTGGAAGACTCATAACCTAGGGGAGGAACCCTAGGTTAACTTGTGTAAAAAAAATGAATGGATGATGCCGGTTTGTGCTGGGGGTATTCAGCCTGCAGGTTTACTTACCTGAATATAATGTTTGTCTTGTCGGTGCGTGAGGTTTAAGCCTTGCTGGCGAGTTTCGTACTCTAAAAGCAGAATTATGAGCCTCGACGCGATCAAGATGTCCGAACCCCACATATTCGGAGTCACAGAACAGGCATAATTTAGGTCCTCGGAGAGTTTTACTGCTACATATGTTGTAATTTCAATATTTTCACCTTCCAACTGACCCAGCTGCGGAAGATAAATTGTATGAGGAGGAACGTGACGAGGAGGGACACTGAACCAACTTAAGGTAGCTCTTGGAGCAAATACACGCCAACGATACAACTATGAATCTTCATTAACAAATCATTTATTGAAATGTGTGTGGTGATTTTTGAAAAAAAAAGGCTGAAGGCATCCACTGACAACATAATGAAAGAAAAGAAAGAAACTTAAATAATAAGAAGAAAGAAAGTAATAGAACTATAGGAAAACAGTGGTAGAAAGACATGCTAACCTCCACTAACAAAGGGATATAAAGAAGAAACTCAAATCAAAAAGACGCAATTGAATCTCCCTTTTCCTTAGAGTGATTAGGAAAATACAAAGGAATATTCAAGGTAGCTAGAAGATGTGTGCCTAACGAATATTGGCACTTAGAGAGTGCTAATGTATCGATGCACTTTAGACGAACCCAATTAATTATGGTTCCATTACAACTCATTTAATGAGCGAGTGGAAAAGCGAAACCTTCGGTTAGGCACTGGTTTCCAGTGGTCAAATATATAAGTATGAGAGATAAAAGTGGTGAGAGGGGTGGTTAATGTTAGGGGAGTTGATATGAGCTGACCTCGCTTTGTGAAAAACTGCTATATGGAAGAACAAACTGTCTTAGGGAGAAAGAATATAATAAACATGATGTCAGTTGAGCGTTGTAAATGCCGACTAAATGTGACGCACCAATAAGTGAAAAGGGCGTAAACATTTGCGGGGAGACAACCCTCCTATCACACTAAAAGGTCAAATGACCTAGGATCAGGTCGGAGGACGCTTCTCTCACATTACTTTTTCACGTGATTGACACGCTCCAAAACCCAATCAGGCTTTACACACTGAACCCGACAAATAGCTTGGTAAGGAAAATTAGTATTTCTCGATTCTCTGTGAATCAACTTTGATGAATTTTTCCCCACTTGGTCTGCACAATATGGCGACACTAATGCTATGTTTTCATTATGCTGTGTTACGTTCTTCAATTTTCATTTCAAATTCGTATTTTGGGGAGTGAACCGCGCTAATAGTATCTAACCTCTTTAAAAACAATGAGACGTGGCAGAGGCCTAAACGATGAGGCAGTCTTTCGTCATCAAGGAAAGTACTAAAAACACCTCTGTTCATGTTATTGCCGAGAAGTTATTTCGCTATGTGGACACAGTTAGGTGATTTCTGAAGGACTCTTCGCTAAGGAAGAAGCGATTAGATTGTGAGACCTCCAATGCTGCCATAGCTAGGGATTTCAGGAATAATGACCGCCTGTTACGTGGGAAACCCGTAACAGACCACTAGGAACCGCATCCTAGAGACAATGGTTTCTGTGGAGCTCTCTTGATACTGCCTCGTTTAAATCCACGTCACAAGACTTTGAAGCTGCAATAGGCTCGGAAGTACAGGACGTTGGACATGAGTTGCTTTTTCTTCGCTGAAAGGAGCAGGGCGACTCTTGACGGACCTAACATCAACAGCAGGGAGGAGGAGTCATGTTGTGGACAGGTATAATGGACACAAACTTCTTGGTCCAGTTAGGATGCCTGATAGGGTTAAAGTGACCGCAGCCGCCTACTGTATTATCTTGAAGGAGGTCTTGGATCCTCGGCTTGAAGACAGACCGTTGTCATTCATAAGGACTCTAGTTTTAAAGCATTGCAACGCTCCATTCAATTCTGCCATGGCCACTCAAGCGTCCTTAGGCTCTTACGTCATACAAGGTGACTAGTTGATGGTGTGGCAGCCAGCTTGTCCAAATCTCAAACCAATCAAAAATTCTTGGTCCATCATTAAACAAGACGTTTATGCTGATGGACGTCAATTTTTGCCTAAAGAAGTCTTATAGGTGACCAACAAAGCTGCAGCAGAGGCATTCCAACCTGCTTCTATCAAGAAATTGACAGATTCTATGCATGATATAATTTTTAAAGTCCTCTGTCGAAATGGCGCTCATGTGGGCAAATAATTCATTATGTCTATCAATCGTGTAGTATAATTATGATTTTCTGTTCTGTCAACTATATACACAAGGTATGCTTAATCTGTATAATTATCCTACTTCTTCTCTAAAATATGCCGAGATGGGCTACTTTAATACAAAAGCTATGAGCGTGAGTCACCCCTAAAAAACGAAAGGACTTAACACAGCATAATGAAAACATTAACATTAGCGTTACCATATTATGAAGACCAGCTGGGAAAACTTGAATCAAAATTGATTCAGAGAGAACCGAGAAATCTTGACTTTCCTTACCAAGTCATTAGCGGGGCTCAGGGTGTAGGCATTAAGATTATAATGATATTAAAAATAATTATGATGTTTTCTATGACTCATCTTTATTTATGTATATCTTAAAAGGAAAATCTGCAATTAATTATATCCTACAAAGGAACAAAGGAAGTTGCATTTAGGTAGATCCTAATATGGAAGCTTGCACTTTCATAGATCATAAACAGGAAGCTTGTACTTATGTGAATCCTAAAAGTAGATCTTAAAATGGAAGCCTGTATTTAAGTAGATCTTAAAAGGAAACCTACATTTATGTATATCCTAAAAAGGCAACCTTACGTTTATTTAGATCATAAAAAGGAAGCCTTCATTTAAGTAGATCCTAAAAAGGAAGCTCGCAACTGTGTGGCGGGCGCTCACCGTATCTCGAAGGCCGACGAACGTCTCCGAGACGCAGTCGAACATGTCCGGAGCTTCCCATCCACCTTCTTTGCGACATTTCCGCTCTCCTTGGCCCTGAGATCTGTTTGGGCAGTTCTGTACTGTGGAGGCGCCGTATTTGGTCTGATCCCACCAAACCTCTTTCGCGAAATGCTTCGGACATCCATCATAAACGTCTGAAATCGAGATAATTGGAGTTGGAAGCAGAAAATCGACACATTGAATTGAAATCATAACTATGGAAAATAACCGTAGCAAAATGAATAAAATTATACGTAGACAAATTATAGGGATTCGAAATTGTGCTGTAAAACGCTTGCCGTTCTTTGAGTCTGTACTTTTAAACCATTCGGCAATCATCCAAATTCCTTAAAGAAAAAATTGTTGGAAAATTATTTAAAATCATTTTACTGTCGTCAATTTCCATTTCGTAATTATTATTATCATTATTATTATTACTATTATTATTATTATTATCACCATTATTATTATAATTATTATTACTATCATTATTATTTATATTATCATTATCATAATTATTATTATTAATTTTCAGTATCATTATTATTATTAGCATTTGCATCAAGATCAGAATGGCAAGCCAGTACGCACAAGTGCCGTTTTTCCACCAACCAGCAAACAAGCAGTGAGCCATTTCTGGCCCAGGGAAGAGCCACCCGTTCCCTGCCAGGTGAATACGGATTTGAAAAAATACATCGACAGGTTTGGGGACGTAAAAGTGATGTGTTGTGTGTGCGAAGAGAGAGGGGAGGAAGAGACAGCGGTGTTGCGATTGGCTATGTGTGGTTATTTACCTGGCCGCGCATTTTGCCTCCTCCTCGATCTCGAGGATCCGCCTGAGTAGCGGCAGCTCCCTGCGAGCCTCGAAATGTTTTTGTACCGCTCTCGCGGGGAATGGAACCCTGTACACACTGTACCCTTGAGAGCTCCAAATATCTGGAAACTTGAAAAGTTCTTCGCCCAAGTACTCGGATCCAACCAACTGATACAGGGTGAAAGAAACCACTTAGCCCAACTCCCCCACTCACTTTGGCATCCCGTCGGTGTGACTTCTGAAGATGGGTTCGCACAACGATCGCACCTACGTCCAATCACTCCTTTCCTGCAGTCACACTGCCCCGTAACGTCGTTACACGTCGCCCCGTTCGAACCAATCAAGTAACAGTCGCAGGAAAAACACGTGTCGGAATCAGTTGGTTGGTAATGATTGGCCTAAAAAAGAAAAAAAAATCGCACATTGAAATTAGATAGAAAAGGTTGAAGGATTTATTTTGATCGAAGTATCAAGCAATTATTGATAAACTTTCCGTTTTTTAAGCTGAAACAGACACAGGAAAGATATATATATATATATATATATATATATATATATATATATATATATATATATATATATATAATGCAAGGCTTTCGCCGCTCTGCTATCTATGTGTTTACGAAAAAGAATATTTGATTTTGCTTATTTGCTTCTGAAATAGTCTAGTTCCCGTTTGATATTGACGATTCGTAATTCTCTTCGAATTTCATTGCAAGGGTAACTTCTCTATTATTTTCTACCGCATGAAACGTTTGCTTTGAAAGAAAAATAAACACATTATAAATGGGATTCAACATATTTAATTAAAATATAATTTGTTTTGTTAATTTGTTGGTAAACTTACAGAAGACACGTGCGGGTATTTTGCGAATTCACCCCCCCTCCCATAATGAATGTAAGCCTTTCGTTCAGCGTCAGGAATATGTTGTTCCGTCGCTTGACTGTTTTGCTCGCAACAATATTCTGTTATTGTTATTGCTCGTAAATTTGAATTCGTCAGGCGCTGTTTTTTCGATGTACACCATAAAAATTAGTCAAACTCTCTTTACATCATTCAGGCCGATATAAATCTACTACAGTGAGTAGGATTAAGCACAAATCAGTATATCAATTGCAGCACTTTTTGACTGGGAGATGATGGGCATTAGAAATAACTCTTTCCATTAGAAGCGGAACGCGGGGAAAAAAATGTCTTACATTCCTTTGCTTATCCTGGTCAGGCACATTTTTTTAGGATCTAAATATTAAGCTTTATTAAAAGTAAGGGTTTAACAATGTCCACAGGGGGCTGTTATGTTAATGAGTTTAAGGGCCTCTAAAAATTTATTAAGCATTCAGAGTTTGAAAATCAAAAAGAACCCACAAATTATAACTCTTCCATAGTACACTCCGCAATCATATTCAAAACTAGCCAATAACGATGCAAGGACGAATTTCAAATGACAAATAAAGCAAGTTCCAATCTGATATTTGTAAGCTACAAGTATTTAATTCCAGTCAACTTAAATATTCAAGAAAGAGAAATATAAAAGAGAAACTTAAAATGTAACGACATGTAATTATAAATAATAAAAGAGTAATTAACAAAATAGTAATGAAAAACAATTGTTAAAACTAAGGAAAATAAATTATTTCCAGTAACAAAACAAACTTGCAAAATGTATAAAAACAATCGGCTAACAAATAGTAATTAACTAACAAAAATATAAATTAATTAATTAAAAAATGATAATATAAAACATATTTGCGTTTTTTTTTAATTTTTGGTGGTGAGGAGCTATGCCCCTCCCCCCATATTGGCAAAGAGACGAATCATTATGAGACAAAGGTTCGAAAAGCAACAGCTTGTCTTCTGTAGTATTTATTACCCGATTGTCTTTTGCTAACGTAATAAATTTAATACCATATTTTAAAAACCCTTCGTCATTAGCAAATTAAGAGCTTCAATGCTTCAACTATTCCTTCTTTAGTCGCATATCTTTTATTACGTCTAAATCTTTAGAGTGAGGTTATTTAAATAAGGTACTTGTGGTAAAATTTCATAACTCGGTTCCATTAATTTCCGAATATTGATTTGAGAAGTGGATAATTGATAAGTGGAAGTGTTGTCGCTCGCCCGCCCAGGCCATTTTGATTTTAGTCTTTAATGCATACGGTCGATTTCGTTTTACCTTTTTAAATCCACCATAACCTTTTATGGGTGCATCAGGTGCTTTCATAAGTGTGCTCGAGACTAGCCTGCATCTAACCATTGCACAGATCGTTTATTATCGTCAAAAAATATCCATTTCTCGTTACAAGTAGCGATACAGTATGGGAAGATCTCACTTTACTGCGGGTTTGTCGCTTGGAACGCATCTCTTGACAACGCAATTTATGATAACGAGACAATTGGTGTGGAACCCATGTGTCCAACTTCATTTTTCCGATGACACAAATGTGGCAATTAGTTATAGCTGTTGCTAAGTCTGTTGCAAATTGTGTAACTGTTTGTTATTCGATGATTTCTTGCCAGCAGTTATCTTAATGAGTTTTCATTTAAGACAGATGGTTCCTATCAAAAAACTATACCTTATGTGTTATATCTCAATACTTTTTGCCTCTCTGATCGAAGAGCAGAAGTAGTTGGGTATCTCATTCTGGCTTCCAAAAGACAGTTATCCAAAACTTAGGAAGAGAAGTCCGTTCTCGAAATACATTTTTTTCTATGACAGACTTAATGTGTTCTAAAGAAGATGGAATAAGATAGGGGTGACTTGACAACGGAAATTTTACATATTTTTACAATATGCCTATGTTTGATCGACTCAGTGATCCTGTGATATCCCAAATAAGAATGAAGATCTAAACAACGTCTCTGATCGGCGAGATAAAAACAAGAAAAATGACGAAGGGAGGATTAAATTTTATCATTACTGTGGTTTTATATTCTTGGCATCTGTTTACATGAGGCTGGAAATCCTTCCAAAATCTGACCACCCTCAGCGATGTATTTGACCCAAATATCCTCTAGATGATTGGTAGTCATTGAGGTTGGTTTTACTATTCATGTTTCCCCCTACGATTACAGGTAGGATGGATGCATCTTTTAGCCTCTAGTTCCCCTTTATGTAGTATAGAAGGGATTCGAATTTGGATATTTCCCCCTCTTCTCCTCAGTTAAGCACCTTAAAATCTGGGACATTCATTTTAACGAGCAGCAATATCTTGATGACCTATTTTCTATGTATGTTGCTATGAAAATGATTTTATCATAATATAAATATTTTGTATCTTTCATTGCCGCTGATATTACCTAGGCACTATTCCCACCGTTTTGTGTGATCTCCTAAGTAATTTCCTTCCCTTTAGCGATTGATTATAAGACCACTATGCAGGACGACTTGATAATAGACATGATAGAGAAATGTGATTTTCCATTATGATAGATAAATTAGGATACATAAGAAAACTTGTTTGCTAAGTTCACTTGTAACCGTAAACAAACGAGCACTTACTTTGCAACGACATTCTCCTGTGACTTTGTCGCAGTCGCCACTGTAGCCTTTGTCAAGATCACAATGACAAGGACCACACACAGGTTGGCCCCACCAACTTGTCGGGCATTGAAGATCCAGAGAAACCTCGCAATATTCTCCTGATCGAAAGGTAAACATTATAAGAGGCGGTCGGTCACAAGAATCCCTAGCTCAGAGCAAAGTTAGGACCATCTGTGTTATTGAAAGGTTGATTACTCGTGGTAATCTACCGATTTATTACCATCAACCGCTTTCCCACAAAATGATGTTAGCGCGCGTGAACGCCCCTCGTTGGAGATTGCGCTGATAGGGACAAAAATTTCGAGGGGAAGGGAGTCGCTTCTTAGGTTACTGGCCACTATCCAGGTTTAATCCCCTTTTAGACACACGCCAGAATAGTGTATGTGGGTCTTGCTGTCCCATATAAAGACAAGCAAGCATAGCGATTTGATGGGCAATATCTCGCTCACTGGTACCGATAACTTGTAGCAAAAATTCAAGAATTTGCCAATGTACAATTAAATATACCAGACCTGTACTAAGGTGCGCCATCCTTTGAGATCTCTGGATAAGATAATGAAATTTGCATAAAGATCTGAATGACAATACCTTGCAATTTTTAGGGTACCCTGAGTCAGTCTTCATTAAGGGGAGCTGTCCGGGTAAAATTTGCTTTTTTTTAACACGAACCAGCAGTCGTGACCCCATGGGAAAGGCACCCGTTCCGCGACAGGGGTATGTGGATATGATTAACCCATAAGGGATATGTGTACCCCATCGGCAGGGCTCTAGAACAGAGTTGAGAAAAGGTATGTCTTCCTGTGAAGACAGGAGGGGAAGACAGAGGTAGTGTGCGTAATGGCATGCGTTGGGATCTACTTAACCCCGCGTGAGAAAGGCCCCAGCGCATCCGTCCACTCGGCGGCCAGTCCCTCAAAGTTTATATCCGCGCTCTCTAATATACAGTCCAATCATGACACTTTGGATTGTAATTCCAAGATTGGTCTCTAAGATCAATCAAAAATGACAAAGATTTACCTCCAAATTCATTCGATGAACAGTCGCATCTATATCCCTTAGGAGAGTTGACATCATGGACGCAGGTAGCGTTGTTACTGCAAGGCTTGAGTCTACAAATATTCTCGCAATACAGCCCGAAGAATCCTCTGTGGCATATGCATTCATTACTCTCCCAGTTTGATTTGCAACCGCTATTGTCCGGGCAAGGATCGGAGGAGCAGGGATTAGGGGCGACGCAACCGTCTCTCGCTCCCTTTTCGTGCGTCAAACTCAGCCGATTCTTGGAACTGTCGCTTCCTCCCATCCGAATGTCCTTTGGAAAAGAACAAATTGCCATTAAAAGACTTGGAATGTTCTTTCTCTTTTATCTTACCTACAGACTGCCTAATAACTGGGTTGGCAAACTCTAATGCTATAATATGGGGGAAGGATGAGGAGATATGGAATATAATTTGGGTACGGGAATAGATGGGATAAGTAGGTTGCCTTAAAGAGGTCAGTGACAGAGGATCCTTTACTTTGATTTCAAGTCATAGGAATCATAGGATTATTATACGACTAGATTTCAAAACCAGTTACATTTGGCTTTCTCATATCCAGAAAAATAGTGAAGATTTATATTGAAGAAACACCATCATCATCAAGACTCGGTGTTGGCACACGCTAATACCTTAATCCCCCTAGCCACAAACCTTAAGGGCCCCCCCCCATTAATAATCACCTCTAAATTAGCCAAACATGAATCTTCCTTCTTATTCAAGTGACACACCTATCACACATCCTCACGCATTTTAATCCAAAATTTAACTCACTTTAACACATCCATAGAATCCAACAATAGTCCCTTCGCTGGAGGGTCCCGTCCCTCCGACGGATACGGCACCGACGTACTGGCCGCTGATGCGATCCGAAGATCGTCTCGTGATTTCGAAATCGCCGTAATCAAGACTGAGCCAAATCTCGCCACTCATCCACTTGATTTCGATGTTATGCCAGTTGCCATCATCGACGCGACTCTCCGTCAAGTGAATGGACGTATTTTCGTATCGATATTGAATATACCCATCGAGGAGCTGAACCAACGAAATATGCAGAAATAGTAAAGAATAATCCCTAGTCCAGAGCTTCCAGGGACAAGGAGAACGGCACACGTGAGAGACATAAGCGCATAATAATGTTTAGAAAGGCTGGATTGTTAAGACATGGTCCGCACAAACTAAGTGGTTGAGTCACAAGTGCAGAAATATCATACTAAATCCATAGGCAGTCTTGTACAATATGGTTCTACCAGTGATATTAACAGGACTCGCTTGACTCTCCTCAAGCCAACTAATTTTTCCTTAGATTTAACATGCAAATATTTTGTCGTTGCTTAATGTGTTTCGACCACTAAGGTCATTCAGGTAAAACCTAGAGTTCAACGTGGGATCCGAATAGCAGGTCGTAGGATGCTAACCATTCAACATCTACCAAATTTGGACAATGGCGAGCGATTAACCACATCGGATGCAGCTTAAATTTAATAAAATAGGAAGCATTGACCAGTCTCTGTGGGCCAATCCTACAAGTTTAGAAGATTGCAAACACACAAAAGCATCCACCTATTCTCTCCAGCACTTATACTAATATTTATCAACTGGAAGAGAGGAGCAAACCCCCAAAATATTTTTAAATATTAAGCAGATGTTAGCAATACAAGGACAAGTATGCTAAGTTTGAAATAGAGAGCCTTATCTGAGCTTAGATACCGGTGTTCGTGGAATATAGGATTATAATTTAGATAAAAATAGAATTATAGCTATCAGATAGATACATACATATAAAGAAAGAGGAGAAGTTTGAATAATAGATAATGAAGTAGACTTAAATGAATTATGTGATTTAAATGGGAGACAACTTCTGCATCAAAACATGGACCTAATGAAAGATGAAGAAAGAGACAATTATTTTAAAATTTAGATACATAAAAATAGTAAATAACAGGGTTTATGACTTAATGGGGAGGTTGGTGTGGTGTATCCTTAAAGGCACCAATATGGAATGCGTAAGGAAGAGGATGAGAGATCAGGTAAACCCTTAGAAGGGTTTATAAAACTAAAAAACCTGCAGGTATATATGAATCTCTTGATTTCATTTAAACAAAGTTTCTTACCTCAATAATGCTAACTGCAGTCTCGATCGAAGTACTCATCAGAAGACCGAATGGCTTGCGCGTCCTGAAACTCAGTGAAGAGTGCCAAGGAAGAGATATGGCACTCTTTTGAGGACTGAATATCAAGTATCCATCACCTTGCAGCTGTTTCACAACTTTCACTTCTGACCAAAGCAAAACAAAACAAAATAATATCAAAGTTTGAAGAAGGTGAGATGCTGAGATTTTTCTGCAGCATAAGATTTGCTTGCATAAAGTTTTACCAGAAAGTCAACAAACACAAGCACAAATCTCAAACACAGATCGCTCATTAGAGCAAACTCTGAAAGACGAGGCTATTGTATTTATATGAAACTGGAGTATCTAATAAATGGAGTAAATAATAAAGCAAATAATATAATAAAAGAAATTTAAGGCTATCACTAAACCACCTTGAGACATAAACAAAGCTAAAGAATGCTTGCGAAAGATGCTATACGCATTAAGCTACTAAAAAATAGACAATAGCTAAGTGAAACAACATAGAGAAAGAAGTATATGAATCGCCTGAGCATCTTTCCTTGAAAATCCTTTCATACACTCACTTTGGTAACTTACCTTCCTTACAGTCCTTTCCTCCCCACTGGGGAGGACAGTCACAAATATAAGTGCCAAAGGTGTCTCTGCAAGTGCCGCCGTTTTGACACGGGTGAACGCGACAAAAGAAATTCTTCTCGTGACATCCAGGCTGAGTCCCATTATTGGCTACGTAACTGCCGAATAAAAACTGATTTATCCACACCGTTCTTCTAAATTAAGACCATTATAAATTTCAGCACGTCTTTCTACAAAAGACCTAAAGGATATCTTCTTTCACATCAATTGTCATCCATAAAACCAAGAGTAGCTTACGAGTTCATGTCAACAAATTTGTGGTCGAGGTACAGGTCTTTAATGCAGCCTTGGTAATGCTGATTTTGAATTTGGTAGGTTGTTGGAAGTGAAGGCAAACCCCCAATTTGAAAGGGTCCTGTGAGATCCAAAAACCGATAGCAGGTTTCAATCAAACTAGCGCACCTTGAAAGTAACGAAATGATCTTATGAAAATTATTTATATTTTAGGTGAAGATTTATTGGAGCTATAGCTTTGAATGTTAATCCAGATTGATTAAAATACGACTACACAACCTAAAGCCCTCTTGGTGGGCAAGGTTAGTCTCTAACTTACAGTCTTCAGTATTTCCTTATGTTAATTTTAATTCCTTAGATATGTTTATAGGAAAGAGAACCAAAAAAGGAAAGAGACAACTAAAAGTCCTGTAAAACGAGTAGTTTTGCTTATTAGAGACAGAACCATGATCATCAAAGAAGAAGGCTTGCAACATTCAATGAATAAATATATTCATAAAAAAAGTGAAAAATTCCCTAAATTAATTTGTTAGGCGAACAATTTGAGAACAATATTGGACTTTATACCTCCTTGAAGCTTGAGTGACTTATTTTAATTTATAAACATTAGAACCAAATATCTGAAAATAGGCTTACCTTGGTTCCAGTTCACGAGAGGTTGAATTGGCACAATAATATCCACCAATCTGATCGCCAAAGTTGATCGATAAAGTAGTGTCGCAGTCATCCAAACTAATCGTAGCGCTCTAAATACAGGACATAGAATTAGGAGGGGGGATTTTGTATTAACATGCACCACTAACGACAACATATGTGCAATATCCACTTTTGGTGGATGACATGTACCAATTTTGTTCGATAGTATGAGGTCTCCTGCCATTGGGAGATTTACAAGAAGCTTGTAGTCATTTACCACTATGCGATTTCTATAATATTTATCATAAAAAGAGAGTACCATTCGTCAATGACAGAAAAAAAAATGCACTTTGAGCAATAAGGGGAGCGAGGTCAAAGAAATAGTGAGAATAATGAGAGAGGCTTAAAATTATTAAGGATAATAAGAATTAAAACATTTGACGACTAATTTGCATCGAATATGGAAGCTGAAAGATGTGTTCAGATTCCCAACGAAAACATTTAAAAAGGAAAGATGAACAAGATTTATAAAGATATTAGAAATCATTTCATAATACATCTATCCCATTATTTTTATTTTAAATTTACCTTTTGGGATTGGATTAAGTCAATAACGCCTATATGTGGTAAGGAAGGATTCAGACACAGAAGCCTGCCCAGATAATTACAACACTTAAAAATATAAACACTAATCCTAAAAATCTACAAAATTAAATATAAATAAAAATTCCTTAGCATTTACATTCAATCATTCTCTTCCCATCACTATCCAGAGGGTACCTCCCTTCCGCCCTTAACTTCTTCGTTGAGATAGGAGTCGATTTCAATGCCCATCACCATGCTTGGCTAAACTAAAAGTCCGACAAACCACGAGACAACACCCTCAACGAACACTTCCATTCACTGAACAGAGTCAACAACAAAAATCAACCCTAACACAATCAAAATACCACTTCCCATTTCATAGCTCTTTTCTCCCTCATTAGAAGGACCTGACAAACCCTTCGCGCACTCAACTCTGCTCACTTCCAAAATCTCGTCTCTTACCAACTAACCGAACTTAACTTAACCACAGCTCAAATAAATAAAAGGGGGACCGAATTCATATATCATGAACATAATACTATCCAACTTCACATGTAAGCAATTTCTTTCTTTCTAACAAACTTTCTCCCATTTCTCCAACTACAATCCACAAAGCAAGCAAGAAATACATTCCCCAAGGGCAGAGGAAGAGGAAACACTTTAATAAAGAGTTTCTTACCCGCTTTCGACAACCTCACAAAACAAAGAAAGAAACTCAGAAAAAATGAACATCCGATACCGAGCAACTCCAACACATTCACATCTTCCACACACCCATCATCACTAAACAACAAGACAGCTGGAAACAATACGTCCGAACATTTAATCTCAAAACAAGCAGCTCCCAATTATGGTGAACAATAAACTAATGCCCATATCACACATCCAAACACCACACACACGAATCTCTCCTTACCAGAGCCAACAGATTCACTAACCTAACAAACCAATGCAAACTACTCATGACTCACTATTCCAAAAAATAACCAACTACACACCAGCAGCTACAATAGGAAAACACTAAAAAATCTACACAAAGTACAAACACACCCTACACGTAAATCACTACAGTCACTATCATATAATCACAAACATTCATTTAAAACATCTTCATCTCACAGACATCTTCAACCACTCAGGGTTACGCAACATTATTCCCCAATTTGGAAAAATGCATACATCGTCCCTATCATCCATCTAACCCCTAAACCTCCACACTAGCTACAAACCTATCACACTCCCTCCACACCACCTACTATCACACTCTCATTACCCATCTCATAAACAACACTTTATAAAATAATCCTCAAGAGAATTGGACCCATTACTCCTCCCCGACACATACAGCATATCTTCAGAACAAAACACCGCACAAACAACTACTAACCACTTTAACAAGACACAAATTCGGAATCTTTAACCAAAGCTGACCCTTCCCACAGTCCACAATGCACATGCATGCTACATCATCATTCCAAAAAAAATACTAGACACCAACTACTACACCAACGACTAGAAATTGTTAGCAACCTTCCTCCAAAACAGAACCGGCCAAGTCCAACTTGACAAGCCTCAATCAAAGAGGAAAACCTCACAACGATGAAGGTACCATCATCTCCTCTACCCTTTTCTATATTATCATGCATGACATACCCATCCCAACATCTACGCAGATGACCTATCTACCACACTCTAATCTATCTCTGCACCCACAGCTTCCAGAAACCTAGACCACTTCAAAGCAAGTTCACATTAAACCGAATGCCCAACTTTGCCCAAAGTCTCTCTTTTTGTCTTTGAAAGACACGGATCAAAGCATCGCCCACACATAATGCTCCACCGATTACCTCTTCCATTCAGTTGCGTACAGACACTTTATCCGCACCAACCTAGATTACGCACCCCCAGCATTGGCACTATCCATATCTAAATAAAAACCACAGGAGAACAAACAGTATTATCCGCATCGCAATTACCTTCCTTAAAACCACTTCCATATACTTCCACCCTAAAAACAAAATTTCCCCATTAAAGAGCACCTAAACTTGATAGGCACACAAATTTCAGCAGGCTTCACACCCACTACAAACCGTCTCCAGTCCTAACCCCACCCCAAGAACCAAAATATGACCACCAGCACAGTTTATATCTAATTATTATCGAGCCTTCATCCAGACTCGCCGAACCAGAATACAATAAGACACGCACTTCACCTTAGATAACACTTCAAAACTAACCCCAAAATTATCGACTCTGAAGCGCCTCACTGGACAGTCACGAATACAAATCCACTCGGTATAGCCGAACCATATATCTGGCCCGTCTACAGTCATGACACTATCACACCCTACACAAATACAAAATTAGCCCCTTCCAACCGTCTTTCCGCGCTGCAACTTCCAGCAAACCTGTAAACACTGCCCATCTGATCCTATCCTGCACTTCCCTCGCCCATCTAATAACACCTTTCGTTTTAATCTCTCTCGGAGGGTTCCCGAAAGCCACAAGCCGTGTCATTATTCTTGAGTATAGGTTTGAATAGAGAGAACTAAGAATCCCCCAAAGTAAGTAGGAAGGAGAGAAAAATAGCTGAAATTAAGAGTTAATATCTTTCTTAATGGATATAGTACCAAATTCCTACACAAAGGAAGTGACCAGATTTGTTATTCCCATTATTTTTTTATTCGGAAGAAAACCTAAATAGTGTGTCACCGTCACTTACTCTATTAATGTACTCAACAAAGACTGTATGCCATTCCCCATCGGCAACCCCACCGGGAAGAGAGGCTGATACATGAGTGGGTCCCCTGCCGAGACTGAAGGAGAAGACAACGACATCGTCGACGACTTGAAGGGCGATGAAGTCGTGGCGTTCATTGTAGCGCCCGTTGTACAGAAGGAGTCCGTTCTGCTCGCGAGTTGCAAAGCTACCGAGAGATAAGCGTCATCGTGTTTCTTAAACAACTAATTATTTATTTAATATAAAATAAAGTAAAAATAAATCGGGTAAAATAAGTACATGTTTATAATTTACATCCAATGAGAAGAAAATTTTGAGACAAACTTCGCCTCAGTGCGACAAAAAAAGAGTTTAGGGTGATTATTGATGAAAAAAAACCCCGCTCTTGCAGGGGATCCAAGCGCTTCAGTGATAGATGATAAATATGCTGGTCAAAAGTTATTGCCTCAATACAATAATAAAGAGGCATTTGTCCTTCTTCTTTTCTCACCAGAATAAACAGTCTGGAACTTTCTCCAGCAAGAAAAATAACGATGGCTTTCTTCACATTACGGTTACCAATTATAAAGTATATTTATTCATAAATATATATAAGGTTATCCCATAATCAATATTTTCGGTTGATAGGATATAATTATATTATATTAAATTAAGATTAATTTGCTTGAAAATGGTTTTATAAAGATCTGTTTCGATAGATTTGAAAAACCGAGCTTGACCAATAAGAATGTACGCATCTACCTTTTTTAGCATGCGCGTATGTCTATGCTTGTGTTCATAAGACTAGAGGCTCAAATATATTTCAGGGTATATGTAAGAGCTCATTTCATTGATCCTTTTTCTCACTTAAGGGGAATATTGAAGGAATGCCGGGAATATTCGAGAGGAATATTCCTTTGAGACAAATATTGAAGCGGCGTCGGGACTCGATGGCTGGAAACGTCAGATAAGTCTTTTTCTCACCTGAGACGAATATTGAAGCGGTTCCGGGACTCGATGGCTGGAAACGTGAGATAAGTCTTTTTCTCACCTGAGACGAATATTGAAGCGGTGCCGGGACTCGATGGCTGGAAATGTCAGATAAGTCTTTTTCTCACCTGAGACGAATATTGAAGCGGTGTCGGGTCTCGATGGCTGGAAACGTCAGATAAGTCTTTTTCTTACATGAGACGAATATTGAAGCGGTGCCGGGACTCGATTGCTGGAAACATCAAATAAGTCTTTTTCTCACCTGAGACGAATATTGAAGCGGTGCCGGGACTTGATCGCGGGAAACGTCAGATAAGTGCCTTGGGAGAAACGTCGCGCTGTCAGCTCGCAAGTCGCTTTGTGGTATCGAGTCCGGGTGCAATTGGTGCAAGCGAATCCACCACCACCCACGTACCCGACGCCTTCAATCATACGAGGGATTCCCGGTCTGTTTCCTGTCAAATCGGCGCAGGTGCTTCCACCTGCGCACACCCCTTCTACGCAATGGCTGCTTAGCATGTTGATTTCACAATTGGGACCTGCAAGAAGCCTTCATTTAGGTCGTGAAAAATCCGCAGCAAAGCTTAGCTGGATTTCAAGGCAAGACAGGACAAATGAATCCATCGAAAAGAGACAAAAATATTAAAATATGTTGTTGCTATAGCAATAAGTGACCACCTTCACACTTTCTCGAGCATGCCTGGAAGATGCTATTCATCCATGTCAAGCAAGTGACTATCCACTAGATCAATCTATCTAACATTGTTAGACTAACCGCATACCATCACTGCGTACATTGCAGTTTTAGTATTAAAATATCTCAGAATAAAGGAAAATCATAGTAATTTAACCACTGTAACTAAAACGGTCGTCTATAACTTGAAATCTCACGTTGAGACAAAAAATAATAGCATTTAACTCTATTTACTTCTCTGAAATAGATACAAGTGTGTTAAGGAAGGCTATGCTAATTTTCCCTCCTTTAACAATGAACATTTTTCCTTCCAATTAAAAACGCAATACCAACAAGGGCGTATCACTCACAAAGTTTACAAGAAATCTCTAAACAAAGTGGTAGGGTTAGAGAAAGTAAATATATGTTGATATATATGTGGAAATATATATATATATATATATATATATATATATATATATATATATATATATATATATATATATATATATATATATATATATATATATATATGTGAATATATAACCGCTGATCTTTCTCCAGGTATTTGGAACGGGTTGGTAAATTTCGGCTGTTGGGACTGGGAGTAGCATTGGACAAAGAATGGAACAAACCAGTATTGAACAGAAATAATTCATCCATTCCTACCTGTATATTCTGGTAAGCACATGCAAGTGTAGCCACCCTCTTTCCTCATACAAGTGCCCTGGTTGCCGCAGGGACTGCTGTAACACAGATCCAGTTCTGTGTCACACTCGTAGTATTCTCTCATACCGGTAAAACCCTGAAAACGGAGTGTTTGGTTAAAATAAAGACACCCCTCACACCCTAAACGCCTGTAAATGCCAGCGCTACTCATCTTCTTTCTGGTACTAATTCCAAAAGTAATATTTTAGTAGCTGTCGGTTCGGTACTGTTTTATACACCTAGGTATTTGCAACGTGTGAGGCGATTTCAATGTGGTCCTATAGAAGAGGGTTATAATAACGTACTGTAAAAGCATTGAATAAAATGGCTCAGGTATAGATAATACACTAAGATTTCATTTCATTTGTGGGGGTGGGGGCGGATAGACCAAGAGACTATAAAAGCCATGGACTCAAAACAGGCTAATAGAAAATTTTTGAATGATTCATACATAGGTTGGACAAACTAATGGAAACATCTGGTAAGTTTACTTGTTTTTTATCTAGAATGACTGTAAAAACATTTGGAATATGCTACATATTATTATATATCATTTTAGGCTATAAGCCTCATGTCGGGAATTTTTTAATTTATTAATACCTTTTGAAAATAATATGAAAGGCCTTTTAGACTTTCAAAGAGGATAGATTGAAAAAGATCGAATGGCTGGAGGATCGGTAGCAAATCTGTCTCAGTAGAGACCTACTGATTAACACAGGATCTGAACTACTGGTATATAGAGTGTATGGCACCCGCCGGGAAGGTAACTGCCGATCGAAACCCCATTTGACAACTAACCACATCCGAATTTGCTTAACTTCGCTAAAATCGGATGTTTCCACTCGGCTAAACCTTAGTCCATGATAATCAGAGTCGGCCAAACTCCGAGAAAAATAATAAACGACAAAAGAAAAATCTCAACGATAAAGACGTCAGAATTCTAAAGCGTATCTTGTCCTACAATCATAACATCAAAGGTGACTCCAGACTTTAATCAGCATCCAGTAACTTAGGTTTTTCTTCCTCCAACACTATCATGACCTTCCCGAAGATCAGTATTAGGGAAGAACTGCAATTGCTAAACCATTGTTCATGCATTTCTATATGTGATTTATTCGGACGAATCTTCCTTTACATTATTTCCATGTTCTGGTAGAGTTTACTTCTGAAGGACCCCTAAGGAAACTAATGATGCTGCTTGTCTCATTCCTACAGTTAAGCATGGAGGTGGATCAGTGATGATTTGGATGGGAATATCAGGGAATTAATTCCCTTAGTCCAGTAGGAGTACTGCATCACAGGATAAACTCCAAAGACTATCGGTCAATTTTAGCTAAACAAATGCACCCCATGGTGTAAACGCTCCTTCCAAACAAGGGACGTCATATTTCAGGACGGTAATGCAACCATCCACACTGCTAAAGTCGTTGAAAATTAATTTAAAATGCATGAAAATGACATTAAAGACTTGGATTAATCCCCCCTTCCCAATTTCCAAATCCAAATATAATCAAGGTTTTGTGGTGTCAATTCGATCATCAATCGATTTCATCCACTAAAGTGTCTGAAAGAGCTGAAGTAGGTTTTCGATCGATCAATCATTTTCTTGATGTATTTAAGCTTTTAGTAATGGTAATGGAAGGCCAATTTCATAATAAATATAAGAAATTAGTAATTAAAATAATGTTTTCATTGTCCAGCCCTTGTATTTGAAAAAAAAGGGGAACCAACAGATAAGCTATAACAGGTAATGTGACGAAACGGCACAATTATTCAGTGAATTAATGCAAACAAGAATGACTAAATGTGGCTAGGACAAATATGAAACAACATTATAAACATTCCTTTAGCTTTGAAAGTAAACGCGTCCCTGAATAAGGCGTCTAAAATTTGATTAACGCCCCAAGGGTACAAGTGTAGAGCAGGGAAGGAAGATGATATCAGAATATGGCCCTCTACATGGAGAGCACATAAAAATAAAGTGGAGAATTTATATCCATGAATTTAAGTGACGAATGACGGGGAAACTGCGTAAGTTTCAAAACCCTTAGAAACGATTCTACACAAAAGAGACATTAATTCGATTCTACATAATTAGAATAGAATCTCTCTTAGATAAAATTATTGGGAATGTGAGTGCATGAGAACAAGAAAATAGCAGACAAAAAGGACAGACTAAGAGAATGCAAAAATAATACGCAAACAACGAAGTGAAAATATAATAAATTGATCTCACAAGCCGTAAATTTTTTTGACGTTAAGTATTTAATTATACTCACTTTTTCATTCGAGGATATTTTAATACGAATACGATATTACTTTGCCAAGTCTAGAATGAATGGAATATAAATTGTTGGTTCTAGTCTCTCATCATCAATTTCATCCATTTCAAAACAAACATCAATTCCAAATTCCCCCCCTGAGACAGATTACACTTTTCTCGTCCCCACTTGGCAAATATAAATGAGCAATAGGGAAATAACGTTGTGTTTAAGTCATTAAAACCTTTAAATCAAAACCCTTACCTTGGGGCAAACGCAAGCGAAGGTATTCACAGGATAGATGGGTCTAAAGAGAATACTTCTGGAAGAGATGAATCCTGAGGCGTTTCCGAATTTCAGCACACTGAGGCAATCTTCAAAGTTCAAACATGGCTCTCTTACGCAGAGGTTATCATCGAATGGTAACACCTACAGAGTCAGTGAACAGGCATCACAATTCGCCCGTTGAGCGCCGATTAAATTATATATTAAAAATATTCCCAAGGGAGAGAGATTAGAGAGGAAGAACATGTAACATATGGATGACCAAAAGATTTTCTCAAGTGATGGAAATTTTAAGATGAGAAGAAAGCTAGGAAAATTAGATTAAAGGGAAAAGGGACAGTGTATACTGCGTGACCGATTTTATTGGTTGGTTACTGTCCTTCTTTAATTCCCCCCCCCCTATAGTTTGGTAATCAGCTCCTTTTTAAAGCATGTTAGAAGTATTTATCCAATCAGCTATTAGGTTTTAATCGTATTTGCTTCCATAACATTCACATGAAGAGCTTTCCAACAATTAGACAACATGAATAAACAAAAAATAATCGCTTCCCATTTAATTTGAAATCATTGCCAGAAGTAAAGGACAAATCTGTATTTTTGACCCCATTTAATATTTTGAATGTCCTTATTAGTAAATCATATAATTATTCTGTATTGTAGGGCTAATAATTCTAGTTCTTTCATGTACTCGGAGCTCTCGCGAGCCAAGGAATAAAGCAGTGAATTTCAGCGAGAGCGGACACAAAACTTCAGCGTCGTCATCTGATCGCTTCGTATTGGCGGATGTGCTGTGCCTACTCCAGGGGGAGTAGGTAATTCCTATATACATCATCTCGCACACAACCATTTACTACACCGCTATTAATTCCTTTCACCTCTTCAGGACACAACATATCCATTCCCTTCTCCATTCCCGAACCATGCGGATAGGGTATTCATATCCAAATACCCCTACCCCAACCCCCTCTGATCACGAAAGATTTCTCTATCGCTGATTGCTGTCAAAAACACAATACCATCCGAACACATCGCCGCCGCATTCATGAGGGGGGAAGGGGGGTCCTTCGGGCTTAACAACAATTGTGAATTTTGATCTTTACGCGAATTTCATTATCCGATCGGGGGAGGGGTGCGTTTCAGATGTTCCATCTACGTGCTTTTTTTTTAGACTACAAATCGTTTTTGTTATTTACGTTGTGCCATTTCGGGCATTTAAGCAACTTTAAACATCTATGGTCGTAATGTAGAATTAAAGAACAGAAAAATTAGGGTTTTACCTTATAATTAAAACACCTCTGATACCGTTCAAATTGAGAGAACAAAATACCAGAATACTCATGAAATTTATTCAGAATATTCCTCAAAAATTTCCTCTGATAGCGCTCGTTTCATTTCATAGAGCAGCGAATAAAAGAACTTATAAGAAGAGTAATTTGTATTTGAAAACAAAATGCGTCCATATCTAGAGAACGATAACATAACTTTCAATTTAAATGTGAAAATTCGTAAGATACGAGTATGTCTGAGGATTTAAAGTCGATGAATCCTTCAGAAAACAGGTTGTCGAATGGAAGATAGAAGAAATGACATCTATCATTTCGAGGCATTATAAGTAGTTAAAGAGTGTGATTTGAATAAAGTTCCTTTAGGATACCGGGTCCTGTGACTCTCCGAAGAAAACAGGTCACCCTCAAAAAACAGTTCCCAGGAAAGATCACATGCAGTAAATGATGTCGATGAAGAGCTGTTTTAGGACTGCAGCCGAGACGGCTCAGTTCATCTGACAACTCACAGCGATCTACGCACTGCTAAGTTACATCAATCTTTTGACTTGAAATAACTTTGCGAAGAGAGCTTTTTCTATATACGTTTAAATATATACCAAAGAGAAGAAGAAAGATATGCGCAAATCGGACTGATTGGAGAGAGCACTTGTTTCTGATTCGCGGGGAATCACCCTAAAGCGGTGATCTCCTTATTTTTTTTCCTATCTCATACTATACCTTTTAATATCTGAAACTCTCCTACCTTATTTCAATCTAGCACAGTATAACCTGACGGTGAGTGCTTTCCTCTGTGGCTCAACCTTCTTTCTCCGTGATCTCATAGATAGGAATATCATACGTGCGTTATTTTTGTGTACATATTTGTTCTTGTTTCTTCCATACTCTAAATATTCTTACATATTACAAAAGGCCATTCCCTAGCTCGACCTATCAAAGTTGTAATCAATTTTTAGGTCCTTCCTATGATAATTTAGTCTTTGAATATATCGGCATTTTCAAGTCGATTCATTTATCAAACATTTGTAAATAAAGTTTTTTCGTTTTAAGTCGACGCATCTTCTATCCTTGGCTATAAGCCTTCTGGGTTAAAGAATCTGGGCATATCACCTGACCGCAGTTTGTGACATGAAGGCTTAGTACTTATTGATATTTTGTCCAATTATCCATGAGAGAATTGTTTTTTTTTCTGGTTGTGTCTGCATTTATACTTATTATTCTCAAGTTTTGAAGCATCTTTTCTTCATAACCTTTTCTTACCCACTCTTCTATAAAATGAAAATTGGACACTATCAGAAGGAAATTTCAAAGTTAACAGAGTATTTTCAAGAAAATGTAGATTTGGGTCTTTTAAGTTCTCTAGTTTTGGACGGGACTCTAGATATAACCATACAATTGGTGTATTTCTGCATTGCTCTCCGCATTTCTGATGGCTCCTTAGATCAGATCACAATTACATTTAAAGTCTTTTCTTCCTTTGCTGTCATAAATGTTGTCATTAATTGTGCAAGAATTATTTAAATTACTGTTTCAAGTAAACTACCTGCAGTTACCAACAATCTTTTTTCACACCCGAATAATCCTCTTCCTTATTTTGCTATCTGTCCAAAATTATAATATTGCTATTTACTTCATCATTTAAGCGGATACTAAAGAACTGGGGAACAAAAACAGATCCCTGAGGCACTTCTCTGGTAAAATTGCCATCAGAAGTTTTCGCTATTAATAACATCTCGTTTGAGAAGATGCTTAAGCCAGTCCTCAAACTAATTTAAAATGTTACAATTTATTCCACCTATTTTCATTTTTTTAAACAATTTTATATGCGGAACATTTGCTATAAATTTAAATTTTTAAATAATTTGGATTTTTTTTCAGTTCTTTAAACAAAGAAGGGAAATCTTAACTTGCCCAGTAGATTTAATTATGTTCATTTTACGCCTCGCAAAATAGTTTTCTAATGTCCATATTGTTATCTCATTTTAACCAGAATCTCAAATTAATATTGAATTAGAAATATAGATATCCTTTACTATGATAAAAAGTGAAGTGAAATATTGCTTATAATGGAAGCAACTAATTTAAAGAGACAATTGTTTCCTTTGATCATTTTCTGGCTTGAAAAGTAAAAATAAAAATTATGTATGGTCTTGTTTATTATTTTAATCTACAGGGTCATGTTCATACTTTGGGGGGTGGAGGTAAAATTACTTTTTATTCGACGCTCTAAATTCAGCAAATTAGTTTCGTTCCCTATTGTTATTTTTATGTTCTATGAACCATATTTCGCTTCCTCGGGACCTGGTTCGTGGCTATTAATTCTTCTTTTATACTTATCAGGGATCTCAATTTTCGATAACTTTGTTTTAATTCTACAATTTCTTAGTTTCTATCTGGCATCTTTATCAATGAAGTAGGTTATAGATACGGAAATCAATATCCTCTCTAAATCTATCGAAGTTTAGAGATCTGGTACACGCAATGTATTTACCTAGCAGGTTGTTGTTACGTTGGACTTGAAATTAATGAATAATATGATGACTTTTATCAAAGTTTTCACTCAGTTAGATTAGTACTCATATTTTCATTCGTTGAAAATAAATAAAAGATCTTTTTGAAGAGAACTTCTTATTTGGTCACAAGTAGAGAACTAGTTTGGGAGCATCAGGCTCTAATTCTTCAGGATAAACTAGACTTGTACTCAAGACCAAATAAAAAAAATCATCAATTTCTCCAAAGGGGTTTTTGTATACATTGTTATAAACGTGTACACCACACAATATTTTCATTTTTTGAAATTCCTAAATCTAAAATGTTGTTTCGAGTTGGTTCTTTTAAGTGTGATATTAAAAAGGTTTCTTTTATGAATTAAACTCCAATTTGCGATTCTCGGAGCAGAACGGTTTTATACCCGATATCGGAGCATTAAAAGTAATTTCTAGGACACCATTTACATATCCGCTTATATTAGTTTTATGTACTATAAAGCAATTCATCTAAATATGGTTCATAGTTCGATAGTTTATAGACGTTTTAAAAAGTTATAGAGAAATTTATATTTTTTATTTGGATAGCTGTTTCTATATCATTGATGCTTGAAATTATAAGATTTAGTTGTTTAGAGTCTGTATATCACTTCCAGGGCTTCATGCTTTGCGATTTTCTTAGTGTACTTTAACAACTTACATTGTTTAAATTGCATTCATTTAAACATAGAACGGAGCCATACCCTCCCTTATTTTACACATCACACGTCATGACACACCGGGTAACTTGTTCTCTGAAGTTTTATCTGTGGTTGACCTGACTTAGCCTAATCTAACTAATAATACCGTTACCTAATAATACATACCCAACCAATACATCATGCTACTCATCACACAAAATAAATGCCACATCCTCTTTACTCCTACCACCCTTATCTACACCTCACCTCTCTCCACTCACACCATCCTACACAAACCTTCATTCTCTTTCATGTTTGTCTCACAAAGCGCAAGCATCTGCAAACTTCCTGTTTTAAAGACATTTACTATCACCCACCTCTTTCCAATATAACATATACCCCTTACAAACACCCTCTCAGTTCAGACATTGACTCTGATTAGCCGGCATGACTGGAGAGGGGCCCGTCACTGCGTACTGCTCTAATGGGATAACACTTTCGAGGGCTTGGCTTGACAAGATAGCAGGTCTCCTATTCAGGCTTAGTCCTCTTCTCCTGCACGTGGCCAAGGAAACTATAAGTAGTCTTTACTATTTTACAGTTGATAAAATTTAATTATACCCTTTTAGGTTAAGATCAATTTGCTCAATGTAATTATACCCTATTAGGTTGATTAATTTGCCCGATGTAATTATATCCTATTAGGTTAAGATTTATTTGCCCCAAAATGATTTTGCAAAGTTCTTTCCCGGGAAAGACCGAGCTTGGCCAGGTAGTTCTTTGGCCCTGCTGCATTCCTAAGAACAAGTAGGTACCAATGGCCAGGGAAAAGTTTGGGAGGTCGAGAGAACTACAAGAACTCTACTCGGGCTATGGAGTTTAAGCACATTTTTACGCCCACTAACTTCAAAGCTTTCGTTCAAAATCCCCCGCCCAAATTCCACGGTCCAAAATTTTCCCGCCCAAAATTCTTCTTCCCCAAATCTCCCTGCTAAAATTACTCCTAAAATCTCCGTCCAAAAATTGAATAAATAAGAAAATATCGCCTAATACTAACATGATAAAAAATTCACACGCATAAATAAACGCCAAAATAATAGTAAAAAAAAGATATATTTAAAAAAATGAAAGCCAATGAAGCCCTCTCGCGAGAATGATTTTAAAAACGAGGTACCTAAAAGAAAGTGGTTTAGTTAATCTAAGTGAAAATATATAGAAAGTAAATAATCTTACTTAAAATATATTGCAAATTCTATGAGTGGACATGTAGGGGAAAGGACCTCACAAAGCACTTAACAAGTAGAGGGCTAGGTATAAGCTTCCTCTCCTATGGAAGGCGGAAAATTATCCTTAGACCCTCGTTCGATGACTGACCTGAACCGTAGCGAGGGCAGCGAGGGTTCCCCTCTGAAGGTAGACGCGTTCTCGCAGAAACTGAAGAGAGTAGAACGTCTCCTGAAGAACGTCTGGTCTTTTAGCCGAAAAACTGACATTCAAGATACGGGCATCAACGTCAGTATCATCCTTCAGAAAAATGCAAGAAAAATTAGTTCTTTGAAGCCAATTATGGCAAGAATCTCAACATAGTTGTTGCCACACCGTGCTTGTTTTTATTTTATTGGGCCTTTATAGCAACCACCAACGAGACCACAGCCGTCGAAAGAAGGCCACAATCCGTCTTCGTGAGCCAAATTTGAATGATAGCATAAGCAATCTTGGGAGTATAGCATTGGTTCGACCCTGGTTCACAAAGTACCATTTTGAGTCACATGCCAGAGAGGGCATTAAAACGAAGTCGCGAAAATCTTATCCGGCTCTCGATTTTGTATTCTTGACGTTCTTTAATTTTGCCTCCGTGGCACTCTATCCTAAAATTCACGGATTTGCCCTTCTGACCCCATTGCCCAGTAATGACTGTGACCAAGGATCACATGCCAGAATGTTCAACATCCCAAATATTTCAGATCTGACGAGTCCAAACTCTTTTGAGCCTCTGCAGCCACTTTCCTGACCTAGTAAGAGCATGCAAGGAAGCATGCGGGGAAAAAATGCAGGGAGGAGGGTGAAGACTCAGGACACCATTAAAGAATTTTAGAAAGCGATGACAGAGGTATGAAAGAAACAGGAGATAAATACAAGGAGAAAGTTGAATTTAGACTACGAACTTGAATCTTTGGCGGGGCATCAATAAAAAAACTTATTTTGACCATTATTGAATTTCAAAACAAACCATTAAAACCACATCTCCCTCACCAAAATATTGAAGATAAAGATGTTCTCTCTCGGGCACGGGATGATGGCAGCCAGGCCGTCGATGAAGTAGTCGTAGAGAGGCGACAAGAAAGCCTCCTGCGTCATGTCAGCCAAACGCACCGTCACGGAGTTGTACAGCATGTCTTCAGTCACGAGGCGGACCTGGAGTTGCATCTCAGCCGAAACTTCATTGATACCATCTGCCGAAAACAGAGTTTGCATTCAGTAAAGTATGACAAGCACTCATTAACGTGTGATTGAGAAAACACTTTTGGCATAACTACAATATACCAGTAAAATAATTAATTGAATGTATATAAATTTAATATATGGATTTATTTTTAACTAAATACAGGAAATAACCTACACAGAAGCGAGCCCAAATTGGCCATGTCACTAAGCAATGCAATCTCTCATATTTGAAGGCTTTACAAACGAGAATCATTGAACAAAAAAGTAAAAAAAACGTAAATCATAACACAAAGTCCATAAATTAGATAAAATACTTTAATTTTCAATGAATACCCCCAAAACGGTATTACTATGATTTCATGACAATGGCATAGTACCATGTAGGCAAAATCCTTGCGTTCATCAATGGTCAAAAGACACAAGGAATCAATTCCCCTCCGCCTCTTTCAAACGAGTTCAAAACCCAGAACTATTTCAGGACCAGCCCCAAATCGCCTCGTGACAACCACTGCCGACCTTTTATAGCGAAGAAAGCTCGTTGCGCGGTAACCTTGGCGATAAGCATGGCTCCTTATTAGGGATATGCTTGACAAGGACAGAATAATTTGTAAATACTAAAACGTAAACAAAGCAAACAAATACTTCCTTTTATCCTTTTACATACGATTGAACTGTTGAATGACTCAAAAATTCATCAATAAAAAAGCTATAGTGTCAGAACCATAAGAAATTAAGCCATTGCATTGTTTGTGTCCATGAAAGGAGGACTGTGCTGAACAAACAGGACATCATGTCTGGAGTACAAACACCTAAGGATGACCCAGAGGAGGGGAATTACTACCTTGTGATTACTCCCATAGGGGAGGGAGTAAATTGTGTACCAAATAATGTCCTCCTTAATGACTTAGTAGCCTTAATGGTGGCGTTTTAAAACAAATGAAGAGTCAATTATTCAAAACTATCGGTGTTCCATAGATGGACCATTTTGTAGTCAGCGTGTTAAATTACACTAAGACACTACAACACGAAGCAATAATCATATTTAATAGAAAAAAAAGGAATTTTTAAACATTTAATTCGAGAACTAAGGATAGAATTACCCGCAGGAAGGCTGTAAGGAGATATATGAACATAAAATCCTGAAGATGAGGATAAGTGAAAATATGAGGTCGATTAGGGTCACAGATCCTCCTCCAGGCATTAGTGCCGGGAGGGTATGCAACAGCCGTCGTTAAAGCTTGGCGGGCACGCAACCGTTCAGATGTCAACTGCAGCATAGTTACTAATTCCCTACCTACCCACTTCTGTGGATAACGAGAAAATAATGAAAGGGACAAAAGAGAAAATATTAAAGGGGGGAGGAAAGATAAAATGTCATACTTAGAAACCTCAAGACGGAGGTGCAATGGATTGGAAACATTTTATTCGAAGCCCAGTTTCGACAGATTAAGGATGTCAAGAATACAGCGGCAAAGGTGATAGCCGCAATTTGAGTTGCCTAATCATTTTGGGCAATAAGATAGAGGTAATATATCTATTATTTTTTGTAGCCTGATCCCCTCAATGAAGTCACAGGCGGGGGAAGACCGGGTGAAGATGTCGCCCTTATTCCCCTGCATGATACGTACAACTCTCCATGAGAGTACGTAGCTTGGTCACCCTTGCAGGCTCTAAGATGATTCGAGGGATTATTACTAAATCAATTATCCCTAATTAAATGTATAATTGATCAAAACGGAAGATAACAATCAATTCTTTTTGCCCTATATATATATATATATATATATATATATATATATATATATATATATATATATATATATATATATATATAAATATATATATATACAAATATATAAATATATATATATATATATATATATATATATATATATATATATATATATAAATATATATATATATATAAATATATATATATATATATATATATATATATATATATATATATATATATATATATATATATATATATATATATATATATATATATATATATTTATATGAGAAAAAATATTACAATAACGCAATCATAATTATGCGGTTAAAAGGCTATTTTGGGAGCAAACACAGTCTTCCTCAAAGCCTTCGGAAGAAGCTCTTCTCACATACACGAGAAGGTAACATAAAATAAGCTTTTCTCAGACAGCTCCACCCGGGGGCTTTGAGGACGACTTTATTTGCCAGAAGATAGCCTTTCAACTGCATAATTATGATTGCGTTACTGCAATAATTTTTCTCAATTTATAAGGCGTAGCGAAATTGGAAAAAAAAAAATTCCATTCTGTTCGATAAGAAGGGGTTATATTTAAAAAGGCCGATCGACAGATAGTTTTTTTGGCTGTCTGTAAAACGCTTATTTTATATTACTTTTTCGTGTATGTGAGCTTTTCTCAGACAGCTCCACCCGGGGGCTTTGAGGACGACTTTATTTGCCAGAAGATAGCCTTTCAACTGCATAATTATGATTGCGTTACTGCAATAATTTTTCTCAATTTATAAGGCGTAGCGAAATTGGAAAAAAAAAAATTCCATTCTGTTCGATAAGAAGGGGTGATATTTAAAAAGGCCGATCGACAGATAGTTTTTTTGGCTGTCTGTAAAACGCTTATTTTATATTACTTTTTCGTGTATGTGAGCTTTTCTCAGACAGCTCCACCCGGGGGCTTTGAGGACGACTTTATTTGCCAGAAGATAGCCTTTCAACTGCATAATTATGATTGCGTTACTGCAATAATTTTTCTCAATTTATAAGGCGTAGCGAAATTGGAAAAAAAAAATTCCATTCTGTTCGATAAGAAGGGGTGATATTTAAAAAAAACCGATCGACAGATAGTTTTTTTGGCTGTCTGTAAAACGCTTATTTTATATTACTTTTTCGTGTATGTGAGCTTTTCTCAGACAGCTCCACCCGGGGGCTTTGAGGACGACTTTATTTGCCAGAAGATAGCCTTTCAACTGCATAATTATGATTGCGTTACTGCAATAATTTTTCTCAATTTATAAGGCGTAGCGAAATTGGAAAAAAAAAAATTCCATTCTGTTCGATAAGAAGGGGTGATATTTAAAAAGGCCGATCGACAGATAGTTTTTTTGGCTGTCTGTAAAACGCTTATTTTATATTACTTTTTCGTGTATGTGAGCTTTTCTCAGACAGCTCCACCCGGGGGCTTTGAGGACGACTTTATTTGCCAGAAGATAGCCTTTCAACTGCATAATTATGATTGCGTTACTGCAATAATTTTTCTCAATTTATAAGGCGTAGCGAAATTGGAAAAAAAAAATTCCATTCTGTTCGATAAGAAGGGGTGATATTTAAAAAGGCCGATCGACAGATAGTTTTTTTGGCTGTCTGTAAAACGCTTATTTTATATTACTTTTTCGTGTATGTGAGCTTTTCTCAGACAGCTCCACCCGGGGGCTTTGAGGACGACTTTATTTGCCAGAAGATAGCCTTTCAACTGCATAATTATGATTGCGTTACTGCAATAATTTTTCTCAATTTATAAGGCGTAGCGAAATTGGAAAAAAAAAAAATTCCATTCTGTTCGATAAGAAGGGGTGATATTTAAAAAGGCCGATCGACAGATAGTTTTTTTGGCTGTCTGTAAAACGCTTATTTTATATTACTTTTTCGTGTATGTGAGCTTTTCTCAGACAGCTCCACCCGGGGGCTTTGAGGACGACTTTATTTGCCAGAAGATAGCCTTTCAACTGCATAATTATGATTGCGTTACTGCAATAATTTTTCTCAATTTATAAGGCGTAGCGAAATTGGAAAAAAAAAAATTCCATTCTGTTCGATAAGAAGGGGTGATATTTAAAAAGGCCGATCGACAGATAGTTTTTTTGGCTGTCTGTAAAACGCTTATTTTATATTACTTTTTCGTGTATGTGAGCTTTTCTCAGACAGCTCCACCCGGGGGCTTTGAGGACGACTTTATTTGCCAGAAGATAGCCTTTCAACTGCATAATTATGATTGCGTTACTGCAATAATTTTTCTCAATTTATAAGGCGTAGCGAAATTGGAAAAAAAAAAATTCCATTCTGTTCGATAAGAAGGGGTGATATTTAAAAAGGCCGATCGACAGATAGTTTTTTTGGCTGTCTGTAAAACGCTTATTTTATATTACTTTTTCGTGTATGTGAGAAGAGCTGCTTCCGAGGACTTTGAGGAAGACTGTTTGCCAAAAAATAGCCTTTTAACCGCATATCTCTCTCTCTCTCTCTCTCTCTCTATATATATATATATATATATATATATATATATATATATATATATATATATATATATATTGTAATTTTGTACAGAATATATAAAGAGGCTTATTTCACTCCCATATGAACCCTTCGAACCAGAACATGAAATAAACCTATAATCCTAACAGAGAGGGTTCGTAGTACATGGATTATTCCTGTTATCCTTGTTGAGTTTTTTTTAATTCTTCCCCCAATGCCTCTCCATTAACACCCCTTGTCTTCTCAAGAGGTTGCTCCTGTGATGTACATGTACTCGAATCGACAATTCAACCACAGACTAAAACCAACGTCAAAACGATTTGCATACCACATTTATTACACGCAATGTGGTGTGGGGGTGGCAACCAAACGAGTTATGGCGGCAATAACGACCCATATAGAAAACCCCATCATACCTTCAATAAAGACACCGGGAAGTAATATCCTAAATCCCCATAGGACGTAATGGATGACAGCTCTGAGTTACTTACATATACTTCAGGCCGTCCCTCGTCTCTGAACCCGAAAAAAAATCCGGAATCAATTGGTTTCACTTAAATGCAATGAATAATAAACATTAAAGCTCATCAGGTTCATATAAAGAGTCATTTGGAGTGTTTCTGACTCTGGTAAATTAATGTCTTATTTTAGTCTTCCGATACAAATTGAGGTCGATTCAGGAACAGGGAGATATACCGTTAATATTGAATTAATTCACCTCTTCAACTGGCTCTAGTAAAGAGGGAAGGAGTTTGGAGGCAATGAAATACGCACGGGGATTTCTAATGGGTGACACTTATAATTATTCATTTATCAAATGAAAACCAGAGGGGAATTTGGCAGATGTGAGTGAGTGGTTTCGCCCTAAAGGATCTAAAGAAAACTAGGTAAAAAAGCCCCTCCATAAACACGCTTGTTTCAGGAGGACTTAGAATGAACTCAGCAAACCCTGGTCTCACGATCGAATATCCTCCATAAACACATTTGTTTCAAGAGAACTTAGAATGAACTCAGCAAACCCTGGCCTCACGATCGAATAACCTTCATAAACATGCTTGTTTCAAGAGAACTTAGAATGAACTCAGCAAACCCTGGCCTCACAATCGAATAACCTTCATAAACATGCTTGTTTCAGGAGGACTTAGAATGAAATCAGCAAACCCTGGCCTCACGATCGAATAACCTTCATAAACATGCTTGTTTCAAGAGAACTTAGAATGAAATCAGCAAACCCTGGCCTCACGATCGAATAACCTTCATAAAACATGCTTGTTTCAAGAGAACTTAGAATGAACTCAGCAAACCCTGGTCTCACGATCGAATACCCTCGATTCATCTGTCCATTCCTTTGTGTTTTCTTGCTTGTTTTTTAGTCATTCGAGAGTCTTTTCGAGTCGAGAGTTCTGTAGTTCATTATATTCAGTTAGGTGAACCAACAAGAAGAGGAGATAAATAGGAAAGAGTAAACGAGAAGTGGGGAAAAGAAAGTGTTGGGGTAGAGAGAAAATAGGAGAGAATGTAAAGAGGTAAATTTGAGAGTGGTGAGTGATAGAGGAAAAGAGGGGATAAAGAGGGGGAAATGAGAGAGGAGCAGAGAAAGTGATGAGATATATTGAGGGAAAATAGGAGGAGAGAGTGTGGGAGTGAGAGAGAGGTTGGGAGACTGGAAATGGGGAAAGAGGGTAGAGATGGGATATAGGGGAGAGGGATATAGCGAAGGGCGAGGTGGGATAAGTGTGGAAGAGAAGAGAAAGGGAAGAAAAGGAGAAGAGAGAGGGGATATGAAAAGCAGAGAGTGAGATAGGGGAGATAGAAAGAGAATGGGAGAAGAGATATATGTATATGAGGAAGAGGGAAAATGAAGAGAGGAGAAAGAGAGAGGGGTGGAGGAGGAGACGGGGAGATATGGAGGGAATGGGATATAGGAGGAGAGTGAGAGGAGGGAGGTGAAGTATAAGAGAGAGAGGGAAGAGATGTGGAGTGAGCTAGGGGAGAGAAAGAGGGGAGGAAGGGACGAGGGAAATGTGGAAGAAATATATTGGAGAGAGAGGATAAAATAGGGGGGTAGAGGGTATAGAGAAGGGATGGGAGATAAAATGAGAGGAGAAAGAGGAGGGTAAATGAGGGAAATAAATGAGGAGAGAGATATAGAGGAAAGATAGAGAGGGATCGAGAGATGGGAGAGATAGGGAGCTATATAGAGAGATTGAAGAGATGTGGGAGTGATGGAAGAAGAGGGAAAAGAGATGGGGGAGAGAGAAGATAGAAGAGATATAGAGGGGAGAGAAATGGAAAGTGAGATAGGGTTTAAGAGAGAGGGTATAAATATAGTAGAGTTATAAGGAGTTACAAGGAAAGAAAGTACCCTAGGAGACCTTACGGTCCATTCAAAGAGGGTACCTTTGGACTAGCAATCGAGTAGGCACATGGCTGCTCAATTGTTTTGAGTCCCTAAACGGCCACTTTTCAAGACTTTGTCTAGTCTTGACTTGAACTGGTCAACAGATTCACTGTTGACAACTTCCACTGGAAGTGCGTTCCACTTACCGTAGATACTGTAGGTGAAAAAATTTCCTCACAGATTGCGGTTGTAACGCTCCAGTTCAAGTTTGAAGCCGTGATTGCGCGTTCTGTTCTCACTCAGTGTGAAAATATCCTGGTAGTCAACATTGTCAAACCCTCGAAGTATTTTGAAAACTTCGATGAGCTGACCACGAAGTCTACGGGTTCCCAGCGAGAACAGTTCTAATTCCTTAGTCTATCCTCATAACTTTTATGTCGGATAGAGGGAATCAGTTTGGTTGCCCTAGCTTGTACGCGTTCCAACCTTGCGATGTCCTTTCGAAACGGAGAACTCCAAAATTTTACGGCATACTCCAGGTGCGGCCGAACGAAGGAGTTGTACAGACAGAGTTCTATCTCCTTGTTACGGTATTAAACTGGCGCTTTATGTAGCC
Source organism: Ceratothoa steindachneri (assembly GCA_963969495.1). Lineage (NCBI taxonomy): Eukaryota > Metazoa > Arthropoda > Malacostraca > Isopoda > Cymothoidae > Ceratothoa > Ceratothoa steindachneri. The sequence continues at coordinate 232,306,454 of OZ018318.1, forward strand.
TAACATCCTTTGGGCTTTCTTCTCTGCCTCGATGCACTGTTTCGAGAACTTGAGGTCGCTAGTGATAGTTACACCCAAGTCTTTCTCAGTGTCACTCGATTCAAGAGCAGTGCCCTTAAGGATATACTGAGATTATGGGGTTTCTGTGGCCGATATGCATTACTTTGCATTTTCCCACGTTAAAAGGCATTTGCGGCGTGTCCGACCACTCCCCAACCTTCCCAAGATCTTCTTGCAGGCGGGCAGTATTTCTATCCTTTGCAACGTTCATACCAAGCTTGTTATCGTCGGCAAATTTCGAAATCTTGGCAACCATGTCACCGTCCATGTCGTTGACGTAGATGATGAATAGTAGTGGACCCAAGACAGAACCTTGAGGCACCCCGCTAGTAACGGGCACCCACTCAGAAGCCTGTCCATTCACCACCACCCGTTGCCCTCTGCCACTTAGCTAGTTCTCGATCCAGCTGGCTACTTTTCCGTCTATGCCCAGCGCTCGCACTTTCTGGAGAAGGCGGCGGTGTGGTACCTTATCAAAGGCTTTCTGAAAGTCTAAGTATACCACATCCACCGCCTTGTCCCGATCGTGCTCACTTAACACGAAGTGGAAGAATTCCACAAGGTTCGTCAGGCATGACCGTTGCCTTCGAAGAACTCCTTGGGATTCTCCTTGCAGAGTCTCGCCACTCGGAGTTCCTCAGTACGCTTAGCCACCCTATGCTGGACTTCACTCTCCTGGCTAGCCTCCGGTACTCGTCAAAGGTACCCGAGGTCTTCGATCACCGGTACGCATTTCTCTTCTCCCTAAGCAGTTGGCCGATTTCTCGATTAAACCACTTTGGTTTAACAGAAGACTGATGGAGCCATTTCAGAGGGATGCAACTTGATTGAAGACTCATGAACTTATTTTTGAAATTGTTCCACGAATCCTCAACCTCTTCGCATACCACTAGCCTTACATCAGTCAACCCAGCACGAAGGCTTGCAAAGTCTGCTCTTCTCAAGTCAAGTTTCCTGGATTGACTGGCAACAGACCTTACCTTCGGGATCTTGACGGTAAATCTAACTAGCTGTTGATCACTGCCACTGAGCTCTTCGCCTACAGAGAGAGATCTTAAACGATATAATCCTCAGAGGTGAAGACCAAGTCGAGGATATTGTCTCCTCTCGTTAGTTCTCTGACCCATTGAGTGAGGAACTCGTTGTTGACGAACTCCAGGAGTAGCGCGCTCTCGCCACAGGCTGCTCTGGTTTCCCAGTCAACTTTTCTGTTGAAGTCGCCCATAACAATGCACACTCTGCCTTGAACAAGCTCACCCAGCAGCTGGTACAGTTCCCTGTCCTTCTCAACAGGTTGGGAAGGGGGTCTGTAAAGCACCAGGGTCCTGTATCTGACAGGACCTATCTCTAGGTCAACGCCTAGGAGCTCGTGATCGGATATAATTTTGGAGTTCGTAGATTTGATTGTATCTTTGACATACAACATTACACCGCCACCCTCTCTGTCTGGCCTATCTTTGTGGAAGAGTTGGTAGCCAGGAACCGTGAATTCGCCTTCAAAGTTTCGGTTTAAGGTTTTTATCCACGATTCTGTTATGGCTACCATTTCGGGTTCTTCCGTCGCTACGAGGCCACGGAGCTCAGGAAACTTGTTCCTGATTGACCTCGCATTGAACAGAAGAACTTTCAGGGAGTCCCCTAATGTAGGACCCCCTATACTCTTCCGTTTCCTGGCTTCTTGGTTGTCGTGGTGGCACCATTTTTGACAACCTCCGAGAAGGTTGTTTGGGGAGTGACTCGGGCGTACTGGCGTAATTCTGCCTTCCCAATGGGCCGGACACTCCTTTGGGTGCGCTCCACGACATCCTGGATGAGGTTGGCTAGGCAAGCCTTGCCCTTAAGGGAGAGGTGCACCCCATCCCTTTGGTAGAGGTCTTTTCTATCATAGAATACGGCGTACGAGTCGACAAAAAAGACCCCCTCCGCCATACAGAGGTCTGCAAGGCGCCGGTTTAGCGACATGTTCCTCACGTGGGCAGTCCGGCTTGGACCCCACCTCGGGAGCATCCCCACCACGACGCGTCTGCAGGTTTTTAATTCGCAGTCGTCGACAGCGCCCATAACCGTCTTGGTAATCTCGCCTGTAGGGCATATCCTACCTTCTCTGAGGTAGAGGTCGTTGCCACTTACCATAAGGGCAACGACTGAAGTCTCAGAAATCTGAGACTTCTCGGCCTCAGCTCTTACCTGCTTATTCCCACAGCCTGGAAGGCAGCTCACCTTAACGCTTGTGCGAAGATGGGCCACTAGCAGGGGCTGCAGGCCCCGTGCCTGGGAATCACCTACAAGGCTGACCCTGGCACATTTGCCTGCTGAGCTCGGAGTCTTTATCTTTATTTTCACGGGCAAGCCTGCAGATTCCTCTCTCTCCGTCATGGTCTTTTCAGTCTTTTTTTCTTCTTCCTCTTCTTCTTCTTCTCTATCATATTTTCCCCCTTGTCATCCTTTTCAATAACTTCTTCTACCTTTTCTTCTTCTATTTCTCTCTCTTCCTCTTTCTTCTTACCCTTTTTCGTCTTTTTTCTCTTTTTCTTTTTTCCTTTTTGCGTTTCTGACACATTCGGGCCCGGCCTCTCTGCAGAGGTGGTGTTTACAACAGGACTCGAGAGCTCGTTTAACTTCTCTTAAAGCCTGCGGATCTGGTGGGAGTGCTCCTCCTTGAGCCTCTCGATTTTCTTTTCGAGGTCTGTAGTCCTTTCCCTGTAGTCGGCCGACTACTTCTTCCACTTCCTTCTTTAAGATGCAAGTGGTGCATACACTGCTTGGGTGGCATTTCGCATAGCAGTCCTCCGGGAAGTCAACGCACTACTTGTCCTTATTACATGTGGCACACGTGAATTTTAGCGCTGCTGGACCTTTCTTGCCTGCCATTCTTAACACTCTATATTTCCTCCGCTTGTGACCAATCAATATATAAAAAGGGAAGTTTAGTGAGTTATCCCCGCGTGAGTTGCTCCCGCCTATTGATCGGAGTCGTTTCGGAGTCTTCCAGAAGGCACGCTCCATGTGCTGCTATTCGTCCGACCGAGTCCTCAAGCCTAGGCGTGTCGTGGCTCTCAACCAAGCAGCACAGACGGTCCCCGAAGGGGCCATCGATTTGTCACCAGGTGAACAACAACGAAGCACGCCCCTTACTAAACTCCTACTAGTTCCCTTCACAACGACCAGGATCTCGGAGTAGCGTTCAATGGATATCCCGCCACACCAAGAGACTCGACCCAAGGCTTTTTATTGGCCTGGCAACCAACATGGGAACAAAGGGCCGTCACCTCGGACCAATGCTACCAAAAGCACCCGTCAACGGGCACTGGAAAAGGTCAATAATTACGCGCCAGAGAAGGGGTTAACACGGCAATAACCTCATCCCATTCATCGTACCCCAACGCCTAGGACACCTCTAGTCCTAGTCTCTCGCAACCAGAGATCGTCGATTGGCGTTGTTTATAGAGGTTCTAAAGCCTCTCTTCTGACGCGTTAGGTAGCTGCCAGGTTCTTATATGTAGATAGAGGGAAAAAAGGGAAAGAGGGACATGATAGGAGTAGGCTTTTTTGTTTTTTTGTCTTTTTGTTTTAGTGGGAGATAGGATAAAAGTAAGAAAGGAGAAGGATAGAGTAGAAAAAAGAAGGAATGACGCACTTAGTCTGGAACCTCGTTTCCGACCAAATCGACAAGGGAAGCCCTACCAGGGGTACGCAGAAGAGGTACCCCGCCGACATAGCTCGCAAAGTCCAAGGTCCACACAAGCTCTCTTCCCGCGACAAGGGGGCGTCACCTCTCCCTCTACTTTTTTATGAAAAAGAGAGAGAGAGAAAGAGCAAGAACGAGAGAGCCAGTGATTGAGAGATTTAATGAGAGAGAAAGAGAGAGAGAGAGAGAGAGAGAGAGAGAGAGGGGGTGATAGATGGATAGAGGGAGAGAAAGATGGAGCGAGAAAGGCATTCTGCGCGCACGTGTGTGTGTGTGTGTGAGAGAGAGAGAGAGAGAGAAAGAGAGAGAGAGAGAGAGAGAGAGAGAGGGGGGGGGGTGATAGATGGATAGAGGGAGAGAAAGATGGAGCGAGAAAGGCATTCTGCGCACACGTGTGTGTGTGTGTGTGTGTGTGTGTGTGTGAGAGAGAGAGAGAGAGCTAGAGAAAGAGAGAATTAGATCGCCTCTTACCCCTATAGGAGCGCAATCTTAATGATAATAAGGACTGTGGCAGCAACTGCAGTTAAAACCAGGCAAATGACGACGGAATCTCTACCTGAAACACATTCGACAGAAAGTGCTGAAAGTGGATGAAGTTAAAATGTGTATTTGATATAGAACTCGGGTATTCTTAAGAGAAAAACTATTTTGGGCGCTCGGGTACCGGAGAGTGCGTAACTCTCCTGAACAAGTTAAATTTCAACATTACACACTCGTCGACCATGATGACACTCTCCCAAACACCTGCAAGGCGGTGTCCCTACTTAAGAGAAATCAAGTGGAGTATAACATCATAACAAGATAACAAACAGAAGTGCTACTGAGCAGATAACAACAAACAATTATTACTGACCAGACAACTACAAGCACAAGTTTTAGTGAACAAAAGACGACAAACGAGTGTTAGTGAACACACGAAAACAAACACACGTGTCACTGAATTAGACGTCAACATAGTGCTATTTTGCAGAAGAAAACATAAATTTTCCTCTGCAGAAGACAATAAAGGCAAGTGTTACTGCAGAAGGCAACAAAACACACCTGATAATATGTAGATGACAACAAGCGCAAGCCACCTCACGAATCGTAGAGGTAGGAAACTTAGTATCCAATTATGTTTTTGAGACAAGTCTCAAATTTTGCGCTCTCCAATTACTGACGAGAACTTTGCAAAAGGAAATTACAGTAGTTTCTTTGCTTTATGAATTCCCCAAACTGGTTCAAGCCCTACTTAAGGAAGCTTAAGGAAAGAGGGAAAGGCGGAACTGTCGCCTAAAAGCGGGATAAACAAGGCTTGCCACTTGACGATTCTTTAATGAAAAAATAAAAGGGAAGAAACGACAAGAAAGAGCTTTAAAGAAGCCCATTTTTAATCAGCTAAAGGCAGAAAGAATAGAAGTACATAAAACAACGGGTTAAGGGGTGAAAATCTTAGGGAAATATGGTAGCAAGGATCTCTGTCAGTGGATTCGTGCCGTAATCTTTAGCCACATCCACTTTACTGTTTTTTCTCACTTTGATAAGAAATTTAGGTTGTAATAAATATACATTTCAGGTGTTACTCCCAGCTACAGCGACACTTTCTTCAATCTCCATTCTCTCTCACCCCTATCCTCGTGGTAGTGGGCCCCACTTTTCCATATCTTGAATCCATCCAATCTGCCTCATCTGCTTGCCATGACTACAGCTACAGCAAACTTAGTTTGAGGAGTATAACCAGAATCTCCCGATTTAGCGTAGCGCCTTAAGACCCCATACCTCAAGTTGATCCAGTCCTAAGAGGAAGTGGTTAAACAGAGATGAGATACAGGCTGGAGAGAGGGAGTAAGAGAGGGGGGGGGAGGCTAGTGTCTACAAAAAACACTCGGAGCAATTGTATCCAAAAGATGGATTTACCCCGAGGCGAATATGATACAAAGCGTAAACGCCGCATCCCAGGGATTATCGCCCGCATCCGTGGAGCTGGCATCTGATGATTCCCAGGCGTGGGATGATTTCGGGTGATTATCGGAGCTGGGGTCTCGGGACCTTAGAGATAGCGAGGATTACCAAGTGGACGCCAGTTGGTGGACTGGTGGAGCGAGAAGCAGTGCGTCAGGGATTTAAGGGGAGGGGGACTCTTCATATATATATATATATATATATATATATATATATATATATATATATATATATATATATATATATATATATATATATATATATATATATATATATACACGAGAAAGAAAAATTGGACGCGAATGAACAATGAGACAAGAAACAGGAGTTTTTTAGAGGTAAGAGAAAGGGACATTAGAAGAAGACTAGAATCAAAGAGAGCAGAGGGCGGCACAATGAGGGCAATCGTTCACTGAGAAGACAGAGATAACGCCAGGAGAAAAAAAAATGTGAAGTTCCTGGTCGGGACTCAAACCTGGGTGTGCTGATTGCCGGTCAAATGCTCTACCGCTAAGCTACCAGGCACAGTGACTCTACTTCGCCCAAAGCGTTACCCCATCAAACCCAGTATCTCTCTAAGCTAGGAACCTCCAAGGAATTTTTATACCACATCTTCTTACCCACTCACAATACAAAGAAGGAGAAAAGGCAAGTTCTGCGGGTGATAACAACCACCACAGGGCTTTCGCCATATTTATATGGTTCGAGCCCATGTCATCGATCGCTCTACATATTTAATACCTGCACTTATTTGTCGTGGATGAGAAGTGTCCGCCAGGCTGCTCGATGGAGTGTCGCCTAGCAAATCATGCTCTTTTAACCAAATTTCATAACTACCTCATTACAGTCACTGTATGAAAGGCTGGTGGTCAAAAGGATGAACACAGTATGTGATAGATGGAATTCATGGCCCCGTGAAACGCCCAAATCACTAACCCTTATCATCAGATGCATATTTCATCCTATTGCTGCCCATCCTACTGTTGTAATTCTTCTGGATTCGAGAAAAATAATATTATTGTCTCCACTCCAAAGTCGTGACAATCTCTGAAGAACTATTGTAAACAGTTTAGGGCATGAGGAATTCTCCTGGCGCAGTCAGCGACCGCTGGCAACATGATGGCGACGTCTGGCAACCTTACCTCATTCGTGGCCTATTGATTCTGACACTCCTGAGAGGCATATTATTGCCATTCACACAGTTCTCTCGCTGCACCATTGCTCCACCACAAGTGCCAGCCTTCACATCAACTTCCAATAAAGATCTCCATTCACGCGAGCTGCAAGCTCCCTGACTTGAGGGAACCAAGAACAACTCCGACCATCTACCTTGTTAATAGAGATAAATTGTGAGCGTATTTCCTTAACCAACTGCTTCACTCCTGTCTTACTCTATTTATTATTTGTATTTTCATACTGACTGATTCAAGCTTAAATTACAATTCTGCTAAAAAATATATATATTTAGGGGAATATATCAATGAAGGCTTTGTTAATTCATTACTTTTGCAGTGCCATTAAAACTGTATTACTATTTAGACAATCAAAGGTTTTTTCTAGTCTACGAATATTATATTGCCATGTTGAGAAGTGTTTTGTATTCATTTGTTCCCTGTAACAATGGGTGAACAACCCGCAGATGCTCCTAAGTACTATGGCTACTTCTGAAACCTGTCCCTCCGATGACTGATTACAATCGAGCGTCTGTTTAGTCGATCGGTTATGACTTTCTTAAGTAATTTTAGAGGTTGCTGATATAAGACTGATTGGCAGGTAGTTGTTTTAGTCTTTATTAAGACTGATTGACCTGTAGTTGTTTAAACCTTCCCTAAGACTGAGTGACTGGCAGTTGTTTAAGACTGATTCACCTATAGTTGTTTAAGTCCTTCCTGTTGCCCTAAAAATGAATAACAAAGAAAACGTCGGACCATGCCATTGGAATTCTTCCTATGAAACATTCTTTAAAAGAGACAAAAACGAAGGTCAATCAAGACGTTCACCCATAGCATTCATCCTGGGGTCTTTACCACGTGAATAATTGCGTAGGAAACCTAATTCCTCTGCTAGTGAGAATTCCTCCTAATTTATTTAGTTGCCATCTAGTTTATGCTCGTCAATGGTGTCCTATAATTTCGAATAGAATTTCAATAATCCCTTCTTCTGTCGTGAATTTATTTATCTTTTAGAGTTGTCATTTTCTTTCTTTTTTATTAGTTAATTGCGCCACCCGTCGCTTTTTCAATCATGGACGAGATCTCCCACTCACGTAATGAAATTCACATTAAGATCAGAATGAAAATGCCTTGAAAATCCAAGGGTACTTGTGGCGGTCTTCGTTGAAGAGAAAGGAGGCCAAGAACATTGGTGGTACTGTGTTTTGCCACCAACCAGCGAGCAGTGATATATATATATATATATATATATATATATATATACTAAGTATAGACTACCCAATCCGCAGCAGGGCAATGCGGATATAGAAATCCCTTCGGCAGCTTACGGGACGGATGAGTGATGTGTTGTTTGCGCTGGGAGTGAGAGTCAGGGATGTTGTGATGTCTATGTGTCTTGTGACGTGTGTGGGTGGATCAGCCTGCGCCAGCGCTTCAGACACAGCACTTCAACAATAGACGGCTAGCTTACTATGTACGCTGAGTATGTATCCCATCGCTTTATCCATTCAGCTAAAGAGAGCTCCTCGTAATTTGCTGTCTGATAATTATTTGTGATTGTTTTATCTCTTTTTGTGGTTTGTTGTTTTAAATATTTTTGAACTTGATTTGTATTGTATGTTCTTATGTTTTCTACCTCCAATTATTATTGTAAGCAAATCTGTTTTGATCAGTGGCTTCGATCCTTACTCTAATTGTTCCGTTTCTTCTTATTTTCTGCGCCTTTTAGCCAGAAGGCTTCGTTTAATTGTTATTTTCCAGACATAGACACTGTAAAATAGTTCCTCTTATTTGCGTAGTTTTCTAGTGATGATCCTAGCACTTGATCGCAAAGTTAAATTGTTTGCTAGTGTAATTTGGAAGGTATTTATCTTACTTTGGATTACAGATTTCAATAGATTTGTCCTCTTTGTCGTAGGCTCTATCTTGTTCTAGCTCTATTTTAATATTGCTTCCGAGTAATCCGTGGTCGCTACCTATACTTAAAGAAGTGATAACGGATATGTCCTTAAAGATTCTTTTTTGAAGCGTATGTAATTGACTTCATTTTGTTCCGATTGGTCCCATCCTTGTCTATCTTCTGTCTTGTCTCTTTTGCATGGAGTTCATAATATTGAAGGTTTATTCATCCTGGAAATTATACTAATCTGGTTCCACGTTTATTCACATCAGCTATTCTCAATTTACATATAGACAATCGTATCCTTATTCTCCAATGACGTCTCCTCATAACCTTCATCAGTGCTTGAAAGAATTCCAAATCTTCTCCTGAGTGAGATTTTGTAGGGAGTTAAGTTTGGATTACTCGTAGGAAATAATTAATTGAAATTCAAATGGATAGTTTGATTAATCTATCGGATATTTCTATAGATTCTGTTATAAATGATGCTATGAGTTGGTGTAGGAGGAATCATACCCAACAAAGATGTGTATCATTACGAACTTTATAAGAGAGAATGAGGGCTTTGTTCATTTGTACAGTGTCTCCAAAAATTCCGCATCATAGCAAATATGTAGATTCTCTAGATTATCTAGATTCTCCTTTGAGGCGGGGCCCTATGGACACCCTGTGTAGTTCTTCTTTCCTTTCTTACATCGCTGAGGCCAATGATGTCCTATTCTGTTGTCTTAGTTTCTTCTAGTTCGTGTAGCCTGGTGTATTTAGAGAGTGTAAGCATATTGTATGAAGCCAGGGTCGTCAACCATTAGTAGGTCCACCCGTACTTCCGCTCTCGAACTTATATGGCTGCTGCGTTGGGCTGGAGCTCGCTCGTCTTTCGGGAATGATGTCCGTATTTTCTGATGTTGTTGTTGCATTGCAGGAGTAGATGACCTCTGCTCTCTCCGACTTCTTCGGAGATTAAGGAAGAAGGCTTTTGATCCTACAGTTTGTGCTGTAGACCCCGTCAAAGATACCCCAATTAAGTGGAGCCGCTCCTGCTGTGACTGTCATGAGGGAACAGGTGAGAGTAGAGAGAAGGTGTGGCATGCTATGGCATTTTATAACACTCGCCTCACTGTGTTAGAGGTCTATGTACCAGCTAAGAAGTTAGGTTCAATCGCTGCTTAAACTTCAGGTGGATTACATATAAACATGGTGGCTAGAGTTTAAAAAATGCATCCATTCCTAATGGGCGGTGATGTCCCTATTATGCGATGTAGCCGCATGGAAGCAATCGGCCGCAGAACTTCCTACGTTCGTCCATTCCCAACGCTGAGTAATTTAGACCGGCGGTCCAGACGGATCAATCTCCCCCAGTTTGAGGTCAAAATTACAACTTTTTATTGCACTTTTGAAGCCTCAAACGCGACGTTAACCTTTAGCCTTCGAGTGAACTACCCCAAATCATCGGCTCCCGACACGACACGATATTTAGAGCTAAATTAATTACGAAGGTAACTTGGCTCGTCATCCATTAGAAGTCACGACTCCCTAGTTAATGTACCGTGTAATAAAAGGGCGGTGCACTGACCCACGCCACCCGGAATCTTTCTTTTTATCTACCGATCTATCTATCTGATGGCCCGTTTACACGGAAAATTTGCTGGTTTGCAGCCGTCGCACTTTTATGGTTGAAAGTGAATTTTTATGCTTCTCATTCTCATCACCTACTCCACTTATGTTCAAGTGGAAGGTTTAGTCTCCTTTACAGGTATCATGTGACCAAATCCCACAAAAAGTAAACCCAGGAAACTGATTCTCACGCGTCTCAGAACCAAATTTGTAATAAAAAAGTTATATATATATATATATATATATATATATATATATATATATATACTAATACAAAAAAAAGAGAAATTTGACGCTAATTAGCAAGGAGACAAGAAACATGAGTTTTTTAAAGGTAAGAGAAAAGGACATTGGAAAAACACAATGATCAAAGAGAGCAAAGAACGGCACAATGAAAATACTTGGAATCCCTGACCGGGAAGCATGTCTGCTAATTGCCGGTCAGATGCTGTACCGTTAAGCTACCAGACACAGTGAGTCAACTTCTTCTAGAACGTTGCCCTATAAAACCCAGTATATCCCTAAGCTAGGAACGTTCAAGGGATTTTTAAACCATATCTTCTTACCCACTCACAATTTAAAGGCTCTCTCTCTCTCTCTCTCTCTCTCTCTCTCTCTCTCTCTCTCTATATATATATATATATATATATATATATATATATATATATATATATATATATATGTATATATATATCGATATTTATACGACATTTTCAACTGCTAATTCTTTTAAGCTTCGTTGTCGGTCTTTTCCTTCTTCAAAAAGACAAACAAGGATATTTTAGACTTCCTCAACCTTAGGAGAAGGATACTGGAAAAGGTCAGAGAGGAGGTGGAGCTAGAAAATCCAGGATTAATTACAAGGCATCAGCAGAGAGGTAAACCTATGATCGACGATCTGACGGAATCAGAACACCGGAATTAGTCACTGAAATCCAGGATATCATCAACAATCATTCCAGAAAGTCGACGCGTGCCATTGCAAAGGAAAAAGGTGTGGATGAAAAGCTCATCAGCTTAGTGGTGCATGAGAGAATTCGCTATTTTTCATACAAGATAAGAAAGGGACAAGTTTTGTCCAAGTCGATGCAAGAAAAGCGAATCAAGTAGAACAAAAAAAGCTGATCAACAAGTTGAAAACCCTGCTGTGGTTTTTCTCCGATGAGAAGAATTTCTTCAAAGACGAAAAGATCAACACCCAGAACAATATATGGCTGATTGACGGCTACATCCGTGCTCTGGGCGAGGTGCTAAAGCTCTTAATCGACCGGGTAAATACAGGAAAGACTCACATGAGGAAGCAAGAAAGCACCCTGCAACACCAGTTGGAAGACCCAGACCAGGCTGCCGGAGAATTTCTTCGATCAAGCATTACCTGACATTTGGCCTCCCAACTCGCTTGACTGCACCCCTCGTTTCACTGAGGCGCAGTGAAACGAGAGACTAACAAATCCAGCTGTAGGCTTGTGGCCGGTTTCAAGTTGGTCTGAGGCTATAATCGAAGCCATAGGCTTCGTAACAATTATGTACTACATCCAGTATTTTTAATCATATTAGCAATTTCAACCACCAAATTGACTTTCAAAGGCACACATCATATATAATTGTAAAGATTTTCGGAAAGGAAAAATAGTAGAATCTATATTAATAGGAGAAATTCCCAATTTTAATTTGTCAGATGGGCACTTGAAATGCAGCCACTATTCCCGTAACCTCATCGTAAACGGCTTAGTCAACGATCTTAGACTCACACCCCCTGATTAATGACCTTTTCCCTCATTTTGTTTCTTTGTGTTTTTTTTCTGATATGTACGCTATTTATAGACTTTTATAACAATTGCATTCTCAGGATGAGTGAAACTCAGTATACGACTGGAGAGGGTATAATAAACTACATACTGAAACTAGCCTCATAAATTAAACTTTTGGCTCCTATGTATACAGTGGTTTCACTATCATATACCATAACTCACCATTGAGTTTTTTTACTTATATATATATATATATATATATATATAATATATATATATATATATATATATATATATATATATATATATATATAGATATATATCGCAAGAAAATATAAGGAATTAAACCACATTCTCCGAAGACAATTTAATTCAGAACACTTTCGGTGTACCTCACACCCTTTTTCAACTGACACTGGATAGAAAATATAAGAAAAGTGCATATAAGCATAACACAAGGTCTGGTCGTGAAAGATCCCCTCTTTTTTCACCCAATCCCCTACTTGTGGCTAATCTGGGGGGGGGGGGGTTAAGCCTAAACATATTGAAGGGCTGACATTTTACTATTTTGTTTATTTGCTTTTTTATTACAGGATTAAAAGAAAACTGACCCTCAGATAGATTTAAATTAGGAACTGACGATATCAAGCTCGATTCTACGATTCTTCTCTTAACATAGTTAACCGATTTAAATACCATTTTACTTCCATTGAAATCGATCGTATGATTCTTGTCTCTAACATGGCAAAATATTCCACTGCTTTCGCTGCCCACTCTAATATCTCTTTTGCGTTCATACAATCTCTTGTCTAGATTTTTCCCCGTTTTCCCGATATAAACTTTATGGCAATCGTTGCATGGTATTGCATATACTCCTATGTTGTGATGTTCTTTGGGTTTCCTGGCAATCATCAATTGGTTTAATGAATTATTATATTTAAAGGCTAGAATAATAACCGCTTTTCCAAATATGTCCTTTAAACTATTTAATTTATTATTAAATGGCAATGTTATAAATTTGTTGAAGTCATTAGTGCGGGAAGGCTTATTACCATAGAATGTTTTCCTAGCTTCAAAATGGACAGACGATATGAACCAATCGGGGTAATACAAATAAGAAAAAATGGTCCTGATAATGACAATTTCTTCATCTGAATAGGAAGGATGACATATTTTGTATGCTCTAAGGAAAAGGTTAGAAATTACCGATTTTTAACAGTATTATCGTGAAACGAAAAATAATGTATCTATGTTGCCATGGAGCTACTCGTAAGTGACCTCTTCTAATCAAAAGAAAGCTTATCACGAAATGGGACTCGGTTCAGATAGATATTTGGGGATTTTAACGTCATCATTATCATCACTAACTTTACAAGAGAGCTCGTGAGTGAAACCCCTTAGTGTAAATGTGCCAAGAAAATACTAACGTTACCCTTGGGCAACATGTGACCCCTTAGTGTGTGCCAAGAAAATACCTCTTATTGCAGCTGTCACATCCAAAATGCCCATCATGGCATATCTGTCACCTTAAAATACCTCTTATGGCACATGCGTCATCTGAAATATATCCTATGGCACATGCGTCATCTGATATATCTCTTATGGCACATGCGTCATCTGAAATATATCCTATGGCACATACGTCATCTAAAATATCTCTTATAGCACATGCGTCATCTGAAATATATCTTATGGCATATGCGTCATCTAAAATAGCTTATGGCACATGCGTCATCTGAAATGTATTTTATGGCACATGCGTCATCTAAAATATCTTTTATGTCACATGCGTCATCTAAAATATATCTTATGACACATGCGTCATCTGAAATATATCTTATGGCACATGCGTCATCTGAAATATCTCTTATGGCATATGCGTCATCTAAAATATTTTATGGCACATGCGTCATCTGAAATATCTCTTATGGCACATGCGTCATCTGAAATATATCTTATGGCACATGCGTCATCTGAAATATCTCTTATGGCACATGCGTCATCTGAAATATCTCTTATGGCACATGCGTCATCTGAAATATCTCTTATGGCACATGCGTCATCTGAAATATCTCTTATGGCACATGCGTCATCTGAAATATCTCTTATGGCACATGCGTCATCTGAAATATATCTTATGGCATATGCGTCATCTAAAATATTTATGGCACATGCGTCATCTGAAATGTATTATCTTATGGCACATGCGTCATCTGAAATATATCTTATGGCACATGCGTCATCTAAAATATATCTTATGGCATATGCGTCATCTAAAAAATCTTATGGCACATGCGTCATCTGAAATGTATCTTATGGCACATGCGTCATCTAAAATATCTTTTAGGCACATACGTCATCTGAAATATATCTTATAGGATATGCGTCATCTAAAATATCTTATGGCACATGCGTCTTCTGAAATGTATGTTATGGCACATGTGTCATCTGAAATATCTCTTATGGCACATGCGTCATCTGAAATATCTCTTATGGCACATGCGTCATCTGAAATATCTCTTATGGCACATACGTCATCTGAAATATATCTTATGGCATATGCGTCATCTAAAATATCTTATGGCACATGCGTCATCTGAAATGTATCTTATGGCACATGCGTCATCTGAAATATCTCTTATGGCACATGCGTCATCTGAAATATATCTTATGGCACATGCGTCATCTGAAATATCTCTTATAGCACATGCGTCATCTGAAATATCTCTTATAGGACATGCATCATCTGAAATATCTCTTATGGCACATGCGTCATCTGAAATATCTCTTATGGCACATGCGTCATCTGAAATATCTCTTATGCACATGCGTCATCTGAAATACCTCTTATGGCACATGCGTCATCCGAATTATCTCTTATTGCACATGCGTCATCTGAAATTTTTCTTATGGCACATGCATCATCTGAAATATCTCTTATGGCACATGCGTCATCTTAAATATCTCTTATGGCACATGCGTCATCTGAAATATCTCTTATGGCACATGCGTCATCTGAAATATCTCTTATGGCACATGCGTCATCTGAAATATCTCTTATGGCACATGCGTCATCTGAAATATCTCTTATAGCACATGCGTCATCTGAAATATCTCTTATGGCACATGCGTCATCTGAAATATCTCTTATGGCACATGCGTCATCTGAAATATCTCTTATGGCACATGCGTCATCTGAAATATCTCTTATGGCCATAGAATGTTTTCCTAGCTTCAAAATGGACAGACGATATGAACCAATCGGGGTAATACAAATAAGAAAAAATGGTCCTGATAATGACAATTTCTTCATCTGAATAGGAAGGATGACATATTTTGTATGCTCTAAGGAAAAGGTTAGAAATTACCGATTTTTAACAGTATTATCGTGAAACGAAAAATAATGTATCTATGTTGCCATGGAGCTACTCGTAAGTGACCTCTTCTAATCAAAAGAAAGCTTATCACGAAATGGGACTCGGTTCAGATAGATATTTGGGAATTTTAACGTCATCATTATCATCACTAACTTTACAAGAGAGCTCGTGAGTGAAACCCCTTAGTGTAAATGTGCCAAGAAAATACTAACGTTACCCTTGGGCAACATGTGACCCCTTAGTGTGTGCCAAGAAAATACCTCTTATTGCAGCTGTCACATCCAAAATGCCCATCATGGCATATCTGTCACCTTAAAATACCTCTTATGGCACATGCGTCATCTGAAATATATCCTATGGCACATGCGTCATCTGATATATCTCTTATGGCACATGCGTCATCTGAAATATATCCTATGGCACATACGTCATCTAAAATATCTCTTATAGCACATGCGTCATCTGAAATATATCTTATGGCATATGCGTCATCTAAAATAGCTTATGGCACATGCGTCATCTGAAATGTATTTTATGGCACATGCGTCATCTAAAATATCTTTTATGTCACATGCGTCATCTAAAATATATCTTATGACACATGCGTCATCTGAAATATATCTTATGGCACATGCGTCATCTGAAATATCTCTTATGGCATATGCGTCATCTAAAATATTTTATGGCACATGCGTCATCTGAAATATCTCTTATGGCACATGCGTCATCTGAAATATATCTTATGGCACATGCGTCATCTGAAATATCTCTTATGGCACATGCGTCATCTGAAATATCTCTTATGGCACATGCGTCATCTGAAATACCTCTTATGGCACATGCGTCATCTGAAATATCTCTTATGGCACATGCGTCATCTGAAATATCTCTTATGGCACATGCGTCATCTGAAATATATCTTATGGCATATGCGTCATCTAAAATATTTATGGCACATGCGTCATCTGAAATGTATTATCTTATGGCACATGCGTCATCTGAAATATATCTTATGGCACATGCGTCATCTAAAATATATCTTATGGCATATGCGTCATCTAAAAAATCTTATGGCACATGCGTCATCTGAAATGTATCTTATGGCACATGCGTCATCTAAAATATCTTTTAGGCACATACGTCATCTGAAATATATCTTATAGGATATGCGTCATCTAAAATATCTTATGGCACATGCGTCTTCTGAAATGTATGTTATGGCACATGTGTCATCTGAAATATCTCTTATGGCACATGCGTCATCTGAAATATCTCTTATGGCACATGCGTCATCTGAAATATCTCTTATGGCACATACGTCATCTGAAATATATCTTATGGCATATGCGTCATCTAAAATATCTTATGGCACATGCGTCATCTGAAATGTATCTTATGGCACATGCGTCATCTGAAATATCTCTTATGGCACATGCGTCATCTGAAATATATCTTATGGCACATGCGTCATCTGAAATATCTCTTATAGCACATGCGTCATCTGAAATATCTCTTATAGGACATGCATCATCTGAAATATCTCTTATGGCACATGCGTCATCTGAAATATCTCTTATTGCACATGCGTCATCTGAAATATCTCTTATGCACATGCGTCATCTGAAATACCTCTTATGGCACATGCGTCATCCGAATTATCTCTTATTGCACATGCGTCATCTGAAATTTTTCTTATGGCACATGCATCATCTGAAATATCTCTTATGGCACATGCGTCATCTTAAATATCTCTTATGGCACATGCGTCATCTGAAATATCTCTTATGGCACATGCGTCATCTGAAATATCTCTTATGGCACATGCGTCATCTGAAATATCTCTTATGGCACATGCGTCATCTGAAATATCTCTTATAGCACATGCGTCATCTGAAATATCTCTTATGGCACATGCGTCATCTGAAATATCTCTTATGGCACATGCGTCATCTGAAATATCTCTTATGGCACATGCGTCATCTGAAATATCTCTTATGGCACATGCGTCATCTGAAATATCTCTTATAGCACATGCGTCATCTGAAATATATCTTATTGCATATGCGTCATCTAAAATATCTTATGGCACATGCGTCATCTAAGATATCTCTTATGGCACATGCGTCATCTGAAATATATCTTATGGCATATGCGTCATCTGAAGTATATCTCATGGCATATGCGTCATCTAAAATATCTTATGGCACATGCGACATCTGAAATATCTCTTATGGCACATGCGTCATCTGAAATATCTCTTATGGCACATGCGTCATCTGAAATATCTCTTATGGCACATGCGTTATCTGAAATATCTCTTATGGCACATGCGTCATCTGAAATATCTCTTATGGCACATGCGTCATCTGAAATATCTCTTATTGCACATGCGTCATCTGAAATCTCTCTTATGGCACATGCGTCATCTGAAATCTCTCTTATGGCACATGCGTCATCTGAAATATCTATTATGGCACATGCGTCATCTGAAATCTCTCTAATGGCACATGCGTCATCTGAAATATCTCTTATGGCACTTGCGTCATCTGAAATATCTCTTATGCACATGCGTCATCTGAAATATCTCTTATGGCACATGCGTCATCTGAAATATCTCTTATGGCACATGCGTCATCTTAAATATCTCTTATGGCACATGCGTCATCTGAAATATCTCTTATAGCACATGCGTTATCTGAAATATATCTTATGGCATATGCGTCATCTAAAATATCTTATGGCACATGCGTCATCTAAAATATCTCTTATGGCACATGCGTCATCTGAAATATATCGTATGGCATATGCTTCATCTGAAGTATATCTCATGGCATATGCGTCATCTAAAATATTTTATGGCACATGCGTCATCTGAAATATCTCTTATGGCACATGCGTCATCTGAAATATCTCTTATGGCACATGCGTCATCTGAAATATCTCTTATGGCACATGCTTCATCTGAAATATCTCTTATGGCACATGCGTCATCTGAAATATCTCTTATTGCACATGCGTCATCTGAAATCTCTCTAATGGCACATGCGTCATCTGAAATATCTCTTATGGCACATGCGTCATCTGAAATATCTCTTATGGCACATGCGTCATCTGAAATATCTCTTATGGCGCATGCGTCATCTGAAATATCTCTTATGGCACATGCGTCATCTGAAATATCTCTTATGGCACATGCGTCATCTGAAATATCTCTTATGGCACATGCGTCATCTGAAATATCTCTTATGGCACATGCGTCATCTGAAATATCTCTTATGGCACATGCGTCATCTGAAATATCTCTTATGGCACATGCATCATCTGAAATATCTCTTATGGCACATGCGTCATCTGAAATATCTCTTATGGCACATGCGTAAAAAAAAACAACTCAACTTACACCGTACTTCCAACACCTCAACTTTGCACTAACTACACTATATGGTTTCTCCCTTCTTCCGGAGCCCCATTCCCCTCCTTTTGCTCTTGCCCCTCAGACGCTTGTTGCAAATGGGGCAGTGCCGAGGTGAGGGGAAAACACTGTTTCGAGATGAGGAAAGTTAAGCTACATCGGCAGGGATTAGTCGAAGAATGGAGTTACTCTTTGGTTCTCTTCTTGGGTGGTTGCCATATTATGCTGTACAGTACAATGATTCTAGTACTAGGTAAAAGGTAGGTTCCCATTGGGGAAGGGGTCCAAAAGAAAAAGGAATCGGTGACAAAACCCTCTGCCACGACAACTATTACTACTACTGATACTATTACTGATGTTAATAATACTGTTAATACTACATATTACTACAGCTAACACTACTGTTGATACTATTAATGCTGCTACGATAATTGTTGCTAACAAGACTGATACTAAATACTATTACTGCTGCTAATATTAATGCTGATCCTATTAAGGCTATTTTCGCTACTGCTAGTGCTGATACTATTAATACTGATGGAACTACCGCTGCTACTATGACTGCTGGTAATACTAGTGTAGTTTTTACTACTGCTGATATTATTACTGCTAATAATAATACTGCTGATACTATTACTCATGCTACTACTAGTAGTACAACTATAAGTCTCCATTAGAAGATGATCTGCCAGCGCTTCTTCGTCTCTGGCGAGAACTGGATTAGAGCTTCTTTCGGTCGCTTCTTCAACGGCTTCGTCGACCTTCGATTCTCTCTCTCTCTCTCTCTCTCTCTCTCTGCAGGTTAGGACTCGCCAGGAAGGTACGTCTTGGAAGGGCGGAGGAAGGGGAGAACACAGGGGGAAGAGGTCGGATCTCGCGAGATACAGGGAGGGCGTGATTTCCGCCGAAGTCGAACCAGGCGCTACCACTGATCGGTGGGAACCGACTTTTCACAGAGGTATATCAAGATACCGCCGCCGTGGCTCAAGCGGCGACAGACTCAAGATAGCCCTTGAAGTTGACGGGATATAAAGGCAGGCTAAGGGGGGGGGGAACTATGATGAAAGGTAATAGAAACTAAATAAAAATAAATTCCTAAATAATAATAAAGATGACAATACAAATGAGAATAAACATTAAGGAATCAATATGACAACTCATTTTGCCACCCTAATCCACCCTATAGATACAAAGGTACTACTTGGACCCTACCATGAGCAATTGTTGAGTAGCCGAATGCAATAACCAGAAATCCTCTAAAATAATTATTGGTATTCAGGATCCTTAAATTTTATAGTGGATTGGTTCTGAACAAGGCGTCGCTGTAGAATTTGCGAGTCTCCTTGACTAGGGGCAGAAATGGAGCACAAAATAGGAAAATATATCTTTCCCAATTGTGGTTTCGAGATTATTTGTGGTTTCGAGATTATTTGTGGTTTCGAGATTATTTGTGTTCGAGAACCACAAATAAAGAAATAGTGAAATAATGGGAAGTGAACGAACAGAAGACTACAATAACAAGACAAAGAACAACACTTGAAAATTATAGCGAAACGGGAAAAATCGAGTTGCCCATAAACAAAATGGCTGTTAAGCACGGGGTTGGGGTGGGGGGGTGGGGGGCTCAGACCGTTAGGGTAGGCCGAAAAGAGCTGTTTGGGGATGTGTAATGTTGCACTCAAAGATGATTGATGTGGGGAGAGAAATCATTTCAGTTTATTGACTTTAATACAGCAATTGCATAAATAGAAATAGGAGAAACTAATATAAATAATATTATAAATAAATAAATAATTAAAATATTAATGACCAAATTTCAAAACCGAGAATTTGTTATTGATAATTATAGCAATAACAGGGGGAGACAGGGGGAGAACTACTTGATACTTTGCAAGGGGGGCAAGGATGGAAGAAGGTTAAGAACTACTGCTGCAACGCAGGTTCTATCCGAAATCCCTCACTGGGGTTATCTTTTTAATTCATTCAATTCTGGATTAGGATCAGTTCCACCACACGAGTGATTGCCCTTTGTATACGAACTTCATCCTTGAAGATTATAACCCCCCTCCCCGCCTCCCCCAGTAGAGAGGAATTGGGTTATACACGATAGTTATTGCATTAATTGCCATACCTTCTTATAATATTCACGTTCTTCTTTTTATTCGCCTTTTTACCTGCGGCGAAGCGCCAGGCCTAAGTGTCGCTTTTTTAAATAGGTGTAAAGTTCAATTGTACCCATTTAGAATCATGAAATGACCCATATGACCATGGGACATATGGTTATTCACCCTGGAGATTTCAAATCTGCCATGGGATTTGGCGCTGGGTGGCGCCATCTAGTAGCAGAAGTCTCATTTAGCCATTCAAAGGTACTTGTAAGTGATTTGAACCATGGGAAACCATTAATGCAATAACCATTTATCATCTTATCACAAAACCCGCAAGTCATTGGAGGGACTTTCCCTCTTGTTTCCTTCATTGTTTCATTCCTCCATCTTGTTTAAAAATATTTCCTTTCCTTTTTCCCGCCAGTCACCTTTTATCCTATCCAATAAAATTGGAATAGGAATGGAAACAAGTCCAAAGACTTGGGAAGAATGGGTTACACATAGAATCGTATATCCTTAAATCCTGAGAGACCACATATGTTATATTTCCATGAAACTGCAATTAGAGGAACTTAACCTAACAGTAAGAGCGCCCTGAATCTCCCTCAAGGGCAAATAAACTATTAAAACGGTAATTATATCACCAGAATTATTGCATGAGACGATCTTGTTATTAACTGCAAAGGGAACCCCTGATACAATCTCCAGCTTTTGTATCAGGACGCGTTGCATAAATGGATTAGCAATTTTCAAGACTGAAATGAAAAGATGATTAAGGCTCTCTGTCAGTTCAGACGAAAATGCAACATTCACATCTGGTTTGCTGTTCGTTTCCAAAGTATAATTCTGTGTTTCTCTACAAAGTCTTTTACTTGGGGATCAACTGCAGCATTTTCACAGCCTGTTCCCCCTCCCTCATAAAGAGTGCAGTATAGCGGCTAATAGGATCATAGAGTACATTTTTAAATTTATGGTCTATCATTTATTGAACTCCAAAACTGTTCGTTAATTTACTTTATCGGACACTCAATTATCCGTTAAATAGTCTGTTTCCTTGTATTCGAGAGATATCTTTTCCTCTCATGATAATATTCAACATCGGTAGGTGTCGGTCTATCTCAGAGCTCGTGTCACATCTCTTTCTTTCTCTGGTCCCGATATTTCAAGTCTTCTCGTTTGCCTACCTTATGTAAGTCATATACTTCTAATACATTTTCACTTACTCTACTTTGACCGCTTTTTGACAGACCTTGCAAACAGTCTGAAAAAATATCCTCGTTGTTTTTTAGCGTTTTTTTTTAAAAGAAAAAATTCTCAGCTTTAAATAAGTCTTAGATTTCTGGCTTGCCTCCCACTGATATCGTATTAAAAACTTGGTTCATTTTGTTATTATTTTTAAATTGGGCACTGGAAATCAAACGTGGGCATCTCCACAAGCAAGTGTTGGAAAAAAAGATCGTAAAGAAATCGGTGAATTATGAAAAGTGAAGATATGGACCTAATATACAAAGAAAGACACTACAGGATCTCCGGGTGATAATACAACCACCACAGGGCTATGCCATTTTTATTTTCTCTCTTTCAAATAAAATTTGAAGACAGAAAGAAAGGTGCAGAAACCTGGTGTAGCTGACTATAAATACATATCGTACAAGAGAAAATAAGAATTGGACGCGAATGAGCAAATTAAACAAGAAACCGGAGTTTTTTAAAGGCAAGAGAGAGAGACATTAGAAGAATCCAGAATCAAAGGGAGCAGAGGGCGGCACAGTGAAGGCGATCCTTTACCGAGAAGACAGAAATAACGCCAGGGGAAAATAAAAATGGCATAGCTCTGTAGTGGTTTTATTATCACCCGCAGATCCTGTAGTTGCTTTCTTTGCATGTGACATGGACAGTGAGCCTTTAAATTGTGAGCGCGTAAGAAGATGTGGTATAAAAATTCCTTGGAAGTTCCTAGCTTAGGGGGATACTGGGTTTGATGGGGTAACGCTTTGGGCGAAATATAGTTACTGTGCCTGGTAGCTTAGCGGTAAAGCATCTGACTGGCAAATCAGCAGACCCGGGTCCGAGTCCTGGCCAGACAGGAATTCAAAACTTTTTTCCCCTGGCGTTATTTCTGTCTTCTCGGTAAAGGATCGCCTTCACTGTACCGCCCTCTGCTCCCTTTGATTCTAGATTCTTCTAATGTCCCTCTCTCGTGCCTTTAAAAAAACTCCGGTTTCTTGTCTCATTTGCTCATTCGCGTCCAATTCTTATTTTCTATATCCAGTCCTCTTCGGGCATACCCTATTGGTATTATACGATTCATTAATCTTTTAAAAAGCAAGTACATTTTTCAAAATGTTTCGGACAAAAGTAAGTGAGCTACGATATAATTATTTATATGTTTTAGTAATCCTCGGATAGTCTTACTTGGTGCAACAAGTAGAAAATAACTATTTCCCAAGAAAAATTATTCCGTTATATATATATATATATATATATATATATATATAAATGCATATATCTCTCATGAGCGCGAGAGAATGATGAAATAAATCCAACTTCCCCGCAGGAAAGAGAAAACGGAATAATTTTTCTTCGGAAATACAGTAGAATCTGGGTTGTCGAACGGCTCCCTTTTCGAACAAATCGGCTGTCGAACAAAGTTTTGAACTAAAAATTGCCCCAGTTGTCGTACCATAACTCGGTTGCCGAACAAGCTAACAATAGCACGCGGGCAGCACATAACCACTGAGTGACTGAGCGTGTGGCGTCAAGCTTGACTCAGCCCGCGCTCGTCGGAGTATACACGCTAAGAACTGTTGTCTGATTTTGCCGGTACAGGTTGAAGATCCCAAATCCGGCTTCCTCGGGACCAAGACAGTGCCGGATTTTGGATTTCGGATCCCTAAATCCTAGTCCTATTTAAATTTTAAAAAATAATTTAACTCTTAAGATACCCCTATACAATATCCGTCTACGTAATTTGGTATATTTCTATCGATAATTTCTGGTCGAAATTATAGATTCAAAAAAATTGGCCCAAATTTTAGCGAATATCTCGGGAACTAAGCTGCCGATTTGAACAAAGCCAAGGTCATTCGAAAGGGAAAGAAATTTCACATCCATTTATATACAACTTATCAAGGTTGTCCCATAATCCTGGTTTTTACTCATGGTTTTATGTTTTTCCGCGTTTTCGGTGATATCTCGCAAAAAAAAGCCGAGAGAAGAAATTGAAAATTTTATATTTTCGCTTATAACACTTATTTTCGACCCGAGCGACCACGCGATGGATAATGTGTTATACACCGTTAATGGCATATTCTAATCTCTATTTAATGTATAAATCCCTTACGTGTCCGATGGTACTTTCAGGGAGAAAATTAGGTTTAAGTCGGACTGGGCGCTAAAATGTTCGAACCGATTTTTTGTTTGAGTTTCGAAGCAAAGTTTGCCCTGTAAAATAAAACTAAATTTTAGTGTATTAGATATCGTTAGACGCGGGGCGGGTACTTTCGTTTTTCAGGCCGGTGTATGAAAATCCTCCCTTTCCCGGACATTACCAAAGTTATTGACGCTGAACCTTCGCTCGAGGGCCCCAAATCGAGAAAACGACCGTTACCTGGTAGACATAATTGAATATAAAATCGCTACTACTTATCGTACGAAAAAATTTAGATATCAATTTGAAGGTAATATGATCTTCCATACGCACGAACCGGAACTTTCTGCGAAACGTACTGTTGTAAAAGTTTGAATAAGCAATCATTTGGCGTTCAAGAACGGATTAATCCATTTTACATTGATTCCTATGGGAAAAATTGTCTCATTTTTCGAATATTTTGGTTCTCGAACGGCCTTCAGGAACGAATTAAATTCGAAAACCGAGGTTCCATTGTAGTTATTTCTTACTTCAAAAGAGTGGAAATCAAAATCATTGAATACTTAATTAACATTAGTCCATGTTAATTCTAACTCTTCAGAAATATTTACCGATGGAGTACGAACAGCAGTACCTGTTTCAAAGGGGACTCTTCGTTAAATCGTTGACATATGCCCCACCATGAAGGAGACCCCACCCTAACAAATCCTAACACCGCTTTCTCTTCCTTTCTCGTCTCTTCGCACGCATTGCACATTACTTTTCCCTCACGGAATCTACCGAATTTAATAACCAAACTTTCCTGACGCAGTTAATCTACCCCTCACTGGGATACGTAGGGTTCTCTGTTCTTTGGCTGATAACAAGTCCTACTACAACTCTTTCTGTCCTTCTTATCCATCCAAACGATGGTCCTCCCTCGGTCCCTCCGACTTTCCAGTTTTCTCGTTCTTATTTTTATGTGAATTTCTTTAGGTCACTTCGTCCACGATTAAAAATGGATTGAGTGACGTAATTAACTGATTAAAACTAAATTATAAACAATCGAGATGATCCTTACGACCAAACCACAAAAGGGTATACAGTAAGAAACTAAAAGATAAAAAACATACAAAAAGAATACAAGAGCGATAAAGTACCACTACTACTTCAAAATGAGACTTAAGAATTTATGGTTTCTAAATATCATATGTCAACATACCCCATTCAGACCACCAGAGATTATAATAATCACCCCATTTCTCTTACAAAGTTCCATACCTGAGTAATGAGTCGCTGCGCCCATTTATATCTGATTGCATCGGGGCGAACGCATTAACGAGGTGGTTCGGCTGATAGCGGTACACTACCTCGTTGTTCAGGCCTTTATTCTTTGTTGGTGCTGATTTGGGTCCATTTTCTACTCTTAAATTGTCACTATTTCATTACTTCTACATCTCAAGTTGTTTCGTTTTCACCGGTAACAAAGTAGAGCTGAGAATTTCGTTATCACAGTCCTTATATAACTCATGTTCTCGCTTTTTTTCTTCTCATTCCCCTTTTCTCATTCTTATGTTAGTCCTCTTCTCAATTGCCATGAATAAAAGGCCGTCGTCAGTTACATACTTTTCCTTTCTCTGTCCCCAAACACGAATATGAGGCGAGAACGATCGCTTCGGATGAAGCGATACACAGAAGAACAAAAAGAAACCAAAAGACGCGTTTTGTCTGTCTCTGAAACTCGTTTCTTCTTTTTTTTAATGAATGCTTCGCTTCATTAATGGGGAATTTATGACATTGATAACTAGTTTGCAGCATTCAAAAACGGAGACTCACAAATGACACATAAACAAAATTTTATCAGCCACGTCCAGAGGGTATATCGAAAGGCGGGTTACGACTGCTTCGAAGAAATATTCTCCCCCTAGATACCCATTAACAGAGGGTTGCAATACAATTAAAATAATGGTGGGATATTGAGAGACCTCAATCTTGAAACCTGGTGAAGTCAAGATGGAGTAGAGTCTAAGAGATGGCGGAGTTATTTAATGGATTAAAATGAGTTACAATTGATTCTTTTAAAAAAAAACATTGATTCTTTTATTTTTCTATGGGCTGCTATTCGATCTTGAACCCCACTCACTCGGTGAGACCTTCATTAAATGTCTGACCTATTTAACAGGGGTCTCAACCTTGCCATAGTCTTCAGTGGAGTTCCAACAATCTTTACTAATACCTAATCACCTAACTCATAATCTAAGTCAACCTTATTACATTGGTACCGTACCTTAATCTTTAGAATGCAGTACTAGTAATGGCTTCCAGGTATGCTCTATGGAGCATCACCATCTTCATATGATGGATTTTAACATTAAATAATTAAAAAAACAATTTGAAATAATTAAATTTGAAAATTATGAAATCATATTTGGGAGTTGACGTGGTTCACAACCAACCATAGCCAGAGCTGCTCAACCAAACAACCATAGCCAGAGCTGCTCAACCAAACAACCATAACCAGAGTTGCTCAACCAAACAACCATAGGCATAACTGCTCAAACATCCAACCAACCAAACATACCCAGAGCTGTTCACTCAATAAACCAGAACCCAACCTGCTCAACCAACCAAACATAGTCCGAGCTGCTTAACCAACCAACCATAGTCATAGTTTCTTAATAAATTAGCCATAGCCTGAGCTGTTCAACCAAACAACGATTGCCAAAGCTGTTCACCAACCAACTATAACACGAGCTGCTCAACCAACCAACCATACTCTAGCTGCTAAACTAACAAACCTTAGCTCGAGTTTCCAAATCAACCAACCATAGACAGAGCTGTTAAACTAAACATAGCTCGAGCTGCTGAACCAAAAGTTAACCAAGCCTAGCCCCAGCTACTTAACTAACGATATCACGAGCTGCTCAACCAACTAAGCATTGTCCGAGCTGATCAACCAACCAGAGCTCGAACTGTTCAACTAACCAATTAAGCAACCATAACTCGAGATGCTCAACCTAATAAATATAAACTAAATCAACTCCACTTTCATCCAAAGTATGATGGGCTATAAGTCCTGCCCATATACAATCTTTTATAAAACAAAGATGGGGTTCAAATATCCTGTAAGCAACTGCTAAGAACGATCTATCGGCATTTCTGTAGTGGTTCATATCCTTTGTAATATGAGAGCCAACTCTCATTGGACCAAAGTATTGAAGAGATTCGGCCACCACCAATACGTGTACAGAGCCATCGCATTAGCCCTTTGATCTGATCCGATCGAGTCCCACTGAGTTATTCTCGCAAATTTGAGTTGCGAAGAAGAAGCCCGCGAAGTATGCCAGAATTCAACCATTAATGGAGCTCCATCGCTCAGAATTTACTTCTGAAGTTGATCTCAAACCAGATCCAATCTCACAAGTCATTCATTTTTATCTCTTTTAATCGGTACGGATCGTTAAACGTATGATACTTACAGCCAACAGGTTGATTGTCCATTATAAGGGCCTAAGACCATGTAAATGGTGTAGTTAAGTAATCTAAAGCAATACAATTTATGAAAAATACACATCTTCTGTCAAAACTTTTCTCCGTGATTGTAGAATATATTACTTGGGAATAATGTTACACTGTAAACCAATGATTTAATTAATTCTATGCATTATGCCATTTTCCTAAATTCTCCCTTTTCATTCCTTGCACACTTTCGTCACACATAAACGACATATGTATAATTAAAGGTAAGGTTTAACTCATTGGTTAACAGATGGTCAATATCGCTTACGTTGTTACGTTATCACGTTGCTGATCCCTTATCCTCATCATGACCTTAATACAAGAAATAATAAGAGTATTAATAATAAACTTTAGAGGCGATGGCCAGGAGAGTTATGCGCCCTACCGATAAGCTAGCATGTTTGTTTATTATCAAATTTTCATTGTCTAACTCGTCATAATTTTAGATTCCTGAGCTGGCCTTCGCGCGCCGAACAAAAGAGAGGCGAGCCTCGTTGGCTTAATATCAAAGGGCTCATGCAATGGCTCTGTACACGTAGTGATGGTGTCCAAATCTCTTCAATACTTTGGTCCAATGAGAATTGGCTCTAAAATTACAAAGGATATGAACCACTACAGAAATGGCGATGGATCGTTCTTAGCAGTTGTTTACGGGATATTTGAACCCCATCTTTGTTTTATAAAAGATTTTATATTATTCTCAGCCATAATAGCCTATTTACTTATCACAATTAAGCTATTGCATTAGGTTTTCAGGTATAACATGGGCAGCTATGATGTACCTGACATTTAGATAAATGTGTATACTCCTGGACCATCCTTCCACCAACTACATTATTTCCTTTACAGATGTGTCCTTACAAACGTTCTAATGACGATGCCGGCGTTCGGTGGTTGTTTTTTTTTTTAGTTTCAAGGAAAAACTATGAATAGTAGTTGTTACACTTCCCCATTATCCAAATAAAATTATTGTGGAATTTCTGGTTTGTTACTCAACTTAGATTTCGGACGGAGATTTCTTTTTCCCAAAAGCGTCCATTTGGCGATTGCCACCAAGGAAATAATTCGCCATAATTAAAAATTCAATCTAATCCTAGATTATTTTAAAATCCCGACAAAAACAAACCATCACTCAACAAAAAATAGAAAAGAAGGCAAAAAACTAAACAAAAAACAAACAAAGGGAAGATCAGAAGAAGAAGGAATACGGGAAAATGGCTAAAAGCCAATCTGCATAAACTATACTCTTATCACCCGTTTTTTGACAGAATTATTGTGAAATTAAAATAACGAGAATGAAATTATAAATGTTTTGGGGTTTTGAGAATAAATCAATGTCATTCTTATAGATACGAACCGACTTTTTCTTTATTTTGTTAAAAGAATTTTATTAGAGGAATATTAATTACCCGGTCAAAGTTAAGTGATTTTCTCCACCGAGATGCATGGTGGTATTCAGCCCGAATAGCCGAGAATATTGACTAATATTTAAATAATAAACAAGATGAGCAGCTTCGCCACTCCTCCTTACAGAAGGTGCTTGCGCTTCGATGCCAGACTTTCGGTTTTTGGCCTACGGCCTATCATGATTCTTTCTTTTATCTCCATCTAAATTTGCTCTAATAATTTCCATGCCAAAACTTGAATAAATTTTCTGAACTTCACCATTTGTAATTCTTTTAGTTTTAAAAAAGTCACAAAATTTCAATACATATATTTATTTCTGAACTTCACCATTTTGTTTTATGATATTATAAAAGAATTATTAGAAATAAATTTGATAAAAAAACATAAGTCCTCACCAAACTAAGATGAAATTATTATTCAAATACTCAAAAAATCCCCTTCTTAAATTATAGAGTTAGTGAATGAATCTCCTCCCCATAAATAGAAATAGTGAGTTAAGGGAAAATACTATTAAGAATGATGGAATGGCTGTTTCTTGGGTGAAAGATAAATTTAGTGGTCTAAATAATCTATTAACTATGATTAAGAATGATAAATGGCTGTTTCATGGATGAAAGATAAATTTAGTGGTTTAAATAAGCTGTTAACTATGATTGAGAATGATGGAATGGCTCTTTCTTGGGTGAAATATAAATTTAGTGGTTCAACTAATCTATTAACTATGATTGAGAATGATGGAATGGCTGTTTCTTGGGTCAAAGATAAATTTAGTGGTTTAAAAAATCTATTAACTATGATTGAGAATGATAGAATGTCTCTTTCTTGGGTGAAAGATAAATTTAGTGGTTTAACAAATCTATTAACTATGATTAAGAATGATGGAATGGCTCTTTCTTGGGTGAAAGATAAATTTAGTGGTTTAAATAAGCTGTTAACTATGATTGAGAATGATGGAATGGCTCTTTCTTGGGTGGAAGATAAATTTAGTGGTTTAAATAAGCTGTTAACTATGATTGAAAATGATGGAATGGCTGTTTCTTGGAAGAAAGATAAATTTAGTGGTTTAAATTATATATTAACTGTGATTGAGAATGATGTAATGGCTTTTTCTTGCGTGAAAGATAAATTAAGTGGTTCAACTAATCTATTAACTATGATTGAGAATGATGGAATGGCTGTTTCTTGGGTGAAAGATAAATTTAGTGGTTTAAATAATCTATTAACTATGATTCAGAATGATGATATGGCTCTTTCTTGGGTGAAGATAAATTTAGAAGTTTAAAAAATCTATTAACTATGATTGAGAATGATGAAATCGCTGTTTTATGGATGAAAGATAAATTTAGTGGTTTAAATAAGCTGTTAACTATGATTGAGAATGATGGAATGGCTCTTTCTTGGGTGGAAGATAAATTTAGTGGTTTAACTAATCTATTAACTATGTTTAAGAATGATGGAATAGCTGTTTCTTGGATCAAAGATAAATTTAGTAGTTTAAATAATCTATTAACTGTGATTGAGAATGATGGAATGGCTCTTTCTTGGGTGAAAGATAAATTTAGTGGTTTAACTAATCTATTAACTATGATTGAGAATGATGGAATGGCTGTTTCTTGGAAGAAAGATAAATTTAGTGATTTAAAGTATCTATTAACTGTGATTGAGAATGATGTAATGGCTTTTTCTTGGGTGAAAGATAAATTTAGTGGTTCAACTAATCTATTAACTATGATTGAGAATGATGGAATGGCTGTTTCTTGGGTGATAGATAAATTTAGTGGTTTAAATAATCTATTAACTAAAAAATAAATGTGTATGAGGAAAATTGTGTATATAAGATAAATCGTACATATGAAGGGAATTTATTAGCCTAAAGAATAATAAAAAAGGTTAGATTGCAGAAAATAATGCTAGTTCGTACGGGTAGAAAATTGAATATGATAAAGGATCAGTGCGACGGATTGGAAAATAATCCCATTGTGCCACAATAGAGAGGAATGAGAAATGAATCAGCGATAGCTCCAATTATTAAATTTAAATCTTGATTGATATGGAGAAGATTGTATATCTTCATATATCGGTTATACCATGAACACCCTCGAAACACAGATATATCAACAGTTCCTTAAACCCAGCAAAATGAAAGACCATCTTGAAAATATCAATAAAACGAAAGAAAAAAAAGACAATAAATTATTGTACAGTAATTTACACATCCCAAAACGATCAAAACTTGAAACTCGCAGAAGAAATTATGATAAAGGAAAATAAACCAGATTTGAATTAAAAGCGAGCGAATTTAGCCAAAATTATACATCAGATAAATTAATAATTTAAAGATTATGTACTTTCCTATCGTTATAGACCTTCCACCGAACCTCTCACTACCACCTACTCTTCAGTCTATATAAAATGAGTGGGTATATAATAATTTCAGTTTCTCTGAAGATGTCGAATAGTTTTTGATTCTGTCAAAATAATAAGGTCTGCTGCCCAAAAAGTCGCGTGCTGTCAATAATTCTGATTTATGAACTAAAGGCCTTCAAAACTTTCAATAACTCCCGGACTAACCGTAGGAGGACCTTGGAAATTAAATCCTTCGAAAGAAAATGTAAAACAACATAAAGGTTTCAAGTTTCGTGAATTTCGGCCGAATAGTTATGATGTTATTTCCAGAACAAAATTATTCCCGGGCTAACCTTGGGATGAAATTAACAATTATATCATTTGGAAGAGAACGTAGAACAACATTGGGTTTCAAACTTTGTTAGAATCGGCAGAATAGTTATTATGTTATGGCCAAAACAAAATTATTCCTTGGGACAGCCTTAGGAAGAATTTTGAATTATATCATTCGAAAGAGAATGTAAAACAACATAAGGGTTTCAAATTTAGCTAAAATGGGCCGAATAGTTATGATTTTATTGCCAAAACAAAATATTCACGGGCAAACCTTGGGAGGACTTTGGCAATTATAATATTTGAAAGAGAATGGAAAACAACATAAGGGTTTCAAATATCGTTAGAATCGGCTGAATAATTACAATGTTATTTCAAAAACAAAAAAAAAGCAAAACGGAGACTGGCTGACCGACGACCGACATAGTGAGATGTAGAGTCAGCCGCGACTAAAAATGCTTCAAACATTAAAAGCAACATGACCTTTCTGCTTAAAAATAATCATCGAGAAATTATTTTTTTCTGTGAAAAAGATGTTTCATAAATTGGAAGTAAAATTTTAAAAAGTATATTATGATTTATTATTTTCAAGCAAATTGTCTCCGGGCGTGGAGCATCTGGGTCAGAATTTGTTGAACGAAATTCTTAAAATGTTACAGTTATGGGAACGGACATTGTAGGAATAAGTACATCGCCAGATGTACTATTGTACAGGAATGTGCACAACGCTCATAAACAAAACTACATCAGGCAACAAAAGCAGATCTTGTCTGCATTAAGAATTACTGTTTAGCGCGAGTTTATTTTAACAATTTCTTTCTCCCTCTCACTCTCTCTCAAACACACACACACACAAAAACACACATTTTCTACCCAGCATTCTACCCTACAGTAGCTGGAATTATGTCCGTGGAAACAAAAGAAGAACGGATGAGCACATTCTTTGAACTATGCCTAATTTGCTACAAAGTATTAAATAATTTTGAATATATGTAATTCAAAATAGAATAAAATGGTCTATAAATAACATTTTTTATCAGTCTATCTCTTTTTGAAACATTTAATCTTTTGGCGTAAAACGGGACTGAAAACACTCTTTGAATCTGAAGTATCTTGTCCAAATCTTTTTTTTCTTTAATCTCTAAACTCACTAGTAAATTAAGTTGGTAAAAAACTGTAACTTAATAAGTAAATAGCTAATATTTAAATGACTATATAAACTCTTGTAATGGTGATTTGTAACTAATGAAATACTTGCTAATTTACCACCTAAATTTCCTTAATTAAAGAAACTATGCCTGAATGTTTCCATGTAGCTTTACAGTCGTAAATGAGAGAAGATTAGAATAGGACATTAGGAATAGCATATGAGGCTCAATATATAACACCATTTCACAAGTATCTTCAAAGATTTCCAGAAACGTTGACTTTAAAATAACTAGTTTTTATTTAGTTTCCTAAAAAGTATCAACATTTAGTTTATAAATATACAGCTATTCTTTTCCCTTTAGTAACAATGCCTGCCGCATTGTGTATCAATATAAAAATTCCCTTAACTAATACTATCTAATAGTAACTAATTAATTTTAGCAAGTTCTAAGACGGGTAAAATTTAGAGAAACACCACATAAAAAACAATGTCCAACCGACTAAGATTTTGTCTAGAACGTCATTTGTTATTACTCAGGTGCCATAAGGCTTTTGATTGGGTCATAAACTCGCTAACATAGGCTTTAAATTTCTTATGTCGTGAAATGGTGTTTTGAGAGAAGTTGCCTGCATTCCAACCACGCATTTTCCCTCGCTTACTTCTTGATGTGATTCCAAGAGGTGGAAGTCATCGTCTCATTATGCGTTTGAATTAAATAAATCTAGAATACATGTGTCTCCTTCATTGAAGACGAATGCAAACATGGCCTTAATATCGAGGACATAAAAACTCTAATATCAAAGATAAAGGGCCAAGACACAAGGAGGGGAAACGAGGCCAATAAAATAGGCCTGGAGAAAACGGTCGCACTATTTTAACTCCCCACTGTCGTATGACTGCTGAATTTGAAGTAGTACGATGAAATACATGAGTAGTAAATGCACGTTGGTGCTCAAATGAAGCCAAGAGCACAATTAATGTCTACCGCCCGTCTCCTCTATGGAAGATAAGGTAGGCAAAGTCTGACAATAAGTCGTTCCTCGAAGATTTCGCTTTCCAAATACTTGATTTAATTGATTCGTCCGAAGTTTAGTTGAGGCAGTAAGAGAAACGTTCATTATAAGACCGTAAAAAAACGCTCATGATTAATAGTTCACTTCTACGGTTACTGGCACTTGAACTATGTATTTCGAGAACGTTTTTTTTTATCGTTGCTAAACGCCTGAGCGACCATGATCGAGCACTTGTCATTATAGCTACATCCGAGTTGCAGAAAACTAGACTATATTCAATATCTATTTATAGGAATTTATATAAGCTATCAGCACATGCATCAATACGCATAACTATGTCACAAAGTAACATGTGAGAACCGTTATCCTTGCCTTGCCTTGTGGTTTAGGTTAAACGAGTCTTTTGTATTGTGGTCCATCAACTAACTATCTATATTTGTACTCTACATCTACCCTCAATGTTAACAGCTAAGTACATCTGGTGTGAATGTACCACCAGAATTCAATCAATTTTAAATGGGACAAGAATGTGTTTGGAATAAGAGATTTTTTGACATATATTCTCTTCGAAAGAATATGTGTACCTGTATACACTAAAATTACACACTCATTATTGAGTATCTTCTAAGCTAAGTTGATACAACTATTCTCCGCTGTTGATTAGCTTTTTACCATTTTTCTCCTTTGCATAAGATAAAATTGCTCTTAAATTCTTCCTTTTGAAGAGGAACGGTGAAAACGATTTCTTAATTAAGGACTTCTACGTAATCTTTAAGGATAAATAATCTATTTATTGCACTGGAAAAGCATTCTTGCTTGAATGCTACGTCTATACTTTATCTGACTACTTTATCCCTTGTATTCTCGCAATTATAACCACATTAATTTCCTTTTTACAGGTGAAAAAGTTTCAAAGGTGTGTCTCCAACCAACCTAATACAATTTTGAGGTCGCTTGGAAATATCCACGCCATCTTTATTAGTTAATCCTTTGTTTTACTGATTTTTTTTAGCACGTTATTTTACGTGCTGAGGGTTGGCAGTTTTCTTTGCGGTTATTTATCAAATTATGAAACGGTGAATAAAGAAAGCAAGGGAGGGATTTCATCACTAGGGCGCTTCATGAAACTAGCCACCCAGACGCCAAATTTGAGTAACATAAAAAATAATGGGGAGGGGGGAATTTCTGTGGTAAATAAATAAATTAATAGCGAGGGATTTTGGCAGGATGTAGGGATGGGATCATCTTAAAATTCCAGAGGTATTAATGCACAAAGGAGAATAGCCCCTTCCATCGTGAACTACACACCACGAATCGTATAGAATTTAGCCCGAAACGCTTTTAGAGCATTGAGGAGGTTTTCAAAGACTTAAATGAGGAAAGACAATCAAGGAATTTCAAAATAACGTTAATTGGGACATTTGAAAGGACTTCCTGAGGGTTGTTTGCCCGTCATCTTTAGTAATGCCGTTGTGGTCTGTGGTACGTTTCGGCAATTGTGGAAGAATGAGAGATGCTCGCATTGTGGTTCTCTTTAGATGTCAGGGGATGATGAGGCGGGGTTTGGTCGTTGAATCCTAGTGCTTAGTGTGGATTGATGCACCCCTCATTTTGAGCTTTTCGGCTTGCTGAAGGCAATAGGGCTCAAGATGCCAATGTGATATTGACTTGTTTCA
Organism: Ceratothoa steindachneri; assembly: GCA_963969495.1. Classification (NCBI taxonomy): domain Eukaryota; kingdom Metazoa; phylum Arthropoda; class Malacostraca; order Isopoda; family Cymothoidae; genus Ceratothoa; species Ceratothoa steindachneri. The sequence goes on from OZ018318.1 coordinate 232,342,270, forward strand.
ATGTTTAAATGTAGTAATTGCAGAAGTGTGTCTATATGTGCTATTTTAACCTTAATAGTTGTTTGAATGAGGCTGTTTTAATTAAAAATAAACTGATTCTAGAATGGCTTTGATTAAGCTGGTAAGTAAGAAGGAGTGTCTTCTGACCATAATTTCTAATTAAAATAACCGCGATATGGCCACAGAGCAGGCGGGCTTTTCGACGGACGAAATAGCTTGGATGAATGATGATCTCACGGGAGACTTTCTTAACCAAGCCCTGAGGAGCGATAAAATTCACTCAAGCAATGGTAATTTGCGAGTTTGTCTAAGGATAAAGTTTAATCGCTGCTCATTTCAGAGAATAAAGAGGCATTATAATTACTGATTTGTAACATGATTGTTAAAAAAGGACAGGTTATGTTTGTTAAGAGAAAATTACTTGCGGTGAGCTTAATTTCCCATTGGATATTATGGAGAAATTATGGAATAAAAAATGACTTTTGAACACGAGTACGAAGGCAACTAACAAAGTGGCTATTCTATGACCACAACTTATATCCTTTCCATATTCTTTAGAAGTGAATTAGTAAAGAATATGGGAAGCATATAAGCGTAATAACGAATTAAATTCGTTATCACACCTGGTACTTTAGCATTCCCCTTCTTACCTGTCTAAGATATAATAACACTGCAAATTGTCTTCATCCTCAGTCGTTACATCCTTCTTCTCAGTAACCCTTTCTCATTCCTGCCTAAACGAAAGAACGATTTTCAGCATAGGGTATCATTGCACCTTATCTTTCTCCTTAATAGTTACGTAAGTATAATCATTAGCAATGATTAATAACCTAAAAACGCCAAAACGTAACGATCTCTCCAAGAATATAAGTGATTAACTTGCTCAGGATAATGAAGTGAATGGATTTTCCTTTTTTGTTAGATACGTATCTTCAGTTATGATTTTATTTATGTATAAATATACACTGATAGATAAACAAATTCTTTAAGTGGAAAAATGATTACAAAGGTTTGACTGCTTTCTACACATAAAGAAGAGGATAACTTATACATATAACAAAGGCTTGCGTTTACTACCATTAACTAATTTTAATCAAGCGTACAAGAAGGGCGTTTGCAAAATGGTCTTTATTTTTAAGAAAACCGGTTGATATGACATAAATTGACCAATAATGTTATGGTTGGAAGGGTCCGCCTCAAGTATTCAGAGGAATTGAAGCGTAAGTTAATGCCAAACCTACATCCAAAGAAAGATTTTTTTTTTTACTTCTTTAAAGGTTTTATAAATGAGTGCCATTTTGGTACGAGGTCTTTTGGAACCCACAAGCTCCACTTGTTTGCCTCATGACGTCAGGAAAGGCATCTGGTGTTTTACAGTTTAGATCTATAAAGTTAAGAAGGGAATCCGGTGTGCCGCGGTTTCCACGAATAAATCATGCAGCATATATGCTGAGTCCTGCTTCCACGAATGATGTTAGTAAAGGGCATACTGTGCGCTATAGTTTTCACAAATAAGTCATGAAGGGCATATGGTGTGCCGTGGTTTTCACGAAGGACATTCCGGTTAGACGCGTCACCGCAACTTAAACCTTGACCAAATGTTGAAGCATCTAACCTCGTCTATAAACATAAAATTTATTTGAGTATAAACGAGACGAATTTAACCCATGATCTTTCCTCACAAACTTTCTGTGGGAGATGCCTTCGTTGGTTTTCGCTTTAAATTTTTAAGGGAGTAACAAATGAATGGCCAAGACCTGGGGAGGTATCATACTTTAGATTGAATGACTTTAGTGAGTAAAGCAACATAGACCATGACCATGTGCTTAGAGATGGAACGGGGGTCTCCGATACAATAACAGATATGGTAAGGGACGTATTTTGGAATCCCTAAATCCAACGACAAGGTGTCTTAAAACCTAAGATACAGGTGGTTTGTAGATCGAAAAACTCAATGACCCCGCCCCCCTTCCAAACCAGCCACAAAGGGGGGAGGGATCTTAATATTACTCGGCTAATAAAGCTTCAACACATTTTTACTACTTTATAAAGTTCTTAAACTTCTTGCTGGCGATTCCCTCCTTGGTTTTCGTTTAGTTTTAAGACCCAGAGTCAAGCTCTGAGGGCAAGAAATTAAACGTTCAAATAGACTGCAACTGTGTCCAAGAATGAGTTCATGAAAATAATAATCATATTGTTATAAAACAAATTTTAAAGTTGACAATTGAGATCAAAAGCAAACGTTATCGCTGAAGCCTCATCTCTTTAATGGTGTCGCCGGATTTATTTTTTTACGAGAGAAAAAATTGCCGGATTTTAGGTTTTAAAAGGGATGGAATTTTAGGGAAAATAGAATGATGGGAGTGACACCAAGGATGATAATCTTTAGTGTAAAAAGGAAGAGAGAGGAGACAGATAATTGTGTTTTGGTTGTTACCTAAAACTAAGAAGCGGAAACAAACGAAGGCATAGCCTTCAGTATAACGAAAGTGACCAAGATGGGGGAAGAAGAAATGTATCGAAGATATACATATAACCGCAGATCCCCCTACGGGTGTTGGGGAGAGGAGGGCATGAAATCTTTCAGATAACTCCTGCAGCATGGTATTGGGGTGAGAAGTTAAAATCGAAGAGACAAGTGATTAAAAAAAACTTGGCCATATAAAATAAAAGACTCGTTCCTGATTCCTTTAAAAATCAAGGGCTAAAAAGAGCTTATTTTTATCTCTTTTGAATTTTGGTCTGCCAAGTACTCATTTTTATTAGATATATTTACCTACTTCCTCTTTGTCCAAATTGAGCCGATGGCTTTGATAATTGGGACCCTTTTCTGTTATTTTTCAATACCCCGAAAATATACGACAATAATCATAATAATTATAAGAAGTAATAATAAATAAATAATTAATAATGATCGAATAATATAAATAAATAATAATTAATAATAAGTGAATAATTAATAATAATAGTAATAATAATAAAAATAATAATTATAAGAAGAAAAAATAATAAATAATTAATAATAAATAAATAATAAGTAATAATAATAAAATAATAATAATAATTATAAGAAGAAATAATAAATAAATAAATAATAATAAATAAATAATTAATAATATTAAAAAAATAATTAATAAGTGAATAATTAATAATAATAAAAAAATAATAATAATTAGAAAACAATAGAAGCCCTTTTAGACAGTCTTCTGGAGAAAGGACTTCTTTATCCTCCTCTCTCCTTCCTCAGTTTATTTAATCATTATTTCGAAGTAGGAAAACGTTTACAATCAAAAGGGAATCTCTATTTTTTTCAAGCAATTAACGATGAGGTAATCATAATAATGGAAATTTGGTTTTAATGAGTGGTTATGGTTTTGTGGTTCGATGACAGCGCACTCATTTACGCGCTAAGAAAAAAAGAAGAGAGAAGCACCGCAAATGTGTCTCCAATTTTGCCCCCCGAGTGATGGCGCCAATTTTAACACATTCGGTTTTCATCGACGCGTTCGGCAATTAAAATATTTTATGATTTGATGAAGGATACTTATAATTGAGAGAGAAGAATACAAATTACCTCGAGATGAGAGTCGCGCACCCCCATATATAATGCCCCTGGTAGTCTTTTCTTTTGTTAACACGGGCTATGTACCTCCCAGACATTTGATCTTCCCCTGAAATTATCACTGTATGTACGAACGCGTTTTATAAAATTCTATGGCCGCGATGCCTTCGGTGTTTTGCTTTACTTTATTAAAAGAAATTTTAAATAACAAAGTCCCGGTTTTTTGTTTATTATGCAATTGCCATTGTTGTAAGTGTGTGGGTGTGTGTAGGGGACAAAAGAAGGATGTGTGGGATAGACAGATCAAAATAGACAAGTGGTGAAAAGAGAAAGAAGTGTGGAAGGGTGTAAAGGGGTGCTAGGGGCCTGGTGTGAGGCCTATCGCTTTCACTATTTCCTTGTTGTGTGTAGTTTTTGTTGTTGTTGGTTATAGTTAACATCTTTTTATGGCATTCAAGCCATTTGTCTTCATAATTTTAATGTTCTTTAGTACGTTTTGTGCATTGGTGTTGTTTATGTAATAAATTACTTAAATTTTGTGCTTAGTTTTTGTTGTTTTTTATTTATTTTATTTTGTGTGTAAAATTAGTGTCTTTTGTTTCTTCTTTTCTTCTCTCTTCTCGTCTCGTTTGGTTGACGAGTCTTGATCGATTGTAGTTTGTCAAAATTCGGTGAGTGTTCGTATCTCGGAGTTATTTGGAGTCTTGATTGGTTTTGTCACATCCGGTATAAAAATTACGCTTCCTTCATGCGTAAAACGGCCTTTCGGCTCCACCATCCATCAGGTTGGCGAAGCTTGGAAATCTGGCTCGACATACAACTCTTCTGTTCCGATTAACCATCTGAGTGATTTTCTCACTCAGTTCTCTATTAACCAGTTCCTGCATATTCCGTGTCCGTTCTTCAATGACTTAGTTAATGGGAGTTACTCCCGCTTCCCTGTGCAGCTGCACCTACTTTACATAAGCTTGGTTATTCAAAATAACGCCAACTAATAATTATTAGAGGTACAAGGAATGTAGGCATTTTACAATTCTTAACGAGAAGGTGTGTTTTGGAAGACAGACCATAACCATTCTCAAATCTGATATATATATATATTTTTTTTATAGTGAAAGTAGCAAAAAAGTGGACAGTAAAGACGAAGGTCCTTTCCTTTGCCCACTTGTCAAAGTGGGTATGAAGAAGTGAAAAGATACCTTGTGGAGTTGAAGAGATAATTTGAGATCGTCTTGAGTGTGTGTGTTGGGGTGAGGGCAAACAGAATGAGACTCATATTAAATCAGTCTGCCAATTGACTAGCCAACTACCAGAAATCGACTCTTAACATAACAATATAACATCTTCATATAACAAAATTAAAAGTAAGTTCGCCAGTTAGCAAACTAACCAAGTAATATACAAGTTATGTACTTAATTGGCCAGTCAAACAAGACCTAAACAAGCTAACTAATCAACGCGTTATTTTTTTAACCAGATGAAAAATGTCGTTATGATTGAAGCAACGCGGTGACGGTTTTCTTCGAATACTTGAATGCTGCACCCATTGATTTCGTGGGAACACATGACCGTGAAGCAAAACCGAAGACGACACCTGTTTGCAATTATGATTCTGCTCGAGAGTCAAGAATCAGAAATGTGTTTGGTTTCAGGTCACTAAAGTTCAGCAAAGATCGGGACAGGTCAAAGGTTGTTTTTAAGTTCCGTTATAATTATTTCAATGGTAATTTAATAAAATACTTCCGGCCCAGATCTATTTTCCCACGTAAAGGAACGAGATACCAACTGGCGATTTTGAAAAGATTTTATTAAGCTAAAAAAGAAAGGTGAAAAAAAAAACCGTCCATTCATTGCTAGGATCAATAGAAGTGAGCTTTATCCCACTCGGTCATCCCTCAACCTTAAAAAGCTTACTTGAAACCGGGCCATGCTACATACCTTTAAGCTTATACATAGTAGCACACGAAACGTAGCCCTGGTTCCTTTACATAGTATCAATACATTTGTGTATTGCTACTGGAGAGTTCCACTTTATATATTTTTGTGTGTTCAATATTATCAGTATTTACGCAATTCTTCGGAACCCGAGCTATTTTTTCCTGTACCAGCCTGTACAACGAAATAATTTGCATGATTTTTTATAACATGATCAAGTTTGACTAAGGTAAAGCTGAATTACCTCGATTTCAAAAAGGCTTTGGACACTTCTACGAAAAAGACAATAAAACTAAGAACGCACGGAATAAGGGGCAGCGTGCTAAAATGGATTGAAAACTGGCTGTAAAAACAGGAGACAGAGTGTTTTCAATTGAAATTTCAAAATTTTCTGATATCACGAAAATTGATATTAGAGCATAATATGATAGTAACAGTGAAAATTTGCAAAGAGACAGATAAAGTAGTAAAATGGACAGAAAGATGGAAGATGCACTTCAACGTTGACAAGTGTGAGGTAATACATCCAGGTGAAGATAATCTCAAAAGAGATTATAAAATGGATGGTCAATTGTTAAACAATCATAACGGAAAAGGATTTAAGTGTCTTAATCTTGAATCAACGGAAGTTTTTGAAAGGTTCAATTGGTTTCTAGGATACATAGATAGACATTTTGCAATTAAATTAAAAGATACAAGTATTATATGTACTTCTTTATACTGAGTGCTTATAAGATTGCATTTGGAGTATGCGGTACAATTATAATCCCCAAACATACAAAAAAAAAACATTGTAATGCTGGAACGCGTCCAACGTCGAGCTACGAAATTAATTCCTGAACTTAGAAATAGGTCGTAGGAAGAAAGGCTGAGACTCTTCAATTTACTTTCAATCAAAGATTAGCATTTGCGCAGCCAACTTTTTCAAGTATTTAAAAGATTGAACAGCTTTTTATTAATATAAATTATAACTCATTATATGAGCTAGATAACCAAACAACAACTAGAAATAACGGTTTTAAATTAGTAATAAAAGATTTAACACTTGATAGCACAAAAGTTCTTAGAAAATAATAGACTTGGAAAAGCTTGCTTCGGAATGTCGTTGCAAGCATTAAAGTAAATATGTTTAAGAATAGAATCAATAAATATTACTTTAAAACATGGTCTTACAAAACTAAGAGTTGGGAAACTGATTCTTTGTCCATATCTTCTCTTACTTTACTTATCCTAAATCTCGAATTTACATCCATTCACACTTTTATAATTTAGCCAAGAGCTTAATCTTAAGGATTTTTTCTGATCGTAGTTCTGTAATTCTGGGTCCATTGTTAAGCCTCGAACCAATATCCACCCCTTTAAACTTCTGGTTATTTATGATCTGATCACTCTATCCATGCCTGCATCCTCGTACCTTGCGACCAGAATTTAAAATACGGTTATCCATACGTCTGCATGTATACATGTATATGTGTGTGTGGGGGGACGGGGGTTAGGCGCATACAGGAAGCACCATAAATAGTGTGTATCTGTATTTGAGATAACTTTATGCACACTAAAATATAGGAAACGCCTTAAAGAGAGAGTGGCTCGGATAAATCGTCCTTGTCTATATTTGACGATACTTTCGTTGCAAATGTGCATTAGCTAGAGTACGACCTCCACACTTGGATGCAAAAATGGAGTGGGCCCCCGTGGATGCAATAATGGAGTTGAAACACCCCTCATGGATGCAATATTGGAGTGAGACCACCCTACCCGGATGCAATCCGCGTGAGGTTAAGTTGCAATTGAACATTCACTCCCATCCAAACCACAAATAGACAAACAACCTGTGCCCTGAAAGTTCACCAGATTTTTGCCTCTGAAAAGCAGCTTGAATTGTTCGTCTCAATGATGAGCCTTGAAAATGAGGCTTGTGGAAAAGCAAGGGGATGTTAAATGTAGTGTATATATATATATATATATATATATATATATATATATATATATATATATATATATATATATATATATATATATATATATATATATATATATATATATATGCGGTTAAAAGGCTATTTTTGGCAGACACAGTCGTCCTCAAAGCCCTCGGAAGGAGCTCTTCTCACATACGCGAGAAGATAACTCTTTGAGGAGGACTGTGTCTGCCAAAAATAGCCTTTTAACCGCATAATTAATTGTGTTACTGCAATAATTTTTCTTAATATATATATATATATATATATATATATATATATATATATATATATATATATATATATATATATATATATATATATATTATACTTCTGACATCTGGAGGATTGGCCTCATGGCCCCCGCGACTGCGGAAAGATAGGCAGGTTTCTATCTTCATGGATGGTGAATAAGTGAAAGGTGTTTTCCATTGTCCCTTTATCGCTCTTTATGTATATAAACTCACACTCTGTATTTGTGTGTTGTGTGTCTGTCTGTCCGCTATATGCGCGAAAACGTGGTCGTAGGGAGATATAGAAATGCAATCGTCGTGTGCATATTATTTACGGCTGATTAAATGGTGCAGGTTAAGTTAGAATAAAAACAAAATAATACAAAAAAACAATATTTAACATTATACAAAACCAACAAACCAGAACAATCTACCCTATGAGCCATGAGGTTAGAGCCAACTCATAACCATAAAAAACTAACATACACAACCTAACCCAACCCTCGCCACGCCTTAAACAGCTCCAAATCGTTTTATAAAACCAAAAAACCCAAATGTCCTGACCTAATAACTTTCGTAAGACAGCAAACAACTCGCAACCATCAAATAAAAGCAAAATAACCTAACTTAACTACGTAAGACTGTAAACAACTTATAGCCTTCAAATAAAGTCAACAAATCCTAACAACCTACCCTAATCCTGGTCACAATCATCAGATAAAACCAACACACCTAAACTGCCTAAATTAATCAAGGAAACAAACCCAATTTCCTCCAACCCCCGTAACATCCCATCGAGGGGGAGAACCTTAAACCCGAGCAACGCCGGTCTCCTGCTGCTAAGGGATAAAGGCCTGTAATCGGGTGGGAAGAGAGGAAGGACAGACAGAAAAAGAAATACAGTGTCGAAGCAGGTACCAGGGATGGCTTGGAATAGTAGAGCAATCTTTCCAACAATACTTGAAGGGATAGATAGGTGTTACTAGTCTGTAAAAAGGGGAAATAAATGATGGATATCCCACAGAGATGATTAAAAAGGAGGGTTCGCACAGGAAGTGGTGAAGTTAGGAAAAGTTATAAATGTGAGGGCGATACAAAGCTTGTGTAGACTACCTAATAATAATGACGGGAACAGTGAGTGGCAAATAAAACCATAGCGAGCAGTGAGTAGCAAATAATAGTATAGCGAACAGTGACTGGCAAATAAAACCATAGCGAACAGTGAGTGGCAAATTAAAGTATAGCCGACATGAGTGGCACTTAACAGCATAGCGAATAATGAGTGGCAAATAAAACAATTGTGAACAGTGAGTGGCAAATACAAGAATAGCCGGCGTGAGTGGCAAATAACAGCATACGGAACAGTGAGTGGCAAATAAAACCATAAGTGACAAATATGCTCGTAAAATCTGAAAACAGAAAAATCAGTCATCAGCGAAAAGATAAACAAGTGAAGTAAACCCTTCGGATCACACCCCCCCCCCCGGCGTAGCATGGGCAACTATGTTGCAGCTGACATCTAGAAGATTGCGTGCCCTACAAGCCCTAATCCTAAATATATATATATATATATATATGCAGCTCTATATCTTCCACACTTTTATTTCCTCCTTCTTCGCCAAAAATCTTTACAGGTTTTTCCTATCAATCTTTTTCGGGAGATTCCCTCCTTGGTCTTCGCTTTAAATAAAATGCGGACGACTACAAGGTGTCGTTACTACCTGACTGCAAGACTGCACGTAGGAAATGGTCGCGCCAATAGGACCCGTAAGTGCGGACATACCTGAAAAGAATAAAAAAAAACACGTTAGTCTGTGAGTAAAACCATAAAATACACACATATAGACGCATATGTATGTAGCCACATGAGATGAAAATCCCATAATGGGATCGACCTCAGTCACTCCCGATAATCGAGACGGGAGAACCTCATTCTAAAGCAGGTCACGGCCCTGCAGAGGAGAAACACCACTTTCGATTACAGCAAAGTTAGGGCACATCGGGTGTGGTTAATCGCCGGATGGAGTCCCGATTCGGGCGGCCTTCCCAACGGCTGTCGGATCATGTAGATTTCAGTGGTTCGGATCCCACTTTAATCAATAGGTCACCACAGCGAAATAAAGAACCACAAAGGGAGGATAGATCAGTGCTAAAACTTTTACCAAAACTGCATTTCGGTAGTTACAAAAACGGCCAATCCCCCCCTCCTCCTCATTTTTCAGTCTCTTGGTACCATTCGTTGTCCGTTCACGGGGCCAGGGCTCCTTGACTCTCCTCGACACTCGCAGAGAGTTCTCGAGGGTCCTCGTCGGGAGTCTTTAGATGTCCTTAGAAGTCTCGACTTGGTTTATTTAATCGACCTCGAATGAGGAAGTTGATCATTTGACGCCAGGCAATACAAGCTAGGAGGGAGGGTCGCCGTGGGCCGTCAGGGATGTTTTTTTTCACGATCATCATTGATCATAGGTTTATTGACACAGGTCTGGCACTCAAAAATGGGTGCTAATAAAACTTGGCACCTTATGAAGAGACATTTTATCGGGTGCGAACCAATATTTATTTATTTGATTTATTTAACGTCTATGGCAGCCAAAGAGGACATCTTCTCTAGAAAGTGTTGAAGATCGATTGCTGAAAAGTGTTAAAGTTGGCGAAGTTAAAATCTATTGTAGGTACAATGGTCAAGTAAAGGAGGAGACTAGTCTGCAAGAAATAAAGATGCCGTTAAATGCGAGAACAAGGAAAAGAAAAGTCTGGGACTCAAGAGAACCTAACAAATGCAAAGAATGAAAAGAAATAAATGGATAAATTGGCTAGAGTAAAAAAATCAAAGATGACTCTATTAGTGCAAATCAAATTTATCTCAAAATTGGATTTGCTACGAGATCTAAATCAACCCAAAGGCTAAAGGGTACAAACCCTTAACGATCACAACTTTCCTCATCTACTTAAAATCAAAAGAAAAAAAAATCATAGACAAACTCGAACCTCTACTCCCACGAGGAGACCCTCCCTCATATACGGTGCCCTGACTCTCCCCCTCCATTAGAGTCACCTGTTGCCCGCACACCTACGCCAAAAGTGACACCCATTCCATCTTTTGAGCTGATCGGTAACTAAAGCCCGTGTCGTAGCTCACGCCCTCAACGCCCGCGACTGGACTACTGCAGGTCCACCTGCACCCATAGGCCGCGGGCAGAACGGGCGATTCGTGTCGAGGTTAATGGCCCGCCGCCGCCGCCACTCAGATTGGTTGGATGAAAAGGGCGTTTGTGGGTGATTTAATCACCCATTTATCACCCCATCCGCCTCACACACAAAATGTCTACAATGTTCATTAAACCACATCCAAAGATCGACAAACGCCCCATGTATTCTCATCTTCATAAATGGCGTCATTTTAACGCCACATGTCCATCTCAGTGCAGCCATTTAAACTCTCTCGGTCATCAAAGCCACCACGAGCACCGTTGGCGATAGTAACGGCTAATTTGTCGCTCGAGAAAATCGCCGGCACGAATTCGGTTACATTTTTCCTTACTTTGTTGTGTTATACGAGGTGTATAAAACGATAATAGTCTTTCAATACTCCATAGAAAGGGTGAGTTACTTGCTTTGATGTTATATATATATATATATATATATATATATATATATATATATATATATATATATATATATATATATATATATCTATATATATATATATATATATATATATATATATATATATATATATATATATATATATATATATATATATATATATATATATATATATATATATATATATATATATATATATATATATATATATATATATATATATATATAAATATACAGATACACCCACTAAGGAAAGGTGAAAAACGATTCCGAGCGCTTTCTTCTTTATTCTTAAAGACCTTTTCAAGGAATGAACAGGAGGCTGGACATACATTGCCTTAAATAGTGGAAGGGAAGATTAGACTACCCACCTCTGAACGTTAATTAGGGGGTACAAAATCCTGAAAAAATTTATTTATGATTTTATGTATGTAGTGACAATGGGGTCTAGAGTGAACAAACCAGCACTAAGGTTGAAATTTGGGAACGCGTTAATGGAGATACATTCTAATATATTTCTCGAAATATAATTACTGCCTTTTATGACTGTTTAGGCACAGTTCCAGTTAATGCTATGGTTAAGATTGTACATACGTAGAAAAAGCTCTGATTGTTCACTGGGATTACGTACATTGGCTTGATGTTGCTTAATCCGGATATCTACGAGTAGTTCTTTCCCGGTTTGTCCATAATAACATTTTTGGCAGTTGTTGCAGCCTATCGAATAAACAATGCCAGGTCAGGGAGGTGAATTTTTGACAAGGATGCGATAAATTGTAGTCTCGACTTAAAAATAACATTTATGTTCAGAGGCCTAAGTAAACAAGGTAATTTAATGAAAATATGGTTATAGGGTAAACCTATTAAGTTTTTAGCCTGAAACTTATTAGTTTTACCTTAAACCATTTGCCCCCTCGCTGGCCAACTTTGCTGGCGGACCATAGAATGCTTGCACCTCCTCTAGATATTCAGCCATTGGACAGAGCAAAATTTACAGTCATGGTAAAAAAAAATTAAAAGACCTTTATCTGTCGATCGCGGAATTCACATAAGCTAAGCACTCCTGCATAAACAGTGGCAGCAAGATAAAAAAACAAACAGTCATATTATAGAAAAGTTAAAGGATTGCGTCGGTAGTACCAGAGAAGGGCCTGCAACGAGCAGAACCCAGCGATAAATCATTAATTATGACTCGAGGACTTCCACTAAGGAAAGAAAACAGTTCGTCGCACAGCCAAATTAAGGCCCCACCTTTCCTGGATGGAATACTATCAAGCTTAAGCAGGGAAGCAAATATGAGTAATTCTCCTCGTGTTGAGCATGATATCGCCAACATAGCTCCAAATGTCCTTAACTAGATTGCCTGATTCTCTCGACAGCAGTCTAAATCAGGCCAACTCCTCTTCACTTTCCACTTTCCTTCAAATATTAAGGCTCTAGCCTCTAGTTCGCTATTGATTGCACTTATCTCAATTTCTTCGTGTGGAGTCTGTTGGCGCGTTTTGTCCCTTCCTATTGCGTTTGTAATTATTACGAGTGTCTTATCCTGGATTCTTTGTAGTTTACTCAGCCAGGAGTTTGGTATCGCCACCAGTGGCATCGGGGGAAGGGGGTACACAATCGAATGTAGGTAGAATATATGTTGTTTTTGTTGCTTCTTTTCAGGTTTGTGAAGCGATATATTTCTCTAATATCTTTGGTCGTGCGTGCAATCATGCTGGTTAGTTGGTTCGTATATCCCTTGCTGTTTATTTTTAGACCTAGGACTGTGCCTGGTCTCTTGCATGGGTATCTTTCTTCCCCTACGAAAATTGGCGTTGTTTTATTTCTTTTTATGGGAATGATGGTGAACTTGTTTGTATTTGTCGCGATCTTCCAGGAGCGTTTGTATTCATTTATATTCTCAATTTCCCATGCCGTCATTCTTGCCATTGTTATTTCGTTATTATATGGGGAAACCACAACCTGTGACACGTCGTGGCAAACTGGATATACATAGATTTCTTGAGCCTAGGGCTTGGAAGGTCTCTGGTGAATACAGAGTAAAACACTGGGCTCAGACACCAACCTTGAGGGACGCCCTCTTCCATTGGAAATTCTGCCCCCCCCTCCCTTGGTGTTCGCCCTTCGATCCATGACATAGTCACAGATTATTTTTTTTAAATCTAGAATTGAGTTCCTGTTGGAGAATCTTGAACTGTAGTCCCCGGCTCCACACTTTGTTAAACGCTTTCTTCACGTCCCTCAATACTAGGTCTGCATGCTTCTTCTCTTCTATTTTGGCTAATTTCTCCCTGAATCATTGCCAGTGCCGTATCCGTACCTCTCTGCCTTCTAAATCCATCCGTGTTGTTGAAAGTTATGCAGATTATTGGCATCTAGATAGGATTGCAATCTGTCGCCAATGATTTTATCAGAAAATTTTCCACTAAATTCGAGAAAGGAGATTGGGTGATAGTCTGCCTGGGAGACTGGGCTCTTTCCGGACTTAGGAATAAATATCATTTTTGATAACTTCCAGGCGTTAGAAAAGTATCCCGTATTGATGGCTGCGTTCATGATATTTAGTAGCCTTTGTTTGATATTGTGTAGAGCATTCATGAAGTTTGTTTTTGTTAGAGCAGAGTAGCCTGGCGCACGCTATTTAAAGGTTTTTAAAGTTTCAGTTAATTCTTGTAAGATGTTTTTTCCATAACCCACCATGGGCATTTACACTGATGCGTTATCAATTTCTTGGTTCAAATGATCGATGAACTAATTTCCAAATTCTATATCGAATTTCTCGTCATCGACAAGGCTAATTTTGAATATATTAGACCGGTGGTCCCTGAATTTGGCCTATAGTTCTCCTTGCTCAGTAATTTTCCTACCTTAGTGATCTTGATTTTGATTTTCTTGGCTGTCGGCTTTCCACAGTACCTCTTCACCGTTTACCAGAACGTCCTAGGGTCCATGTCCTCATCGAGGGCTTCAATGAGTCGGTCCCATATATCTGCCTGTTGTTTTAGAATCAGTTGGTGAAGGTGTTCTTTGTTTCTAGCATCATCTGGTGAAGATCCCTGTTGGGTCCCCATTTGCTGATGGCGCCAATAAGCTTCTATACTCTTCTTGGATGGCAGTCATTTCCGGTTTCTATCTCGGAGATGACAGGGTTCTGTATTTGATTTTGCGGATGGTTCTCCTGTCTGCCTCTAAAAGTTTCGTTGTTAATCGACTTATTTATCTATCGATCTCTTCTGGTGTGGCTTTCTCTGAGTTTGCCGGAACATAGTTCTGACAAACGGCCTGGTAAGCTTCCCAGTCTGCACGCACGAACGATTCCCGCTCTCTTATTGGAATTTGTATGGGACTAGTTGATAAAGTGATATTTAACGCTTTATGGTCGCTGGACATTACTGGTCCTGGGCCAATGCAGTAGTTATAGGGGAACCCTGTGCTCTTTAAGTCTATATCGTGCTTTTTTGCGCCCCTCGCTGGGTAGTAGTTTGGGAATTCTGGTCCAATGCGTACTGCCACGGTTCGTTCCAGTAGTAATTCCAGGTGGTGTACTCAGCGGCCCTACATCTGGCGTTTAGGTCTCCGGTAAACATTACTGATTCTTTTATGGGCAATTGGTAGGAGCACCCCCTCTCCTTGGGGGCTGGTACCCAGTTGCAATAGTTTAGGGTTTTATGTTGGTTTTGACTTCTATCGCTACGTAGGACTCGTCTAATGGTGGAAGTAGTTTGTATGCAATGCAATTTCGGATTGCTATAGTAGCCTCATCTGTGTGGGTTGTTGAGTGTACTTGGTATCCGAATATTTTAATGTCTTTGTTTTTATGTGGTGATACCATGTTCATATATTAGAACAATATCAAGGTCTAGTTTTTGTATTATGTTATCAAATTCAGAACTTTTTCCTGACCATCTGGGGGCCAATCATGTACATTATTTTTAAATTCTTACTCGTACTGTCCATTTTTATAGTATGTATCTTTTTAGTATTTCGATTTACCTTTTACTTTTTCTTCTAGTCTTCTCTTCTGTCCTGTTTTGGTCTTAAGGGCTGGTGTGGGGGGGTTCTGCACTTGCCGTTTCTCTTTGTTTTAATTCTCTTTACGAGATTTTACTCAAAACTTTCGGTGTGTACCTTATTCTGCCTTGCTATAAGGCCTCTTCGACTTAATGCTATGGCTTCTGGTCTTCGTTTTGCCATTTTATTCTTTCGTTTATGATTCTATCGGTGATTGCCTCAGCCTGGTGTTCCTTGGGATAAGACGTATTGCTCGTTGTGTATATTTTTAAGTCAACACTTTAGGCATTTATTTACTGCATTTTCCTTGGAGTAGGTGTTGGTGATCTTTTTCTCTGTTGGCTAAGGGATCTCTTTTGTTCTCTCTGCACGTTCGGTGCTCTTCTCTAATCTTTGTCTAATGATTCCAATTCTGTTCAGTTAGGCCTTTATATTTTTTTCTGCTCCATTGTTTATCAATAAAGGCGGTGGGATATGGAGAAAATCTAATTAGATCATGGCAGAAAGAAAAAAAAATAAAGAAAGAAAGAGGCCTTCAAATAACAGAGGGTGTCAATTGTAGGACGAGAAAAAGCCATTAGTAAGGACCCGTGGGGGTAAACAAGCCCCATCAAACCAAGAATGCGATTGTACTCGCTAGAATGAAATAGAATGAACAGAGGGATAACAAAGCGCTGCGTTTTGACGGTTTTCCACAGGAGGAAATTTATGCAACCGCCCATTCAAACGCCCGATCAGATTTGCCAACCTGGCGACGCCATCGGATTAATCTACCAACTCCCACGATTCCGAAGAACCACTCTACACTTTTCCAAATATCAACAGAAAAAAAGGTTATTCTATCTCAACAAAGCCATCACATATGGTTGGAGGGCAACGTCACAAAGTGGAAGTGGAAACACCACTTCCCATTTGAGCGAAATTAGGCTGCATCGGGTGTGGTTAGTCACAGGATGGAGTGCGATTCTGGCTGCCTTCACGTCGGGTGCCATACGTTGTAGATACTTATGGTTAGGATCCCACGTTAATCATTAGGTCACCGCTGAGAAATAAAAAGCTTGTTAAATAAGCGCGGATATACAGTAAAACCACATCTAAATTTGGTGTTTTTTTTGTTCCGTACGTTTCAATGAAGCTAATTTGCTTTGTTCCATTAAGATTAATTTACTGTCTATAAGTCCATATTTTATTCGACACCTGCTTCACTGATCTTTGGAATTTATTAGTTTCTATATAAATATATGGACCATTTAATTAACTGGAACTAGGCCAAATTTATTTATCGTTCCAATGACCCTATAAAAAGGAATATCATTGAATGTGCATTTATAAGCCAATGTGATAATTTTAACCTTTCCCCTTTTTTATATAAAATAGATGCTATAATTAAAAGATTAATACTCAAAGAAATTAGTTTTGTCTGGCGTTCCTAGGGTTTTTTATATACATTCTTTAGTTATGTGGCCCCTATTTTATTTTATTTTTTTATTATTAATTTTGATTTTTTAATTGTCACTGCTCTGTTTTGTACTTTGTATTTTTCCCCCCTTTTGCTCATCGTGTCTTATAATCTCCCTCGTTAGGCTATCTCCATTTCTTTGAATCTGTTACCCTTTCCTCCGACTTAGTTTGGCCTTACTACCTTCTTCTTGTAATTCTTAATGTGTTGTTTTACCTTCCCCCTTCCCTCTTCCTCATTGGTGATTTCTTGTTTTTGAGGTGGTCTTTCATATTTTTCTTTTGCATATATACCTCTAATATAATACTATTTCTTGTAGTTATCCTTGATAAGGAACTTAATAAAGTTCGAAAGTACTTGGAAACACCATTTCATTTTTTCCTGCGGGACATTGCATTCATTTACTACCCTCACGTGATACTTTGTGAGTTTTTCATATATATATATATATATATATATATATATATATATATATATATATATATATATATATATATATATATATATATATATATACATATATAAATATATATATATATATATATATATATATATATATATATATATATATATATATATATATATATATATATATATATATATATGCAGAAAAACTTCACACAATAGCGTGAATTTATTTGAAGATATAAAAAAAAACACTTTAGTAGAATCAGTTAATTACATTACAGGACTCGTTTCGGTATCTACTCCCATCTTCAACTGTACAATGAGAAGACTGGACACAAAAGCTTTATTTATAGGAGCGGATGAGGGAAGGATAAGAGGCAAAGGAGGGAGGAACAAAGGAAAGCATATATTAGAGAAGAGGCAAAAACTGTGACAATTTTCGAAGCAAATTTAGGGTTGAGAGAATTTTAAATATCTTTGTGTTAAGTTTAGATGAGCTGTCAGACATATTAAAATTTGGAATTTGTTCAATCAATATTGACTCAATTATTACAAGTGACGTCTTAATTTTTTTATATCTTGAACCACATATATATATATATATATATATATATATATATATATATATATATATATATATATATATATATATAGAGAGAGAGAGAGAGAGAGAGAGAGAGAGAAAGAGAGAGAGAGGCGTGGGTTGAACAAAATAATTGGAACACGTGTTAAATTATGAATATTTATTGAATATGGAGTTGGTCTTCCTTTTGCTTTCTGAACAGGGTCGTTGCGTCTTGGGATTGTTTCATACAGCTTCCTGACTTCATTGAGTGGAATCTTGAGCCATTCTTCTTGCAATACCTGCTCCAGCTGTTTCAGACACAACGGCCGAGGGTAACGACTTCTAACTTATCGCTCCAAGACGCACCACAAGTGCTCAATAATATTAAGATCTAGAGATTGTGGGGTCCACTCCATGTGTTGTAGCTCACTCCTATGCTCTTCATAACCAATTCTTAACCACATGAGCCGCGTGTATTGGAGGATTGTCATCTTCGAAAGAAAACTCACTGGACCATGGGATTGACTTGATCTTTCATAATATTTAGATATTCGTTGCTGTTGATCCTACCATGCAGGGAAACGATTGGATCTAGAGAATTACAAGATATGGCTGCCCAAACCCTAACTGACTCTCTCCCTTGTTTCACTGTAGGAAGAAGGCAGTCAGGACTAAAAGCTTTCCCGGGTCGCCTCCACACGTAAACTCACCTTCCAGTGGGGAAAAGAGAAAAACTGGACTCGTCGGAGAATATTACTTGCGTCCATTGGTCTGTTTGTTGACCAGCCCTTGTGATCTCTACACCAGTTCAGCCTTTTCTGAATGTTATGATGAGAAAATAGAGGTTTCTTGATGGCGGCTTTTCCATGATATCCGGCTTTATTGAGCTCATGGCAAACAGTTTGGGTCGAAACTGGAGTAGTGAAATGTTGATTCAACTCTGCAGTCACTTTAATAGCAGCTGTCCGGAGATTTTGCATCACAATGCGTTTCAACACTTGCCGGTCTCTTTCAGCGAGCTTCGAAGTCCTGCCGAAATTACTCCTCCTGCTGGGGGTTTTACCCTGCTTCTTGAATTCTGTCATGGTCCTTGATATGGTAGCTCCTGAAAAACCAAGGAGCTCAGCTGTTCTGGTGATGGAAAAGCTCCTGCAATTCGAGCTCCAACAATTTGCCCTTTTTCGAACTCAGTGAGGTCACACTTCTTCGCATCTCTACTACGATCTGAAAAAATAAATAGAAATAGTCACTAAAGTTGATAAATAAAACTATGTATTTACAATAAAAACAAAACACTTACAATGAAACTTGGATATAATTCGTAATATAATGGCTCATTGAAATATTGGTTAAATTTCTACTGTTGTAATTATCTTGTTCAACTTCTGTATGTATATATATATATATATATATATATATATATATATATATATATATATATATATATATATATATATATATATATATATATATATATATATATATATATATATATATATGCATGTGTGTGTGTGTATCTTTTCATCGTTTAATTCACCAACATATCGGAACATTTGTTTTTTCATGGTTTAGGTTTCTGTTCTCTAAGTGATCATTGACAGAACTTTGAGCGCACACGAATAGATGGAAGATGGAATTTGTTGACAAATTTGATTACAAAACTTTGATAGAGTAGATCCTATTTCCTTATTTCACCGCGACTGGATACGAAATAGCTGCCTAAAATCATTTTATTATAATAAACTTCAAATGCAAATAATAATTTAAATAACACGATTAAGTCGACTTCTGTTAAAAATCAAGTAGGTCAAATTCCAGCAACTGATTGGCGTAAATTATTAATCAGAGCAGGAGAATCAGCGGAGGATGGATGTTTGTCCCTTTCAAATATAATTAATTGACACCAATTTCAGAATTAGATGTTATAACTAATTATCTTGCCTAAAGAGTGTGGATAAACTTATGTGATCACCGTTGGTTGGTTGTGTATCTAATAAAGATACTAATAGATTTTGATGAAATTTTGTTGGACCGAAAAAAGAGTTCATTCAACTTGTGAGGTAGATTCAGATCTGGAGTCGGAATTTGGATCAATTCTTCACCTTTAACATTGTGAGGCGTGGCATTATTCTGACATCGATGGAGGTAATGATGGATTTATATAGTAACGATTATTTTCTCTTTGCCAATGAAACAAAAACAAAGGATACAAAAACAAATGAAACAAAACAAAATTCGAGGAAACAAAATTAAAGGAAACAAAAATAAAAGAAACAAAAGAAGGGAAAGAAAAACAAAGGAAATTAAAACTTGGAGGTAAACCCTATTCTTAGTATTAAGAAACCATGTTTGAGTTGCTAAATTTTCAACTATTGTGAGCAATTAATGAATGGTTAATTATTAAATTGCCCCCTTTTTTCAATCGTGGTTGAGAGCCTATTAATGGATGATGAAATTCACATAACGATCAGAATAACAACTACTGGTAGGCCCGAGCGCATCAGACGCCAGTCTTCGTTGCGGTGGGGGCTGCAGAAAGAGCATCAGTACAGTTTTGTCACCAACCAGCTAGTAAGGAAACTTTTGTGGCTCAAGGGAGGGCCATCCGTTCCGCATCGGGAAAGTGTGAATATAGGAGCCCCTTCGGCAGTTTCTCGAGGCGGAAGAGTGATGTGTACTGTGAGCTAAGAGAAGAGGAAGGAAGATAGAGCGATGTCGTGATGGGGTATGTGTGTGGTGACATACGTTCCTGGAGATGTGTACGAATATGTTTCAGACTTTACGTCCAGCCTGCATGACGGCAGCTCCCTACAAATGCCGAACTTGTTTGCATTCGTTCTCGCCGGGAATCGAACTACGCTAGTGAGAGATCCAAAATACAGGATTTGAAAAAGCTACCCTATTATTAATTCTAAAAAAAAGTGAAAACTAACGAGGAAATCTTAATGGAAATGATTAGAAAAGAGCTTCAAATAAAAGTGGTGAATTTAGGGAAAGTGAAAATGTATGAAAGGTTCATTGGCCGATCAGAAAACTCGTTATGAAGAGGAAGAAGAAGAAAAATAAGAAAAAGATGAAGAGGAAGAAGAAACAAGAAAAAAGGAGATATTCCAACTTTCTCAAATCCTCTGGAACACTGAAAAGTGACCCTCCGTGGTATAGCGACGTGTTTTCTCCATTATCCTCCGATGATCGGATCCTGTCCACATGGAATATCATATTAATGAACCAATTTTGTGTCCTATGAAGACATTCTGACTGTAACACCGCATAATGATACCAGGATTTCATACATTTCAATAGTATCGCCATTTTAGATATTTTAAAAAAGTCTCAAGGAACCTTGTACTTTTCTTTTGCCATCCAGATGTATTGGACACATCATGCTTTCAAACCTACACGAATAAGAAAAATTTCGGGTGTCCGCAAACTTTTGGCCGCAGTTGAATTTTTGAACGTGGGTTTCTATTCGGGTTCATTGGTTCCATTTTTAATTAACTAACGCTCTTGAATAAATCTAGGTTGTTAAGGAGTTTGAATACTCCTTTGAAA
The DNA here is from genome assembly GCA_963969495.1 of Ceratothoa steindachneri. Taxonomy (NCBI): domain Eukaryota; kingdom Metazoa; phylum Arthropoda; class Malacostraca; order Isopoda; family Cymothoidae; genus Ceratothoa; species Ceratothoa steindachneri. The sequence continues at coordinate 232,363,565 of OZ018318.1, forward strand.
TGGAATTTTTCGGAGTAATAAAATGGACTCCGACCGAGATAATTAATATAAATCACGAAGAGAATGAAGCAAGAACATGGAGGAAAGAGCCCAGGTTTCAAGTGCCTACTCGAATTCGATGCTGGGAGGCGGCAAGTCAAATCAATTGAGCCTTCAGCAATAATAATAAATAATAATAATATTAAATTAATGAAAATATGATAGCTCATCTGAAGAAGAAACAGAGGAGAAATAGAAAGAAAAAGAAGCATAGCAAAAGGTGAAAGAAGAAGAAGAAGAGATGAGCTAACATTAGCCTAATGGATAATGCTTTGGATTTCTAGCGTCTAGGTATCGGGTTCGATTTCTCGTGAGGGCGGACACAAGAAAATGGGGTTGATTCATAGGGAGCTATTTGCAAATTTGGGAGCGCTGAGACTGACGCATGTGCAAGCGATACCATCAACATGTCCTTCCCCCCACACACATACACAACTAATATCAACACCGCTTTCTCTGCCATTCTTCCTTCCTTCGCGCACACAACACTTCACTCTACCGCATATGGAATCCGCCAAAGAGATTTTCAAGCCACACTCTCTTGATTTCAAACGATGGCTCTCTCTCGAGCCATGAAGGCGTACCAAAGCTCACGTGGACAAGTTCATGCTACCAATAGGCTTACCAGCGATTGTCATACTACTCTTTATGTGATTTCACAACCCATGGCCGAATGATCCCCAAACTGTTATTTTGGCACCATGGGAAGATGAGTATATGATTGTATCTAAAAAAAGTAAAACCCATCGTGGGAATCTGCACTTGAGAGTTTGTTTGTTAAAACAAGTTTCGTAAGGAAGTGATGAAGTTGGGGAAAGTGATAAGGTGCGGTGGGAGGGGGGGTGGCGTATATTGGCCAAGTAGACTTGTAGGTTGTTGTGTCATTTGTCCCTCGGAGCGTGGACGATGTCACCCGGCTGGATAATGAAATGGACATAAAGATTAGAATAATAATCTCTATTAGAGTTATGTGCCAGCGCTTGCTGTGATCGAACCCCTGCCTTGTCGACACTAATCCAACGCAGCATCCACTAGGATAGCGAGAGTTCCATTAGACTTCTAGGGACATATAATATTGCCCTTAGCTCTCCTGAATTCACCCTGTTCTCAACGTAGGTAGGTCGCTCCGGCACCCGAACCCTAGATGACTACGTTTCCTTGTTGCTGTGGGTAAAAAAAATTTATGATTGTTACTCAATAGCGAAAACAAACTTATCTATAATTTTTATAAATTTATAGATTTTTTAAAAGAAATTCCTCATTATTCTAAAATTCCATATAAATAGAACCAGCAGCTAAAAAAATCACAAAGATTCCACTTTTTTTATACTCTCACTAAAGATAAATATTAATTAAAATAGACTTTTCGCTCTATTATAAGTTTTTCAAGGATATTACTCGTTTTATGAGATTCACCTTAAAACTTGGAAACGTTTTTATAAACAAATTAAACCGGTCTATTTTTATTGTTTATTCAATTATGATAAAATTCGATTTTATTGAAGCGAAGTACAGCATTGAACATTCATTAAAATGATTGCATTTAGAAATCATTTGCGTATACGATTCAGTGGAGACAAATAAAGTTCGGAGCTCAGAGGAGTGGTGCTCGAGATGCGAACTTGCAGGAGGGTTGCAATGAGCCTCATCCGGATCATGCGTTTAGGCTTGTTTCCTTGACTTGTTTGTCACAATCTATTTCCCTATTGGTGGTCATTTTATTTCACATTTTCCTTCATTCTACACTGAGTTAAATTGTCTCCTTCCTATTCCTTCTGATAATTTAAGCCAAAATAGTAGTGTTGCAAAATAAATTGGATCCATTAAAGGGATTCGAACCCAAATAAAAGTGTTACAAAATATATTTGGTGCGTTTCGAGGATTCGAACCGAGGAGAAGTGTTACAAAATACATTGTATCTGTCAAAGGGATTCGAAACAAATAGAAGTGTTACAAAATATATTTGGTGGGTAAAAAGGATTCGAACCCAAATATAAGTGTTAGATAAGAGTTTGAAATGCCCTTCTGCTTTGTTGAGATGTTGGAATCTGGCTTTTGGGAGCCAGATTTGTAGGCAGAGATCGAAAGAACAGAGCTTTTCCTCCAAGGGCCTAGGCAGTGAACACCTTGTAATCCCTCCACCGAACTGGAGATGAGGGGCTGCGAGTTATCAAGTAGCCGTTGAAGGAGCAGCTTTGCTTTTCGAATCCCTTCATTTTGGTTGGATTGGGCAGGAGACTCATTTAGCTATCTTCAATGGATCAAGTTTCAGATCATCTTTCAACGTTTTTTTTATGGACTTATCACTCACTTTGATTTCCACATCAAATTGTCTGGCACTCCTCCTTTGATTTCGTTTGATCTTGTTCATCGTGTTTTTGATGATATTTTGTGGTTCTCCTCACTTTGGTATTCCTCACTTTGAGAGAACAACTACCTATCTTTTTTAGCCACCTTATAGTTTACTCCCCCCCCCCCTTCCTCCCCGATCTGCTGAGAGTGGGCTTGAACAATTTTGAAAATATTTCCCTCTTCTATGCAGGTACTCGATTGCTTTACATATTTCATTAAAAAAAAAAATCAATGAATCTTGAAAGAACCTGCTGAAAGTAATTAATGGTATGTCAACGTATTTAAAATGATTTGTAAAAATCAGTTTACATCTCGTGTTTCCACCTTGTAGATTCTCCGCTCCTCCCTACCAGCTAGGAATCTTGTCTAACCTCGTTCAGGAGAGTTGTGTATCTACTCAATTTGTAGCCCCTAAATAGCCTCTTATTTTGGCTACTCGTCTTATATACACATTTCACATATTTTAACTTTCTTTATTTTCGCAGTTTTTCAAAATCTGTTTTTATTTTTTAAATAAATAAATAAAAGTATAACAAAATAGCTCCAAATTGGCATTTTTAGTACCTTTGCTCACTTAAAAAAAAAGTCCTGGAAAGCTTCGCATGTGCCCTACAGGCCCCAGCGATTGGGTTTAATAAAGTTTGTTTTTGCTCTTTCCTCTTTCTTTCATGCGCCTTGAACGAACTAGGAGGTGAAGGTAGGCTTTAAATCTAAGCATAAAAATCAACAATTCTCATTCTGATTTTTATGTGAATTTCATTATTCGGTAGGGGATGTCTTTTTCGATGCGAGAGACGAATGACGCGATATACCTCCCTACCATAATAATGACTACTGGCTTAAACCATTATCCATTAAATGATCTCATTTCACCAGATAGTGTTGAACCGGCTACCTGGAGTTACACAAGGCGGGAACCTTCCGTCTCCGCAGTTCTTTAGATTTTCTTCAAAGGACCTCCGTTTTCAAGGCTCCTAACATATAAAGGGCCATTTCCGGAACTAACAAAAGATCGCTTCCCTAAATTATTGTTGTTGTTCGCAGGGGGAAGCCGTGTTTGTCATCACGATTTCTGTGTCTTATTGTTTCTCTTGTTTCTCCAAGGGTCAAAATGAGTTCCCTATGTTTTCATGATGAGGGGAAGAAAGCGAAGGAACGGGCGGGTGGGGAGTCGGTCTTCTCCATTCTCTTTCTAATTCCACTTGATATTTGTTCCATTTTTCCTGTGGTTATTGTCTTTGTTCCTTGGTGTTTTCTATTTTGTTTTGTTTGTTTTTCTGGGTGGCTATTTTGAGCGGATTTTCGTTTCGTTTGTTTCTCACTCTCGCCCTCTTGTTTCCACTATCATATCTGAGATCAAGTTTATTAATTGCTGTAAAAGTTATGGTAGTAGGTCATAGTGGACGCTTCTGAACCTTTAAATATTTAACATATTAATAGGGTCTAACCCAAGAATAAATTGCCTAAATGACATACAGATTTTATGCGTTCGTTTAGCTTAAAATAAGTAATTTTCTTTTAATGGTATGATGGTAAACTATCATCGCTAGACATTTACCTGCTGCCATGGACGTATAGGGCTATTTTTCTTTGTTGTTTTCTATAATGGTATCGGTGGTAGTTGAGAAATGTCCCTTATATTGAAATACTCCAGGATTTATGGTGGGTTGCGGCATGTCAAGTGCAAATCAAGGAGCCTATAAGCTCTGTTTGAACCCAGTCTTATTAGGTTTATGGATAGTCAAATGAATTTAGCCTTTTGTTAACTAATTTGTGAATTACGATCGCCTTTGTTACGAGAACAAAATCTGGAAAGAGTAAAAAAAGACAATCCTCAGCATTCAAAGTTGTACTACCATACATGGTTTTCGTTTTATTTAAAACAAGTTAATTACAGCTACAAATATAGCTTTATCTATAATTATTTTAGAACGTTTACCGCCTTCTTTCTCACTTTCTTGGGTCTGTACAGGCTACATTAAAAAACACATTAAAGGCATCATAATTAAGGATATGTTGTCAGTGTAAAGATAAAAAAGCAAGGAAATTACTCCACTTTCTGACAAATGCTCTTTCTTGGATCTGAAGCTGGTGCGACTCATAATAAGGTGGTAAAGCTTAGATTTCTTTCTTAGGATTTTGCTTGTAGTCCTCACAAAACAAGTCTGCCAATGATGCCATGGTGATCTGAGGCGAGACGAACTTCGTTACAACATAGGTGTGATCCATATCACCCACACCGAATCCCCTATCTGACATTGGAACACTTTCTTGAAAGAACAAAAGATGCGTGTGCCATATTCGGTACACGAGACCACCAATTTTAACGTTGATATCTCTAATATCTGAGTTTCCTTATGCGTTTTTATATTCGCCCCTCTCCCTCACCTAACTCAACACCATGTCGACCATCCAGTACCTTCGATTTAAGATGTTTGGATGGTCGGGTGTGCATTCTGCTTATTGCGGGCTGCACGATCAATTTCTTCCGTATTTTTTATTATGTCGCATAATAACAAGTCACTCGAGTAATCTCTACTCAAATGCATCACCCTGTCCTAAATTTGGCACTTTTAATTCCCCTTACTTTGTGTACGAACTCGTTCAACGGTACTTCCAAGGCACCCTTCAGAACTCAGCAGTTAGGATTAATGTGTTTCGCCGTGGCATTCAATTACATCCCACATTGTCTTCGCTACATTTTTTTTTATATTCACTCGCCTGCTTCTCTCAAACTACCTCGCTTTCCACCTCACGCCTGAATGGATCCAACTAAGGGTGGAAGATGGTGTTAAACCAATTACACGAATCTGGTGGCGTTTCGTTAAGAAATCATATTTGCCTCATACACATAACAAGACGGAGGTGTTCGCATGAGCACCGCTTGGTTGTGATCATTGGAAACTCAATTCTCTCGACCAGCGCAGAGATGTGCGCTGTACGATCGCGAATCGGTGATTAAATGGACATTATATGGTTCTGAAACCGCATCGTCATCTTTATGTACATATTTAATTTAAAGAAACCTGATTTAATCCCCCCCCAAAAAAAACTAATAGACAAAGAAAAAATGAAAAATGTATTTTTTAATTCCTTGGGGTAAGGGGTAAAACTGGGTAAAAAATAAGGTTTGGGGTAAGAAAGTCCCCTGTATCAAGTTCGGTCAATTCGGTAAAAGGTCCGTGGTTATCTCCCTCTAGTGAAAAAGTATGTGGCATTAACCTTATCCTGTTTCTTCTTATTTTATTCTTCTCCTTTCTCCTCTTCCTTTTTATCTTCCTTTTATCCTTTTCTTTCTTCTTCTTTATCTTCTCTCAAACATAGGATGATTTACAGCAATTCATTTTTCTCTTATTGCGTGGTAAAATTTGAGCGCAAACACGCCCTAACTATCTTACACACAATCTCACTATGTTTCTCTCCCTCGTATTCCTCGTTATCATTACCACACTACTCCACAAATGTAGAAGAGGCACTTGGGCATATGTGAAGTCCACCCTGTAGCATTCAGATATAAACAGAATATTTCTGAAGAAGTTTAAATGTCCCTAAATGTACAGTGGTCTGTAATAAGAAAGTTAAAGGAATTCGGGACAATTCCAAATCTCCCTCTTTCGGGTCGTCCTCGAAAAATTTCGCTCCGTACGGATCGGAGGTTACTTATATGTTAAAAAGAACCAAAGAATGTTTAGAAGCGGAATACATGAACAGTAAGAAGAGGAAGGTGTCGATGTTAGTTTAAGCACACTGTTGAATATGTGGCATAAAGCAGAAATGCATGGATGACGTCCGAAAAAGTCACCTTTATTGAAAAAACATTAATTTGAAAGCCCGTTCGATGTAAGCTAACGATCATTTGGAGAAAGGTTTCAATTTGTGGAGCCATCTGCTATGGACAGATAAAATGAAGATTGAGTTGTTTGGCACGACAGTGCTCAGGCTGGTCTTACAAAAAAAAAATTGCTTCCCCGTAAAACGTGTATGTAGCTGGATCTATTGTTATGGTGAAGTTTCTGTGCATAGGTGTTGGTAAAGTTCTTCGACGCAACGGAACGTTGAATTAAGAATACTACATAAAGATTTAACACGCTAACGATCACAAATGCACTTTGAATTGGTTAATTTCTAGACCAAGGAAGCTAGAATTAGTGTACCGGAGTGCCTATTACAGTGTCCAGACTTAAACCCGATATAAATTTACGGCATGAACTGAAGGCCGGGTCCATGCAAAAGACCCCCAAAACACCGATGAATTTGAGTTTTGTACAGACGAGTGGGATAAAATTCCCTCTGAAGTTTATTTTACAAACACTATATTACTCCTTTAAAAAAAGACATTAATAAAAAGGTTATACCATTGACTTAGAAGTTTTCAAATTGTATAGGGTATAAATACTTTTTGATTGCATATTTTCGTATGAATTGTAATTATTCCTTTATTTCTCTATCAGGCTTGTTCGAAATTTGTGGTTACCCTGCAATTAAGGATTTGTAAATTGTGGCAAAGTGTGTGTGTGATAAAAAAAAAGGAAAGCGTTAGCCAGGCAACTTGGCACAAATCATTATCATCCTCACAACATCACCTTCATGTATCATCCTACATTCACTACCATCCCATCAACACCCCACGTTTTACAAAATGTTTTCTATCTCTCCTATTCTAATCTACACCTTCTAACTTTATGCTATCTTATCTTATCTTATACGTACCAGTCACATTCGTAGCAGCGAGTCAAACATGGCAAAGGAAAGCACAGCCCATTCAGAACTCTGCTCTAAAACGCGCGTGTCGCTCTCCTATGTACACACACTTGACTCCTCTACACGAAAACAACGAACTAATACTACTCAATAAATACACCCAGACTCGCTTAAGGCGACAGTTGGGGAAACTGGCAGGAGACCCCACATATATCCATATACACGATAGATAATCCGCGGCGATGGCACAACTGAGCTTGCTAGACTTTATTTTTTAGCTTTTGGACATAAGCTAAGGCCCTTTGTTAGAGTCATGACCGATCTGAGGTCAAACCTGAGAGAGGTCTTCGACTCAAATTGAGTGGTGTGAATAGAAAGAACAGTGGAGGGATCAGTGTGGTAGACTACAGGAGATCTTGTAGCTGAAGAGGAAAAGGTTATGAAAAAACTTTAGAGAAGATAGGAAGAGTTAAAAGATTGGTGGATAGACGCCGATGCGCAGTGTTTTTGTGTGTTTAAGGAAGTGGTATTGGGGAGGGTTCGCGTGTTGTGGATACGCGTTGTTCATGTTGCTGTTATTTTATGTGTGAATAGATGTTGGCTGAGGGTGTAGAGGCCTGCGAGGTATATTAATGCCATCGCCGGGTATTATCTATCGTGTATATGGATATATGTGGGGTCTCTTGCCAGTTTCCCCAACTGTTGTCTTAAGCGAGTCTGGGTGTATTTATTGAGTAGTATTAGTTCGTTGTTTTCGTGTATAGGAGTCAAGCGTGTGTACATAGGAGAGCGACACGCGCGTTTTAGAGCAGAGTTCTGAATGGGCTGTGCTTTCCTTTGCCATGTTTGACCCGCTGCTACGAATGTGACTGGTGCGTATAAGATAAGATAAGATAGCATAAAGTTAGAATGTGTAGAGAAGAATAGGATAGATAGAAAACATTTTGTAAAACGTAGGGTGTTGATGGGATGGTAGTGAATGTAGGATGGTACATGAAGGTAATGTTGTGAGGATGATAATGATTTGTGCCAGGCTGCCTGGTTAATGCTTTCCTTTGGGTTTTTTATTTTGCTTTCCGATGTGATGTGTTTTATGATTTAGAAGCAAATGACGCTTATTTTATAGCTAGAATGCGGTTGGAAATGTAGCAACCTAATCAAACCCCTTCTCTCACACACAATGGGGGAAGATAAGATGCAAATTCGGTAAAAGTGACAGATATCCACCGGGAGGAACGACCCACTTTCAGCCATTGCATCATACCATAAAAACTTGCCACATCACATGAAATGAGAAGTGGAATGAAAAAAAATCCGGCAGCAAACTTAAAAACGACAAAAAGAAAACAAACATACGATACTGTAAAAGTAGCAAATGAATAAAAATACAGAAAAATAAAACAAAAGGGATACTTAAGTATTCGTATAAAAGCTCACATTAGAACGCAATTAAAAAAAATCTCGAAGGCTGAGAAATAAAATAGAATATATTAACAAATAACAAAATAAATAAAATTATATATATATTCCCATTAGAGCTTTGTTTTTCATAGTCATTTGGTATAATTCTTTCCCCCTTTTTTATTTTGTGATTTTAACATTAACTTTGAACCTGTATTCCTTTTATACATCTTTGTCATTCATAAACAAATTTTATATTTTAACTTTTGTATTTTTACAGAGACAGAAGATTATTCCTCTTGTTGAAACGATTCGAAATTGTGTAAATTCCCTCTTCCGTAACTCTAACTGCGTAATAGGTTTAACTAAGACCTTATTCAAAACTCTCATTGAACTTGCTGTTTGTAATTCATTCTTTTTCTCAAATGGGATTTTGTATGAACAACTCGATGGGGTTGGAATGGGACTTCCTCTAGGCCCCTCGTTGGCAAATGTTTTTGTGTTATTATGAAACACTTTGGCTTGATGATTGCCCCATTAATTTTCGTCCAGTTTTATATAGGCGCTATGCAGACGACACTTTTTTATTATTTAGACATAAGTCACATTGTACACTTTTCCTCAATTATTTAAATTCCAAACACGCAAATATTAAATTTTCCTGTGAGCTCGAAAAAAAAATAATAGCATATCGTTTCTTGACATGAAGATTACCCGAATAGAAAATCGATTCACGTCAAATGTTTACCGAAAACCCACTTTTTCAAACCTTGGTTTAAGTTTTTTTTAGCTTCTGTGATTTTAAATTCAAAATTAATGTCATTCTTACTCTCCTCCTTAGAGCATATAACTTGTCTTCAACTTTTCCAGCCCTACATTTAGAATTCGAATTCTTAACAAAATTCTTTACCTCCAATGGCTACCCCAAATCACTATTTCTGAGACAAATTAGTCTGTTTCTCAATAAAAAAAATACCCGACTCTGCCTCCACTGCAAACTGTCAATAAATTAAAGATCTTCCTTTCCTTACCATACTTTGGTTACCAATCCGAAAAACTTAAAAATGAATTGTTAAAACTGTTAAATTCATCTTATCATCAATTATTACCATCTATTGTTCTCATTAATGACTTCAGACTGGGATCATTATCTAAGTTCAAAGATCAACCACCCACCAATATGCAATCTAAAATTATATATGTTTTTCTTTGTACGTGCAGTAGCACTGTATCATATGTGGGGGCAACAAGGAGTATGCTTTAGTCCCGCTTCATGCAGCATATGGGTAGATCTGTAAGAACTGGACTACACCTTCCAAAACCTGATCCATCCCCATTTCGAAACCATCTGTCACAATGTGGCTCTAGGGCTACACTCGAGAACTTCACGATACTTAATGCGGTAAGAAACATCTCGGACCTTTACTTGCTGGAGTCAATTTATATTACAAAACTTCAACCCTGTCTAAATAATAACTCATTATCTGTCCCATTAAATATAGTGACTTATTAAAAAACATGCTAATGTTAATTTTCCCTTGGGGGGGGGGGGGGGCGTGCAAGAATAAAATCCACTGTCAATTATTTTCCTTCCTATTTTTTAGAAAATCACTCGTTGGTTTTGTTTGTTTTTTCCCTCTGTATTTCTCATGTAATCAATTCATCTCAAATTTAATATTCATGTTTCACAATTTTATTGCATGTGTTAACTTTTTATGTATACATTTAAGTCGTCTATATTTTGTATTCTTTCTTTAGCACTGATGATGGGATTAGTTATAATCTTGAAACGTTTGAAATAAATGTTACGAGGCATCTACGCCTCTGCCTGGTCATCCTGTTTATATATATATATATATATATATATATATATATATATATATATATATATATATATATATATATATATATAAGATGAAGAAGAAAGAAGATAGGGGAAAATAAATTGAATTAAAATAAATGGGAAAGGAAGGAAAAGGCAAAGGAAGAGAAAACATGAGATAGCATAAAAGGTAGGAAAAAAATAATGAAATGAAGAAAAGGAAAATGAGAATAAATAAGAATATAAGAAGGAAGAAATTGCACCTCCGATTATTCTTGCACGATGCTTATTCATCCCCCAATTCAGCACTCCTCTCAGAGTAGCGGGCTCCTAATTGAGAGTAAAGACGAGTTTCGAGAGCGAAACGACAACGCAAGAGAGGTCCGCGTAGTAATGAATATTTATCTCCCTAAATTAACGTCGGATTCGAGGGACCTCGAAGGGATGTGGCCTCTGAGCTCGGCTCCAGCGAGGGGAAATTCGCACCTAGCGATAGCGATAGCGTCGCGTGAGCTCGTAATTGCGACGCCAGGCAATGTGTGTGTGTGTGGGTATATGTATGTGTATGTAATAGAGAGAGAGATAGATAGAGAGAGAGAGAGAGAGAGAGAGAGAGAGAAAGAGAGAGAGAGAGAGACGGAAAGAAAGATAGATGATTAGATGTGGAGTTAGCTCGCGTTTGCCCCTTTACTCCTGCCATCCTCCGATCTTCTGGGTTTCTCTCTCAAAAAAGCCTCTTCGATAAGTAAAACTTGAAGAATTTAAGCATCCCACTGCGAAAGTTAAGATTTGTAAGTTTGTGTGTTTCTAAGTTGAGTATCTCATTGCATCCATTAGTTTGTCAGCGACTATAGATGACGGATGTCTCCGTCGAAACCTGGTTCGAAATAAAATAGTCAAAAATAATGTTGGTTACATATATATATATATATATATATATATATATATATATATATATATATATATATATATATATATATATATATATATATATATATATATATGTGAATGCAATGTCCCGCATGGAAAAATTAAATGGTGTTTCCAAGTATTTTCGAACTTTATTAAGTTCCTTATCAAGGATAACTACAAGAAATAATATTATATTAGAGGTATATATAGGAAAGAAAAGTATGAAAGACCGCCTCAAAAACAAGAAATCACCAATGAAGACATTAAGAATTACAAGAAGCAGGTAGTATACCCTCACGTGATACTTTGTGAGTTTTTCATTTCATATATATATATATATATATATATATATATATATATATATATATATATATATATATATATATATATATATAGAGAGAGAGAGAGAGAGAGAGAGAGAGAGAGAGAGAGAAATGAATTTATGGGTTTAAGGGACATTAGGAGAACAATCTTTAGAGGCTCTCCAAAATGAGGGGAGTGAAGAGCGAAATGAAAGAGACTTAAAGCGCTCCACTTGTGGACATGTCTCGAACGTGACTCAAACGTGTTTCATTCAGGAAGCGCTTTCGACAAGATTAAAGGCGCCTTTGGAGAGATCTTCCGTGCACGCTGACAGAACCATGCATGGAAAAAACAATGATTCACAGATGGGAAACCGTGTGTATTTAATTTATCGGACCTAAATTTCAGCTCTATAATTTTGTATTTTGTTCGCTGTTTTCGACACCACTCTATAACCCCACTCAAAACAATTTTCCAACATATCAGTGCTAATGGACATTTTACAAACGTTGCGAGAATTCGCCTTACCTCCAAATAAAACCATTTCCATTTTAATGAGTCAAATAATGCTAATTTATTATCTTCCATTAGGGCAAATTCCGACCGTAAATCTGAATTCCCATTCCAGAGCCATTTTCTCCCCTTGGGGATATTCATCGCTCATTTCACGGTCGCAAAAGGGGAATGGCACTCATTAGTTTGGCCTACAGGTTATTCTAGGCACCCATTTAATTTGTGCCACTACCAGCTTAACAGCGAGGGGAGACCCAAACTGGTGGGCTCCTTCTTCAGCGAGGCGTCACGTCTATTCTCATCACTGTGTCGTGAGTTAGGGCACTATGGTGCTAATAATTTTGCCAAAGGACAATTTTCTAGGATACATGTGGACTTGATACTTCCATTAATAAATTGATAACACTTTTTTACGCTGGTATTTCTCCCTCTTTCCTCTTGATTTTAATTTGATGTCAATTAATATCGCGGAAAGCGTTATAGTTCTGATTCGGGATGTACCGAAAAACAATTTGGCCGATTACCGATTAATCGGACTAAATTTATCAACCGATTAGTTAAATCGAATTTCCCTGCTAACACTTTAAAAAATATAATAATTTTCTCTTGGCTCCATATTGTATTGATATCTCGCTGATATTTTTGAAAAAACAACAACAACAACAAAACTCCTGTTAAATTCATGATACGGACATAGAGAACCAACATTTGATGTAACATGAGATGTGGAATTTTCGTTAGAGCAAAACCAAAGTGATCTAATTTTACGGGTAGTTACGGTCATATTATTAGCGTAACGTTTTTAGAGTTAAGCAAAGTTCAGAGTAATGGCAAAACTCATTAATAAAAATTGTATAAGTGAAGTGCTAAAAGTCATATAACAGTATTATGTGGAGGTAAAGGTGAGAAAAATCACGAGTAGTGTAACGTCATGCAAATTCTCATATTTGTATCAGATGTGATCTGACCTACCGTGTGTCACTGTAAATACCGGCTAGGCCGCTCATAGCAAGGCGGCGGAATATTGATCAGGGTCTGGACGGGGCATGAGAGTTGGCGCCAGACGAATGGGAGGAGATTCAACTTCTGAAACTGTGTGGATAATCAACATGCCTCGATCTACGCTGGCGCGTGTTACCGAGAATACCTCATGGAAAGCATTACCAGTCACCGTGGATAACCCAGTGGCTGACCAGGGGGCTCAATGATTGTGACCATCGTAGTCTCGTTAGAAATGTCCATGGTAACACAGAAGCAACACCGGCTCAAATCGCATCCACATTCCATGCTCGACGTACTATCTCCATAACCATCAGGTCAGTGCAGCGTTCTTTAACCTCTATGTGATATGGGGGCAGAACTCCCTCTCGAGTGCCCCTGTTAACGCCGTGGCATTGGCCATAGCGCCGAACCTGGGCTCGTGGCGTCTCAAATTTGACCATGAAAGATTGACAACACGTGGCGAATATTTTTGTGTCCGCTCTTACTGGGAATCGACCTGGGTTTCTAGGCGTGAAGATCCATCGCTTTACCCACCAGTGTAACGAAGGTTTCGTATCATCACTACCATCATTATCAGCAGCAGCGATTTTATCATATTAGCATCATTATCTTCAATATTATCTATAATATCGCTAATGTCATTATCATAATTATCTTGAATACCATCATCATTATCCACAATATCATCATTTTCTTCAATATTATCGTCATTATCTTTAATATCATTATCATCATCATAAAAAATCATTAGTTTCCTTTTCTACTTCCACATCCGTCCCGAATTCCTTTCTCCCTTTAACGGTCATTTCGTGGCTCAATTATCGAGAATCAAAGGTAATCGTGGTACTCCCAAACTTTACCAAATAAAGAAAAACTTAAATTTGAGTGTGTTTTGGCAGTTTGAATGTTTTTTTATCCATTCTTCTCGTTATTTTAGTGTATTGAAAGTTCGCTTTGTTTTGTTTTTTTATTTAAACTAATCCCGATCAGTTGAACATAATTCCCTAGGTTAGGTTCGGTTTTAGATCGTACACTAAAGATGAATGTGTTCTTAGACCACTAGGTTTATTAGGCTATTAACAGACCCCCTCCCCTTCCCTAAGTTAAGGCTATTGAACATCCTCCCTCAACCTTTCTGGAGAGGATGAAGATGCAAGTGATCCTCTTCATTCTAACCCAAACCTAACCAAGATTATCCCTCCCGCCACCATTAGTAAAAACGAGCATTCCAACTAAAAATAAGGACTCCTTTACATGATCTTTAAAAAATAGAGTATCTGTAAAATTAGAGCAGCGTGAAATGTTGTAAGCTCTTTTCACCTTCCCACCAACGCCCCAATATCCAATTCAGCTGTTAAGAGCAATTAAGGATGATGGATATATAGCAAAATGATTGAGTAATTTCTTCTCCACTAATGCGTTTCGTTGATTCTCTCTTATTCAGTCTTATCTCCTTCCACGCTTTCAATTCATACCCCCTCCTTATTCAGTCATCTCTTCACCTATCTCAATTTCCATTCATTCCCTATTATTTTAACAGGATGCCTACATATTGGGCCATATATGTATATATTACATCGATAGCTTCAAATACCCTCTTGAGGGGGATTGTCTACACCAATATCTAATATAAGCTCGGTTGTTTTACCTACACTTTCACGGTACACACAAACGTGAATGACTGTGTAAGCCGCGTGCTAAAGTAGCACCGGAGAGGGAACGTGCGCAAACTCTAGAATCTATCCAACCTTCCTAGAGAAAAATCCTTGGGCATATCGAGCAATGCTCAAGAACACAACTTGGGTTCTATATTCATAAGTGTTTTCAATTCTTCTCATTTAATCAAGTTAACAATTTAGAATCAAGTAAAGATAAGTCATTTCAGTAATGAATAGCAAAGATAAGCCTTCTCTAAAGCTATCTCTAAATTAAGTTAGTATAAGCCATATCTAAAATAAGCTAGTAAAGATGTCATCTCTAAATCGAGCTATTATAGATGTAATTTCTAAATTGGGCTATTAAAAATAATTTATCTTTTAATTGGGATAGTTAAGATGTCATTTATAAATTGATATAGTAAAATGAGTCATCTTTTTTAATATAGCTAATCTTTACATGATCCATTATTTATTTGTCCAAGAGAAAAGTTAAGCCAAAAACTAAATGACGCAGCTTAGGCTAAAAGTATTGATAAGCTTTACATAAAGGGTGGTCCCAAAATTAGTAACAAAAAAAAAAATTGTTATAACAGTGGGCGATATATAAACGAAAGGGGAGATCTTGAAGTTTTATTATTTAAATACAATACCCTTCAAGTTTTATCCATTATTGTAAAAACAAAGGCAGATTCTTTGCTCCATATTTTCTATGTCTTTTCCAAAATATCAGAAGTGATTTTGTCGATTTGTCCAATGATGTTTTGTTTCCGTTCTTGAAAATTATAAGATTTATTTGTGTATACCTTTTCTTTAAGGTATCCCCAAAATAAAATATCTGGAGAGGTAAAATAAGGTGATCGAGATGGCCAAGAAAATCACCGAAAAGTGAAATTTACCGACCAGGGAAAGCTGCACTTTGTGTTTCTATGGTTTCTCTCGCTGTGTGTTATCCAGTGTTCAACAACAGCTACAAACGTCAACTAGGATACGTTCCTGGGAATAAGGAATTTCTAGAACATCATTGCAATGCATTCTAACAAATGAATTGAAACTTTACCCATACAAAATTCAAATAACTCAACAATTAAATATTGCAGACTGTTAAAACAAGAAACTGCACGCGCATTTTTGAGACTAAGAAATGATCCGACTTTTACCTAGGGCCTAATTAAGTCCGATGAAGGCCATTTTCACATTACTGGATACGTTAATAAACAAAATTACAGATTTTGGTGTGCTAAAAATTTCATGCTATTTCATGAGCAGCCTCTTCATGCACAGAAAGTTAGGATCTGGTGCGGCATAACCAGTTCGAGAATCACTGGTTCCTACTTCTTCGATGATGCTGGCAGTAAAACAGTGACAGTAAGAGAGGACACGTACAGATAAATGATACAAGATTATTTATTGCAAGAACGGAAAGATTTGGATATGTGGTTTCAACAATATGGGGCGACACCACAGACAGCAAGAGAAACAAACCATGGCAACACTAAAAGCAGCCTTCCCTGGTCGGTTAATTTCACTTTTCGGTGATTTTCATGGCCATCTTGATCACCCGATTTTACCCCTCCAGATATTTTGCGTTGGGGATACCTTAAAGAAAAGGTATACGTAAATAAACTTAATAATCTTCAAGAATTCTAACAAAACATCATTGAAGAAATTGACAAAATTACTTTTGATGTTTTGGAAAAATGTCCCGAAAAATATGGTGCAATATTGTTTTAATAATAATGAAAAAATTAAGGCTATTGTATTTAAGTAATAAAACTTCAAGATCTTCTTTCATTGTATATATTATCCACTTTTATAACTTGATTATTTTTGTGTCATTAACTTTTTAAAAATGTGAAGTAACTTTGGGGCCACCTTTTAAAAGGAAATAATGAAGTTAGGACATGCGAAAATTTATGAAGGTACATTGTTTGAATAGACAGTATTAGAAACTAGTTGGAAGTTGAAATCATGGAAAGCACCTAACTCAATTATCCCATTTTTTCTAACGAATGCATTTTACCTTTGGCGATGGGCGTGTGAATTATTTATGTATGATAAAACTAAACTTCTAATAAACGGGCGATTTGAGAGGAAGGGGAGAGCTCTGAGCACTGCAGACCACAAGCTCTAATCCTGATTTCATAATATTGCCTTCATCCTTTGCGCTATTCGTCTTCATTCTCGAGGACACACGAACAAGTGACCTCACACGTAATCAAGACAAATCTGGCAGGTGAGCAAACGTTGCTTCCCCTTGGGATCCAACCCTTCCATTAACCTATGAGGAGCCCATCCTCCGGGAGTAGGATACAAGGGAAGGAGGGAGCCTAGGGAAGAAAGAGACCTACCAAAGGAGCTAGGGGTTGGCGAGGAACATGACTGGAATTAATGTAAAAACGAAGTTTCTTCGTTGGAGGAATTTTGGGGAACTTCTCCCTCATCCGAACTTTATTAGGCCTAGGAGAGAGAAATCAACGGGTATGGATCGGCGGCCTTAGTCTATGGAAAATAAAGGTGTGGTTGTCCTCCACCAACGAGGCGAGAATTAGAAAATGTATCCAAGGGACAAGAATATGAAAAATATAATCTGAAGATTATTTTGATAACTCATTACATCAACATGAGGATTTACACATAAGGTGTAATAATTGCAGAACGTCCACCTCCTCATATGTACGTACAAGTGAACCGAAATCCAAAAGTGCAGATTCAAGGCCTCGTTCGATTCAATTCTGACAACTTTTTAACAATTTTCTAGCTCAGTGAAACCGGTTTCTAATAAGGTTATGTACGAAAATGTACAAAGCTTTGTTGAGAAATGAATTGTTTATTTATTCTTCAGTTGTAAATAGAGAGAACACTAAATGGGAAGAAAGTAAACACTAAATGAGAATAGAGAAAACACCAAATATGAATAGAGTAAATAATAATTGTGAATAGAGCAAACCCTAAATGGGAATAGATGAACTCCAAGTGTGAATAGAGCAAACTATAAACCTGAATAGAGTAAAAGTGAATAAAGCAAACAGTAAATGCGAATAGAGAAAACACTAAAGGAGTATACAGCAAACACTAAATGGGAATAGACCAAACTCTAAATTTAAATAGTGCAAACACTAAATGAGATTAGAACCAACACTAAATGGAACACGAGTTTAATATTTTAGATTTATGGCACAGTCATCTTCGCTCATAATTATACCACTTAACAAAGTAAACAAAAGTTACACAGCTAAGAAAAATCACTTTTGACCATCGTTAAGCCAACCATGTTAATTTAAATAAAGAAATTAAATCCTTTAATAAATAAATTTTAAACGCAACAAATTGTTTGATGAAAGCACTTTTTCCCTCTATGGGTTTTATCTTCTACGCATCGCTGTCTTATACTTTTGAAGGTTTTAATTTGAGCCTGAAACTTTTTTTGCATGAAAGATTCACCACAAATAACAAAAACAAATTCATACCGACTGTATGTAGCAGTTACCTCTGTGTTTGCGACCAATTTAGTAATTCAGTGAAATTACCATTTATCTATCAATCTTCATTGGCTCAGGTGGGACTTCAATTAGCCTCAAACCTTAAAATATGCGTTAATAATTTTTCACGTCGGATTTTCCAAAATTCGAATGTAAACAGATGTAGTAAACACGACCTACCCATGTTTATTCACGCGATTATAATTTATTCTTTATTTACATGATTATAATTTGATAATTCAGTTATTTTATCGTTTGGGTGAATTAATTACCTTTGTGAAAACAATAATTATAAAGAAGAGTGAAAAATAAACATGACTTCTTCAAAATGCAAACAACCACCGTCCGGTGTGATTATGGTGATTGGCAGCCACCATTTAAGAAATGACACTTTGCCGATTAATAAATAAAGATAGAGGCGTATAAAAGGGGATAATTAAGGAATAAAACGAGGGAATAGAAAATAGATGAAAGCAAAGCAAAAAGAACACGAAGTCATGAAACTTTACGATCCCTAATTCGAAGAGGAAAGAAGGCGTTTTTGAGGGGGGATTCGTATCAGGAAGCATCGGAGGCCTCTAAGGAACGAACCTTTATTTAAAATACGTGAGGTTTTATCAGCTCAACGTAGGTCAAAATAAAACCCTTCCTAAAATGGCTCGAATCTTTTTTTATTTCGAGAATTAGTTCTAAAAATAATACAAAATCGTTGATAAATGCAAAATAAATTAAAACACTTCCTCATAAATGCTCTTCTGTTCAATACTTAAGGTAGGCTTCGGAGATCTCTGTGTTTCTGAATGGGGACAAAGGCTTACTCCAATTCATTTCCCAATTACGGCACTAATAGCAGGGCATTGGGACCCCTTTCCCCTCCTCTCCATATAATAGAATAGTAAATTGCTGCAATTATTATCCCCCCCCCAAAAAAATACGCTTCAATTAATTATTTATTAATTGACAAAATTATAGAAATAATTTTCCTTAAAATTTTGACCTCCCCAAAAGAGACAAATTAGACATTGGGCGGAAACCAATGAGAGAGAAGTAATCTAAGGAAAAGCGATGCGTTTTACGAGGGGAATTTTCTCTCGCTTTCCCCTTTTCACACACTGCTCCCTGATCTCCCCCAGCCCCTTTGGCTCCCAACAGACGGTGACTCACCGGTAACATTTCGGGCTTGAAGCAAACGATCGATAGCTTCACCTGGAAAGTTACTATGCCAGGATTTTAAGCATCGATCTACGATATATATATATATATATATATATATATATATATATATATATATATATATATATATATATATATATATTGGAAGATATCACATTAACGTGGTGTATCTCAGTGAAAGATAATGGTAAACCACAATATTTGAATCAAGTTTTATTTATAACTATCGGACTATAACTATGCCATTATTAGTTGAAAATGGCATCTTGACTAAACTAGTCCGATAGTTATAAATAAAATCTTGATTCAAATATTGTGGTTTACCATTATCTTCAACACACACACACACACACATATATATATATATATATATATATATATATATATATATATATATATATATATATATATATATATATATATATATATATCCATATGGAGCTCGGCGGTGAAGCCTGCATTTAATATTGAGGATAAATCCCAGAGCCACGAGAAACGGATGTAGCATCTTTTAATTTTTCACTACGTTTCGAAAACTACAAGTTTTCATCTTCAGGCTAGAATAAGTTTACAAAGTTAATATGTATGAAGAAAACTTGAAAAGGCCAACAAGACATTATTTTACAGGTGACCAATTACAGAATATCAGTAGAAAGTACTACAAGTTAAATTAAATATGACTTGGCAACAGTTAAATTTGCTTTAAGACTGACTCAAAAATTAGTTCATAAATTTAAAGATTATTGCAGAAATTAATTACAAACTAAGAGAAATTGACTTGGCATTATTTAAAGATAATAAATTTAAACTTTTTTTTTTATTAATTAAATTTTGTAAAGACTAAGAGTTAAAAACATTTAATATAAAAACGGAAAATTTGGGTACTTACTAAAGCGGATCCATCCTAGAGAGTGAATGGTAGGTTTAACAAAGGGGCTAGTATATATATAGGTTACATTGACGGTTGGTTTATTAAAAGGCAAACCAACTAACAAACTGTAGTTAAAATTAGTTAATTAATAATGATATTGCACTTAAATCTTCATTGAGTGTAGGTTTGTAGTGTTTTATATATAGAGATTCGAGGGTTCTTAGGCAATGTTTGTTGTTGTTAAAGGCTAATACTTTAAAATTCTCAATAGAAATGTTAGTTTTACAGCTTATGGTGTGTTCCCTAATAGAAGACTTTTCCTTTCTATTTAA
This sequence comes from Ceratothoa steindachneri, assembly GCA_963969495.1. NCBI lineage: Eukaryota > Metazoa > Arthropoda > Malacostraca > Isopoda > Cymothoidae > Ceratothoa > Ceratothoa steindachneri. Next base: position 232,384,123 of record OZ018318.1, read on the forward strand.
TATTTTACTTGTACGCCAACTAATCCCCATATGAGCAGAGAACCTAGCTCCAAGAGACCTAACAGTGCTACCAATGTAAGAGGCTCCAGTACAACTGGGACATTTAAATAAATAGACATTATCACTGCGGAACTCCAAAGAGATAGGATCTTTACTGTTAAAGAAACTTCCTATCGATAGTTTGTTTATAAAAACTATTTTGGGGTTGATTTGGGGAAAATATCTTTTATAAATAAATAAGATTTTTCTTTTAAAAGTATCGTTCAAAAAACCCATCTCTGAAATTAGTAAATATATGGGCATTTTAGGAACTTTTATGCAGGGTTGAGGGGGGGTCAATGAGATTATCAAATAGCTTTTTTAAAACTCTATCATATAGGTCAGAAGGAAATAAATTATTTATAAAATAATTTATTTTATATATATATATATATATATATATATATATATATATATATATATATATATATATATATATATATATATATATGCAAAGAAATCCCACAGGAAAATAAAAGGCGGATTCCAAGTACTTTCAAACTTGTTCAGTTCATTATCAAGGAATAAGGAAAGAAAATTACGAAGCTGGTATATATATGAGAGAGAGCAAAGTAATGCCCAGCCGAGGTACAACGAAAGGGCACAAAATAGATAAATATTATCAAAGACGCATATGATGTATAAAACCAAATAGATAAGGTCTACTTCCGGAAATTCCAACTGTTAGCGCAGAATGTAGACATTTAAGTCACTAAGATAAATACATACACACCTAATTGTGAATACATAAAAGTACACGAGAGAGACATAAATAAATTAATAAATCAAGTGACTAAAATTTCAAATGGACAATTTCGTTATAAATTCGCTTTTTAATAACAGGGGCCAGTTTAAAGAGGGCAAGGGATATATTAAAATTAGGCGAGAAAATTAATAAATGAGCATTCAATAATATTTCTTTGAATAAATTCGTCATTTTTGTAAATAAATTTAGCCGAATTCCAATTGATAGGGTGACTGTTTTCAGATAAATGGACAAATAAAGCCCTACTGCTATCCCCCCTCCTAATATTGTATTTATGTTGCGTCAAGCGGACACTTAATGATTTACCGGTTTGGCCAAAGTATCGCTTAGGGAAAACTGAAGAATAGACAGAATAAACCCTCCCCTATACTATTGTTATTATTAAGAATCAGCATTTTGCACATGGTAGACTGATACTTGAATAGGAGAGAAATATTTAACTTATTCAAGAGGCGGGGAAACAAGAAAAAGGACTTAGAAAACGGTAAAACAAGGGAGAGTTCTTAAAATTATATGCGGGAGGGATTTCAGTTCTGTAAAAGGATTTTTTTGGGCCAAATCTAGGCATCCTGCAAGAATTTTTGAGGGTAGCAAAAATTGTTACCTATTTCAAAGATCTTGGAAATCTCAAGATCCAAGAATTCTGGGCTGGCGATCCGCAACCCCCGGAGAAACATTGAAATAAATACAGACCGTCTGACTTTATCATTATGCCCTGAGTCAAAATGAATATAAGAACCAGCGTTGGTAGGCTTACGGTAGACGGGAAATTTAAATCCAGATGGAGTCCTATAAATAAGTAGATCTAAGAACGGGAGGACACCATTTTGTTCGAGTGATAAATTATGTCATCAGTAAGAATAAAAAACTTTAAAATCATAAATGTCCGCCCACATTCAGGATACCATATTTAATATACAGTATATTAAATGCCTAAAATCAACTTTGAATTCAGATATTTATGCCTTTCCTCTTCTTGTTCTGTAAAAAACACAACCTATAGTGACCATTAATTGTTCAAATAGTCATCAGTTAAAATACTTCATCTCTTATTTTTAAGGTGCGTTCTTTACTATAGTTATCAAAATCTTTGTATATCACCTAAGTTTGTAATAATTACACAGTACAACAATGAAAAAAAACCGTAAATGAGAATAACCTTTTCAAGGGTATTTTTTGCGACCCTACAGTTTCTCGTAAATTACCCATCTTACTTACGTTAAATACACTTAAGGTTCTGTAGGGATTGAATGGAAACAGGATTGTCCTGAAACTGACAACTCTAAAAGTTATAAACGGATTCTGGTATAATTTTAATGGGGTGTTCATAAGGTATTTTTCAACCTAACCTATGAAATTTATGAAAGTATACTCAATATTTTTTTAGTTATATGGGTCCAAATCCGTAGTAACTGTTACGTAATGCTTGATAATTTTGTAACTTACTATAAATGCTTCCTATTTTTATTTTTTATTTAATATTTTTTGCTGTTACTATTTACATTTTTCACATACTACAGTGTTTTTTATTTACAGGAGCAGAGCAAAAATGACTAGAGAATGCAAAAATTCCCCAGACAGTTTCTGTTATATATGTGGATCAGTTACATTAAAGCAATACAAGAGACAGTTCACTAAACATGTGAATAAACTTTATGAACTTTACTTTGGATGTAAAGTGGGTGACCAGGACAAACGCTGGGCACCTCACATATGTTGTGTCAGATGCACAAGTTCCCTTTCAGCCTAGGTGAAAGGCAAAGTACCTGGACTCAAGTTTGGCGTACCAATAGTCTGGAGGGAGCCAAAACACCATTCAACGGATTGCTACTTCTGTTTAACAGATATTAAAGCTGGGTATTCAATTTGTGTTTTTTCCTGGTCTCTAATATAATTTCAAGAGATTTATCAACTAAAAAGATCAAAATACATAATATGTTGTACTTCCACTATTTCTGCAAGTGATCACAGCCAGTAATATCCATTTTTAGTCTGATTTTATTTTATTTCACTGCAGGTCGCAACAGAGAAGGCAAGAAATCTATCATGTATCCAGATCTTCAATCTGCTCTTTGCATAATTCTACATTCAAGTGCTATTCCTGTACCACAGCCGTTCTCTGAACTTCAAGCGATGACACGAGCAACTCAGATGATTCAGAATCTCAAGATACACAATATGTGGCACAGCTTGAATCTGACAAGAAATCACACCTCATCACCCAACCGGAACTCATTGATCTATTCGTGATCTAACACTTACTAAGTAACAATGTCAACTCATCACCTCACGTCTGCAACAATTAAACATGTCGGATGAACATGCTCGAACTACGGTATTTAGGAAGCGTTCTGCAGATCTACGGCAATTCTTCACTTTTGAAAAAAACATGACTTATTGTAATGATATCAGATGCCTATTCAATGTCATTGAGCTGTCCTATGAACCAAATGAGTGGAGGCTATTCATAGATGTATCCCTTTACAGCAAAAAAAGCGATTCTGTTGTACATTGGGAACACCATGCCTTTAGTTCCAGGTGGTCACTCCGTCATTTTAAGAGATACATATTATGAGAAGCTTGCTTTTATTCTAGACAGCATAAGTTAGAAGGAGCATGAGCGGCTAGTTTGGGCGGGTTTGAGAGTAGTAGCACTACTTAATGGTCTACAAACTGGATACACCAAATTTATGTTCCTCCTTTGCAAGTGGGACAGTAGGGCCAGATCAAAACATTATGTAAGCTCAGAATGGTCACCTAAGAGAACTATGACACCTGGATGCCATAAAAATAATTGATGAGCCACTAATTAAGAAGGAGAAAATCATTTTACCACCAGTGCATATAAAACTAGGCCTAATAAAGCAATTCACCAAAGCGATGCAACATAACAAGCCATGTTTTCAGTACCCCAAAGCGATCTTTCCTAAAATAAGCGATGCCAATATTAAAGAAGGCATACAAATTAATAAATTAATTACAGTCCGCGTTAGTTAAGAAATACCCTCAATGTCAGTCTCATTTTATTATCATCAACAATCTATCTATTAAAACTTTTCTCAACCATAAAGAAAAACTCTCCAAAATGCTTCGGTCCTCATTGGTTTACCAATACTTGTGTGCAGGCTGCTAGATTTGCTACGTGGGTAAAACCACTTTCCAACTCCAATTGAGGGTTAGTACTCGTAAGTATCAAGGTTTCTTCCACTATACTATCAGAGCATTCCATGTCTTGCAATTCATAATTCCAGACGCTGACTTCTTTATTTTGGATTCTAGTCTTAATAGCCATGATCTAGATATTCTGGAGTCTTTATACATTTCTAAACTCACCCCTAAACTCAACTAGCAACAATCTTCAACTTCATTATTAATTATTTGAAATATAACCAACTATTCCCTTCCTACGAAACCAACTAACATGGCACCAATAGTTATTTAAGTCAAATTTCCCCACACATTCACTACACTCAGCTCAGGAACATCATCCTATACAGGGACCTCTGCTTGGTAAGCCAATTTGCTAATTCTTATTAATTTACTTATTTAATTGCTTTTTTTTGTATGTTTCGTTTGCCTCTGTTTTTGTAATTTTTTTTACTTTTTTGTCCAATTAACTATGTTATATTTTAAATCTGGTTTTTAATATTTATTTAATTTTTTGTAAAATTGACAGAATACTCTGTTGATGATGTACACAGTCGATGTACGAAACGTTCAGATATCTATATTAAATGTCCCAATATATATATATATATATATATATATATATATATATATATATATATATATATATATATATATATGTGTGTGTGTGTGTGTGTGTGTGGACAAGAAAATAATTTTTTGCGAGCGTTTAGTGCATAAGAGAAAACAGATGACGATTGCAATTAACTTAAGCACAACGGACGAGAGGAATGGTGGAAAGAATAATTGCTTAAATAGAGATACGAGTATTATGTATTTTTGGTATGTTTCGGGAGCCTTGGATTAATTAAATGCACAAGCTCGAGTATTTCGTGAAGATGTCTTCCCCCAGAGGGGTCGTTATCTATAGGGCCCCCTCCAATTCTGGCTCCTTTCTCAAATCGCAAGATATCCTCTTCGATACGTCTTCATTCATCATCAAAGAGGACGAGGCATTTTTCTTCAGCCTCGAGGATATTTAGTCTCAAGGTATTTCTGGATAATAGGAAATTCTCCCTCGAGAACTGCCCTCCATTTTGATGAGGGGGGGGGGGTCTCAATTATGATCATGCTTCTTCTTTTTTCTCTTATATCGCCTTTTTTTTGCCTTCCATACAGAGGGTCATGGAGCTATGTTTGTGCATCCTCCTTTCACGCATCTCTGTTCAATTCCCACCTGTTTTTGATATACACCACTGAATGAGCATACACTCCTGCATCAGGCTGATAGGGGTAGCATGGGTAACCATGCTGCAGCTGACATCTGGAGGATTGCGTGCCTTTCTTGACTCAAGAACGACAATTGTGTGCCAACCCGACTCCAATACCTGCATGGAGATCTAGGATTATACAGGGTGCGGCAGAACCGATTGAGCAGTTTTGAGGAGTCAATGCTCGAGGGGAGGAGGGGGAGGGAGGTGCGCGTGATTTCGCTCTGCTCCGTAGACATCCCCATTTCAGTAGCAAACATGGTGTAGATGGGAGCACATTGCGGCTTTGCCTTGCGCGCGTATTTTGAGAACAATCAATCTGTGATTGCGACGCAATTTGCTTTTCGGCGACGGTTCAATATTCCGCGCAACGATGCCGTTCCTCAGGCGAACACAATTCGGTCCTGGGTTAGGCAGTTGGAGGCAACTGGTAGCACACCATGAAGAGATACACATGGCCGACGCAGGTCCATCAGAGCAGCGATCGTGCAGTCACCGAGACGTTCTGCTCGAAGGCATGCTGTTGCTTTGGGAATTTCCGACCGCAGTTTGAGGATGATTCTCATATGGATTTGAATTTCCATTCCTACAAAATAATGATGGCTCAAGAATTGAACCAAGCAGACTTTATCAACCGCCAAAATCTGTGTGAAAACATGCTTGCACAGATTGCTCCCGAGGTAGCTTTCTTCAGTAGCGACGAGGCATATTTTCACCTCTGTGGGGCTGTGAATAAGCAAAATTTCCGTTACTGGGCTAAAAATAAGCCCCGAATTTTTCAAGAAATATCGTTAGATTCCCCTAAACTAACGGTGTGGTGTGCCATATCACAATTTGGCGTGATAGGCCCGTACTTCTTTGAGGAGGAAGGAATGACCGTGACCGTGAATTCTGAACGTTATGTCTCAATGTTGCACAATTTTATGCAGCCCAGAATGGGGGGAGATTGTTGAAGATGAGGGATTGGGGAACGTGTGATTCCAGCAGGATGGGGCTACTGCTCACACACTCACACACCCCGAAATTCACTCAATGTTTTGAGACGAATGTTTCCCGGACGTCTGGTGTCTCTGAGGGGTGATTTAGGGTGGCCTGCGCGGTCACCTGATTTGAACATTTGTGACTTCTTTCTTTGGGGATATCTGAAAGAAAAGGTGTTTAAACGTCACCTCCACACCCTAACACAGCTAAGGGAGCAGATTATTGAAGAAGTTAACGCCATACCCCGCAGTATGTGCGAACGTGCTGTACGAAACTTCAGAGATCGACTCCCACAGTGTGTTGCTGTTAACGGCCACCATTATCATGACATTATTTTCAGAAATTAGGGATTATAAATGGTATGTACTGCTAACCTCAAGTATAATAATATTTCTTCTCTATATACCCCCTTACTTTTTTATAACTCCTTAAAACTTCTCAATCGGTTCTGCCGCCCCCTGTATATCTTCCACGCTGCATTTTCATCCTCTCTAAATTCTATCTCCAACTCTTCCTTAACATCTCTTTTTACACCATTTATGAGGGAGATTCCATCGTTGGATTTGGCGTGAAACATAAAAATAAAGATGAACCTCTGCATTTCTCAAACTCGCTGCCAGCGCTGCAGCCCGTCAAATTTGAAATGCAAGGGTACACAAGCTTGACCACTTGTTATTTTAGTAAACAGGTGTAATGCAACCAATACCTGTTTGCTCAAGCGGGAAATGTGGGAAACTGGTATGAGAGCAGCAAAAAAATATAAACGCTCAAGTGAAAACAGGACGAGAATGACCCTAGCTGCCAAATCAACCGCTTGAGACTTTTAAAAAATGCTTATAAAAACAGAACAACGAAGAAAAAACGAGTAAAAGAAACCAAAAATAGTAGTGTGTGGAGAGAAATAATGCAAATTCACCCAGGGACGATGTGGTTGCTTACACACTGGGTCTCACCAAATCACCTCTACTAGCCGAGTCAAAGGATCGTGGCGAAGAATCTACGCTTCGGGCGATGTTTAACGGTAGCTTTTTACGAAGGGATAAAACAGGCACGACACAATGCGTGCCCTTTATCTCTACACAGAGTGACAAGGGCAATCACCCCTTCGTGTTGGCAAAGTGCCCCTGCGTTCATTAATTAAAGGGGGGGGAGCTATTAATTATGGAGCTACAGAACGCTTTTTCCTAGTATTTATTGATTTTATGTATGTACGTTGTATGTAAACCGATTTTTCAAAGGATGAAAAAAGGAATGGAGGAAGTTAAGAATAAATGTATGCATATAAATACAGAGAGGTCATTTATCGATTAGGGGTAATTATATTCTGCTGATTATTCTAATGTGTGCAACAAACGAGAGAATAATAAAGGAAAGAAACATTCCGATCCCGCTTAAACCCCCTTCTCTTAAACAGGTGAGTCAAGTTCTCAGTGGCCGATGATAGAGAAAAGGGAGTTAGTTGATCTTGATATCTCCAAAAGCTCTGATATTTCTGCTTAAATTCCCTTTTCTGCCAAATGTTCTCTTTTTTTCCTTTTTATTTAATTCTAGGAGCCCATCTGGTTGTCCATTTGGTTGCCTACTACGGGAAATAAATGTACTAGCGACCACTAAAACCATGGGGTGCTCCCCAAAACCCCAATAACTTGGAATGATGGTAATTTCAGAGTGAAAATTTTAAGACGATTCGAGGCTCTAAGTAGAGATGGTAGCTTAAGAATAGGAGCATTTTTTTTTTCTTTTTCTTCTTCTCCTCTCTGCCTCAACTCCATTTTCTTCTTCTCCTTTTCATTTTTTAGCTCCTTCTCCATTTTCCTCTCTTTCTGCTTCTTTTCCAGTTTCTTTTTCTCATCTTTCTCCAATTTTTTTGTTGTTCTTCTTTTCATTCGGCTCCGTCTCAATTTTCTTCTTCTCATTTTTATGCTCCTTCACCATTTTCTTCTTGTATTTGTTTGTCTCCTCTTTCCGTTTCTTATCCATTTTCTTCTTCTCTTCTTTCTGTTCCTTTTTCCATTTTTTTATTCTTCCCATCTATTTTCTGCTCCTTTTTCACTTCCTTTTTGTTACCTTTCTGCTTCTTCTCTATTTTCTTTTTTTCTCTTACTTATGCTCCTCTATTTCCTCTTTTTTTCTATTTCACAATAATAAGATTATTAATATTGTTGTTATTATTATTAAATTTTCGTCTATACCGACTTCGAATATCTGTGCCTTCTAAATACAGGGAGCCTGGAGCCAAATATAAGAGCCAGTATAAATCGATTGGTGCCACGCTAGAGTGCCATTCTAGGTTTTGGTAACTAGAGAACATCATTACATTGTTGTCCCACGTACTAGAAAATCGGCCTTCATTGCACATACAGTAGTTACCTCTGTTTTCCCACTATGTATCTTCTTCCGCACACCTTCAATTACCCCACTTCATTTTTTTTAGGAGCTTCTATTGTCCAACTCCTGGGGGCGATGCCACCGTCAGTTTTCACATTAGCAAGCTCTTTCTCTCTAGAAGAAAATCCCCTCACCCTTTTCCCCTTGACCACTGAACACAGTGTGGTACAAATGTCCGTGCGAGAGCAGCCAAAGATCATTCACTAATCCAGGGTCAGCTCCCCTTTAACTGGGCACTCGTCCAATTACTCAGGCCCGTTCGCCCAAGCAACTAACGAGGCGAAACAAGAAACGCGACTTTATCGACAGAGGGAAACATGAATCGGTCGAAGTCGTCGTCCCATTAGTTGGGTTCGAAAAGGCCCATTTTTTAACACTTTCCCTCTAATTTTAGTCTACGTTGGCTCTCCCAATTCCACGAGGGGTTTCCTCGGCGTTCCACTCACCCCTTATCGTCGTTCGCATACTTCCCCTTTAATTCCTGGAACAAACTTCCCCCTTCCTTCTCGGGAAGCGAGCCTTAAGCCCATAAAGGACGGAATCCCTGACAGGGCCACAGAGAGTAGGCACAGGTGCCTCGTGGTTGGCTTGACCTCAGGCAGGGGCGAGAGGAGGACGCCGCTTAAAGTAGAGAGGAAAAGTAAGGTCAGATCATTTAATGGTGTATCTTTCCTTCTTAACCTTCTTCCTTCCTTAGATTGAGTGCCAACTTTTCCATCGTACGTGGCACTCTGAGTCAATTTAGTTTCGTTTGTTTGCCAGGAAATATTGTTTCAATGAAATAAAATAAAGAAAAGCGAGAAGAAAAAGAATATAAAAATAAGAATATAAGAAAAGTTTAAAATTCGAATGAGAATAAAACCAAAACAAATAAAACAAGCAAATGCGCAAGAGAACAAACCCTACTCCATACAGATATGGCTCCAAGTCCCTTGGGAAGAAAGGAGAGAGAGAGAGAGGGGGGTAGCCCCCTCAAGCATGGCTTCGATTGGATTTTCCGTACGAGCGCCGGCTGGAAAATCACCCTCGGTTCCTTCCGCGCCAATGATGGTCATTATTTGCCACTTCCCTGCCCCCCCCCCTTCCCCCTGTGCTTCTCCAAGAGTTGAGATTGATTCAGGAAGTGAATAAGCACCTCTCTGAAGCCTACAGCTCCCCTTCACTCATCTCGGGCTCTCCAGTTGAGAAGCTCGTCCATATTTCTCGCTCCCATTTACACATCATATAGAGTTCGTAACGTTTAATGAACATAATAATAATAATATAGCTTAGTACCTCTTTTTCTATTTATCATTTGTCTTATAAATTATTATTTTTTTTTAATCCCTCCATAATTCGTATAATTAAAAGTATGTATACGAATCAACATGTCTATGTAACATTCGGTGGTTGTAAACCTTCATAGTGGAAAGAAGGCAGAGGAGTCAGGCAAGGAGGGAAGTTCTCTCTCCTACTCATCAACTCCTTTCCAATGATGTTCTGGAAACAGTCATGTCGCTGCGGCTCTCACTTGAGGATTTACCACTATAATATCCTTGCTTGTGCAGATGATATTGCCCTTCCTGTCTGATCCTCCCATGCAGTACAAGACCGTAGATAAATATAATTGCCTAATCATTTCAGAATATGGTTTGGATATTAACAGGGATAAATGTTCCTGTATTTCCATAGCAACTTAATTTTTAACTTGCTGCATCTTAACTCCGAAGTTTATAGATCAACTTAAAACTCTATGAATTAATCTCGCCTATAACAGTAATAACTGATATTTTGCGTAATGACTCGCCTTTATATTAATTACTTACTTTCATTCTTTATTGTCTTTGTAGTAACTTTAAAGGCTGTTCTATTAATTTTCGATCTTATTATTTGTCTCTAAGTATTTGTTAACCTTTCTCCATTTCATTAATAAATCTATCTTTGGCTTAGTTTTTAATTTTTTATTTCTACATAAGAAATCACTCCAGGATTATATATGACTCAAAATTATTGGCACGGAAATAATATTATAGCGTTTATAACCAATTTCATAATGATATACACGCTATTTTTACAAGGGTTCAATTGTCCCAGCAACAATGGATATGGTTAATATAATATAATTATCAGGGATAAATAACGTCTGTATATCATGTTTGTTCAGGGATTTTTTGCACTAATTTAACTACTATGAAATTTAATTTTACAACATAAAATATCTATTTTTTTTTCTTATCCCTCTCCGCCAACAGCGACGAGATCTTTTCTTGCCTTTATTTTGCTACAGTACATCTGAGTCTAGAGGCAGTGAAATGTTTTGAATATCCTTCATTCCCCTCACATTTATGGTTAGGTAGAACGGATATTAGAAAGTAAACATTATATATATATATATATAGGTACTCGCAAAAGCGAAAGATGCTCACATCATAGTTCAAATATTCCAGCTATCCTCTGGCTCTAAGTGAACTTGAATGATTATAACCTAATAAAATTCCTCTAAATAATATGCAATTAAGCGAAGTTGAGACCTACGTAGGTAACTAAAGCGAGGCAAAATAGTACTGAGATCATAATAGAGTAAAAAGCTATAGTTGATAAAAAGGAAGTAGGTATACTTGATATGGTGAAGTCTTCGAACATAAAGTGATAATTGAGAGGTTCTCAAAGACACTGGTTGAAGTAGGTGAAGAGAGTATAGAATGAATAGGTGCGTAGATGATGGTCTAATGATGGCCGTTTATCTATGCAAGTGAGGAAGATATGAGAGAGGCAAGTTAAAGAGCGAGTCATTGGGTGAGCAAGGCTGCCATCAGCTCAGTGTTAGAAACTTCATAAGTTAATCGATGGTCGAAGCATATCTCGAAATATGAGAGTCAATCGACGGCTAATACACATAACTGAACTTCATACAGTGATTCAATGGTTGACTCACATTACGGAACTTCCTAGGGTCACGATGTCCAAATAAAATCCAGAAACCTCATAGAGTCAATCGATTACCAATACGCGTCGCTGAATTTCATATATCCAATCGATATAATCCATCAGCGTAACACATCACATAGCTTCTTTAGTCAATCAATGACCGAGGCACATTAAAGAAACGCCACATGATGCCAAGCTATAACAAAAACTTATATCGATCTCTCATAGGCGAGGCACAGTACGATTCATTTTTAAGTCAATCAATGGCACAGATACATCGCCAAACTTCCTAGACAATCGAGAGCCGAAAAGCGTCACTGATAAAAAGAAATGACGATTGCGAGGGGAAAGGTGCCCAGACACTGCAGTCGCTTCAAAGTTTCTTTTCTATCATTTTTTCCCGTAATAAACGCCATAATGCCTTTATTAGCTTTCACTTTCCTGTATTTTCTTAATAAACTGATCATAATCACTGCTTCCTTAACATGTATGACTGTGATAACTCTCAAAACGTAAGATATACTATTCGTGTACAAGAGGCAGATATCATCACCTTATAAGTGAACTGAACAAGATCGTTACAAATAAGCTTTTTAATTACAGGGTCTCTTCAAACTGAACCCTGTAATTAAAAGGCTTATTTGTAACGAAATTGTCCATTTTAAATCTTAGCTCCTTGATTTACTAAATTAGTGGTTTTATTTTGTGTATTTTAATGTATTTATAATTGCATGTGTATTTATTTCTAGCTTTGTGACCTAAATGTCTACATTCTTTTCTTATAGTTGGAACTTCCGGAAGTAGACCTTATCTATATGTCTTTACACTTCTTATCCGGTATTTAATCCTGTTTTTTTATAATATTTCTCTATTCTGTGTACTTTCGCTTTACATAGGCGGGCACCACTCTGTTGTCTCTTATATATACCACCTCTGTAAAGTAATTCGTTATTCCTTGAGAATGAACTGAACAAGTTCGAAAGTACTTGAATCCGCCTTTCATTTTCCTGTGGGATTTCTTTATATATATATATATATATATATATATATATATATATATATATATATATATATATATATATATATATATATATATATATAGAAAGAGAGAGAGAGAGAGATAAAAGCTCAAAAACCTGCGCCAAACGTGGTTGCCTAAGATGCGCAAAGATATATTTCTTTCCACAATTGCCCATCACCACAAGTTCAGGAGAAAGTTCCCAAAGGTTATGTTTGAAAATTTCTTCATAAACATCAAGAAAACTCGGAGAAATTTATTGAAAATTTACTCATTTACTAACCTGGCGTTAAGAATAAGGCTCACTAAAGGCTGGTATTGGATCCCCCTCACTAATAAGGCCGTGACCGAATAAGAACCTTTCTTTTTCAAGCTTTTCCCCTTGTCTTTAGGTCGGGAGCTATTTCGTTTGTTAGCCATTTCGCAAGGGTAGCTTTAGCTGTTTCTTTGTTCCATTATTCCCTAAAGCAAAACTGTTGTGGTGAAAAACACCTTTGCACCTCCAACATATAAAGAAGAATATTGCTTAACACCTTTGGGCTATGAAAAAGAGACGATGTTATTATCATGGTTCTCCCTTTATGCTAGCTCTTTTCAGGTCCAGGATTCGAGAAGTGGTTATTATATATGACCAAGGAGGCAACTGTCAGAGAAGAGCCAAGGCTGGCATTGGATTTAAAGCTGAAATCAAAGTAGTAAGTTGAGAATATTCAGAGGAAAACCAAAGGAAGCAATTTAATATTATGTATAGTTAAACCAAGGTTTGGATTAAAACATAAATGCTGCATTACACATTTAATAAAAATCGCTTCTTTGTGGCTGAATGTATTTCTGCCAACGTGTAACAAAACCATTTATGCCATTTTTTTTAAAATCGATATCCCTGGACTTTTCCTACTGTTTATGGCTTTGGTAACTGTCAATTACCTTGCAATGTTTTCAAGATGTTTGAAAAGAATGAAATTCTATGGGAGGATGGCAAAAGGAAGAGCAAGGTGGATGAGATAGTAGTTCAATCCCCAATTTGCTTACTTTCGTTTGTTTACTTACCTTTTATGATTAGCCATTATCTTGAAGAAAAATAGAGCAATATCGAGAAAGTAAAGAAGATTGTGCTCTGACCAACCTAATCGCAATCCGTCTAACTGCTGACAGTATCTGCAGTGCAATGCTTTCGTATCACGAAAGATGTTCTTAATAAATGGAATTATTATTTACCAGCGCATGAAAAGGCGCAATTACGTTCTGTTCAACATATAGAATATGGTCGCGAAACTAAATATAAACAAGGTCGTTAGACTAATTGGGGAGATAAAAAGGTAAGTTTTGGAGTGGATAAATTTCTGTGGGAACAAAAAATGCGCCTTGTTCTTTTTCCTACGGAGTTCATCTATTAATCATACAATTACATCCTCCATCCTTCGCTTCCTCTTTCTTCCCCCTTCCATCCCCTCCCTTTATCTTCCTTCCTTCTCCCCCCTCTTTCTCTCTCTCTCTCTCATCCTACTTCCCTAGGTTTCTCCCCTCAGGTTAATAAATCTATCAAGACAGTCTCGCACCTTACTTAGGCCTATCATTTCTCGCAGGGAAACATTGTCCTTTCTCACAATTACACTACTACTATACATTTAAAGTTACATTCCCCCGCTTGTTCATTTCCTTTTCCCAAATTTGGTCTTCCGAGCTAAATTGTTAATTGTCCCTATAATAAAGATCAAAGTTCTGCCTCACCGTGCATAAACTGAGGGAAATTCTTGATATTGCTAATGGCGGGAGGGGGAAGGGGACCAATGGGGAAACCTCTCGCATAGAGAGATAGGACTCGTTTGAAAATCTGGTTTCTGTTGTTCTTATTTTTTTGCTTTCGTTGTGATCTTGAGTTTTCTAATGGAATGATTGAAGAACAAATACCCCTTTCGGAGTGGATGACCTAGTGAATATGAAACAAAAACTACTCATCCTCTACAGTAGATTAATGGCCATCCCTGTGTAAGGGAAGATGAAAAAATATATAAATATATAGACTTAGAAAGACTGAGTCTGAGACCTTTGTATATTATGCTAACAGCCTGATTTCATTGGTAACTATATGTGTCGCTTGTCCGATCTATTTTGCTACTTGCCCGATGTAGCGATCGCCTTGGGCTCGTAAGCAAGCGATACAGTTTCAGGCGTCTTGATAAGATCCTGGACTTCATAGACCAAACAGGTCATGAACTTGTCATATTCAATTCCACATCTTCACATGCTCCCATACTACTTAGCGTAAGCTAAAATGCCTAAAGAAAGATAAAAAAAAGACTTAGAGGCTTCACGACCGATTTGCACTCTTCTTAAGGCCTCTTATTTCTCCGTGGGTCTACTGATTAATGTGGAATCCGAAATCCGGGGCTAAATAGCGTATGGCATCCGCCGTGTCAGCAACTCGAATCGTAACTCCATCCAGTGACTTACCACACCCGATGTGGCTTAACTACTCAGTAATCGGAATGGGCGTTTCTTCCACTAAGCTATGCGGTAGTTCAGTAAATGGAAAAAAATGGATAAGAATAAAAGGAAGATAAAATAATGAATTATAAAGAATAAAACATGAATGAGTCAACGCGATTCTCATAGTCCTCATATGAGTTCGAAGGAAAACTTATGAACTCGCTGTGACCTTCTTGATTTCCTATCAATTGAGATAAGAAAGGAAATATATGTAACCAACAACGACTTTTCACACAATGAATAATGAATGAGGAGAGATGAAATGGTAGATAAATAGAAAAAGTGAAAGTGAAAAAAGATAAGCATGATGAAAATAAAATATCAAAACTATTCAACCTTAAATACTTGGCGGGGTAACTACAAACCTCAAGGAACAAACAAACAAACAAAAGAAAACAAACATAGTGGTAGGCCTTGTAAATACTAACAATGTAAACAATACAGGTACTTGTAAGTTTTCAAACCTTTTCTGTGACCTTGTTGGTTGGTACTCACTTATTTCATTTATCCTTCGACGCATTTCTCTCGTTTTGTTTGTTCAGTTGTTTGTGACCTGGTTAGTTGGTCTCGGTTGCTTCCATACTCTTTCACCCATTTGGGCAATGCGAAAAAGCGCCATTTCAATTCATCCTCACAAGCAACACAATATCACGCATGTCACTGTACCACTGTAAAACACCCCTACTTATAAAAACAAAACAGAAGAAAGTAAGTTTAAACAAATTCCTAAATTTTACGGTTGAATAATTCTCACCCAGACACCCATCTCTTCCATCTCCCCCACACACCTCCCTCATTCACTTCAACTCATATTATTCTTTCAACAAATATCTTCCCATCG
Organism: Ceratothoa steindachneri; assembly: GCA_963969495.1. NCBI lineage: Eukaryota > Metazoa > Arthropoda > Malacostraca > Isopoda > Cymothoidae > Ceratothoa > Ceratothoa steindachneri. The sequence continues at coordinate 232,399,950 of OZ018318.1, forward strand.
AGTCCATCTCGTCTTTTATTTTCAAATTTCTCTGGCCCTTTTATGAAAACATTTCCATAAGAGAAAGTACCATTGCCCCCTACCTAACCTCCACTTCATTCAACCTTAGGTATGAGTGAGGGGAGATTCTTGAGGGAGGGTATGACCCCTACATTCTACTTTCTCCTAGCTCAAAAGCGAGATTCTGATGGCACTTGCGTAAGGAACACTTAAATATTCCTTTGCGAATTTGATATTATTCAAAGTTGGTTATTAAATAAAGTGGTCAGACTGCACTTTATTCATTGACCCTTCACTAAAGCATTCAAAAGGGGATTATTGAATGTTTCTTATGCCTGTCCAAAGATATAAACGTGTCTGTTTTTCATACAGTCACAAAAAGTTACGTTCATCCTTGTCGTATATGGTAACCTCTTTTTATTCGTCGTCGTTTTTTTATTGTCTTCTTCGTTCATTTTTCTGTATTTTGTTCTAATTTACGTTTATGATGTCGTTAATAAAGGCCGGGTTTGGGCCGCGTCTCAATAAAAACAAATTAGTTGATCTCAAAGGCGCCGAGGTAATAAAGCAAACAAAAGAGACGGAGGGAAGAATACGCGAATAAAGAGAAAGGTAAAGGAAAAACAAAGGGGGAAGATTTTATTTATTTGACAATAAACGAAAATCAACGAAAGCATCTGTGCCAGAGGATATGGGTCAACGATTCATCCAAATGTGGTAGAGTTAGGGAATGCAAAAGAGTATGGAAAGTAAATTACGTGAGGTGGCGAGGGGCATCGTGCCGCAATGAAGGATAGTCTCCTTGTAGTGTGAAGCTGAGAAAAAGGGAATGAAAACCTTCCAGATACAAGCATGTACGCAAGATCTAAAGCTCAAGAATTCAATAAATTAAGATCTTATTTCAAAGATATATATATATATATATATATATATATATATATATATATATATATATCCTTGATAAGGAACTTAATAAAGTTCGAAAGTACTTGAAAACACCTTTTCATTTTTTCCTGCGGGACATTGCATTCATTTGCTACCCTCACGTGATACTTTGTGAGTTTTTCATTTCATATATATATATATATATATATATATATATATATATATATATATATATATATATATATATATATATATATATATATAAAGGAAGAGAGATAGGAAAGAGAAATAGAGAGACAGATAGTGTAAGCGTGTGTATCACAAGGAATAAGAGTACCTTAAAAGACCTCGCTATCCATGCCGAGGAGGTACCTGTTAACGAACGCCCTAGAATACAGCTTGAGAAAAGCATAAGCGTAAATCTTGTTGAAACGTTCTCTGATTACTATTTTGACAATCCAAATTTTAATCTTTGCGCTGACAAAGACAAATAGATAATGAATAGACATTGTAATGGGAAAGGAAAGAAAGAGAAGACGCCCCAGAAAACTAAAATTCCTTCATCCTTGACGGGAGCGGGGGGGAGGGGCATAATCACGATAGAGCGCCGAACAGACACAATTCAGGGAACGGAGCTATCCGCCTTCGCACGGGCCTCCGCCGGGCGGTTCCATTCAGTGATTTTGGAAAGGACGGCTCGAGACATGCGGTGCCAAGGCCAGTTGTGGGCCCCGTGAGGGTAGCCACGGTCCGCTGAATTGGCCCTTTCCTCTGGCCAGTTTGATATGCATCGAGGCGTCGTTACTTGGTCATTTATTCGAGGTCATGTCCATCTCTCTCAAAGTCTACTAACAACCATAGCACCAGTCTCACTCACACGCTCTCACTCCGACTCTTTTTCTTTTTACATCTTCGCGTCTTTCACAGCCATTATCCTCCGACTGATATGTCCGAAGTCCTAAGATATGGGAGATGTGTTTGTTTTATCTGCGAAATGAGAGAAAAGTGTGAAGCAAGTGAGAGAGATCAACTTGGAATTCTTCATGTTTAATAAACACTTCACGCACATCTTACAGAGCTGTAAAGTCACACACCCACGGAGGTTAATTGAAGTCAAATGACCTCCCGAATCCACGAAGCCTTTGGTGAGAAAAATGTCCATGCCGGAGACCGCCAACGTCAAGATTTAAAATGACATGGAAGAGTTGAGAAGAATGTTGGGAGAAATAGCCAAGGATAATGGGAAAAGAGGTGGGGCGAGGTTAATATTTCACTATTATTAAATCTAAAAAGCGAAACCCAACGAGAGCATCTACGCGAGTAAGTAGAGGAAAGTGTCCATGTTAATGGGAATGAAAATGTACGAAAGGTACAGGGATCATGTCAAGAATGGAGAACCTAATTTCACCATATCAAGAATAAGGAAACCCCAAAATTCCCGTCAAGAAGAGGAAAGCCAAAAGTTCTGTTGTCGAAAATAGGGAACCTAATTTCACCATATCAAGAATTAGGGAACCCCAAAATTTCCGTCAAGAAGAGGAAACCAAAAAGTTCTAATGTCGAAAATAGGGAACCTAATTTCACCTTGTCAATAATCGGGAACCCCAAAATTCTAATGTCAAGAATAATGAGCACAAAAAATCCCTTGTCAAGAATAGCGACCCCGTCAGGTGTTAGGTTCCCTATTCTGGGCATGAACCAGGTCGAGTACAGTTAAAAACTATGAAAAAAATATAATTTGACATTTTCTTAAAAAGTCCATGTTTAATTTGCAGGAAAATTGCACATAAAATTCTTCCAAATTTGCGAGACCCTGAACCTGAATTCATCTCTCCAGCCTGTCTTATGTCGCTTGCGACGGATGGTTTCAAAGTACTCTCCCTTACTATGAAACCATTCATAATTATAGATAATAAAGCCGCTAGGATGGTATTCGCTACTAAGCGTGTCCTATGGAATGCTGAAAAGCGGAAAGTGTTTGACAGCGACGAAAGCAAATTTATTCTGTTCTGAAAGGATGGAAATCAATCTACATGCAATGCGCCATACAAGTGAAAGATGTACTAAAAATTTAAGGCGGTAGAGTTAAAGTGTGAGGCAAGTTTTCAATCCCTGGATATGTCCGCTGGTCCGTTAATGCAGCAAAGTAAACGCTGCAATATACAAAATTATGCTTCGGGAACATGTAAGCCCCTCTCTCCCAACATGGAGAGTATGTGAGTATGTTATAACGCAGCACACTGTTCCCTGCCACACAACCAAGATGGTGAAGCCATTCTTGGATACACAAAATATCGACATCCCGAACAGACATGTGCATCGTCCTAATTTAAACACGATAGCAAACTTATGAAGATACTCGGTTAGAGGGTTGTTGCTCGGAAAACGACGAATGCTGAAGATTTCTGGTAATGTGTGTAAGAAGAATGGAATAAAATCACGCTCGGACATTGCGGCAATTTAGTGAAGTCATGCGGACGAAGATGTACCCAAGTCATTCAGAACAAGGATCTGCATTATTTTGATTAATATTTGGTCCAATTGGCTCTGTAGTTTCTGATCTTTTGTTCTCGTTAAGTTTGCACTTATACTTATTGTTCTCTAGTTTTTGGAGCACACTTATTGTTCTCTAGTTTGGGTTGCATACTTATTGTTCTCTAGTTTGGGGGACACACTTATTGTTTGTTCTCTAGTTTAGGGGCGGGGGCACATCATTTCTTTCAATATACATTACTTTCCTTATAATTTTATTATCCGTTGTTCTATGAGATGAAACTTGAACACTGGCAGAGGAAATTTCAAGGAATATTCTATGCAATTGTCATGGAAATTAAACGAAATTTGTTCAGAAAATTTAGTTTCCGGCCTTTTGTTCTGTAATTATGGACCGTACAATAAATTGACCGAATAATTTAGAGTTCACCTAACTTTCCGAAACGACAGAGTAAATTAAGGATCTCGGGGAAAGCTGAACTCGTGTGATAATGGATAAATTCTCTTTAATTTGGAGTTCGGCGTGGTTCGAATCCCTTCCAAGGCTGAATGTAGAATCGAAAGCCCATAACCAGTCTACTAAACCTACACATCCTTTTCCCAGTAATAACTTTTGCATTGTATTGACATTTGCAGTGTCTGTAAGCTGCAAGGATCATTCTATAACATTTCAAGAAAATAAGGACAAAAATAAAAGAAAATATATTCCTGAACAAAAGAACTAACAGAAGAAAATATATTCCTGAACAAAAGAACTAACAGAAGAAAATATTTCGCGCAGTCAGCATGAGAGAAAAAAAAGATACCAGACTGTGCAGAAGAATAAACCATTGGATACAAACGGCTGCCAAGGTGATAAAATATACTGGAGTGGCAAACATCTTTTCTTCGACTTTGTTAACCTAGGATATTGAAGCGAGAAACTGAGAAGTCAGCTAATAAATGGATTTCTGCGAGGCAGGTGGTACATACATATATGTAGGAAAAAATGCGAAACATCTATTGTGACAAGCTTACACTCCAGTTATAGGAATAGTCTACATACATATGGATCCACTGACTTCTGCTATTCAGGGGAGACCTCAACGTGATCCGACATTTAGGAGCGAGATCAAATTTAATGAGAAGATGAAATTCGAACGGGCGTAAACAAACTTGACATGTATGAAATCGTCCTCGTTTACCAGGTGTCACCATAAAAGGATTAGAAGATTAATTGGAAACAAGGGGCAATAAACAATACTGATTTAAGCCCTGACTAGGAAATAAAAGAAAACGGAAAGGTAAATGAGAATTACTAATCAGATGAGATAAGTAAGACTCATTGATTTATCCCAAGAGAATAAAAAAAAAGCAGCCGGAAGTTCCTCTCAGGTCAGTGATAGAAAAAAAAGAAGAGGAAATTTGACGGTTCAAAAAGTCTCAATATAGCACACACATCCTTAACTTCACCTTTGAAGACCATTGAGGGCAACGAAACCCCTAGATAAAGGATTCACACACATCCTTAACTTCACCTTTGAAGACCATAGAGGGCAACGAAACCCCTAGATAAAGGATTCACGAAAAGGTCACAGGCTCTAAAATAAAACTTTGTGAAAAGTCCTGGGAAGAAATCAGATCATCTTAAAAATAACCTCCGTTAGCTTTGGTCAGGAGAGTGCGTTTTAAAGCCTTAAAATGCAATCATGTGTAAAGACTCCAGCAATCGTGTTGAACAAGGCTGATTTCTTTGAATAATGTCATGAAGATGGTCCAAACATATGGTGCAGAGGTTAATAAAGAAATTAACTTTAAGTCTTTTGAATCGAGTGGGTAATTTTTGTTTATTAAATAACATAAGAAAAGAAGTCTGTAAAAATTTAATCAATACTAGGTAACTCTTATTCCCATCACCGAGTTCAGTCCCACCTAGCATCCTCATCCATTCCATTCATCTACCACTCATTTTTAAACCAATTTCTACCAATCTCTTTCCTATACTTAAACTTGTCCAACCAGGAATCATTGCTACGCGTCTTATATAAGGAACTGACTCGGGAGAGTAATCGAAGATATTCATTAAGTAATAGCTACCCTAATTACTAGGCCGAGAGAACGTATTGGAACCTGTAGACGCGTTGCTATGAATTGCTACAGAAATAGCAAAGAGGGGGTCATTTATTCAACTTCTAGGATATGGTAGTTTAGGTGAATTAGCCACGAATGTAAACTAGAAGCAGTACTAGAATTAAGAATGAGGCAAACAAACGTTGGATAAGATCCCTCCGGCCCCAACACAAACCAAGAATGGCCGAATAATGTTCCCGTTTAAATATGCTTCGATGCCCGAATATGGAACATCGCTTAATCGAAGTCAGGCTATATCGATGGGGGAGGGGGGTCTGCACCCTTGTAGCCTAATGGGCGAGGCGTTGGATTATGTCCCTAGATAACGGGTTCGAATCCCATTGAGGGGACTCGAACAAACCGAATGCCCAACCACAACACTTTAAAATTAGATCGATTAACCTGAAGGTGGGGCATGAAGACCCCCATATCTTCGTCCAGCACATATCGTAAAAGATAACTAAGCCATGATAAGGGCCTCTGGCTTTGGCTCTTTCCTACTTGTTCAATACGCAGTGTGTGGCGTTGATGTGCGCCATCACCAGGAGCTGCCAAGTGTAGGCCATGAATGGTCTTTTGCAGTCTCCTTCTTTTCTTATGTTCTTATGTTCTTATATGATAAAGGGGTTGATAGCGATGAAGAAAATCTTGCCGCAAAAAAGTTCTATTTCACAGACTAATACCACCTTAGGCCCCACAAAGGGCATGTGTGGCGTGCCCCCCTGGCCCCAACCCCATATTTGCATGCCCTCCCACCCCGAAGTCCACAGGATGAGCTGCGGCAATATAACTTACACACATTTTTATCTCCACCTTCACCACTTTCTTTACATACCTATTTTCATTACATTTTTTTAAATCACTCCAAATCGGCAATACATAAACTTCTGATCATTCGTTGCATGATAGTATTAAGAACATAGAGAAAACCAGGAGTGGTTTCGCCACTTTCCCCTACTTGGGGAGCTTGCGCTTCGCTGCTAAGATTAAATTTTAAAACAAACTAATGCGAGGTAAAGTTTCAGAATGATATCAGCACTCCTATTACTTACATTCTTCCCAATAAATCCTAATACCCTATTAGCTCTACCTCTTGCACTTAAGCATTGCTTTCTTGGCCGGAGGTCAGAACTTACCAGGACACCTAAGTCTCTTTCGCATTTTGACCTTCCTAAAATTGCCCCATTTAATTTATAATTATTTATAGATTACCCCTACTTATACTAATTACAGTACACTTGCTTATGTTAAATTCCATTTGGCATTTCTCTGCCCATTGGGATAGTTTGTTCAATTCATCTTGTAATACCTTAGCCCCGGTGTCAAACCTTATAATCCTACCTAACTTAGTCTCATCATTAATATATATATCAAGAACAACAATGGCCCTAACACTGACCCCTGAGGAACACCACTGGCAACATTCCTCCACTCAGATTTAATCCCATTTATACTAACACTTTGCTGTCTGTCACTAAGCCACGGCTGAATCCACTCAAAAAATAATTCCATCAATCCCATTCACTTTAGCTTTATTCCAAAGTCATAAGTGCGGCATCCTGTCGAAAGCCTTACTAAAATCCCCCCCAAAATATCGTAATTCTCATCACTATCGTAAGGATTGTACACCTTTCTATTAAAAGACAGTAAATTAGTCAATCACGATTTGCCCCAAGTAAAGCTGTGTTGAGATTCCTTAATCAATTTATGTTTATCTAAGTAATCTAGATTCATCATTTTCCTCACCATGATGCCAAACTCATTGGCCGGTAATTATACATGACCGTTGTATCCTCCTTCTTAAATATAGATATCACATTAGCTTTCTCCCACACCTTTGGTACAATGCCAGTCTCGAACGATTTTCTAAATAGGCATGTTAGGGGTTCATTTAGCACATCTTTACATTCCTTCAAAATACTAGGAAAGAATTCATTATGGCCCGGTACTTTACTAGATATAATTTTATCTATTTCTTTTGAGACTCTTTCTTTTATAATTTAAATATTCTTTCATTTCTCGTACGAATTACCCCTCAAGATCAAGGTCCTCTCAGGTATAATTATATTATCCTTGAGTGTAAATACCGAAGAAAATAATTATTTAACATTCTAGCCATTGCATTACTATCACTCACTAACTCTCCGATTGTAGTTTGAAGTGGGCCTATTTTGTATCTAGTCTTAGTTCTGTATAATTAAAAAAATACTTTTGAATCTTCATTTGATTTATTTGCCACTTTAATTTCATAGTTTCTCTTTGCTACTTTAATTAAGATTTTAATGTCCCAAATTAGTTCATTGTATGACTTCTTTAAGTGCCCTCACCGTTTTTATTTTCCTAAAAATGCCTCTTTTAATGCCAATATAATGTTTAATTTTATCCGACCACCATTTAGGGTTGTCTTGATTCTAATTTCCCTATATGCAATCTATGTCCCCTCTTTCCCCATTGGCTAAATTGCTCTTACTGGTCAGAAGTTTCTCTTATAAACAATATTTTTATGGGGGATCAATAAAGAAAGTTGTTTCATCTCATGTGGTCTTCACTAAATGGGAAGACAATAATGACTGGTCCAGATAGACAGCGACATAGAGTGCAATTGTGAACTTAATCATCTCTTAATGCTCGCTTCAAGAGGTTGCATATCATTACTTCCAGGGGCAAACTTGGGCAAACATGAGCAAGTACTCAAAAATGTGAAGCTTACCTCTCGGAAATCAACTCGCATCAAGTTGTGAAGACCAAATGAAGGAAGGAGTCCAGCTAAGATTCGCTTCTAAACGTCGACGACTCAAAGAACGCACATAGGACTTCCAGAAATTGAATCCACTACCACCCAAAACCAGTAAATGACTTGAATATAACGATATTAAACCCTCTTTGTTGGCGAAACGAGATATAAAGATAAAGGGAAAAAATGGGAAAGGAAATTAATGACTTTAGTGTCTACCAGATAATGCTGAGTCAGCCCAAAGGAGGCTCGCGTTGAACCCTACAAGATATCAGTCCTCATCTCTCCCCCTTTTCTTAAATGGGGCTTTTAATGGTCTGCTTAATCGATATTTTAATGGCCTTTTTAATAGAGGCGATGAATTAGCAGCGCATTAAAAGTAATCATGTTAAACAAGCCGCCATCTACTACGTGGAAGCAGTCCACTGAAATGCGAGAATTTACGTCTCAGTCCGTTTCTCAAGAGGAAGCAAGCGCGGGGTGCGATATGGACGACCACAGGGGAGTAAGACAACCAGGAGGCTTCTGGGGGTGCTCCCGAGAGAATTGTGGCAATGCCGAATTCATTGATGGGAAAAGAAATGAATAGAGACATACGGAAGTGATTACCATCCGTAGGTATCGGTTCAAGAAGAGTTCTATAACGAATTCCATTGACCATATATATTGGGGGAGTTATCTATTTTCTGATCTCGGATTCTTTAGTTGGACGGATTGGTGGAATTTAAAGAATGAGAGGTGGCTGAATGAGAGCTACCTTAATCTACTCTCCCACTTTCAAATCACTAGCGATAAATGTGTATATATATATATATATATATATATATATATATATATATATATATATATATATATATATATATATATTATATAGTGATTTTGAAGTTGGTATGAAAGAAATATTTTTTGAGTAATTTGTTGCATTTTCTAGTGAATAAGTTATTGTAAGGTCCCATTTCAGGTACTACGATAAATTTTTCATTTTTGGAAACATTATATCAGAAAAAGAATGGAGAGTAAATTTTGGTTAGAAAATTATTGATTAGCTTTTCAACCAAAAGTGGGGGGTAACAATTATTTTTAAAATAAGACTTTAGAGCCTGGAATTGATTGTGCATTAGGGAATAATTGGAGGAGAGATGGTAACCTCTATATATTAGAGATTTTATTGCACTGAGTTTATGTGACAAGTCACAATGGCTGAAAAAATTGATTCCTAGGCCACTATATATATATATATATATATATATATATATATATATATATATATATATATATATATATATATATATATATATATATATATATTCGAAGATTAGGTTTCTCTGTCTCTACCCAAGGCGCAAAAAGTGTCACTATTAGAGCGAAAACAAAGTCGGAGTCGCTTTGAAAAAAGTAATCAAAAACATCATAGAACAAGAGGGAAAGTTCGCTAGAATTACCTGCGGCGTTTTGCGATAAGATGATAAATGGTTATTGCATCGATGGTTTCCCATGGTTCAAACCACTTACAAGTGGGACTTATGCCACCCAACGCCAAATCTGATGGCAGATTAGGAAATCTACAGGGTGAATAACCCTTATGTCTCATGGTCATATGGGTCATTTCATGGCTCTGAATGGGTACAATTGAACTTACTTCTCTTGAAAAAAGCGACGCCTACACCTGGCGCTTCGCCGATGGTAAAAACACCTAAAGAACTTGACCTAACATTCATCACACGTCAAACAGATCATAATCATTAAATAAAATTAACACACCTAAACTACTTAACCTAGAAAAAGAGAAAATTTGCTCAGAGCTTGCCATTTTACTTTTTCAACCATTAAACTCGTGATTTAGAAAGCGTTGGTCGTCACCTTAATATATTTCTCTTAGCCTCATCTCATATCGTCAATCCCTTCCCCAAAAAGCGGAATTTTGCTTGTCACAAACTCCGTAAAAATAACCACCTTTAAAGAATGGAGCTGCTTCATGCACCGCCCGCGTTATTCGTAGTCCCAAGGGCAAATAAGAGTCGGCTTAAGCGCTTTCAATGGAAGATTCGGGTGCTTAAGAATCGTAGTTAATACCTCTACACGTGTCTAAGAGCGAGCATTTTAGTTTTGGGGGGCATGTTGCACGCCCTGATGATTTTGAAATGCATTACGCTATAAGGTTTTAGTTGATATTTTTTTAATTAGGATTATAATAATAAAGATATTTCATGCTTGTTATTTTCCATTCACTCATTTTTTTGGTTCTTATTCCTTTCTTCTTTCCTCCTGTTTCAATGTATTAGCAAATTTAATTTTAAAATGGAGTCGATTCAATGGAAAATACTACTTTCCACTGGGCGATTATTTCGACGTGGTGTTGCATGTAAGAATATACCTCAACAAACTGAGGCTTTCACACAGTGTGGTTGCAAGCAAATATTTTCTTCCACCCCTTCCGCGGAGATATGGAAAGGATTCCATGGACGCACCGACCCTGTTAAAACATACACGGCGCAGCAGATAGATCTTGGAGGACGCATCACTCCGCATCTGCTAACAGATTTCTATTGACTGAAGAAGGTCTCTCCCTTATGCTCATTCGCCCATGTCCACAATGGGGAGGTTGCAGCTGCCGTTTGATCGACGGCTGGATTGGCGTCATTCCAGGCTTGACCATTAGTTCTTAAAGTTTGATTTGAATGTTTGATTCTTTTCAGTTTCAAGGAAAAAACAGTAACCATTATTTCTATCAAATTAGAGATAATTATTAAAGTTTATCGTCTGGCTAAAATTAATGATTCAAGGCATCCAAAAAGTATTAGATATATTTTTTTTTTTACTCTAAGAACTATACTTATATTTAATCCAAAATGGCAAAACAACCATTACCTCGTCCACCCTTGATAAACCCCCAAAACACCCAATAATCCAACCTTCAAATCTTCGCCTAATCAAACTCTTAGGTTCGCTATATTCTTATCGCACATAACACAATAATTCTATATATTTCTCTCTCACTTCCCCATCATCCAAACATGTTGATGGGTACCAAAGTATCCATATACACTTTTTGACACATTTTTAATCTAATGTTCGGTCAATACATTAAGATTCTTTCACTGTATCCTTTATGGAAACAAAACTCAACCTTCGAATAGTGTTCTGAGCCCATAACTTATCACAAGCGAAGCGAGAACTTTGACCCCCAGTTCGGAAAAATGGAAACACGACAAAATCAACCTGAAGTCAAGAAGAAGTAACATTTATTTCAAAACCTTCATCTACACATATTCCTTTTCAGAGTCGTGAAGGTAAAAAATAAGACCATGGAAAGTGATCGAAGATCGAATAGTCAGTGCTCAAGGTTGCCACACGATACAGAGAGGTTTAACCATCGTTATTCAATCTATTCAATCACCAGCCAACGATTCGGTTCTCACACTTCTTGGTTAACAGTTGTCTATATTTGTATTTTTTTAAGAAATAAGTTTAACCTATGCTCATTTATTCTGTATTACTCGTTCTTTTTTGCCTTTGTTTCTTTTTTAAAAATTCAAATCTGGTTTATACATCGCAACTCGTAAAAGTATAAAAAAAATCAGCTTCCATTGGGAATCGAATTCACGCGCGCGAAGCACGGGTATTACCAATGGGCAACGATAGACTAAAGGGGAGTTAATTGATATCACTTAAGAGTTCATACATTAGGCTGACTGCTACACTGGAATCTTTCGAATTAAAGACCTCTGGCCAAATGTATTTGCTGTATTTTTATTACAGCTCTTAAGTGGGGTCAGGTCGCGCTTTCGTTAGTCTATCGTTGCTCAGGGGAGTGTATATATATATATATATATATATATATATATATATATATATATATATATATATATATATATATATATTCTTATGAATTAATCAGAGGTAAGGAGATTGAGGGATTTGAGACATTTAGTGCGAGCCATAAATATTCTGGAGGGGGATGATATTTTAAACGCATCAAAAAACATTATCCCCTTTAGTGAGGATAAAATAGAAGTCGCCTTCCCTCTGCCACTTCAGCCTTCCTCGGTTTCATGGGCTTTGCTATTATCGATTTAAAGGGGATGATTTCCTTCTCTCTCTCTCTCTCTCTCTCTCTCTCTCTTTCTCTCCCATACACACAATGCTTTTCTATTCCCGTTTTATTCTTGAGGGTGAAACACAGGGTGATCGACACAGCGTCGCGGGAACATCAGGGGTTCGAACACAATATCGTTCTAAATTCAATGTTGCACACCTTCCCCCAATAGGCTTCAAGTTTTTACTTCAGAGGATTCACGCTCTTTGTCCGAACTTGTTCATGGAGATTAACCCGTAACATCATCCACAACCCAGGCCTGTCTTCTTTATTAATTGATCTCTTATCTGTCCTTCTTCTTTTTCCCGCACGTAGGTCATTAAAACCCAAGTGATTTTGTTCTAAGGAACAAAATGTTCCTTACGAACTTAAAAACGCATTTTGTTCGTTGGGTTTGAGAATTGTTCGATTTGGGAAGATGAGATTGGACGTTTTTCTTGCCTTTGTCATTCACGATTATTCGTTCGATTTTTTTTTGCACCTTTTTCATTATTCTTCATTCTTTCCCAGACGCTTTTTTGCCCCCATTTTTTACTCTGCTGAATCAATGTCCGAGACTGTCATTTTTAATGAAATCAAAAACCGACGAGGCAATCCACGCCAGAAAGTTTGTAAGGAAAGAGCTATAAAGAAAGTGGTGAAGATGGGGGAAGTGAGAATATGTGAAAGATACATAGATCACCCTTCTGCTATTGAGGTTGGAAGGGCACACAATCTTCCAGATGTCATATGCAGCATATGTTTCCTATGCTACACGTGACACCTCATTCCGAGGGAGGGGAGCGTGATACCCCTGGCGCGTGGTCGAGGGATAAACGGCTGTATTACGTCACTAGCAATTCCAGATGTCAACTGCAGCTCATAATCATAATCTTGATTTATAAAATGAAGCGACAACCAACGAGAGCATCACCCTAAAAAAGATAATGAGAAGAGCGTTGTAAATGGATTTGGTCAAGTTGGACAATGTTAAAATATGAGTATGTTACGTAGACGAAATGGAGTAGTTGATGCGTTAGGTAAAAGGAAGACGCGCAACTCTCCCGAACCTGTCGCTACTCTACACCGAAGACAAGAATCCATTTCAGGTGGCCTAGAACAACCCCCATGGGTGTAATCCAACGGGTGAATGGCCATTCCTTCCCATCAGAATGGGAGAACAACGCAAGCATGAATAAAAATAGAGCACTGATCAAAATATAGAAAATGCTAAAGTGATGAACTAAGGTACTTTTAGAGATATAGAAAATAAGCGTTTACCTACATTTAGAACACTATTCAAAATACATAAAATGATAAAGTTTAGACGTAGAACACTATTAAAATTATAGAAAATAATTATTTAGAAATAGAACGCTTTAAATATATTGAGAATAAAAAGTTTAGACATACATCACTATTCAGAATATAGAAAAAGAAGTGTTTATAAATAGAACCCTATTCAAAGCATAGAAATATAAGTGGTTAGGAATAGAAAACTATTGAAAATATAGAAAAAAGTATCTAGAAATAGAACCCTTTTAAAAATATAGAGAATGGAAAGGATTTTACATGGAACACTATTGAAATTATAGAAACTATCAAAGTTTAGACTATAAACAAGTGTAAAAAATAGAAAAAACAAATACTTATAACATTCAATTATAGAAAATGACAAGGCTTAGACAACAAACACTATTCAAACATAAGAAAACGAGTGTTTCGAAATAGAACACTATTCAAAATATAAACATTTCATTCAAAATATAGAAATGAATACATAGAAATAAAAAAGAAACTATATAAAATATGGAAAATGACAAAGTTTAGACGTAGAATGTTATTCACAATAAAGAAAATAATTTAAGGAATTAAAAAAAAAGGTTTAAAAAGTAAACGAATACACCAAGATATTATGTAATTATCCTTCCTTTATAGCCATTAATAATTCTCCTAAACAAGGGAGATACACCTACACACGCATGGAGACGCACCAATCACCCATTCACACATGCATGTATGCATATACATACACACAGATGTTTATATAGACCTCCAAATCAATCCATCCACACGTGCATACCTAAATGATGCATACCCTCCCATATACACAATCCTGTCTCTCTCTCTCTCTCTCCACACATACACACCCACGGTCAATTTTCTCTTCCGAGGAGTAGTTTCACTTCAGAACAACACGGATAAAAGTTACACACACGCGTACATACATCTACACAGAGACTTACACACTACTCTCGCTCGCTTCGTAAGTCCGCGAAGCATCTAGTCGTAAGGAGCGTTAATGAGTGAGTCCCTAAAGACAAGTTAGAACCTGCGGGGAAAGGGGGCGGGAGTGGAGGCTCGAACCGATACTGGCAGATCCAGCGACGGTGGGGTTGGATGTGGGAGTAGATTGGGGTCAGGGGAGTGGTATTAATCCCCCGGTGTCTCCTCTCTTGTTTCGGAGAAATGCCGCTCACCTCGCCAATTCGAACAGAGGCAAAGTTTGCTTATTCACGGCCACGGCAGGAGTAGAGGAACGGACGAAATATTCTACAGGATTTCCTACAGCGAGATTCTCAACTGGGGGAGGAGGGGCAATCAACGGGAGAAATGTAGGGATTCAAAGGGGGATTAAGACCAAGGGTAGGGTTTCAAAGGGAGAATTAGCCTAGAGATTGGTATTACAAATACAGTTCTACAAGTGGTCCATAAGCTACAGGGGATCGCATTTAATATCGCAGATTAATATAAAAAAACGATATTTATTTTTTTTTTTAAATTTCCCAACATATTTTTTTCTATATTATTTGAAGCTCTTGAGTATAGCTTTGAAAAGGCGGGGGGGGGGAATTCGAATTTGCGGTGGATGGGGGAACTCAAGAAAAAATAGGTTGACAATCACCTACTTAGAGGGTCTTGAAGGGCTTCCTGTTGCTTCTATCCCCCTCCTCAGTTTATTCATGCCTGTCACTGAAAGTTGTATCAGAGAGGGTTTGGGTGAAAGGTGTTACGCTTTGCATCGATAATAATAGTAATTATTATTTGTATTGCGCTCTACAAGGCAGTAGGGCTTCACAAAGTGCCCTCCTATCAACTAAGGACAAGCTAGAGGGGTCTTAAAGTGATGTTTTAAGGCACCCAGGCAAGGGAACGAGCATATCGCAGTAGGCAGCTCATTCCACAGTCTCGGAAAAAAAAATCACCCACGCAATCAGTAAGGGGAGGGGGGGGCATGGGGTTCTGAGCGGCTGGAGTAGGTTCAGGTAGCCGGGAGCAGCGTTTTTACGAGTTGTATGTGTAAGAAGGTAAGTTCGTGACCTTAATTTCACCCTACCTCTTTGTGTAGGGTATATTTGTTCGGAGGAGTTAAGGTGTAAGTAGGCAATGGAATTAGTAGTAGTAGTAGTTAAACCAATAATATTATAATTATTATTATTATTTCTTAATATATTGCCTATTAAGCACCAGTTTGTTTTAGAACACACACTCTCTCTCTCTCTCTCTCTCTCTCTCTCTCTCTCTCTCTCTCTCTCTCTCTCTCCATCCCGTAGCTAGGCGGCGGCTCCTCATCGACTATCGATTGCCTTCGCGTTGCAAATGTTGCAGAAGCGACGGGGCTCGAACTTGGTCACGCCCAGAGACGGAGCGAGGGGAAGATGAAAAGGGGAGATTACCGCCCTAGTCTCGGATTTCAGGGATGAGAGGGGAAGAGCGCCGCGTCCCTTTTGAAGAGACGGTCCAGGTCGCATCCACCCGGAAATTGGCGGCTGGCGGCGACTGGGGGACTGTCCGCGCCCTCTGTCATCGCTGACCCGCCTCACCAGACTCCTGCCACATCATCCTTCTCAAAACACCAAAGCTAGCTAATGGGGCCATAGCCATGAATTAAAAAAAAGGTTCCTACCACCTCTTAATTTTATGCCATACCAGGATTATAAAATACGTGATGAAATGTGCAAAAGAATCTCTCTGATTGCGAATGCTTGAATGCAAGA
Source organism: Ceratothoa steindachneri (assembly GCA_963969495.1). Lineage (NCBI taxonomy): Eukaryota > Metazoa > Arthropoda > Malacostraca > Isopoda > Cymothoidae > Ceratothoa > Ceratothoa steindachneri. Next base: position 232,416,244 of record OZ018318.1, read on the forward strand.
CGAGGACGGTGTCAAGTTGTGACCATGCAAGAGTTTATAGTCTTTGTTTTGGTTGGGGGTTTATTTGGTCTTTTGTTTTGGTTTCTCTTTGTGTCTTTGTTTTAGTTGGGGTTTTATTTGGTCTTTTGTTTCGCTTTCTCTTTGTGTCTTTGTTTTGGTTGGGATTTTATTTGGTCTTTTGTTTGGGTTTCTCTTTGTGTCTTTGTTTTAGTTGGGGTTTCATTTTGTCTTTTATTTCGGTTTCTCTTTGTGTCTTTGTTTTGGTTGAGATTTTATTTGGTCTTTTGTTTCGGTTTCTCTTTGTGTCTTTGTTTTAGTTGGGGTTTTATTTATTTTTTTAGGTTTCTCTTTGTGTCTTTGTTTTAGTTGAGGTTTTAGTTGGTCTTTTGCTTCGGTTTCTATTTGTGTCTTTGTTTGGGTTGGGGTTTTATTTGGTCTTTTGTTTTGGTTTCTTTTGTGTCTTTGTTTTTATTTTTATTTTTATTTACTTCTGTTTCGGGTCTTATTTGTGGTTTTGTTTTTTGTTTGTCTGTTTCTTTTTGTTTTAATTTGTGTTATTTGGTTCTCGGTTTTTATTTGCTTCTACTTTGTTCCAAGTTTTCTTTTTATTTGTTTTGTTTCTTCTTTTTTTTGGGGGGAGAGTTATTTCGGTTTTTAATCTTTGTTTTGTTTTTGGTTTCCTTTTACTTGCTTTGTTAATGTTTTCTTGGGATTGGTTCAGTGTTCTTTGTTTACTTTTTTTATTTATAGTTTTTCTTCTTTTGTTTCTTTCGCGAGTTTCCTTTTTTATTGTTTTCTTTTCGCCTTTTATTTCTTCTCCCTTTTTTTCCCTCCTTCTCTCCAATCGACGAGGGGATATAATTTCTTTACCTCCCTACGGGGATTATTCCCACTGTGGCCGGAAAGAAGATTCGCACGAGTTGGTCATCTTCCCGGCTTCAAGGCCAATAGTCTCATTTTTCGTTACTCGAGGAGGTGTACTCTCCAGACATTCTCGCATCACCTAACTTCACCAAATTTTTCGTACCTTCTTTTTTAAAAAGAATAAAGTAGTCAATTTATTATTTATTTAAAAAGAAAGAAAAACAGTAAATACCTGCGGGAAGAGTGAAATACTACCAAAGCACCACCTTAAGGACCTGACTCTTTCAAGTTTCTACGTTCCCTTCAATCCATCCACACTTTATCCTACTCCATCTCCACTTCGCAAACTTTATAACGAGCCCGCAAGGGGGCATCATGTCTAGTATTTGGCAACCTTGTTTCAGCTAATATCTAGAAGATTGCGTGCCCTTCCAGACCCAACGTCCCCAGATGGATATACGGGTATTTTCCACACAACTTCACTTCCTTTACATATCTCTCCGTACAACCTTCCTTGCGAAGATGCCCTCGTTAATTCTGTTTTCTTATTTTAAGTAATAATAATAGCAATCGCCCTAAGAAATTTGGAAGAAAAAAGATTGTATAGAAAATGGACGAACTGAGTAGAAATGTAAAGAAGATGGGAATAACTTAAAGAGACGAGGCTTCCTGGGCTCTGAAAGCTGAGTAGGGGCTGCTGGGTTGCGTTGTGTTGGCGCAGTTTCCAAAATTATCTCTCTTAACGACAATAATAAACAATAAAATAACAAACACAAACAGAATGAAAACTAAATCAGAAGAAGAATGAGTGAAAATAAAAATAAAGGTGAGAAGGATCGAGATCCCCTAGTGCCATTTATCAACGTCTTAGAATGAATGTCAGGTTCTGTAGTGCCAACCCAAAGTTCGAACCTTTTCTGCCACACGGCGATGAATTTTCTTGAGGCATGGCTTCGATTTCCTTAGGGAAATTAATGGACTTATTAATTCCAACAGCACGGCCGATTAAATTCCCAGGCACCAAAGATTCCGGAGATACGAGGGGTGGTCAATAAGTTTTGCGAATCGGTAGGGCAAAAGAGAGGAAGTGGGATGGCTGTTTGCGGGTGTGTTAGGACAAGTTAGGACAAGTCAGGACCTGCAGCCGCACGCTCCTGCCTCGTCTATTTAAGAAGCAGTAGCTGATTGCAGATCGTCAGTCACAAATTTTTCAACAATGGAGAAGGTTGAACACCGCGCAGTGATCAAATTTTTGACCAAGGAAGGCAAGAATGCAAAAGAAATCCATGAACGCCTGGTTGCAGTGTATACCGACACCGCCCCTTCCTATGCAACCATTACTCGCTGGAATAGGGAGTTCCGCCATGGTTGTGAGTCCCTTGAAGTTGACGCCCGTCAGACGTGACCAACGAGGACAATGTGGCCTGTGTGGAGAGGATGATCCTCGAAAATCGACGAATAAAGGTCGAAGAAATCAAGCGAGAACTTGGAATATCACATGGAAGTGTTATCAACATTATCCACGACAATTTGGCCATGACCAAGGTCTCTGCCCGTCGGGTCCCTAGAAACCTCACGCCCCATGATCGACTTCAACGTTGTCAAAGTCCACAAGGCCAGAGTTGCACAAGTTGCCCTGCGCGAGTGCGGATTCGAGGAGCTCAACCATCCCTCCTACAGTCCAGATCTGGCCCCTAGTGACTACTTTTTATTCCGCCAGCTCAAGGCTGCACTGCTTGGACGCCGGTTTGGGGACGATTAAGATGTCCAGCTCGCCGTCCAGGAGTGGATTGAACAACAATCGGGAGATTTCTGGTTGTCGGGAATTCGAAGCCTCAGGGACAAGTGGCGCAAGTGCATTGAAGTCGAGGGTAGTTATATTGAAAAATAATAAAAGACTTTTCTTCATATCTCGTTTCCTTATATCCGAATTGCAAAACTTATTGACCGCCCCTTGTATCATTTTAGACAAACTAGCTTGCCTCTTCACTGAAGGTGTAAAACAAGGCAGGATTTCATAGGCCTGGCACAATGACATAATAATCTTTATATACAAAAAAGCTGAACAAAAAGACCTTCACACTACACACTAATCAGCCTTCTATCGTGTGTCTATAAACTCTTCACAAGTCATTACCCACAGACTGCAAAACAGCTATATGAGCAACAACCGAGAGAACAAGCTGGCTTCACAAAAGGATCCTAAATGATTGACTACATACATATCCTTAACCAGTTCATTTCAGAGTACAATATACCTCTATACTTGGTATTTGTAGAGTACCAGAAAACATTTGATTCATAGAAACACCAGCAGTCATAACAGTGTTAAAGAATTAAGGTATAGTTCCGGTATTCCCAAATATCATAGACAACAAATATAAAAATTGTAGATCCTACTTTAGATTTCATATGGATTCAGAAATCTTTTAATTATAGAAAGTGTAAGACAAAGAGATATTTTCTCTCCAAAATTATTGACGTACTCTCTAGAAGAAATCTTTAGATGGCTAATGGAAAAAAAAATCCAATAAAATCGATAGAGATTAACCTTAATCACCTAAGATTGGCAGATGATATTGTAGTCGTAGCTGATAACCTAAAATAGATTCAAAGAATGCTTCAGGAACTTAGTCACGAAAGCAAAAAGTTAGACTAAAAATATATTTGGGAAAAACAAAAGTTATGGCAAATAAACCAGAGCTGGACATAATAAACATCACAATTGACAGCGACCAAATTGAGATGGTACATAAATATATCTATCTGGGTCAACAGAATAGAATGCCACCGGGGAAAGATCAAGAAATCCAACGCAGAATCACTCTAGGATGGAAAGCATGTGATAAGGTAAGCATCATCTTCAAAATTAAAATGCCGTTGTGCCTAAAATGAAAAGTATACAACCAGTGCATAATCCCAATTATCACCTATAGAGCAGAAATTTGGAACTTGACCTAAAAGCTTACATTAAAACTTAGAACAACACAAAGGTTGTTTTTCTTTTACAGAACTCCTCTGGTGACTGCCTCAATACAAAGAGCCCATGAGCGCATTGTGATGGAGATAACTTGGCGTAACAGAAAATCCGCCACTTGAATAGTTGGAAAAAACAAATTTCAGGATATAGTGGAATCTATCAGGTAGTCAAGAAAGTAATGGAGTTTTTCTCTCAATACCATATATATGGCAAACCAAATAACTAAACCAAGTTGTATTAAAGTATAATGTAATTTTTTCGTGAGTACATAAGTTAAACAGGAATTTTATGAGGAATAAAAACTCAGGTTATTTTGAGTTTAGTGGCCCTTAAAGCAGCATGAATAAAAAGGATTTCTGCATACTTTATCCTTATGAGTTCAAACTTGGGGAAAAATGCTACTGAAACTGAAGATAACATCAGCAAAGCTTTGAGCCAATGATCGGTTCCTGTTCATAAAGTACAGCGTTGGCTTCAGAGGTTTCGAGTATGTGATGAGAATCTTATGTATATTCAACGTCCAGGCAAGATTCGATCCTTTAAAGATGACACACTAAGAGAAACAATCGTCGTAGACCCTCATACATCAGTGGGCAAGCTCGTTTTAACAATGGGAGCAAGAAAATCATGTATTTCCACCCATTTTTTTAAATGGAAAACGATAAAGAATGAATAAGTTTGTACTGCCTAGACTGACAGAAGACCAACTAAATCGTTGCTACCAGATTTTTTCAACCTTGTTGCTAAGAAAGAGGAATGATCCGTAGGTCTGCACAGTGGTTTGATCGACAAGGGCAAGCGAAACAATCTAAAGCCTGCGTTCCCTAAAAAAGTGCATGGTAACTGTCATATATATATATATATATATATATATATATATATATATATATATATATATATATATATATATATATATAGAGAGAGAGAGAGAGAGAGAGAGAGAGAGAGAGAGAGAGCACCACGTGGTCGCGAGAATCTTCAATTTGCGCCCAAAGGAAGCGCTACCTGCGATAAGAGGCAGCGATGGGCACGCCTTGAGAGCCGAAGGGTCGCGACAGAAGCATCACAAGACTGTGTGAACCGAGCCAAAGTTCACTTCTTCTGGCGATGCGTCTGATAAACTGGACCCCCCCCCCCTTTTCCAACGCCTCGGGCAAGCCGCTTCTGTCGAGCCCGTATAAATGATCAGATGTTGGACCTAGGAATTTAGTATCAGCCTACACTGAACGCGACGTGTAACTCTCGATAGAATCCCGCACCCCAAGTGCCCGAAGGCAAGAATTCTATTTAGATTAATTGATAGTCTAGCGACAAGAGATTATTGTTCTGAATTTCGGCCCTGTTCCCGTCTCGGCAAGATACTCCCTCGACCCATATTCTCGAGGTTAACCGTAGTGATTGTAATTCCCATTTGCATGCCTCCCCCCCCCCCCCTCTCTCTCTCTCAGTAAGCCTACCGCAAATTAGGCTTCGCGAACGACTCAATCGCAATTCAATTCTCCCGTTCTGTGGACAGTTTGTTAGTTTTCCGGTATTCGTAGCCGCATCCGAGCGTCCCTTTAAACCATTCCCGTGTACATCTAATCCGATTGAGTACTTATATGAAACCCCTTTTCTAAATTTGTATATATTGATTGTATAGTAGTAAAGTTTCTTTTGTTTATTCAGTTTTGATATCCCAGAACTTCCAAGATAGTTAAATATTTCGGCCAACATTAAAATCGCACTCTTACGTATTTTTGTCATTACCCACGGGCAGCGTCTTAATCCGTTCACACCTTTCTTGCTCGTCTCGGACTAAGGAATCCGAGCAAAGGTTGGAATCTGATCTGACCTACGACAGTAAAAGTATGAGGACTGCATCTGCGAGTATCCACTATAAATTCCTGAATCAAGGGCAAACAATCACAGCAGTGAAATACTGTCAGACATTAGAGGTAATAAAATGTTGCGCGAAATACAGCCAGTTTTAGTCAATTGCAAAGGTCCTTTTCTCCTTCACGACAAAGCTCGTCCCTACATGGCAAAGGTCCTGCCTCATCCACCTTATTCTTCAAACATCTTTTAAACATCTGGAAACCTCTCTAAAGAAAAGGGGGTTTCAAAACCAAGCAAGTGCAGAAGAAGCTTTTAAGACCTTTCTTGACTAGAAGCGTGAAAACATCTTATAGTAAAGGCATAAATATCATTGCAATACGTTGGCAAAAGTGCATTTATTGACATGGTCCTAAATTGATTAAAAATAAATTTATTATTTACTTGTTTTTTTTTATTTTAAACCTTGCACCCTTAAAAAAAAGCCAATACTTTCTGGACTACCTTATATAAGAAACCTGAAATGGAATAGGATAAAAATTTGGAAACAAACTGCACAAGACCGACAAAAATTCAGAAAAAATAAAAAAAAGTTTCTCTCAAGTGGCTATATATTTAGCCAGACGAATCTTTAATCTCACCAGGAATGAGAGTACATATAGAATTGAGAAGAAAGTTTTCTAAATTATTTAAACTCTATTTTTACCATGCAAATTTCAAATTAGTATTTGTTAACAAATTCAATATTGGCAATTGGTTCAGTCAAAAGGATAAACTTCCTCTAGGGATAAGCAGTCGTGTTGTTTATGAATTCCCTTGTCTTCGGTGTCTCCAAGGAAAATACATAGACAGCATGATTCGCTTCCTGAGGCCAAGGCTCTTCTCACACATGGGCATCAGCGCTCGTACTGGAAAACCACTTAATCGTAAAGAACAATCCCCTATCAGAGCTCATGCAATCAAATGTAACACGGATATAACTTTAGGTAATTTTACAATAATTGATCAAGATAACAATGAACAAAGCTTAAGAATACTAGAATTCCTTTATATTAAATCCCGTGCCCCGAATCTTAATTGTGACTTGTCCGCTGCTCCCCTACTTATGACATAACTCTACTACCAATACAATCTTACCTATGTTCACTTCAATCCCCTCCTCTCCACTTCTCTCTGGAGTCAGACCGGCATAGTTGGGTGTTTTTATGGTTTTCCCTTGTATTCATCTAGGATTTTTAATATTCTAACTAATTATAAATTACGTATTTTCTTCGGTTTTTGCATTATAAGAAAAGAAAATTCTCTCTTTTTTGAAGATATTGGTCATTACTTTTAATATTCTAATTTCTACACATTTGTTAATATTATAATACATTGTAAATTATGTATTCCTTTCTACTTTGATTTTATAGAACTCGAAGATGAGTGGACAGCTAGAAACGTTGTTTATACCCAATAAATGAAGATGAATTTCTCCGCATTCTATGTACTCTCATTCCTGGTGAAATTGAAATATATATATATATATATATATATATATATATATATATATATATATATATATATATATATGCAAAAAATCCCACAGGACTTGTTTAGTTGATAATGAACTAAACAAGTTCGAAAGTACTTGGAATCCGCCTTCCATTTTCCTGTGAGATTATTTACATTTATTGCTCTACTCACGGGCTACTTTGTGACTTTCTCATATTCATATATATATATATATATATATATATATATATATATATATATATATATATATATATATATATATATATAATTATAAGAAAGCATGTAAGAAGCTTAAGGTTATAGAATCCACTTAGCGGGACCGAGGAAATAACAGTAAAGGACGAATATATGCATAATCTCTGTCTACCACGCGATCATCCCCGAAGCCGTATTTGCGATTGCAGCCCCTTTCTCCTCTCTGAGCGTAATGGAAAATCGCTCACTAAATTCCCTCACCGTGGCAACAGCGATGACCCGCGTTCTGATAGATGGCCAGGTCATCCTTCGAACGCGCCCGCAAGACACCAGATTCTGATGAGGAATGGCCGAGACGAGACAGGAATTCGATAATGAAGAAAGAACAGGATTGTTTTCTGCCAACTCATAAATTAATTATGTGGGGTTTCTTTTCCACATCAGACATTGTTTCCATGAGAGGCTCGAGTGAATAGGGGAATAAGCTCTGTTTACATAAGGAACCTAAGATTAACACAATCGGAAAAGAATGTCATAAACAAATTAGGATAAACTACATTTTAGTAACTATAAAACTTCATCAACAAGCATAAACTAACTATACTAAGTCCAAAACTCAAAAAGGGACTAAATATACCAGAAGAACTCAGTCCGTCTAAATCATTTCCCCCGGATTCAATACCTGCAAATTCAGTCCCCAAATAATCTTTTCTCAATTTTTCAGTGTTCAAAAATTTTCGAAAATATTTGAGGGCATAGATAAAAAGAAATTTTAACAAACGAAATTTTATCAACCGGCTGGAGATTAGCGTCAAAAAGAAAGGTTTTGAGTTTTAGAACTTCGTTATTTATGGTTTTACTTACAGCTATTATTAGAGAGGCAGAAGAAAAAGAAAAAAAAATCAATACAAGTAGTAAATAAGAGGAATGGTACAAGTGTCAGCAAACCATCGTCTGATTAAGGCCGGATACTAATGCCGCCAGAGCTAATTTTCAATCTTGTAGGAGTACTCTGGAGCACTTCGAGGGAGACCTCGACTTTAAAAACTTGGAACGGACAGCTTGACTGGAGGATTTTACTTAATTGAAAGATTTGAAACATTAGGTAAGTGTGAAAGATTTAACCAATTGAATGGAAAAAAAAGAACATTTAAAGCGTCAAACTAAAAAATTACATTCAAATAAATACCATCGATAATCTCTAAAATAAGATTCAAAACTCCTTAGTGTGCGTGAGAGAGAGAGAGAGAGAAAGAAGGAGAGATTGGAAATGCATCCACTCCAAACTTCTTCAAGCCAAGCTGTTGTGCCCTGCCCTGATAATTACACGGCTCATTACAAATCAATCAGGTTTTGCTTAGCTTAACGACAGCAGCCGAGTCGTCCTTGTCCCATGCGCTTGTCCTTTGCGCTTGTCCATGGCTCACCTGTAAAGAGAAAAGGGGCGTTTAAGAACATGTTCTGATCAACCTTTCCATCGCAGTAATCAGAATAAAAATCAAGATTCTATTTACTAGTATATATCCATGGCCCTGAATTTTGAAGGGGAATATCTTTCTGGGTTTCTATCCACCTGTCTGTCTTTATGATCTAAGAAGGTACTTCTCTCACAATTGGTGAATGCATTTCTTAGTAAATGAATCACCATTTGAGGTGGCGAGATTTTATTTTTTTTTTAAATCTAATCCCTTTCTCTCTATACGTTTCCAACCTTAATAATCTTTAATTTACATATCGATGAGGGGTTATCAATTTTTTAGATATAGGATTAAACTTTTAATAAATCAAGACTTCGTATCTATATTCAAAGGGAGCCAGAAGGGGAAGACTGCAATTAATCTTCAAGAGAAACCGAAAGACACAAATAAAATATGCATTTTCGTGATGTTTTATTCAGCGTTTGGAAAACATCAGGTTTTAATCAGCAGAATAAAATAAGAAATATATAAGACGAAAATACAAAGAGGTTCTAAAGAATGACTAAAAGGACAAAACAAATCTAAGATAAATGAATTACAATTCGAAATTACAATGCACGAATCAGGAAAAAATAAACCATATAAAAAAACACAAAAAACAGTACTCTATTTAATCAATTGAGCAATTCTTAAACCCATTCAATCGGAGGGGGATTAAGAAGCAAAGCAGAAGATTCCAAATTCTTTAAAAAAAAATACCCTACAAATTAACAACCCCAAGTAAGAGATACAATTAAACACCCCCTGTTAAACTATCCTGCATATATATATATATATATATATATATATATATATATATATATATATATATATATAAGCCATGGTTATCTACAGCCAGATAAAGTCAAAATACATAAAACATGCCACTATATAATGATACACTACAAGGTGCATTTATCTCCCCTTTCTCTTCAACCTATTAAGGCACTTCATGCAGAGCTCCATCACTATTCTCGTAAAAAGTCCATTCATCCGCAAATGACATCACAATAACCTCCCGATAACAACAACAAAAATCTCGTGACATGAAAAAAATAGGACCGTAGGAACAATTAACTTGGTAGAGAACCCCGCCCTTAACCCATAAACCAGAATTCTCCCCATATATGTACAGTGAGGTGCATACTCGTAAGTATACAACCCATAGATTCTATCTGTTTGTCTTTCTAGTGCACCAAACTCTGCAAAGGGGACTAATCCTATATAATTTATTTTACAAGTTCTTTCAATTAAGCAAATAAAAAAAGAAAAACCTACATTTAAAAAAAGTGAATAAATTTAAAACAACGTCTGATGGCCAAAATTCGCGTGCTCTCACTTATATTGATTTATGACCTTAAGACCTTCAAAACTTTCAATAATCACGGACTAACCTTGGGAGGACCTTGACAATTAAATCATTCGAAAGAAAATGTAAAACAATATAAATAATTTCATATATCGTTAGTATCGGCCGAATAGTTATGAAGCTATTGCCAAATAATTCCGTGGCTAACCTTGGGAGGACTTTGGGAATTATATCATTAGAAAGAGAATATAAAACAACATAAGGATTTAAATATCGTTAGAATCGGCAGAATAGTTATGATTTTATTGTCAAATAATTCCACGGCTAAACTTGGGAGGACCTTTGCAAATATATAATTCGAAAGAGGGTGTAAAACAACATAAGGGTCTGAAATTTGGATAGTACCTGACGAATAGTTAGGATGTTATTGCCAATACAAAATAATTCGCGGAATAACTTTGGATTATAGTGGTGTAGGTGGCGGTGGTGCAGGTGGTGGTGGTGAAAGTGGTAGTGGTGTAGGTGGTGCAGGGGGTGTAGGTGGTGGTGCATGGGTGTAGATGTTGGTATTGAGGGTGTAGGTGGTAGTGTTGTAGGTAATGGGGGTGTATGCGGTGGTGGCGTAGGTGCTGAAGGTGACGTATGTGGTCGTGGTGTATGTGGCGATGGTGTAGGTAGTGGTGGCAGTATAGGTGGTGGTGGTGTAGCTGATGGTGGTGTATGTGGTGTCGGTGGTGGTGTGGTAGGTGGTAGTGGTGGTGTAGGTAGTGTTGGTGTAGGCGGTGGTAGTGTAGGCGGTGTTGATGTAGGTGGTGGTAGTGTTGTAGGTGGTAGTGATGTAGGTGGTGATTGTGTAAGTGGTGTAGGTAGTGGAGGTGGTGCTGGTGGTGGTGTTGGTGGCAGTGATAGTGTGTAGGTGCTAGTGGTGTAGTTGGTGGTGTTGGTTTTGTATGTGATGGTGGTGTTGGTGGTGCAACTGCTGGTGGTGTAGGTGATGATGGTGTAGTTGCTATAGGTGGTAGTGTAGGTATATGTCGTTGTTGTGATGGTGTAGGTTTTGTAGGTGGCGTAGGTATTGTATGTTACGTAGTTGGTGTAGGTGATTCATGTAGTGGTGGTGTAGGTGGAGGTAGTGTAGGTGGTGGTGGCGTAAGTGGTGTAGTTGAAGTGGCTTAAGTGTGTAGGTGTAGATGGCGTTGGTGTAGCTAGTGGTGGTGTAGGTGGTATAGGTGGTGCAGTCGGTGGTGGCTTGGGTGTTGTAGGTGGTGCTGGTAGTGTAAGTGGCAGTGGTGTAGGTTGTATATGTGATGATTCGAAATAGAATGTAAAACAACATAAGGGTTTCAAATTTCATTAGAATCGGCCGAATAGTTACAATGTTATTACAAAAACAAAAACAAAAGCAAAACGGCGACTGACCGACCGACCGACATAGTAGAGTCACCCGCGACTAGACTCACGCGCGACAAATTAATGATGCAAATGTATACTTTTAAAATTTAATTAAACAATTATTTATAAAGGGAATATCTTTATAATTGTTTACAAAATTCTCTAGAATATTCTAATGATCTAGAAAACAGCGGTTACAACAGCTTTCAAAGTTTAAACATGTCATTAATTTGACAGCGTTCCTCGAGAGAATTTCCACGATGGTCAAGCAACAAGAAATTAGTCGAGATGTGCGAAGGCGAGTCGTGGAACTCCACGAAAGGATAAATTGTCTACAGACTCATCGCAAAACGCTGCCGCTTATCCTTAAGCAACGTCGGCACCATAGTTCGCACCTGGAAATCCTGCGCCATTGCGATTGTCTGCCTACGTGCAGGACGTCCACACAAGTTATTTGAACATGCTGCCCGAGCAATGGTTAGAATGGTGACTCAAAGACCCCATACAATAAGAGAACTTAAGAATCACCTACAAAAAGCAGGGGCCGTGTGATCAGTAAACACGCTATAAGCAAAGACTTGCGTCTTAAAGTAATCCGTTCGCGGATGGCTAGGAAAACTCTTCTACTAAATGCTAAATACCTCCAGGACTGTCTAAAGTATCCGAACTAACTTGGGGGACAGTTTTCTGCTCTGACGAAACCAAAATTCAACATTTCGGGAGGAACAGCAATAGCCGTGTTTGGAGAAAGAAATAACAGAACGATGCTCGAAATAACATCATATCCACAGTGAAGTTTGACTGTAGAAATATAATGGTGTGGGGCTGTTTTATTTCATCATCCCTTTGAGGAACTTCATATTATTAAAGGAAAGATAGATTCGGAGATGTATAAGCAAATATTAGAGAAAAGCATTATTTCAGCCAGAGCTCTGAAGATGAAGCGAGGTTGTATATTCTAACAGGACACGATTAAGGAAACAAAGGCTTACTTGAAAGAAAACAAATGTAACGTTATTTAGTGGCGTAGCCAGTGCACTGGCCTAAATTCGAGTGAGAATATGTGAAGGAAGCTCAAGTTGTAGATCCAGAGCGAGAACCGAGAAAGATGGAAGATTTCGAGTTAATTTGCACTCAAGAATAGAGAAATATATCAGTAGAAAGTTATAGGAGGCTGATTGTCAACTATCCACGGCGTTTAGAAGCGGCCATTGCTAATAAAGGTTATGCTAGGAAGTTTACTAAATGATATGGTCTGAGTATTGTATACCTTTGCTCTTTGGTGATCGATTATTTTGAAATAACTATTAAATTAAGTATTTTTTCAAACTTAAGATATGGCCTTCGGTTAACTACTTAATTAGGATTAATATGTCCAAATATAAAATTTATACAATTATTGGAAATGTATTAAGTAAAAATATTTTGGATGTGTTGTATACTTTCACCCAATTTTATATTGTACAATTAACATGGTTATAGACCATTCTACACTAAGACACGCTCCTAATCACACCCATGCCACGACTACAACAAAACACCTGTTCACCTCGGAACAACAAAATAAAACCTTCAGAACATTTCAATAAAATCAACACCTCACTACCCACTTGGCCACCGCAACAAAGCAAACAAATCACTTCGCGTTCAAATAGTGAATCGACGCTTACACAATCACCCAAACAATCCCACACTGCACTCACCTTCTCCAGACATAGCATAAACCCTAGAGTCACCCTCTCAAGACTCAGATCAGGCCACTAACCCAAACGACACTACCACAATCACCTCATAAACCAGACAACCAATGCTGTAACCACCTTTAAGAAAACACTGAGTACCTAATTACAACATGACCAAACAGTGAACCACATAAAGAAAACATACAACATATCCTCAGTTGTGGGTTCAGCCATCCGCGATGGTTGACTTCCTGGCAAACGAGGGTTGTCCACAATGACCAAACAGGAGGCAACCAAGTAATGGAAAGTGTAAATAATGAGACATGGAAGAATCCCTCGCATTGATGAGAGCTCGGACAAACAATCATGATAAGAAGTATGGAAACAAAGAAGAATGAAGAGGGGGAACGAAGAGAGAAAGGTAGACAAGAGCACGCGGGTTAAGAAGAGAAACTAGCTACGAATAGACATACAAAATTGGGATCTAATACAAAAAAAAGTGATTGTAATTAAAAGGGAAACGAAAGGCAAAGTTAATTAAAAGAAAAAAAACATGGAGAGAAGAATTATCCATTATTTGTCAAGAAATTAATCTGATTTTTTTAAAAGAAATGTAATTTCATTTTAATATACACCAAAATATTCAGGAAAGTACAGTTTCCATCACCATTGACAATGGTCTTCCATCGTTTAATTAAGCAGTGGCTCCCTTTCTTGAAAAATCCATTCGGTTTTGAAGAAAAATATGATTTGATATTTTATACTACCATGTTAATATCAGAGTCAACTTTGCCATATTGGTGATGTCGTAATGATTTAAATAAATGTTGATCAAAGGTTCGGTGAATTGAGAAGATGAGGTAAAACTTCCCAACCCTACGCATATATTTCTTTCTCTGGTCAAACATTCCACGTGTGGACGTGCATTGTCTTGGAGGAGGGGGGCAGGGAAGGCATCGATTTGGTTGACCAGTGAGAGACGTTGTTCTTCAAGATTTTCATTTAAAAAATTTCAAATGGTGAATATATACGTCTGCAATAACTGTTTGCTTATTATTCAGGAGTTCATAATGAAAAATTTCGCATCTTACCTAATGTAAAGAAACATAGCTTTCTGCTGTTAGAGACCACGTGTACGAGCGGGAATGTCTTTTTGCTGGCGATCAAGCCATTGTTTGATGAGATTAATATTGCAGTAAAGAACCTCAGTTTTCATCTCCCGTAAAAAAAAATCGCTAGTATTTCGAGACAATAGGGACGAAGCAATGTTCATTCGTTGTAAATGTTGTCCTTCAGATAATTTTATTCATCTTGTACCCTAAACCTTTTTTTTATGGACTTTTCTTATGTTTAAGTTAGACATTACTAAATTAAAAAGGCCTAGAAATTGATAGCTTAAAAAATACCTAGGCATTATGACAACGTCAAAAAGGCCTATGCATTACTACAGATTGAAAAGAGCCTAGGAATTATTACTATAATTAGCTTTAAACAGTTTGCAGCAAATTTTGAATAATTTAAACAAGTCTAAGAATCATTTTAATATGTCTTCTAAAAATTGTATTAATTAATTGAGAACCTTTGTATCTGCACTATAAGTAGTTTCCTTGATCACAATAATATTTTTAGTATCCATTTGGCGACTGCCTACGAGAGCACATGTCAGCGCAATTAATTTTTAGCCTAATATTAGGTTAGGTTAAGAACAAAACAAATCAATAGAAACACTACACTTCCCCTAAAACAAAGCATTCGTCACAGTAAGGTGCCAGGAAGTACTCCATCAAATGGCGGGGCGTCCCGCCAGTGTGCCCAATTGAAACCCCGACAGAAAACGACCTGAAGTCGCTAAGGCCTTGTCAAGGAGGTCCAAGGGAACAGTCGTGGCGCGAATGCACGCAACTTTAAGTTCCCATCGGCTGTCTCCCATCTTCTTTGACAGGCAGCTCGGGGGCGGGGGGGGGAGGCTGTGATTGGCCTGATTCATACCATCTAGTCAGTGTGAAGAGCGAAACCATGTTTTGGTCGCCCAGTTCTCGCAGACTCTTTTGGCACGCTCATCGTTCCCGCAATCTCTACATGTCCAAGGACCCAGCAGAAGATAATCCCTACATCCGCCGGCTGGCGGTGACCCTAACCTCAAGGATACCACAAACGAGAGAGTGCACAGATTTTGGCCCAAATGAGTGAATAGATGCGAATTTAGGGTGATTGATTATGATTGAATATATTGACACAAAGCAAAAATAAATTAGGATTGTGCTTTTGGGAATTTTTCTAGACAGTTTGTATATGCTTGTTTCTCTAATTCGACAAACCCTCTCTCCTAATGGGTGAACCTTGTGATACTTCATATATATGTTTTTTTTTATTTTGTGTTTGACTTCTATTATTTTGCATCATTTTTTTAATATTTTATTTTCATTACATCTTATTCACAAATTCGTAATTTAAGTTGTTGCACTTATACGTAGGAACTTGCTTTTGGAAGGTTCGAGTTATCCCCTCCAAAACCCGAAGCGAATTGCTATACCAGACCTTCAGTGGACCAGCCCTACGGTCTCATAATCTTCGATGCTTTCTCACTTCTATAACTCTTTATTTCAAATTCATTGTTTTTCTTCTTTGTCTATTCTGTCTCCATTCTTTGTCCATTGAAAAATCGTTCCCGGTTCGTCCTGCCCAACATCATTTGTCTCTTAAATATCTCGTTTATTTAGTAATCTTCATTTTCTCTTCTCATTTATTTAGTTTATCTTTATTCTTTCTTTCATTTATTTAGTTTACTTCCTTTTTACATGTCTTCAGTTGATCTAGCTTCTCTTTTCTCATTTTCTGATTTATTTGGCTTCTCTATTATCAATTTATATTGCTTTCTTTTCTGCTTTAGTCACTTTAGCTTGTCTTTTCCTCATTTACTCAGCTCGCTTAGTTTTTTTGCTTATTTACTTTATCTTGTTTGTCTTTTATCATTTATTCTCTTTATCTTGCTTCCACTGCCTTATTTATGGAGTTTAGTTTGCTTCTTTTTTCTCATTTATTGAATTAATCTAGATTTTCTTTTCTCGGTCATTCTCTTTATCCAACTCATCTTTTTAATATATTCACTTAGCTTCGTTTTTTCTTTTTTATTTACTTTATCTTGCTTATAATTCCTTAGTTATTCAGTTTCTCTTGCATCTCGTTCATTTTTTCCTCTTTCCCCAAAATGAATTTTTGCTCTTGTCCTCATCGCCGTATTTAAAAGGACAACGAGTCTCTGCTTCCCCATTTAGCGCCTTTTTTTATTAAGGAGCCCATCAGGCGACTGCCTGCTTCGCATTTATCGCCAAGAAATGAAATGAAAGTAAGCGAAGTGAAACCTCTTGATCATTTCTCGCAACAAGTTAATGAGGCTACTTTCCATCCACACGCATTCTTCATCTCTTCATCAGAAATTGTGGTTAATTTGGGTCAGGGAAATTAGACAAGGGCAATTTTGTGTACTCGTTAACGTCGAGAGGGCAATAGCTTTCAAAGTGACTTCTCTTTCTTAGCTCACCTGTGAATTCCAAAAGCGAAATTTTGAATATTTGCCCCGTACATATATTTGGTAATAATGAAAAGAATAACGAATGAGGAGAAGGAATAAAAATAATTAAAACAGGTCGAGAATTGCTCTAATATATGGGAAGATAAAGAGACAGTTGTCAAATGCTTTCCGCTGTCTTCTTCAATTTACGGCGAGATTTAAGACCGTTAAAAGAGCTATGGTTCTGTATTAGGAAGCACTATAAGGAAAATTACAACTCAGGTACAAATGCTGTCGAATAGTTGGGCATTTTTGTGATGATTACGATTTTGATTGTAACCTTAGGACTTGCTTATAATTAAGGCCTGATGATATTGATCCCTGAAGTATAAAAAAATCCATTGTTTTCAAGCCATGTTACTCTTATCTAAGAATAATCAGTGTATGTCATTAACCTTTTTTCTAATGTATACCTTTATGTTGGGTTTCTATCTCTCCCTTGTAACATTTTATCAATCCAGCTTTTTTTTGTAATTATAACTGTTCTTTCAACTTTTCTAAGGTATCTTTCACTCCTCTGATGATACATGGCAAATACCTTTTAGCACTTTTTAATCCCAAGCCACTGCCTTCATGGACATGGATTCAGTTTGGCATCTTTGCTGATAGGATCGTGTAGCATTTAGAGGTAAATAATTTAATAGATGGCACACAGCACGACTTTCGACACGACCGCTCAAACTTAACTAATTTTCTTGATTTCTTTTCGCGAAATGATAACGTTTGAGCAACATGAAGCTGTGCATGTTCTTTATCTCGATTTTAAAAATGCTTTTGCCATTGTTCCACCTTAAAAAAAATCTTAATAAAGCTAAAATCGCACGGAATTGGTGGCAGTGTATTAAAATGGATCGAATACTGGCTAAAAAACCGTAAGTAGAGAGTGTCTGTCAATGGAAATGTTTCATCATGGGCATCAACTACTAGCGACCTTTCTTAGGAAACTGTTCTTGAACCTTTCCTGTTTTTTAATATATATGAACTCTCTTTATAAGAATTATAATGTAAAATTTCAGTTTGCTAATGACACAAAACTTGGCAGTTAGGCAAATTATTATAATTAGTGTGAAACCTTAGAAAAAAACTTGAATCTAGTAGTCAAATGATCGAAAAGATGCACTTCGAAGTTGATAAATGTATGAAGGTAAATATTTGCACATGTCATGATAATTTTAATAGAAATTAAAAATATTTTTAGTCAAATTATATACATCGTCAACAAGGAAAAGAATTTAGTTATCTCAATCTCGAATGGTCCCCAATTTTTCAAACAATCTACTGTAGCGTCACAAAAGGTCAATAGGTTTCTAAGGCACATGCTAAATATTTTGTATTTAAATAGAAGACAATTATTCTTCCCTTATATAAAGAGCTTGTAAGACCTCATTTGGTGTATGCGGTACTGTTCTAGTTTCCATACATACAAAATAGCAATGTAATATTGAAACGCGTTGAGCAACGATATTAATTACTGAACTTAAAGATATGTAAATCAACACCTGCTTAGCCAACTTATTTAAGTATTTGAAATACTAAACGGGTTTACTGATATATATTGACTCATATTGGAGCTAAAGAGATAACCGAGCGGTAACTAGAAATAACGGCGTCAAATAGTAACCAAAATATTTAACACTGCGATAATACAAAATTTATTTTCTTATAAAATAACACAAACTTGAAATAACCTGACTAGAAATGACGTGGAAAGCACTAACTGGAGTAAATAGAATCGATAAATATAGCTTTAAAATATGTTCTGGCAGAAATAAGATTTGAGAAATTAATTCTTTGTCCATATCATAAATTCCTCTACCTATGACTTTGATCCTTTCTCCGCTTTATGGGTTAACCTTAAGTGTGTTTTAGGGGCTTTGTTCGTTCATAATTCTGCATTAATACATACAAAGCACTTTCAATTCACGATCTATGGTTTACACAGAAAACAAATTTTACTTTTGCTTCCAAATAGCGATTTTACCACTGAAATTGTATTTCTTAATGATTGCGAATCATCAATGCAGTCCCCAAATATTAAAGGAGGAAATAAAAAAGCTTTTAAAAGAAATCTTTGAAAAAATAAGAAATAAAATGAGTCAAAGAAATGTGTTTTTTAAAAGCCAATTTTGCAATTTATAAATGTTTCCAAATTTAATTTCTGATTTTTTTTAGAAATTTCTCATCTAATTAAGGGCTTTAGTATTAAATCCATGTTTCCTTCCGGTCTCTTCTTGCTTCTAGGAATAAGTCCTTCGCAGCACAGCATCGAAGGATGAAGTTTTGGAGCTGATGGAAAGCAGTACATAGGTGCTGGCAATAGAGCTAATAGGATTTTAGGACTCATTGGGAGGAGTGTAAGTAATAGGAGTGCTGATGCCATCCTGAAACTTTTCCTGACATTATTTTGACCTCATCTCGACTATTCAGCGCAATCGTATTATAGTGGATTGATAATGGATTGCCTGAGTGTGTGCATAGAAGGATGACTAAAATGATTCATGGGTTGAGGAGCTTATCTGATGGTGGAAGGCTTAGGAGACTAAATCTTCATATATTAGAAAGAAGAAGAGTTGGAGTGTGCATGATTGAAGTCTTCAAGTGTGTAAAAGGTTATAATAGGCAAGACATAGGTGAGTTTCTTATTTTAAGCGAACAGGATAGGACACGTAGCAATGGGTTTAAGCTGTAAAGAAATTGGTTTATAATCAAGTAGAAATTGTTTTTTAAATCGAGTGGTAGATGAATCAAATGGGCTCATTAGTCATGTGATAGAAGCGTCCACCTTGCATACTCTTAAGAATAGATTCGATAGATTTATGGATGAAGATGTTTGGTGGGAGTGAACTGGGTGATGGGAACAGGAGTGCTTCTTATGGTTTTATGTAAGCCATGTCTTGTCACTATGACTCGATTGATTGTCCCCCTGTCCTTAATCAATTGAAGTGATTCATTGTCAACAGTCAGACTACCATTTAAGGTCAATGCTGTTGATGGGGAACGAGGTCATGCTGGAAAGAGTTGCATACTCCCTTGTCCCCTGCATATCGACTACTATCTTTTGTTAACTATTATAACTATAACTTATAAACAGCTTTACTTTCGGCAATTTCAGCACATTTTTTTACGAATATTTTTAACAATCTTCCTGGCAGAGTTAATCTCAAATAAATACATACACGAAAATACACACACGAGATAAACACCGTCAAAGTTTATGATTCGAATTTCAAAGGAATAAAAAAATAAAAAATAAGCCTAAGATTATTATAAGTGGTTAACAACGCAAAGAATTTGTTCAGGAGAAAGATTGAGTTTATTCGAAAGCAGACTGAAAAGAGCTTGTGATCGCCAGACAGCCGCTGCCCCCGTCTCGGATAAGAGGAAGGAGGCGAATTCGGGAATAAAGCGGCGAGGGAATTAAGCTGCTGATATCTGATGACGTCTTCGAAAACAAAAAGAGATCCATAATCTGATACGCAGAAGACAAAAGAAACAATGGGTTGGAAAAGTATTGACTTTCTAAAGTCAAATATCAAAGGAATGTCGATCAATGAGAATCAAAATGAAATAGTAACAGGAAAAAGAAAATGCAAAAAATAGGGTTTACGAAATAAGTTTTGATAAGTTGAAGTTGAAGTTGATGTAAGAAGTAGGAAAATGTGTAGTAGGTATATAAAGATAAAAAAGAGTATTAGTTTTACCCTGGTTTAGAGGGCTCCTTACAGGTTTGTCTTGCATTTGTCTCTTATTTTACTTCTATTTGTTTGTTATTAATATTTATATTTTTCAATTTATATATAGATTTTATTTTATTATGTTTTTTTTTGTTTTTTAACTAACTTTAAGTAAATAAATAAATATATTTGATATTTCCTCCATCGTGGCTTTCAAGCCTTTCAAGTTTCTTACTTGCTATATATTTCTTATTTTATATTTCTATTTTATAGTTATTATATGTTTTGCCGGGGTTTAGGTTTAAATTTTTGCTTGTCTTGATTGGTTTTGTAATGGGCACTATCCCTCTTTCACTCTCTGCTATGATCTCTTCATTCTTAGGATTTATGTTGTACTTAAATCTTGCGGTTAGGTATATATACCAACTTGTTGGTCTCGGGAGCAGTTCCTTCCACTCGGGAAGAGGGATTTCCTGGTGACACGACCCCTCACTGCTCTCGGTATGTCTAGGTTGTGGTTGGTATTCGGGAGTATATCTTCTTCTATTTTGTCCCAGGTCTTTCCCCTTAGCTTTTGGAGTTCTATATTCAGAGGGGTTAGTCCTGCTCTTGCGTGCAGGACTGTCTGCTGAATATAGTCCGTCCTTTTCGCTAGAGGTGAGAATTAGGTCATAAAACTTCGAACTGTATCTCGATAATCGAGGAACGAACGATGCATTCTATGTTTAAAAGCTTCAATGGGAACTTATCTAGGTCCCTCTAACATAAAAAAGCCCCCTAAAACACCCAGATGATTACTCCTAATTCCGAACATCCAGGCTAAAGAGTTATATACAGGATACTCTACGTACAACTTTTGTATAAAATATGTTAATAACGGAAAACAAATGTAACTTTTTTATGTAATTGCAGTGGAGACTTATGGGCCACCCTGTAATGCTCATCGGATGTATATGCATATATATGTACACATGCATAAAAGGATAAAAAAAAATGTGTGTGTGATCGCATGTTTTTTCTAGGTGCGACATAAGAAATATATAAATTGCAGATTTGTCCCGACTCTCTTTGCTGCCTTGTTGGGTGCACACAAGAATCCAGTACGAGCTGCTTCTTATCATGTAAGGGATTATATATAATTTAATGCTCTGGGAATGATTATGCGCCTTAGGGTGGCATGGAGTTGGGTGGGGTGGGTCATTCTAACCCATTATTTTTGGTTCACGACATTTCACGACGCATTTCATGTAACCTTAAATCATTTGAACGTTTTATCAGTTTCATTTCGCTCCTTTTTGCTATTCCTTTGTTTAGTTATGCTGTGGGTTTTTTTTTTCTGTGGATACATTATTCTAAAGCGCCCAATGTACTCTTGTTGAATATTCCCGTATCATTTCTCCTCGAGAAATTGGTCATTTCTGAAGATCAAACCGATTCTAAATTAGTTTTAGCCTAACTATCCAATGCGTTCTCGTGATTTTCGGAAGAGGAAACTTTCAAATCTGTTTTGGTTACTTGGAATGCAAAGAATTTTTCACCAACTTTAAAAGCCGAAGGTGTAGCAAGGAAAACGCCAGCCATGAAAGAATAAATCATGGAAGAGATCTGAGACTCCAACTAAATCTCTGTCGATGAGCTCAGAGGACGGGAGACTTAATACACTCGTTTTATAAACCACAATTTTAACAATTACAACCTTTTTAGGGTGGGATTAAATTGATTTGGGCCCTTCTCAAAGGGTTCTGCCCATCATCCGTCAGAGAGAACAAAATGCGATGATTTTTTCCACGCAAGATCCTGTTTTCGTTCAATTACCCTAAAAAATCATTTGAGCATATAAACAAACTTCTCCCCGAAACGAGCAACAATAAAGTTTTCCATACCACTAAGTTTTTTTACTATCTTCCATCCATTCTCCTAACCTTACCACTATCACAAACTTCTTCCAAAACTATCTGGCAGCTATACCCACTTTGGTTTTTAGCTTTACATTATTAGTAATAATAAAATTTTGCTAGGGACTCTAACACCTGGGGATAAGAATCACTCCATTTAATGTGATTATTTCAAAACTAAAAGACTTGAACTATAACTCCTCACCCACAAAGTGTGGTCAGCGCTCATCAACACGAACAATTACCCATTACTTCCTACCCCTTTATGCCATATCCCCCTCCCCAAATGCCTATGAATAAACACGGCAAAATGCAAATACCGAGGTCACTACAGAAGGGAGCTTGCCGTCGACAAGGCTTCGAGTAAAACGTTGAACAGAAGGGAACGGAAGCTGTAAAGTGGATCGATCTTTTATCGATCTCACATCATTTCGATTGATTTTTAATTGGTGTCAGCGGAGTTTGAATAATTGTTAATTGATGTTAGCTAAGTTTAAATAATTTTCAAAGGATTCTAGCTGAGTTTGATTCTCAATTGATGCAACTGAGTTTGAATGATTTTAAATTCATGTCAGCTGAATATGACAGCGCCTTTATACGATATGCAAATCCAGATGTCAAATATTATGTAAATACAACATAGGCCCCATCGCTTCTTCTATATAGAGTGCGGTTCAACAAAGTCAAAAAGGCCAATTTTATAATAAAACAATGGCATAGTCTAAGTTTCCCCTAATTTGATCCTATGGTGAAAGATAATAGGGGAAATAAACAATAGAGGAAATGAATACAAAGAACTTTATACCTTTGAGTACTTGTATTGGGTACAAATTTATTCTTTGAGACGTTCAACGTGCCTCACTGGCCTCAACAAATAGAACGGAATGAGATTTCCTGTATCATGCTTGTTCAGCTCGAATTTTTATACAACTTTTCTGCGCATGAATAGAGCCAACTACCTGGGAAAGAGGCCGCTAAACCCTTTAAACAGGTAGAAGAGTAGACTACTATAACCGAAGACAAGGCCTAGTACTCATGAGTACGATATGGCTTGATTAAAAAAACATTTGCCAAGTTCTAGTGATTTGAGAACCCTTCCGTGCCCAAGTACACTAGGCAGTTACCTCTTTAGCCTAGTCGGGTTATGGAGATTCCACACAGTTTTACCTGGTCTAACTTCATTACTTTATGCCCCTCATATTAGGAAATCTCTTGAGATGCCCTCGTTGGTTTTCTTTGCTTATTTTTAAGTAAGTAACTATATTGACCTAACAAGTACGTACATACGTACATATAAAACGTAAAAATCGTCGAACACACGTCCTCTTATGTGGTTAAAAAAAGAATGAAGTAGTTTGGAGGCGGCCGAGTGATCACTTCAAAAGCACTTACTATACGAGTACTACCTTTAGGAGAGGGTCTGAAACCTCATCGGAACATTCGTATATAAATTAAAACAATTCTCCCCACAGTGTAATTCAAAGGGGGGGGGGATTCACCCTCTTCCTCGAAATAAGGGTCATTGTCCTCCCAAGATCACGTGACAAAGGGTCTTGGTTGCGGCGTTGGCACACGCGAGGAAGTGATTAATAGAGGCGTTTGATGGCCCTCGATGGTCCTGGTCACTTCCATTCGGGCCAATTTTGTGGAGATTTATTCGCCGGTTCGTTAGCACTTCCCTAGTGTCTCCCTAGGGACCTCCTGCAAGGAACTTCAAGCTGAGTGTCCTTTGTACTTCCTCGTCCTCAAGATTGACCTGTCTTCGCTGCCATAATTTAGAGGTTCCCAAACTTTAGGGGCTGGTGCCATAAATAACTTGCAACCACTTTTTGATAAATCTTATAAGAAATGAAGGTTTCAGATTGGAAAATCTAATACGGTTTTATATTCACAATTATTCATTTTTAAATGTCATTTTCTTCTCTTTTCAGGTTAAAAATAGAGGTTTACATACATTTTCGCATAATGATGTTGCATAATTATGAGGATGGTAAGTTGGGGGGTTTGTAAGTAATTTAAAAAGCAATGGTATGGCCAATAACTGGATGAAATTAAGCAATTTCGAGCTATGCAATTAGAATAACCAGAGAATCTAACCTAACCTAACCTAACCTAACCAAATCTAGAGCGGAGAATTGCGATGGCGTTAAACCTGGGATCAGTCTCTAAACAAACAAGCTGCCATTTTCCCCTCTGTGACCATCAAAATTACCAAACTAAAATTAGCCAATTGCCATAAATGAAACTTCGGTTGGGGGATACGGAGTAAGTCTATTTCCATTAGTTCCGTCTGTTTTGATACTTCAACACATAAGGGGAGGAGGTCACAGTACTGGAGTACTCAGAAAACTAAGGAGTGCTCCGTTGACAGATTCAAAGCTATAGCATAAATATTCCTGGCAGGAATGGCTCCTGGATTTGAGGAGCGGCAAAGTGGTGTTAATTGATCCTTCCAACAATAGCTCGCAGGACGGTCGCGACGCGTTGACCAAACTTGTAATTAACCCCACGAAACTCTCAAAATGACGCCAGACCTTGAGGTCATCCATCCCCTCGAAATGGTCGACTTCCAATCCCCAAAAGGAGGATCCCCCCCCTTTCCCTCTGTACTTGCGCTATAAATCGACCCTCATTGTCCTTGAATTACCAATTTTATTCTAGAAGTGTCGGACCGGACGCAAATTTGGTGCGGTCCTTGCCATTACATTCACGCTTCGCCATATAACTCATGCAAATGCCAGATTAAAGAAGGATCCTTACACGCAAACATACATGGCTACACAAAATCAAACAAATGACCCCTGAAAAAAAGGCTGTCAAGGCAACCCATGCTGTAGATGGCACTTGAAGAAACGGGTGTCTTCCAGATTCAGCGGAAGTTCGTAGGGGCTGCACAAATAGTCACCTCCCTAGACTAGTTGGGCGATCGATGGTTCTACCACACATTTTTCACTTCTCCTATTTTGACCGCTTTCTTTACGAATATTTCGCCACAAACTTTCTGGTGCTGCCCTCGTTCGTTTTCGCTTCTTAGCTTGAGGCAAATAACGATAGCGACAATAATCAGACAAATGGTGGGTATTATACCCAATTAAACTCACATTTAGGTGGGTTCTTTAGTTTTGAGCTTCATTAAGCCCAAATTAATCACTTTGGGGACCTAGAACACTTGGTCTGGGGATTTTCAATGGGATCAACATAGGCATTTAAATGAACCTATTAGAGGTTCATCAACTTCTGGAAGCGCATGAATGAACACAACAAAAGGTTCATTGGAAATTACGCCCCCACCCCTTCACTTAAAGTTCAATATGAATAATGATGGACAAGATAAGAAAAAATATAAAGGTTACTCTGAACAGAACTGGTGTATTAACAGAACGTCCATTAACCTCAAACTCTGCAAGAACTCTCGAAGAATTAGACCTCCCTTGTAAAATGGAACATTTCATCAGTTCATTTGGATCCCTAAATTGACCTCAATCGAAAATCCCAATCGCTATTTTACATGAGCAAAATGGAGTTAATGGACGACGTTCCTGTACCAGTTTTTATAATGCACTAGTTCTGTTCGAATTAACCATTTATTTCTTATCCTGTCTGGCACTACTCTTGTGAGGGAGATTTATTCCCAATCAACCCGAGCCCTAAACTTGTCGAAAGGGATCACATGCAAACAAACACCCTTTCCTAAGCCTCTACTCCCCATTGACGAGGAAAGAAAGGGAAGAGGAAAGATAAGATTTCGAGAATGGGACACCCCAGCTCGTTCCCTTTATCCTTCGATGCCATCTGTCGGTCACGTGTCCCCTTGCCGCCCTCTGATGAATGGGTGGTGAGCCTCCCTTGCGGGCGGCTGGGACGCTAATTTCCCCTCGGGACGTTCGACTCCCTGAAGGGAGACGAGGGTCCAATTAGCTAAAGCCAAAGAGGGGAGAATTTCACTAGCCTTAGGGTGCATGATTCTCAACCCGTTAGCGCAGACATTATTATTATTATTAATAGTAGTAGTATTTTTATTATAATATTATTATTAATAGTAGTAGTATTTTATTATAATATTATTAATATTTTATTATTATTAATAATAGTAGTAGTATTTTTATTATATTATTGTTATTATTTATATTTTATTTTTATTATAATAATTATTATGATTATCTATTGTATGACTTTGTGACACACTAATTTATATCCTTAGTTTTATGCCTCGTACATAGAAGGCCACCGCCACGGATATTCGTTTCGGGGAGACTGAAGAAAGGGATCCTATGTCTAAGACGAATGAATATGTCTTGGATTTCAAATTTTATTCTTAAAAATATAACCAACTGGGCAAATCCCCCCCCCCCCTCTAGCTTTCGCGATGTTCAAAATTATAGTAGCGAATTTGAAGGTAGTAAAAAAGTGTGGTGGGGATATAACCCTAATAATGCACGGAAGCATAGGGGGCGAGTTGGGCACTTAGAATTGGAACCAAAAACTACCCGAGCTGGAAAGAAACGCAAGACTTCTTATGAGACCACTTCTCTGTGGAGCTTCCATAACATAACGCAACTTCTACTTGGGTTTTTTTTTTAGAAAAGAAAGACTTTTAAACATTTATTTTATTGTTTCTTATAATTTCAATCATTACAACTTCAATTGGGAGCCGAAATTTCACTTTTACTGCAAGTCTCTCCAACTGGTGGCAGTGCACTGCTGCATTTAGGTAGGTGGAAGCAGCTCTCAGTGAATTGAAATCTTCAATTTTGAGAAAACGAGTATAAATTTTGCACACACCTAATTCATATGGACATCAAAAACTATTGTTACAACATCACAAAAAGGGTGACAGATGGCGTTAAGCTTTCTTCAATAAAATAACATTCGAAGGACGGTTTGCACCTCTTTAGACCTCGGGAGAATTCTGTTGTCTCCGGTTTAAAGCATATCAAAACGGCAGTTTTGACGTAGATTCGAAAACCCTTTAATTTTCAATTCTTTGATATTTGGAACAAAGTAAAGTCTAGCGGGGCAAGAGGAGGGCTGTGGGGGACATGGGAATAGCTTTTTAGCAAAATTTTCATACGGAAGCCCTCACGATCGAACAAAATCCCTCGTCACAACCTTCTTGATCTTTTGCCTACAAAATCACTTCACTTTTCTTTAAACTTCTCAATAATAGACCTCCATAATTGTTCTGTTCTTTTTTCGAGAATCTATTAAGATTACTTCCTACTTCCTCGAAATCACAAAAAGAAATACGCGATCACCTTCTTGGGCGACCATCGGGCCTGGAACTTGACCGGCAAAGCAGATACCCTCGGAAGCCGTATGTATTGTTTTGGTCTCTCGAAAGTACCCTTACGAAACCCAACCATGTTAATTAAAGGACTTATCTACACGCATCTACTGACCCATCAGCCTAAGTAGCGCCCTAAAAGAACGAAAAAAACCTGATCCAGAACCTTGTTTAAACTTGTTTGATTTGCAAAAAATCTGTTCATGTATGAAGGAGAACACCATTAGCAATACTTTTTAACTTACCACCGGAAATTGGATCACTGCGCTAAAATTTGATTGTGGGTATTTTAAAAACTATATATCAAAAACAATTCGTAGTAATATGCTTAAATGCACTGGTAGGAGGAGTAATGAACTATGACTTCAAACAGCAGATACGAAACTACAACATTGTGAAGAAGAATCAATGGTGTGTTACACTTTAACAGCCAGGTCGTGGCAACCGAGTATACTTCGGGAAATATCTCAGTGGCACTCCAGTTATCTCCGAAAGTCACTGAGTCCAGATGCATACACACACAAATAGACTCCATAACAATACGAATTCCAAGCACAACTTCCACCCTCAATTTCACTCCTGGAGGTTCGAGTGGGGAGTCAATCGTGAGAAAGCGAAGAGTGAATCTGGATTCCATGGAAAGGGAATATTCTAACGAAGAAGCAATAAAGTGGGAGGGAGACAGGAACGGATTGAAGGAACACGCACACAGGAGGATCACAAGTTTAGAAACGCTCATATATCAACACTTACATACTTCAATTTCCTTTTTCGAAATCCCACTTAAGGAGCCCGAAATAACCAGTCAAATTCCACTTACAAAATTGAGTTCGCGACCTAACACCCATGAAATGGAGTTGAAAGATTCAGCGAATTTGTTGCTTTTTTTTCATTATTGATAAAAAGCCATACCAACGAGGGCATTTGCAGCAGAAAGTTGGGGGAAAAAGTTCGCAAAGACGTGAAGTGAAGTGGAAGTTAAAAAGTGTTGAAAATTAACCATACCAAGAAAAGTACTCTATTCCTTAGGGACTGGGGAGTTGAAGCTCTTGAATTAAATAATGGTAGTGAGAGTGTGAGAATGAAACTAATAACTCAAAGCATGGAATTATGCATTGGGTGAAGAAAAAAGATACGCTAAAATGAAATCGCAAGCTTATTCGTTGAGTCTCCCAATGTCACCTCCTTTCTTCCTCCCTTCCTTCACTCATTCTTTGCCAAAAAATTAGTCCCGAGTCAGGGGGAAGGAGGGTGTTAAACTCTTAGGAATAAGGCGTTTAATCGCACCTGTACATGCTCATTGTCGCAAAAATCGTACGGTTCACCCACGCGAGTCGGATCCTCGTCGTGAGGCGGAAATTGTGTGCTGTAGCGTGTTCCGATGCGTGGAAGGAATTACTCCAGGAGTGTAATATAGGAGTAATGGTAGAAATAACGGCGTGGTTCTCAGGAATGTCTTACTTGAGTGAAGATAATTCATGTTTTATTTTACCTTCACTCTTTTATACTTCCTCCTCTTTACCCTCCCGGCCTCAATGCCTGTCGGAGGATCTTCGACAATCTTCTACACATTTCACTTTCATTCTTTACTTTTCAGATCTCTCCTTACAAACTTTTTGGGGGAGATCCCCTCGTTGGTTTGGGGCTTTAAAATCGAGGGGGAAAATACCAAACGTGATGTTTGATAACATATCGGATTGTTGCAAGTATCTTTTCGCATTTGTTTCTGGTTCTATGATTCATCGAGTCCATTTTGATTGATTATTTGGTCGTTGATAGAAGTTAGGTTAGGTTTGTTTGGTGCTGTAATCTGTTCAAAATAATGGACCTTCGGTGGTCTCTGTATCAAGTAATGACCAATAAATTTTCTTTTATTAACATCCTTTGCATCGTATAATTACAATATTTAAGTTAATTATATTAAATTTTCTTCCGATATAAGGAAGCATCCTTCGCAAACATTAGTTTCACCATTCCACATATTTAAGATCTTAGAGAAGCAAAGGTTTGGTCAATTTTTTATTTTTTTTTCTTATGCAGAAAAAAAGACAACCTTCTTGTACCTAAAGAGAGAAATATTGATGTTTTTTTTATTAGCCTATATACGCTTCTTCTTGAGAACGAACAAACAAATGCATACGCCTCTTTTAAGAACGAACAAACAAATACGTACGCTTCTTTTGAGAACGAACAAATAAATTTATACGTTCCTTTTTGAAAACGAACAATCTAATGCATACGCTTCTTTTTTGGACGAACAAACAAATGTATACACTTCTTTTTGAGAACGAACAAACAAATGCATACGCTTCTTTTTGAGAACCAACAAATAAATGTATACGCTTCTTTTGAGAACGAACAAACAAATACATACACTTCTTTTTCAGAACGAACAAACAAATGTATACGCTTCTTTTGAGAACGAGCAACCAAATGCATACGCTTCTTTTTGAGAACAAACAAACAAATGCATACGCTTCTTTTTGAGAACGAACAAACAAATACATACGCTTCTTTTTGAGAACAAATGCATACGCTTCTTTTTGAGAACGAACAAACAAATGTATACGCTTCTTTTTGAGAACGAACAAACAAATGCATACGCTTCTGTTTGAGAACGAACAAACAAATGCATACGCTTCTTTTTAAGAACGAACAAAAAAATACATACGCTTCTTTTTGAGAACGAACAAACAAATGCATACGCCTCTTTTTTAGAACGAACAAACCAATACATACGCTTCTTTTTGAGAACTAACAAACAAATGCATACGCTTCTTTTTGAGAACGAACAAACAAATGCATACGCTTCTTTTTGAGAACGAACAAACAAATGTATACGCTTCTTTTTGAGAACGAACAAACAAATGCATACGCTTCTTTTTGAGAACGAACAAACAAATGCATACGCCTCTTTTTGAAAAC
Source organism: Ceratothoa steindachneri (assembly GCA_963969495.1). Taxonomy (NCBI): domain Eukaryota; kingdom Metazoa; phylum Arthropoda; class Malacostraca; order Isopoda; family Cymothoidae; genus Ceratothoa; species Ceratothoa steindachneri. The sequence continues at coordinate 232,446,802 of OZ018318.1, forward strand.
GAACAAACAAATACATACGCTTCTTTTTGAGAACGAACAAACAAATGCATACGCTTCTTTTTGAGACCGAACAAACAAATACATACGCTTATATTTGAGAACGAACAAACAAATGCATCCGCTTCTTTTTGAGACCGAACAAACAAATGCATACGCTTCTTTTTGAGAACGCACAAAACAAATGCTGATTTAGTTTTATATTGGCCATGATTAATAAGTTTAAGGTGGAAAATTGAGCCGCCGATGTTCGATTCTTATCTTCACGATCTTCTGACATTTTTATATTAAAGTTCATCGCTTCATTGTTCATTGCTCGGTAAAGTGGTAAACAAAAAAGTGATTTGTGGTCTCCACCTGCGTCGTGTTTGAATTAAAAGAGTTAGTTTACATTCGCTTTTAATTTCGACCGTTATTTTTTGTCTCGTCCCTTACCCCGACTTTAGAGTCATAGTTTAGGTCATTTTTTTTTTTTGCTCTAAACGCTCGGGGAAGAAAATGCGTCAAATTCAGAGTCAGAGCTTTTAATATAGGGTTGAATTTAAGACCACCGCGGCGAGAACGTTCGTTCCTTCTCTCCTGCGACGATATGTCCCCTGACTCGCACATGCGGCAGGTTCATGGAAAACGTGTTTGCTATGGTTGAGTATAAAACGATTTTAGACTTATATTTAACCTTTTTTTTCATAGAGTTAAATAATATACGAAAAATGTATTTTGCTACTTTTAAGCATGGGTGTTTGTAAAGGGTATGTATGATGCTACACATCTTTCTTGCGATCTTCCACCCCTGTGATGGTTTTCCGCATATGAAGGCTTGGTATACCTCATCAACAGTTAAATTCCAAAACATCTTTACATCCTAAACTTCCACATTACTTGTATGGGTTACACAAATTTCTGGTGGCATATATGAGACACATCTTTCACACACTTTATAAAACAATTATCTTCTTAATACTTACATAAAATTCCAAATGTATTCTTCAAAATATATAACCATTCTTAATATGATTAATTTCAGACATAACTTTTCTTTCTATATTTTATGACTAGATCCCATGGTACCGTCTTATGTACTAGATGTAGGGCAAAAGCACAGGAGTTGTAGAGTCGTCAGTCATTTCCAAGGGCAAAAGAAAAGAGTTGTAGAGTGGTCATTCATTTCCAAGGGCAAGAGAAAAAGAGTTATAGAGTGGTCAGTCATTTTCACGGGCGAGAGCAAAAGAGTTGTGGAGTGGTCAGTCATTTACAAGTGGATAGGGCGCGACCACCCCACTTGGATGCAATCTGCGTGAGGTTAAGTTGCAATTGAACATCCACTCTCTAGCTGTTGCATGAATCGCTAGCACAAGGAGGTACTATAAAATCCCCATAGCATGCAACAGCCTCCCTTCACTCTAATTTTGTCCCTCGGGACCGTCTCACAATAGGCTCGACCCCACTTAATTGTGGTAACGTTAACGAGGGCCTACAGCATAGGGTGTAATATCAAAGGCTCCCTCCCTTAATCTCAAAAAGAGGCGAGGGAGCAAAGATCATCCGCTCCTGGGCAACAAAAACAACAACAACAACGAGAAAATGAGATTTAATCCTTATCCAGGAGATAAGGAAGAGAGTCGATACTCTTTGTCGGGATCCGAAGTTAAGGTATCCTTGAATGTCCTCAGTTGTGGTGACACTTTCCTGCAGGAGCCTTTCTTCGGCTGTTGGGCGATCCCACATCGAGATGCAACCACCTCAGCGAAAACCACACCCTTTAACACTGTCCACAACCTCGATCATCTCATCAGTCAGATGGGACGGGCCGCCCTGCTGTGAGAGCGGCCTTCCCGAGAGGGGTAGGCTTGCTTTGAAGCGGGAAAGAAAGTCATCTGACTTCATTTTGCAAAACCTCTAATTTATTTATATATATATATATATATATATATATATATATATATATATATATATATATATATATATATATATATATATATAAAATAATTTTTAAACATTTCCCGTCTGATTACTAGTTAGTTTTCACCTTCACAAAATCTTGGTTCCAAATTTTGACATTTATTCACGTAGGCTTCGAATAAGTCAAATTTTCGTCAATTAATGAACTCATAAAAATAGATGAGATGAAAAATAAGCGAATAGAACCAAAGACAAAATCCTGTAGACAATTTCAACATATTTTCCAATCTTTTTTCTTTAAGTTTTAACACGGATAAATGAACGTAGATAATGAAATAATGAGGAAATATTTCCCCAAGATAAATTGGTAATTACGAGTAAAACATCGATTTTATTTTAGAGCTGTTTCAATCAATAAATATCTCTCTTGGTTAAAGTAACAATGCAATTAACATTCCACAAAAGAAATTGTGGATGCTTTAGATTATTTTGATTCGAGGTCTCCCTCGTTGAGATAGATTGTTATCAATTTAAATTGATACGGGAACTTTACGGCTCTTTGTTTCGTATTGGGCTGAACCTAAATTAATCCTAACTAAAAATAGTAAATAATTGATCAGACGCCGAAGCAAGACTAGATTCTCTTTTATTTACTTGGTCTCGGGCTCAGACCGAGTGCCTGGAAGCTAATTAATCTCTGCGTCTGATGCAATTATGACTTATACCTTGTTCTTATCTCACCTTCAACAGCGATTAATAGGGGGATATAAGAAATGAATTTATATAATTCTCTAAAAAAAATAAAATAAAACATACCAAAACCTTCTGTCAGAATGGATTTGAAGCGAGTCAAAAAAGCGGTGTAGTTGGGGGGAGTTAAAAAATGCATAATGTCCAGAGTCGGAGTTATCAAAAGAGGCGAGTCATCGGTGTGTTATGGAATGGAAAAATGAGCAACTCTCCTAAACCTGTAGCTATTCTGTAACGAAGCCTTCCCCCCCCCTCATCCCCAAATACTCTATTAACATCATGATTCACGGTCATTCGTCAAAATCTGAAATATCTCTTTATCTTCGATTCAGTTTCCCCATGACTGACCTTTCTCTCCATTCATTTATTTCTTCCTACTTTTATCCACCTTATATATACCCACTTTTACTACACTACACCCCCCGCCCCACCTCATTCTTTGTCCTACCCAACTATTTTCCCACTGAGTTGTCGCGCTCTCATTTTTTTTCAGATCCTGTTTCTCCTGATGGATTGAAACAGATGACGTCATCGTGACCCTTTGACAGCCCTTAGAATGGAGCTTCGAAGCCATTTACTACGTGAGCTAAAATGACACGATTTCCTGCGTTTCCACTCCACAATTGAGCTACATCGAGTTAGCAGGAAAGCAACGAGTTCGTGAATATTCAACACACAATGAAGATATGACCCGTTCACAACAAAGGTCAGGGTCGCCTTCATTTTGGAGAGAGAGCAAGGGTGAAAAATACTCCATGCCCCTTCTGACGTCACAACGAGTGCCACCTAAGTGAAGGGCGATTTCAGAAGGCCCTTTTTCGAAGGGCCACTGCGTTGAATTAGGTCACGTGTTTTAAGGAATGTAGTTGGCTATAAGTAAACGAAGGTCATATTAACAGCACGGTTAATGCTGGTATTAACTAGAAAGGTTATACAGGCACACGCACAACTTATAATGTAGGTATTACATAAACAAACGAGAAACGTGATTTTCGTTTGCGAGTTTGAACTTTAACGTTTGAACTTCTGATAGAAACGTATCTCGCAAGTTAGGAGAACACAAAGCTCGTCAGCACGCTCGAATTAATAAGAGACTCTTTAAAAAAAATGAAAAAACCTTTGCTCAAAGACCCGATTACAACAAAGGAATTTCAGTTCATTTCTTCTGTGAAAAGAATATATTCAGTAAGTCTCCAATACATTCGGAGATAACACTGGATAACAAAGATTTTGTTACTGGACAACAGAATGACGTGACGGAGGAAATAGTGTTTATTTATATTTATATATATTTAAAAAAAATAATAATAAAGAAAGAAATAAAACCCAAAGAAAAACGAGAGAGGCAAAGTCAAAAGAAAAGGTCGCTTTGCGGCCAAACAAGCACCATAAGCAAGCACTGGTGGTGCACAAGAAGAGGCAAATGAGACAATATAAGAAAAAAGGAGTACCTTAGAGATGACCGCCACACAAGGGCAAAAACTCACCATCTATCACCTATATTTATCTTCTACACTTTTTCACTCTGTATATATCAATCAAACTATATTATAAAATATATTTATAAACAAGATTCCATCTTCTGTTCTCACCATGAAAATTTATGTGTTTACGAAGCAAGAAAATAAAAATGTTCGTTACTGTACTAAAGTTAATACACTCATGCAATAGGACACGATAATAGAGCCTCTTAGCTTAGCTTATCTAATAGATTCAGTGCCCTGAGAGAGAAAGCAACTGCAAGTAATATGAGTGGAAGTGAAGATGGAGATGGAAATGGAGTGGCTGTTAATGTAAATGAAACTAGGAGGGGAGATAGAGTTAGGACTGGGGGAATTAGAAATAAGAGTCTGACTTATGTGCTCGTGATGTGTGATTCTCGTGTTGAATATTTAGATAAGAAATTGAGGGTGAGTAGATGGCATGGGTTGAGAGTTTGTTTCCAGGTGCTGGAGTAAGTGATCAAAGTGACAGGTATGAGGGGTTGGTGTCGTGTCTGGTTGTGCAAGTGGTGCATTTGTGATTACACATGTAAGAGTAAATGATGTTAAGAGAGTGGTTGCATGTGAGGTAGTGAGAGGTATAAGAGGTTGATTAAGATGGTGAAAGAAAGTGACATGAAAGGTATTGTGCCAGATTTGGTTTCGAGCTTGGATGCTGGGTTGGAATGAATGAATCGGTAAGGAGTATTTGTGAAATGAAAGGTGTGCTATTTATGAATATATCGGATAGGTTTTATGGAAAGAAAGAAATGCATGCGATTGATGGGGTAGATGTGTTGTGGTAGGAGTATGGTCGTGTTAATGTCTTTACAGGCGTGAAGCTGGACAGGGCGGGGTGGAGAAAGAGAAGAGATGTCAAGGTATTCGGGACAAACACCATTTTGTCCCGAATGCATAGTTACATAGAGTTACAGGCCACAACAGACCTTGCGGTCCAAACTAGGTTGACTGTGATAAAAGATAATGAGGAAAATAGTAACTACCTTTAGAGACCGTTCGGTCCATTACAATGGAAGTACCTATATTTTTATCCTAAATTCTAACTATATACAATACTTCGTGTAAAGCATAGGAGAGCAAAGATGAAGTCTCTCGTCACCCACCTCTCCCACCCGTTTCCGGACTTGGAATAGTGAAAATATGTATATACCTGGTAGTGTTAGAAAATAGACGCAACCAGGAACTTTTAACAGAAGAGCAGGAACACATTAATATATACAAAAAGTTTAAGAAAATAGAACTTATCTTAATGATCTCATATTAGAACATGCTCTTATTTTACTTCTTTCTTTAAAGTGCATTTTTTTTGACGCTTATTATCTATTAGATCCATCTACTACTTCCGTTCTTATTTTAAAACTTGACATCTCTTCTCTTTCCCCACCCTGTCTAGCTTCGATATAATTTTGTTCTCTAATATTCCCTGACCACAATCATTACTTTCCTAATCCACAGAGCGTAAATTAAAGTGACCTAGAATAACTATCTGCTTCACATCCTATACTTTTTTTCCTTCTCATTAGCTCATCAATACCATCAGTCTGTCCAGGTAGTCTGTAAAAAGGCTGCCAAGTGTAATATCCTATTTTTTATTGACCCTAATATCCGCAGTGACTTAACTTATTCCTGCTTTATTGAATTATTTTGGTTTGAAGCAATGCGCTTTCTTATATAAATAATTATCCTACAACCAATCCTACCTCTCTTTTGACTAATGTACATATCATAACCCTGGAATTCAAATTCACCAACATTGTCATTAAATCTAATTTAACTAACCCATGCTTTTGTTACAAATACTATGTCTATATCTTTATCAATAACATAACTAAATAACTCACCCTTCTTATTTCTAAGACTACGAGCATTGGTATAGAGAAAAGTAATTATTGTGATCAGGGAACATTAGAGAACAAAATTATATCGAAGCTAGACAGGGTGGGGTAAGAGAACAAATGTCAAGGTATTCAGGACAAAGTGGTTGAGTTATTACTCAAACGCCACTTTGTCTCGAATACCTTATATAAAAAAGCGCATTGCTTCAAATAAAAATAATTCAATAAAGCAGGAAGAAGTTGAGTCACTGCGGATAGAAATTAGCGTCAATAAAAAATAGGATATTACACTTGGCAGCCTTTTTACAGACCACCTGGACAGACTGATGGTATTGATGAGCTAATGAGAAGGAGAAAACAGTAAAGGATGTGAAGCAGATACAGTTATTCTAGGTTACTTTAATTTACGCTCTGTGGGTTAGGAAAATAAGATAGGAAGGGATAGAGCAAATTGTAAGTTTATAGAATGTTTTGAAGATATTGTTTTTAGTCAATTTGGGAATATACCAAAAAGAGCTACTAATATATTAGATCTAGTACTTTTAAATGATGATTATTTAGTTCAAGAATTGACTGTCAGGGAAGCATTGAAAAATAGGGATAATCAGATAGTTCATTTTAGCTTGGGAATAAGGAAAGGTAGAACATTAACAAACACTACTAAAACTCCAACTTTTATAGGGGAGGAGGGGATATGAAAAACTTAGAAACTTGCTGAATCAGCTAAACTAGGATATAGAATTCAGTGGTAAGAATACTTGCGAGGTATGGAATGTTTTAAGATTATATTTAACGTAGTCAAGAGCAGTGTACCCCAACGAACGTCATTAGGAAAAAGTGTAAGAGCCTATTATGATGGAATCGTGAAATAGCTAAAAACATTTCTGACAATAAAAAGAACATACCAAAGATTGCCGGGGTAATGTACTATTGAAAATCTTAATCATTATAGGGTAACTAAGAATTAATTAAATAAGATAATTTAGAAAAGCAAAAGGGCAGCAGAATTAATTTAGCTCAAAATAATAATAAAAATCCCAGAAAATTCTCGAACTATTATAAAATAAATAACAAATTTAACCGAGACAAAATAGGGCCTATTAAATTTGAAGGGGTTGTGAAAGAATAGATGAGGAAATAGTAGAGTGATTAATGATCATTTTGCTTCAGTATTTACAGACGAGTATCCGAACAGTTAAATATGTGATAATTCTAGGTCAGGGGATGGGGTATTGAACATCATTAATGTAGATAAGAAAATCATTAAAGGGCTATAATTAATCTGAATACTAGTAAGGCATTTGACCCAGACAACATCATTCTAGGTTACTTAAAGAAGTAGTACATAGTATTGCAGTGCCTTTTGAAATACTAGTAAGGCATCTGACCCAAATAACATCATTCTAGGTTACTTAAAGAAGTAGTACATAGTATTGCAGTGCCTTTTGAAATACTAGTAAGGCATCTGACCCAAATAACATCATTCTAGGTTACTTAAAGAAGTAGTACATAGTATTGCAGTGCCTTTTGAAATACTAGTAAGGCATCTGACCCAAATAACATCATTCTAGGTTACTTAAAGAAGTAGTACATAGTATTGCAGTGCCTTTTGAAATACTAGTAAGGCATCTGACCCAGACAACATCATTCTAGGTTACTTAAAGAAGTAGTACATAGTATTGCAGTGCCTTTTGAAATACTAGTAAGGCATCTGACCCAGATAACATCATTCTAGGTTACTTAAAGAAGTAGTACATAGTATTGCAGTGCCTTTTGAAATACTAGTAAGGCATCTGACCCAAATAACATCATTCTAGGTTACTTAAAGAAGTAGTACATAGTATTGCAGTGCCTTTTGAAATACTAGTAAGGCATCTGACCCAGACAACATCATTCTAGGTTACTTAAAGAAGTAGTACATAGTATTGCAGTGCCTTTTGAAATACTAGTAAGGCATCTGACCCAGATAACATCATTCTAGGTTACTTAAAGAAGTAGTACATAGTATTGCAGTGCCTTTTGAAATACTAGTAAGGCATCTGACCCAGACAACATCATTCTAGGTTACTTAAAGAAGTAGTACATAGTATTGCAGTGCCTTTTGAAATACTAGTAAGGCATCTGACCCAGATAACATCATTCTAGGTTACTTAAAGAAGTAGTACATAGTATTGCAGTGCCTTTTGAAATACTAGTAAGGCATCTGACCCAAATAACATCATTCTAGGTTACTTAAAGAAGTAGTACATAGTATTGCAGTGCCTTTTGAAATACTAGTAAGGCATCTGACCCAGACAACATCATTCTAGGTTACTTAAAGAAGTAGTACATAGTATTGCAGTGCCTTTTGAAATACTAGTAAGGCATCTGACCCAGATAACATCATTCTAGGTTACTTAAAGAAGTAGTACATAGTATTGCAGTGCCTTTTGAAATACTAGTAAGGCATCTGACCCAGATAACATCATTCTAGGTTACTTGAAGAAGTAGTACATAGTATTGCAGTGCCTTTTGAAATACTAGTAAGGCATCTGACCCAGACAACATCATTCTAGGTTACTTAAAGAAGTAGTACATAGTATTGCAGTGCCTTTTGAAATACTAGTAAGGCATTTGACCCAGATAACATCATTCTAGGTTACTTAAAGAAGTAGTACATAGTATTGCAGTGCCTTTTGAAATACTAGTAAGGCATCTGACCCAGATAACATCATTCTAGGTTACTTAAAGAAGTAGTACATAGTATTGCAGTGCCTTTTGAAATACTAGTAAGGCATCTGGCTCAGACTACATAAATAGTGTTTCAGTAGCTCTTGAGAAGATATATACCAGATCACTAGTGTTTGGAGAAATACCTGATGATTGAAAAATAGCAAATGTAGTTCCAATTTTTAAGAAGAGAAGTAAAGAGAACCCCAATAACTTTAGACCCGTAAACTTAAGTTCTATAGTTTGTAAAGTTCTTGAGAGGGTAGTTATGAAGTGCATTTCTGACCATTTAGAATGAGGTAGTTTAATAAATGATGCTCAACAAGTGGTAGATCTTGATTAATAAACTTAATGAAATTTCTGGATTACGTAACTAAACATTTAGATAAGGGATGTAATTTACAAATTAAAAATGTATGGGATATGGGGGAAGGTTTTGAATGGGATAGCTGAATTGGCTGAAAGACAGGAAACAGAGGGTGGTACTGAATGGGGTAAGGTCACAGTGAAGGAACGTTATCAGTGGTGTACCCCAGGGATCAGTTCTAAGCCCATTATTCATAGTTTAAATAAATGATCTTGGGGAAGCTGTAAATGGTAAAGTGGCATTTTTTGCTGATGACACAAAATTGGCAATTGTAGTAAATCAAGTTGAGGTTAACTTTAAAGTGTAGAGTGACTGGAATAAGTTATTAGGTTGGTCACAAAGTGGCGAATCATTTTTACCCTTGAAAAATGTACAGTTATTTACATGAGAAGAGATAATAGAAAATTTAACTATGAAATGGATGGGCATTTGCTGAATGAATTTTGATAAGAAGGAAGTAGGAGTAGTAGTAGAGAGGTCACTGAGGTTTTCTAAGTAGTGTATTGAGGAAAATAATATTTAAATAGTGTTGGGTTTCATTGAGAGGAATGTTATTTACAAAAGTAATGAAATTATTCATAAGGCTTAAATTATATAACTCATATGGCAGGGCACATTTAGAGTACTGTATACAAGCATGGTCCCCTCAGTTTAGATATGATATCAACTTTAACGTTAGAGTCAGTGCAAAGGGGCAATATATATGATACCTCTCCTGAAGGACCTCGAATAAGTAGATACATTGAGGGCGCTAAATTTGTTCTCATTTGAAAGAAGTTGTGTGAAAAGGAATAAAATTAAGGCTTTGAAAATTAGTTCTGGGGTAGGTAAGTTGTATTTTAGCGAGTTCTTTGAATTGTAAGGTAGTAAAATGAAAAGGGACTACAACTTGAAAATTTAAAAAAAAAAGCAGGTGTAAGTTGGATGAGAAAGTATTTTTTCACCAACAGAGTGGTAGGTTACTGGAATGGTTTAGCGCAGGAGACAATAAGCAGTCCAAACTTAAATGTTTTCAAGCACAGGTTAGATTAGTATATGGAGAGGGTAGGTTATCATGGTTTTTAAGTTGTATAGAGGGAAAATTACATATTGTCATATCAATTTGTGTATGTATTATTGTTATATGTATTGCATGATGTAGTTTTTTGACATGCCATGATGGTGATGCCTTTTTGAGCAGTTCAGACACAATCTTGTAGCTGCGCTCTATGGGATGTGAATTGACTGAGATGACCTCTGATAGACCTTCGTGGCTGTTGTTATCCGTTGAATTATGTTATGTTGCATAATGGTAATGAAAAACCTTCCATTCCAGTGAGTCATGTTGTCGGTATGAAAGAAATTTAGGAATCGATGGTACTCATTCTAAAAGGAATTAATTACTCAGTTCATGAGTGAAATATTTGGTGTGATTTAAAAGTGATTTCCTTCTTCCTAGGATTGCATCTGGAATATACCAAAAATATGTGTTTCTTGTGGCTATGGAGCAGCCAAGATGACTCAAATTACGCTGTCAAAGACTATTCCTAAAAGAGATGAACACATAGTTGGTCGGTACAATGTGCAGCATATGTCACTGGTATTTCCCGCAGAGATCTTTCTTCCACCCCTTCACATCAAGCTAGCCCTCAATAAAAACTTTTCAAAAGCAAAGACACGCGGTGGTTGTGTCTTCCAATACCTCAAAGTAAAATTTGATATAGAGAAAAGTGACGCAAACCTGAAAGCAAGTATTTTCATTGGACCCGAGCTCAGAGAATCGAAGTCTGATAACAAATTCAGAGGTAGAGTGAATCCATTGGAGCTCGTGGCATGGGAGCCATTCGTATTAGTTGTCGAGAACTTTCTTTGAAATCATAGAACTGTAAGCTATACTTATTTAATAAACAACATACTAACAGCGTATGAAAGAATGGGATACCGGATGTCCCTTAAAATGCACTCCTTGTATTTTTTCTCTTTTCTTTTATTTCTAAAAATCTGGATGTCGTTACCGATGAGCATGAAGAGAGAGGTTCCACCAGGACATATGAGATGGAATTGTGGTATCAATCAAGGCCGATTCAACCCAAATATGATGGGCGACTACTGCTGTTTCCTACAAAGCAAGTGACTCAAATATTTCTAAGCTGAGAATATAAAAAAAAATTATGAGTATTTCTTTAGTAAAAATATACTATGTACTATTATATTATAATATTTACCTGGAGAATAAATATACTATATACATAACTAAGATAAAATTAATATGATAATTTTTATCTTGAAACTAAATATACTATATGATAATATATATATATATATATATATATATATATATATATATATTAATATAAGCTCACGGAACAAAATATTAGTCACCTGGGCAGGAAAAACATAATTTAACATCTGACAGCGTGTACGAACCTTAGGAAGTTGAGAGGCGTAGCTTAGTTTACGTGGAAACGTTAGTTAGGCTTTATTTATGTTGCGGACGGCGTGAAGATCTGTAAATATCAAATCACTCTACTTAAAATGGGCCGGAAAAGCGACGTCATGGAATGTCAAAAATGTGTGATTACATTTGGCCGTACCAAAGGTCATCATGTGAAGGAAGTGGCGGAATTTGGTAGTGTTTCAACGAGTACGGTCATCTGGATTTACAAGCAATGGCAGAACTCCCAAAATGCGAAAAACTCGCGCCAGAATTGTGGACGCAAGAAGGTGTTGACAGACAGGGACCGTCGTAGAATCTCCAGGCTTGTAATTGCAAATCGATTTGCTTCCAGCCAGGAATTGCTACAAAACGTCAATTCTGGTCTTTCACCACCCATTTCAGAAAGAACATTACACGGGGAACTCCATAGCATGAACTTATGGAGTAAAGTGGCGTGCAAGAGGCCCTTACTATGGTTACGAATGACTAATTATTTGTCCGCTGAGTTTATATTTATGCATATAACTCAAAATCCTAAAGTGGTAGTACAATTCAGAGTTCAGGTTTGGAATCAGCGGACTCTATTTACTCTAGTACAGCACTATTTTTCTGGATAGCAGGGACATTTTATGTGGCCCAGTGTAACTGGATGATGCGATGCATTTTGTGAAATTTTTGGATGACACCATTCATCGAAGAGAGACGATTTATGAAGGAAAAAAACTAAACTAAACATAGAAACATTATATCATATTCAGCTCGGATTTGAAGTATAAATTATACAACTGTTACAAGAACTATTGCATTCAAAAAGCCATTGCTTAAACGGATAATGGAATTCTGAAGATAATAAAGATAGTTATTGGAGCACAAACTCCCATAATGAGTACTTGGCGTATAAAAACTTAAGTAATTCTTATAAATAAAAATTCAAAATGTGAAATGTAATCAGAAACGATTTGAAAAAGAAATGTAAAATAGCTAAAGGAACATAATTAGGGGAAGGGAGAGGAAAATAAATTATCTGTCAAACCCCCAACTAATAAAAGGATCCATATTAAACAAACAAACTTCTCAAAATTTGTGATCACGTTAAACAAATATTAATACATTCATTTTCAAAATTAAAAATCAACCCTTTTTGCCTTAGATATAACATTAACCATTGAGATTCTAGAATTACCAGTCCCTTTTTGCAGAAGGAACTACATCCTACCTCGTTAACTAATGATTAATCACCTAAGATATATCCAAAAGAGAAATTCACTATCCCATGACAATCTCAAGGATCCCTTATTAATAAGTAACGCCAAAATACCAATGTCTTCCATCTCCTTGGATCGAGATGGAGATATAATCAATTAGCTTGAAAAACAAATTCTCCTCAGGGGTATTTTAAAGTTGCAAAATGGGACGTGTTTTTAGGTACTTGTATCTACATGGTATGTGGTCTAGTATCTCGGTCATTACTAACAATATCATTAAAAACAAAAATAACATGTCAGTCTAATGATGTCAACATGTAGCAGTTCGCATGAGTGATAAAATCGAGCCATAAGCTCAGCTTGAAGCGAGTCATGCGAAAGATGTATGCAACTCAGCCACACGCGGACTCGGTGGTTTGCACTTCAACGCACTTCCACCCTCATTTTTACGCACATGGAAAGAAAGAGGGTTCGAAGGGTTTTCGTATTAAACGATTGTTTGAATATGTTAATAAAAAGAAAGTGCTAGGAATCATGTTTTCTTTTTACATGAAGATTAATTCACAGCCCCCTTGGTTACTTTAATAAATTTTAATGTTATTTGTTCCATGGGTTCTGAATACGCCCTTCCGACTTCAGGATTTTAAGATGATTAAGTCAGCTATTTCAGTTCATGCTTCATCTGGGATTGATGCAGTTTATTATTATCTCCTTCCTTTGTGATTCTTTCTTCGTTGTTGCTTCTTCATTTTCCTATTAGCTATTATCGTTCTTAGTTCGTTACTTCTCATTTAAATCCCAATGCCTTCTTCCGTTTTTTTTAAGCATCCAAATAAAACCCCTCAACACCCAAACATCTAGTATTTACTGGGGCTGGGGGGATAAAAGGGACCGTTTTCTTCTATTTGCCTTTAATTCATGAAAAAAAATATAAAACAAATTGAAGACAATTCATTTTATTCTTAGCAGCAAAATAAACCAGACAAAGCACAAAGTACTAGCTATAATTACCATCGAAATTCATTAAAAAAACATGATCAAATAAAAACAACGAAAAAATTAAGTAAATATTTATATTGTTACTAACAAAATCCAAAGCAGCGTAGGTGTTTTTTTTTGGGGGGGGAGGGGGTGCATAATTAAGGCGAATCATTTGTAAGCCATTTGATGATTTTTTTGTGTGTTTTTGTCAAATTAATGTTTAATGGAGGTGGATAACGAGAAATTCATTTTGGAGTTCCGTAAACATACAAAAACGTTAAAGTGGCTCACTTGCGATGAATCCAACAAAAAACGAGACCTAAATAACGAACTTAAGAAGAAAAAACATTTATCACAGGTTCAACTTGAACGAATTTAACTGATGCATCTCATCTATTCTCTCCGAAAACAACTCGGGGGGGTCAGCTGTTTTTGCCCTCGTAGAAAGCCCCCAGAATCAATAGTGAAATATCAAACAAAAACAAACTTTGAAGGGTACGTTCAATTGAATATATCTGATATTTTTAAACTAACACCTTTTTAAATAACTAATTTAGTTGTTGAAGAGCAGTGGAATATTGGATTTTTTTCGAAATAACGAGAAAAGTACTCCAAAGGCTTTTAAGTACCATAAAAGATCTGTATCCCTTTCATTGAAAATGGCATATAGACGACACCTATATTAACTGATCAAACCTTCTTATATAAGACTGAAAATGAACTATTTACCTGAATTAAGCCAAAACTAAATAAACCGAACTTGAAATAAGGAACAAAAGAAAAGTAATGCATTCGGCAAAACAAACTCCTTGTTTGACCGCCCGCATAATTCGTTTTCGAGTCGCGGACCATCAACAACTGTGGACATTTTTTGCATCCATTAACATCGTTAGTCCTCTTCGCCTCAGCATGGCCCCTTCTAAGTGGGAATAGCACGGCTCACGTGAAGGAGGACCTTGGAACTTGGATCTAAGGGGACCTTTGCAAATCCAATCTTAATGCACAGTCTTATTGACTATAACATTTGAATCGTGACCCTCAATGGCCTCGAAAGGACTCTACATCACCTGAGATTACCATACCTTCCAGATAGACCACTGCGGAAAGGAGGTACAAGTTGGTGTATGGATTTGTTTATTGGATATTTTGAAAGTGGATACCCAAGAACCAACTTTGTCATTTGCTTCATCTACTGCCTTCATTTATTCATTGGGTTAATTGTTAATTTCTTCACATTTCCTTTGGCTTTCGCAAAACAAGTCAATTAGAATTAATAGCAATCGCTGCAACCCGACAATGGCGGTCAGGCAACACGAGAATAAAACAGGAAGCAAAAACGAATTCAAAGGAAAGAAGTAGAAGCACGAATGAATAAATGCCACGAGGATAGAAACAGGCCGACAAAAAGGTGAGTGTATGTGTGTGGGTGTAAATAGCTATTTACAAGTCTAATAATTATAAAAAAAGGTTAAGAAATCGATTCAATGATGTTAGGTTTAGCTTGGAATGGTTCCCATGGAAACCATTAATTGCCATTCAAGGAAAAGGGGAAGGGGGGGGATCCTGATCAATTATTTTCCTTGTCGCATAAAAATTAAGACATTGGCACCTCCAGAGAGCAATAAACAGCGTAAAGAGCAAGGAAGATAGATAGACTCGACAGCTAGCAACAGATTCAATCCAAGATTTTTGTTTTGGGAAGACAAAAAAGAAGAAGACAACACTGTAAACAACGAGAGCATTTTGGCGCAAAGGAGGGAGAATGGGGAAAGAACTTAGCAGCTATAATTGTAGCCCAACCGGATAATATAACTCCGATAAATATAATAATAAAGATTTTTGTATGGCACTATTCAGGGTCAAGGGCCATGACCAGGCACGTATCAACTCAGAAAAAGCTAGGGAGAATATGTGAGTCCTCAAATTGTACTTAAAGGGACTAAGGTGGAAGAAGAGCGAATCACAGCGGGCAGAACATTCCACGGGCTCGGGGCAAATATAGAGAAACCACGTTCAGCCATCACCACAGAGGGCTACGAAGAGCAGTCAGGACGGGGGGAGGGGGCATAAATTACTGCTTCCCGTATAATAACCGGCTGAATAAACATTACATTGAACGGGAAAAAGAAAGAAATATAAACTTTTGGACATGACCTCGTGCCCTCCTGCCCCCAGTTTCTGTACATGAAATTTCAGTCGCTTTAGAGGTACAAATATTAGCACGTTCTCAACCGCTGGCAATCCTCTGACCTCATGACCGGCCCTCAATAGGGAGTGAATGTGCTGATAGCGGTGCCGGTGTTTTGGCACCCCTTAGTGAGCAAAGAACCTATCGTGGCCCAAAGGAGGGCCACCCGATCAGCGTCAGTGGAGTATGGCTATGAAAACCGACCCCTGTGTCAGGTTACGCGAGGGAACAGAGATGTGGCGAATGCCGGAGCTATTTGGTCATATGTCTCAGACTCGACGCACCGCTTCATGACGGCTACCGCCATCGGCGCGCCGAACTTTTTTTGTCCTCTCTCTCCGGAAATCGAACCCAGTACCTACGTGTGATAACGAGAGATCCCTTTCCCTTACCATCATCATCGTGAATGGAAACTAGCTGATTAAATGGTCCTTTTCAATATTCCTGCGGGTTGTTCTTCGTATTTAATTACTAAATTTAGTAATCCATAATTAATTGGCCTATGGATTCCTTACAAAAGGACCTCTCGCAAGACTGAAGGATACGAGCTTGGTTTTCTAACGTCGAGGTGTCGGGTTCGTTCCCAAAGGAGAGCGGACACAACGCATAGAGACTTAGCCACCGATTGGTGTGGGCGCTTTGTTTACCCCCGCGGGGGTCAGTAGATTGTACACTCTAGTCACAGCAACATCTAGCTAATCGAAACAACGCTGTCTTTCCTATCCCGTCTTCAAGGCACGAGACACAAACTCCCCTCTGTTTTAAGGAATCTCGCCGAGAGTTCGTAGTATCCGCATACCCATGCCGCGGAGCGGGCCCCCATTCCTTTGGGGTGACGAAGGTTGGTGTCCAAAACACAGTTTCCACCGCCACCCACCCCTCGAAACGAGAACTCAACCTCGGTGCTTCCAAGTTAACCAGCGATTATCATGCTGATCTTTATGTTGGTTTCCTTATTCGGTCGGAGGGCCCATCCGTCCATTGAAGCACCCTGTATTTGGGGTGTCTGAAACTTGCTTTAATTACGGAGATTTATTTAAAGCGAAAACCAACGAGGGCAAATCCTGCTGATTATTTGTAAGAAAAGATCAGTAAAGTAAGCGCTGAAGTTAGGGGAAGTGAAAATGTGTGAAAGAAATAGAGGTCCTCCCGAAGGCATTAGGGTCAGGAGGGTACGTAATACTCAAAATGTTTGCAGAAGCAGAGGAGCCAGGAGAGTTACGCGCCACGTCCCTAATTACTCTTGGAGTCTCTTGTGACTATTATATCTTACGCACTTTTTCACTTACACTGACTTCAACATTTCTTAACAATCGTCTTTTGAAAGGATTTTAGGACGATTCCCTCGTTGGTTCTCTCATAGATTTTACATAGTTGTTATTTATTTGTAACTAAAAATCGAGAACCAATGAGGGCATCACCCGGAAGGAAATTGAGCTTCATAACGAAGTTGGTGAAGTTAGGGGTGGGGAATTGTGTGGTAGGTACAAAGATCGATTAATCCAGATTAAGCTACTTGGAGCACTCGGAGCAATGGGGTACGCAATTCTCCAGAACTTGCCTTTTCTCCGCAATTAAGTTTGACTCTCCTACGAGTTGGGGCCGGAAGGGCATGCGATCCACCAAATGTCAGCTGGTCGCTCATGAACACCCCTCTGGAAAGTACCATAAAACGAATTCCTCTGAACCCAAGACCCTATTTTCACCCGGGATTCGATTATAGAACACCTCCGGGTATACAGTCGATCCGAACCATACTCAGGAGATGGATACGAGATGACGAAAGCCGTTCAAACAATAATCCCTTTGCGACTGAAGGTTAATAATAGTTATGAAGTACATTCTATTTTGGTTCATTAATGTATTCAAATAAAACTCGAATCTCTTGAAGACCTTTTTTTTCGCATGGGTGGGGCAATATAATGAAACTTATTCCCTCAGCACGATTCTTCAGATATAGTTTACCAGAACCCTCAACAACAAGCATAATATGCATTCAACACTAAATGTAGCGCAGCTCTTTCTTTGCCATTAAGGAACTCCAAATCAATTTTAAATTGTTGGCTAACTACAATTTATTTGGATAATAAAGTTTCTTTCAGCTGTTTTTTCCTGTCATTAAAATTTGTCATGTTCGGGTTCAGGCAGAATGGAAACGAATGTGCGGAGGAGGACGCAAAGGGAACACAAAAGAAATCAAAATACAACCTTACTTTAGCCGAGCTTTGAATTCAAATTTGCATCTGAATACTCAAGCGTGCTGCCTATTGGAATCGATTTGTGAGTCATGCTCGGAGGGAGAATGCCAAAGGTCGCTACAATAAATATTTTTGCTATTTGTTAGCGCGTTTATTACTTTAAGTTATAACTATAAACTAACCAAGTACGTTAGTTGATGAAAACTTTTTCCATTTATATTCATACAAATATAAACATAAACGTCCTAACAGTATATCAATGCATATAACCCCATGTCATTTCTAATGAAAACACCCCCCTGCCTCAACTCTCGTTTTTATAACAAACTAAACATGTTTTAAAATGGGAGCTAACGAATTTGGGATATCATTCATGATTCAGAAAAAGTCAAGTTTATGAAAAATATACACTTCTCTTACAAAATTAAGTCTTGAATATAATCAAAATTAACTTCTCAAAATATTGTTTAATTACATATTTTTGTTCTTTTGGTTTCTAACTCCATTATTTATGCATATTACAGTTAATGGCATCTTATTGCCACTTTCCAAAACACTGAGACGATAGTCTTTTCAGCCCTAGGTTTGTTTATAGTTAGTCTTTATTTAAATTAAAATGGAACTCGAAATCGGGGCATTTCTTAACGATCAACGACGTTTTAAGAAGGAAAAATGTGTATGGGATATATATAAGAGTGATAGGTAGGAAAGAGTGTTTATAGGAAGAGAAAAAGTGTACCAGGTTGTCTGGTAACCTCAGTTGTTTGCCTTATTTTTCCTTGATCACTTAAATATATGAGTCTAGCTTTCGAGCCTTTGCTTTCATTGACAAACCTCTTCTGTAAGTTAAGGGAGCTTGTCGCTATATAATTCCTTTTATTATTCATTTCATTTTTCAATGTTGTTAAATTTTTATCATCTTTGGATTATTTTTCCATTGTTCATTTTAACTTTTAATCTCATTAAAAATATATCCCCTTTTATGAGGCTGATATAGAAGATTTGCATAAAAGTTTATTTTATAGAAAGAAATAAAACCGGCGACCTACAAAACAGTGGTTGAGAATAGGAAAGAAAATAAAGACAGAAGAGTAAAATAAGAGATAACTAAAGATAATTTGTTTAATTTTTCTTTTAGTTGAGCGAACGGTTGAAAAAAATGGAAACAAATTATGGGAAAAGATGAATAAAGAAAGAACAAGAATAGTGAAAAAAGCTAAAAAAGAAAAAAAATCTGCCATACAATATCTGTAGGGATTGGAAGTGAGGGGGAGAGGGGCAGATTATAAACGTGGACAAAGAAGAAAATAGAGTGAAATGTTTAACAGAATTGAAGAGGGACAAATTATGAAAAAAAGGAATAAAGAGAACGAACAGGAATAGGAGAAAAGTTTAGTGATGACCAAAATCTGCCATAGCGAGCCATAACAACTTCACCCATGGATTGGGAACACGATGGCAGATTATGAACATTTATATCAAGAGCAGCAAGCAAAGGCCCCCCCTTCCCCCAAGATCCGTTCTAGGGTTACTCGTAGGGGAAGTGATGACGTTAAGGTAAGGAGCTTTTGGGGTGATCTTTCGAGTAAAAAAATCCATCACATTCATAAAAGGGTGAGTGCTTTAATAATTAAATGGACGTTCAATTCATATTTAGACGTGTTGGTTAACGGTTTTGAACTATATTAACTGGAAGAAAGTTCAAGATTGCCACGATTTTATAAGTGAAAAGGTTCCCCACTATATTCATATATTCTGATAACGCTTTAATTTCAATTTATAACCAATTTGTAACCATTTGTAACCATTTGTTCACATAATTTTATAGTGAGTTCAAAACATGCCAAAGTTTATATTATCGAAACGGACCATTCATAATTGCGAAGCCTTCTATGGATTGGCGGCGAAGGCACCATCTTCAAACGATAGCAATTTCAATTCTGTAAGTCTGATATTATTTTTTTTTCAAATTAGTTGTTGTAATGACTTAATGAGAGAAGGTCGGTGGTAAAACCTCTGCCGATTTTTTTTTCAGGAAAACACAATGGGTATTTCAAGGTTAGCCTAAAGTTGCGCTACCTTTAAACAATGATAAATTTTTATTTTTTATAAGATTGTTACTTAAAAATTGAATAACCTTTAATTCATTTATTATAGTAAATTGTAGTTAAAAAAACTGAATAAATTTTTGTTATTTATTGATTAGAATTCTTTTGAGTCACCGTATATTAGTGTTGGGGATAATTTCACGGTTGCTTTGAAAATTTCTAGATCCACACACGAACGTAATGTTAACACTCATGTTTATATGAGCTACAATTTTTTTACCATCATTTCAAATTTGACTCATACTCTTGAAATGATGGTAAAAAAATCGTAGCGCATATAAACATGATTGTTAACATTACGTTCGTACAAAGATCATATATATATATATATATATATATATATATATATATATATATATATATATATATATATATATATATATATATATAGAGAGAGAGAGAGAGAGAGAGAGAGAGAGAGAGAGAGAGAGAAAAAAAAAATTGCAATAACACAATCAAAATTATGCGATCGACCTTGCGAAGCGTACCTTAAAACCTTGTTTATTCGGAATATTTTTGTCTTCCGCGTAGCCGAGTGATCAAAGGGACCGTTTAATTGAGATCAAAGCGGTTGCTCGCTGCCTCAGTGTGCACGGTTCGAATCCCACTCCTGTACGGAATTTTTGCGAATTAGGAAATAACATTTCCGAAGAAAAATTATCCTGGTTTTCTGTTTCTTGCTGTGAATAATACGACCAGTAGAAATTTAACGCCAATAATTCAATGAACCATTATATCACTAATATCCATCCAAATTTCATTCTGAGTGTTTTGTTTTTATTGTAGATACATAGTTTTATTTATCAACTTTAATGATTATTTTTATTTCTTTTTAATAACGCGGTATAGATGCTAAGATACGTGACCTCACTGAGTTCGAAAAAGGGCAAATTGTTGTAGCTCGAATCGCAGGAGCTTCCTTTACCAGAACAACTGAACTCCTTGGTTTTTCGGGAGCTACCATATCAAGGACCGTGACATAATTCAAGAAGCAGGGCAAAATCTCCAGTGAGAGGAGTAATTCCGGCAGGACTTCGAAGCTAGCTGAAAGAGACCGACGAATGTTGAAACACAGTGTGATAAAAAATCCCCGGACAACTGCTTCTAAAGTGATTGCAGAGTTGAATCAACATCTCACTAGCCTAGTTTCGACCCAAACTGTTTGCCGTGAGCTGAATAAAGCCGGATATCACGGAAGAGCCGCCATCAAGAATCCTCTACTTTCTCATCAAAACATTCAGAAAAGGCTGAACTGGTGTAGAAATCACACGGGCTAGTCGACAGACCAATGGAAGCAAGTAATATTCTCTGACGAATCCAGTTTTTCTCTTTTCTACACTGCAAGGCAAGCTTATGTGTGGAAGCAGCCGGGGGAAGCTTTTAATCCTGACTGCCTTTTTCCTACAGTGAAGCACGGAGGAGGGTCAGTGATGGTTTGGGCAGCCATATCTTGGAATTCTTTTGGTCCAATCGTTGAAAGGTGTTGTATGCTCGATCTCGAGTCACATTTAATAGCGTCTCATTAATTAAGTATTAAATGATAGTTCATGATTTTTGTTTACTATAGATTTGTCTGCGCATACTCGTGTTCTTATATTTTTGTCACAATATTCCATTGATGAGTCTTTCTCTTGATTGATTTCGTTGAACTTTTTGCTAGTATAATTTGGGAGGCATTCATTAGTCTGATGAACCATACGGTTAATATCAACCACTCAGTAAATGAAGAAGAAGCTTCGCCAGTAGAGAGTTTGGAAATATTACATATACACAGGAACATGAAAGATGGCAAATCATTTATGGATATATTACCGAATTACTTGCCATTTTGCCTTAAAACATGATGAAAGTAGAAAGGTCTCGATGACATGTTCCAACTATTCCCCTAGTACTTCTTTCCAGACAAGGAGACAGGGGTGAATTAAATAACTCCAGACCAAATCATAACCAACAAATTAACAAACGTGATTTTTATAAACCTACAGAACAGGCAGGTTTTGAAGTAATTATAATACCTAGGATATCTTGAAGGTTTTGTAACAACTGTTGCAGTAAACTGATTAATACGAAATACCTCTCTATATGGAAATTAAAGGCAAAAAAAAGTTATCGATTCAGTAAAAACGATTAGGTATTAAGAACAGTGGTCAGTAAGATCTACATAGTCTCCAACTGTATAGTCACACGAATATAATAGAGAGAGAAAAAGAGTTACCCCATCTTACCATATGTCTTTATTTTAGTTCTTAAGGGAATTTTCAGGATCGGCTTGGGAACAAAAGGGAATTATAATTAGATGGAGATATTTAATCCATCTTCTCTTTACCCGCGATATCGATTGTTTTCCTCAAATGCAGAAGAATCGTAGTCAATGGTAAGAGAATTATCATAAGCCAGTTTCACAGTTGGACTAAAAATGACCATTTAGAAATTTAGATAATCATCAACATATCTTGTCATGCCACCGAAGGGCTGAGGGATTTGCTTCCACTAGGTCTTGATCGGAGCAGCTTGGTCCCAAAGAGCACCCTCGGAGAATGTGTTCCATAGATTGGATGGGTTCACCACAAGGGCATTGCAGCACTTCTAGCCAGTCTCCATTTAACAAGGTTATCCCATGTTTTACCCAATTTGGCTCTTGTTCGATTAAAGGTTACCCGGTCCCTCCTACTGAAGGCTGTTTCTTCAGGAAGGCTCTCGGTTGCTTCTGGGAGTGACTCATTGGGCGGAAACCGCTTATTTCCTCCCCATTGGTCAAGCTTATAATGAACAATAGCTTTGCTAAATAAAGTGGCGATTAGTAAAGATGAACGTTTCGGAGCAGGCTGAAAAATGTTTCCTTCAGTGCTTGATGCTCATTAAGGCAGAATGCAAAGTATCTCAACAGAAGAGTGAAATTAGATTAGAAGGCGGTAGGAAAGCTTAACTACATAATTCACAAGGACATTCCGCTATGTTTACATAAAGTATATAACTAATATACTTTACTAGTTATAACACACGACAGTGAAACTTGGATAGTGCATACAAAAAAAACATTTAGAACCTAAAGACAACTCAAAGGAACTTAGAAGAGGGATGGAAGACATCGTAAAGTGGCCACCTTTATCTATAAATAGTCCTTTACTGAACAGCTTTTGAGAAGTGGTTGGATGAAATTCGCTCAATGGACGAAAGTACCATGACAAAATTTTACCTCTTCTGTTTCTTTCTTGAGCCTAACCTTACCTTAAAAGTTTGGTTTCGTTACATTTCATAAGAAATTAAATGTTTTTCTTCGCATTTCGTATAACGCCTCATAAATTATGTTGTCGGCATGTAAAAGGTATGCATTATCAGTTTATCTTTTTTTATTATTACTTTGTTTAAGACATTTAAGTAAATTGAGACTTTCCTTTTTTTATTCAACTTTAGGCAAATGAAGCTTCTGGGGGTAGTTTTTGCCTTTGTCGCTGCCTACCAGTAGGGAAGAATAGGCTGACAGTACTATAGAAGAGAGTATGGCGTGTTTTGAACTTCATTATAGCTGAAGAATGCCTGCAGAAGCAGATGAGGAAAATAGCATCACTCAATATTTTGTCCATTTATTCCGCAAAACCAAATCCCCATCATTGGCTGATAGCTTATTGATGGATTGATGCTACATCAACGTCAACCCATCTTCCGAACTCTGATAGAATGCTTGGTCGGTTCTCCTTTTAAAGGCAAACGAAGTAAAGGGTGCTCCATTAAGACGGATCGCAATTTACTGCTAACTGTGATCCGTCTTGATGGAACACCCTTTACATGATAAAGCTTCTGAAGCAAAAAGTGGACAATTGATAAAAAGTACCTAGTCGAAATCAACGTAACTTTCTTTTTTACTTTGACAGAAAGATTGAATTTGAGTAGTTCCATGATGAATTGAAGAATTAGAAATAATATTTGTTCACATCTTGGCGTGTCCACCTTTCTGAATCCACAATACTGGCATTGGTTTAGACTCGTAATTAAAGTGTTTGGGCTTAATTCTTAAGGAAATCGAATAGTTTCTAGCTGATATACGGGTTAATACGAATACAAATGATCTCCAATTAAATTATAGTTTTCTATTTTCTCTTCAGGGTTCGCGTTCTTCTTCTTAAGTCCGAGACTTACTTTAGATGTAAAATAAACTGATAATAACCAAATGTGAAAGAACAGGCAATGGGAGATAGTCAAGAAACTCCAGAGTAAAAAAAAAACATAAGAATTCGGATGACTGACATAAAACTTAACCTTAAATGTTATGGTCGGATGAAATCTTGCAAACTTCATGAAATAATGATCAAACAATCTCTGGAACTAAAATATAGAAACTTAAAACCCTGAAGCGCTTAGTTTCTGGAACTCGTATGAGTTGCGAGAACGTATCTTGCGTATGATCCCAGACAACTAATGGGCCCACGAAGTTCGGTAGCTCCGATCCTTTCTTACGAGTGCCTCTGAGTATAATGCCGTCGCTACACATCTCCTCGACACAGCATCAACGACACATCACTATCAACGAGGCGGCATCCCAAATGCTCCAGTCTGAAGGCGGTTCCGAGGAAACGCCAGCCACTGAATTCTTATCTCGTTTTCGAACGAACTATGAATGAGGATTTTAGGGAGGGCAGTGCCTTTTCGGAGACATGATTTACTGCCCGTTTTCAAAGCAGGGGTTGAGGGGGGGTATGGTAGAACTTGATATTGCATATTTCACGCCCCCAACGCACTTTTCATTGGACTTCATTTTACAGTTCAAAAGACTTGGGGCTCCAGTAAATGATTTTGACAACATCGGATTTGAAGATTGCAGCTTCTTCCAATTCAATGGTTCTGAACTCCGCTGACACGAGATGTCTACAGTGGTGATTTCAAACTAGGAGTTGCCTTCATTCCCAAACACCCCAAGATAGACAGACACACAGACAGAGAGACAGATAACGAGATTCCTGGGAAAACAAGCGACGAAATCCCATTGTTTGTGTAAACAATCCCCGTGTGAGCCTGATTCCACAAAGGGGATCGAACGTCAAAAGCGACCACAGAATTTCGGCAAAATGAGATCAGGTAAACAAGCTCTGGTTGACGACCGCGAACAGAAAGCTCCGCGCACGGAATCATAAACTCATAAAAGTGTTCCCACTCCTCAAAAGCCAAGAAAACGCACATACAGAAAGATATACATCAATACACTCATTAGAGGAAAACTGGGCGATCAAGTCGCAGTCACACACGTGTTTATCTATGGATAGGCATGGTAAGTGTACATTGAAATGTACATTAACACACAACCAAGCTTATTTTCAGAGGCATGTATCTTTTGAGGCCCCTATTTTTCTTTCATTCCAATAGGCAGGTCATTTGCGAAGAGGCAATTAGTGGCAAAGCCGAGCTAAAATGCGTTACTAAGGGGTAATGGAAAAAAGTAAAGTGCTTGAAATCCCTGCCTCGTGAATTCCTTTCAGAGAAAGTCGCTCAATGGCGATCAAATAGCAAAGATCTCAAGGATCCGAGGCTATTGACAGGATTCCATTATAGGCTTTTGTGCTTTCCAGGGGAGGAGGCAATAGTGTGGGGGGGACGCATGGGGTAGTGAATTGGGGAACGAGGTAACAGTGAAGAGAGAAATTAAATAAATCATGGGAATTGTATGGAAAATGCAACCACGGGGCAAGTGGGGCACGAATTTGAACCCTCCATGAACATCACACAAAAATAAAGGAATAAACAGAATTCACTCCCTATCCGAATAAAACCCCCAAATGTCTTTCTTCAACTGTACTTACGGAATTATTGGGGCCCTATACAATACCCCATAATATCTCTTTATTTACACCCATATCATTCCATTCAATATTGTTACCTTGTACGCTAACCAAACTAATGTATGAACAAGCTTGTATAATTGCTACAATGTTCGTCATTTATGGGTCACCCTATGTGATGGACGATGTTTTATAATCAATACCGATCGAAAGGCGGTCCAGTCCCCCTGTCTCCGCATTTAATCAGTCCCCAGCAGGGGGCGAGTCAGGGACGCAGGGGAGAACTTCAATTAAGTCCGCTGAAAGGCGAAACTAGCTGACCAACGGATATGTGCTGCTTTGAGGTGAAAGAACGAGAGGTAAAGAAGAATATTATTGATATTGCTGTGGAAGGAGAGAGCATGATAATTACCAGGGCAGCAAATTTGCTGTCACAGAAAAAGAGTTACAGGATTTGGCGGTTCTTGTTTCTGTCTTTCCTTAACCTAACCTAACCTTAAAAGTTGGTTAATGTTTCATTGCTTAAGAAACTAAAATGTTGTTTTCTTCACATATTGTGTAATGGTCTCTTTTATTAATTAGCTTATCAACATGTAAAATTGATGGATCTTCAGTTAATATGTTTAAAAAATGTTACTTTGTTTAGGATATTTAAATAAAAATGACTTTCTTTCCTAACTTTTATTGATGATAGAATGAGGAACTTCAAGACATCTACACCGCCCCGCACTTGGTAGAAAACTGGTCCGTGTCGAAGTCGTGAAGTCCTTTTTTCTTAGCAAAAGTGCGATCCCCTCTCCTATTTTTACCCGACCACACCTACCACCAACCATATTCTAGAGACGGAAATTCACAGTCAAATCTCCAAGATTTCTTTAAGAAAAAAAAAAAGTGAAAATTTGTAAAAGGATCTTCACGAGGCTTATGAAGAAAGTGCTAAAGTTAGGTATGGTAAAATGTGTGAACGGTACATAGCACCCCAAAAGAGGGATTTAGGACCAATACATTCAAAAACAGATTCTTATAAAAAAAAATACAAGAACCCCAATATCCGTACACCCCATTTGCAGAAGCGAGAAGAGGTGGAGTGAGATGTAGGCCAGAAAAACGAAACGGGATCTTCCGACCTATTATCGACTCCCTCTATTTAATTGCCACTCTACCCTCCATAATTACCATCACGAATACCGAACAACCATCCTGTCCAATCGTCCTACACAACGTGGGAATAAACTCCATTTTTTATTAACAACGTTAACACACGCTCTCCCCCCTCCTAAAGACGTGTAATTTCTCACAGCGATATGGATCATGTTAATTGAGGAATAGATAACGAGAGAGAAAGAATACAGAGTGGTTCTAAGGCCCTCGCTGTGTTTAAAAAAGTATTACTCATGTAAAAAAATGCAGCTACATAGTAAAAAACATACGTTAAAGTTTGAATTAATTGTAAAAGTGAAACATAATTTTTAATCATTAACATAACCGCCGCGATTCGTGATTACAGAGATCAAGTCGATTTTCGAAGCCCATGAAAACTACTGAACTGCTGTTCTGTCACTGCTTGAATTGCACAAGAACTTGAACCACCCAACTATGGTTTCGCCTCCCCCTTATCATGTCTGTAACTCGTCAACACTGGTTGCATCAATAAATCAATTATCAACTCTTTTGTGTACGATTGAGGACCTGGAGTAGTCAGCAATTCCCACACAAGCACAATCTAAACTTGTAAAAGTCACGTTTCCAACCAATACACCTTTGCATCAAACTCAAAATTAATGAAAATGGAACAGGTAAGGAAGATATGACTGTTTCCTCCCTCTGGAGGGTGAATTCCCCTCACCCCTCTCAGTAAATAAAGAACCGGTTCCTCACATCTGAACTCCGCAAGTAAATTCAAGTTCGTACTTTTAAAGGTCTGTGCTTTTGATATAAACCTGTCCCTTACGGCTTTAAAATGGCCTCTGGCCACACCACTTAAAGTTAATAAGTTTGTATTTCGTCTTTATCATCCTAACAATTTTCGCCTTTTCTTCATCCACTTTTATTTAGCCTGCGTCACTTTTATTCTTAGTCTTTTCCTTACTCCTTACTGCGCGAAAAGGCTTTCACATATCACACAGCACCGTTCTTTTCCTAATTATTTTATATATCTATTCGAAGCCACACTTGAAAGATAGAATTGACTAACAACGATTAATTACAAGGAAAGCGTACACTCATATTAGTCTTTTCCTTACTCCTTACTGCGCGAAAAGGCTTTCACATATCACACAGCACCGTTCTTTTCCTAATTATTTTATATATCTATTCGAAGCCACACCTGAAAGATAGAATTGACTAACAACGATTAATTACAAGGAAAGCGTACACTCATATTAGGATAATAAAAAAATGGAGGGTTAATAAAAAATAACCATAAACTTAATAAAAGACGAACATAATTCAGAATTAAAATTTGCCGTTCGCCCCCGAACAGTTAAAAATTGCATTTAAGCAAGTGGAATGAGGATAACTCCGTTCTTGGCGTCGGTTTACCCTAAAATCCTCGTTCTTTATTATGGTCATGCTAGCATATTTCATGTAAATTAATTATTACTAATAAAAACGTAATTTAAAGGTCATTGCTCGCAATTACATATTTATTAGTTCAGTTGTAGCACTTATGTTTAATGATATGATTTCTTACATGGTTCATCCTATATTATATAGAAATAGCATCTACAGAATATTCGAATATCCATGATTGAATTGAAATAAACTGACATAAATATTGTAAAACTTTAATCTAGAAAATACTTTCTCTAATTAATTTCAAAGAAATAGATATATATTTAGCTTTAAAAAAAAATGTCAGGGTTCAATAATCCCTGTGTTCAACTGACGAAAAGATTAAAAGAAATGGCAGGGGTACAAGATACTTACCTTGATCAAGCCCGCCCTAATTCTCAATGAAAGAAAATTAACCGATGAAAATCTTTGATTTCTGGAATCTCCGTCGCCTAAATGAACAAAAATTCTTTCAAATCTCAACCAATTTTGACCATCGAACATGGTACTTTTGCTGCCTTTTTTCGTATGTTCTGTTAACACGTCGCCGCCGGATATTCTGGAAGCTTCAGACACAGCGATAAATACTGAATTAAAGCCACTCCTGCGACTGCGGAGAGGTGACGCAGCGATTTTGTTCTCCTCCGAGTAGATGACCTTTCCGTGACACCCAAGGCTCATGGTGGACCTCAGGGAGTACAAAACGTATTTTTGCGGGTGATGATTACACGAAAATTGCTCCTGAGGCGCTACCATAATTTCAGCCGCGACACTTTGGAAAAACAGAACGAAGTCAAATGAGAACGAAATTAAATTCTTTAATCTGACGACCACGAAAAACGAGAGAAATAATTCGATTCAATTACAGTAATGGGGAGGGGGTCAACAAACAATCTTGGAACAAATGCCTGATAATAATAATAATAAATAATAATAAATACAGCATAAGAAAACCACCAAAATAAGGAGTAAAATGTAAAAATGTGTTTTGCTGCATTTCTCTGGCAACCTTACATATATATATATATATATATATATATATATATATATATATATATATATATATATATGCGGTTAAAAGGCTATTTTTGGCAAACACAGTCTTCATCAAAGCCCTCGGAAGGATCTTATTTTAAGTGTTACCTTTTGCTATATGTGAGAAGAGCTCCTTCCGAGAGCTTTGATGAAGACTGTGTTTGCCAAAAATAGCCTTTTAATTGCGTTACTCCAATATTTTTTCTTAATATATATATATATATATATATATATATATATATGTGTGTGTGTGTGTCTGTGTGTGAACCGTAAGAAATACAAAGAGACTCAAAACCTCCATTCATCACACACCCACACCCTGCCAAATAAATATTTGATTAGTGAAAACAGGTTATTACCATATCTACGCCACAAATTCTCACATTACAACTTTAAATAAAAAAGTCTATGGAAAACATGTTTCTCTCCTTCTCAAATTCAGTTTCTGCAACCAACAACTCCAGGTTAATTTAGTTACGAACGGGAATTTAAGGAAAACAAGGTAACAAGGAGAAATGGGTGAACAAAAACAAACCCTTCCGGTTGCTTTGGTGGATTTCTCACGCAATATTGAAATCTAAGCCCACGAAAATCCACGGCTGGTCATTGGAGACAAATGGAAACTCGTGGTAATCAACGAATAGGCCAAAAAACTAAGTAAAATTTAGGACAATGATTAGCTATTGACATAAATATAATATAAGTTTGGAATTATGAAAAAAAGGAAGATAGTTTTAGCGAAATTAAAAGGACGGAAGAATGACATAAGCGCATTGATTCTGTCAAGCTCATTTACGAGAACCGGAAGCCAAACACAGTCCTTTAATTTGGAGTCCAATCATTACTTTAATAGGGAACACCTGATAGTAATCCTCCGGAACAAAACTTTAAAGAAAAGATTCAAGTTCTTTTCACTTCGTTTTAATTTTTTTGCTGAAAGACAAAATGCACGTTCCAGTTCCATAATGAACATTAACGTTGATGGTGGTTTGAAAAGAATATGTTTACTCTCAGCTCTTTTACTCTTCGTATTCGTGTATTTTAAAAATTCCTATCATTTTTACTTTACTAGTGTACGTTAAACCTGGTCAATTGTTCTACAATGCCCCTTGTACCTAAATACACTCGAAAGTGTCACCATTGCTTGTTAATTTTTCACTTTTTCTATATTAAATAAAAAAAAATCTAACGTTCCTACGTGAAAGGTGAATGGTTAAACTCAGAACTTTAGCAAAATCATAGAAAGAGAATGTAGGACTACGTTCTAAATATGAGAATACAAAGGATGAGAAATTGGGCGAAATATGAAAACAAACGTCCATTAATATAAAGCTAATAACACAAACTCCAAATCATAGATGTTGGAACTTTTCTTTCCAGATTTTTATCTCCCAAATTCGGCATTACTCCCCCCCCCCCCTCAGCTTCATATCTCCTTTGTTCCTACTCCGATGATCTTTGGGCAAGTCGCAGAAGATAAAGAATGGCATCCGTCAGCTTATGACTCAGTAGTTTAACCACCATCCACAACCACAACATTTTTTATTCTCTCAAGAACCATATATGTAAGAACCAATATTTTTTTGATGAGGAACTGAATCAATGGAAGTAAAGAAATTGTTGCTCCAGCTACAGAAATTAAGACCTTTCTGGTTGTACTGTGTCCTAAGATCCACTATATTATTATTATTGTTATTATATTATTATTATCAAGTTCGAAAAATGTTTATAGTATTAATGGGCTAACCATTATCGAGCAAAAAGTTAAATCAGAGAGAAACACGATAATTAACAGCCCTCTAAATGCCCAAAGTCCAAACCGCCACGGTTGTTCAAGAGAGACTAAAGGTCAGCCTTGAAAACCGTCAACTTCGCCTCAATAATCATCAGAGGTCATAAGTCATCTATGGAGAGGGTGAAATACCCCTAGCCGTGAATCGGCGCCCTTTTAAATATAATCATGATTGTACCAAATCAGGAAGTCGACACCACCGAACTGGGGCAAAAGCACTGACTGAGAAAATAAAAGAAAAATTGAGAGTAGGAGTTGTTGAAATGAAAGGAAAAAAATAGCAAGGGTTTGAAAATAATGATGATAACAGAAAGAATGTATAGAAGTATAAAAACATCCGATAAAAAATGACAAAATCGTCGTGCAGCTCTGGATAAACGGTCTCGCTAGCCTCGTGGATACGGCGTTGGATTTCTGACTTCAAGGCAGGGGTTCAATCACAGCAAGCGCGGACACATAACTGTCAACGGTGTCATGAGCTACTTACACCCGCAGGATTAAGTAGCTCCACACACTTCATAAAGCACATAGCCAATCATAACACCGCTATCATTTCCCCTCTCACCTTCATAGCACAACAATCCCTTTCTCTCCTCTGAACCGGAACCTTGAATATGGTGTACTAGTGTTTCCTATGGGGATCCCCCTGATGTTATAATGCCTTTCGCAATCTCTAGTTATAAAAAAAATTACAACCCGGAAACCTTAATTAACCCTTCTCAACGAGAACCGGTCCCTGCTGCCACCGGGTTCACCAGTGGATGTCATTTTGATCTTTATGTACAATTCATTATCCGATCAGGGGATCTCGTTTACGATGCGAGTGACGGATGGCGACACCTACCTAATCCCTGATAATCAAGATCCGCAGAGGAAAATATCATATCTTATGTACAAATCAGCCTACACTCACGTGCAACTTACACGCTCACACAGACAAGCAGGGTGGATGAAAGTAATACTAATACGTTCACACAAGTAAAACGAAAGGTGTACAACAGTTCGACAGCCATGTATAGCATTTCCGTTGAGGAATTATCTTGCGAATTTACCTTCGGGGTGATAACCTTGATATAGGAGAAGCTGGTTTGAGTTCCTCAGTATTAAATCATCCTTCTTCAAGAGCTCCCTTAACTAAACCTCTCCTTTAGTACTCTTTATACCTCATCTAAAGGTCTTCACTCCTATTCAGCAGTGATCTTTTGTGCTCGTTATGATTGTGCAATTTCCATTATCACAGCTGCTGCAACTTCCTTTCCAAGCTTCAACTGCCATTCGATCTCGCTTTATTTTCTACCCCTTTCCTTTCTATTTCTTTGGTATTTTCTTTACATTTATTTAGTCGTACTTTCTATAGTGTTAAATTGGTCATTTATCGTTAGTACCAAAACCAAAAATTGCATTTGTGGTTGTTGAATGTGTGAGTTGTTTCAGTTTTTTCAAATGGGAGCCACCTTTTGTAAAGGTTTGTCGGAGGACAGATCACGCCATATTGCTTCAGTCTCGCAAGAGAAATCCAGCTTGGTCCTTTGAGCTTCTATAATCCTTAGTTTCAAAGACAATAATACTCAATTTAAATTAGAGCATTTTCCTTAGTTAATATTGTGACAATTGTGTTCAATTTATCTTCATTAGAAAAATATATATATTTTCTACATTACTCTGTATTATCCCCATTATTTTTTTAAGGGACTAATGTTGTATTAATTGGAGAATAATCGTTAATCGAGTAACGAACACGCTGCCGTCTATAAAATAAATGACCACAAGTGATCTAAGTTCTTTAATTAAATAATAAAGCAAATAACATAAGGGAAGAGCCTATCTTCAACCACCCATTAGCCTCGTGCAATGATAAAGGTTAAAATGGTGGTGTACCATAGGGTGTTCATATTTCTCATAAACTTTTTTACAAGTAATAGATGAGCTAATTAAAAGAGAAATCTTTTTAGTTTGTTTTCGAAGCAAAAACAAATGTGATTATTAAAAGAAAAAAGATAATTTTTCCATGTTTCATCGCGTAGCACAGCCGAATGTACGCCTCGTTGAAAAAATAAACCTCTAACTTTTGTAATCGTAACGAAGCCAGTGGCGTTTTTCGAGCGGTTGCTCGTCCGTTCTTGTTAATGAGTTTGAAGGAAATTGCTTCAACTCGACGTTGCCACGTCGCCGGCATCTTCCCAAGTTCCCACAATTAGACGGCTTCCAGCGGCGGGAATGCAAGCCTCGTTTCACGCCGATTCCCAAGAACTGGCGGGCGATTTGGGGCCTTTTGTTCACTTTAAGACACTCCTGCTCGTTCTGAGGAATAATAATATAAATTCACTCCTCTGGTCTCCTTTGGAAGGAGCTCTATACCAATCTGCCATATTTAACGAGTTTGAAAAAAGTCACTGCTGATTTGTACTTTGCAAATCTTCTTCACCCCGTCGTTTCTCACTGAAGATTAATTAGTTTTCTTCGTTTTGAAGCGAGGAATTAAAATCTCAGGGACTTCACAGCGAAGCATTTTAAGAAATATCGTTTAACCAAGACAATACCTGAAGTTCCAGACAATGTAAAGAAAATGAGGGATAAAAGAGAAGGAATAGTGGTAACAAAATTTCAAAATATGGTTGCAATTTGATGAAAGTCTACGATTTGCATGGACTCGGGCAAACGTCACTTAGGTAATGAACCAAAAGAAGAAATATAAAAAAAATATGTGTTGGAGGGAGAATGTAATGTAGCAGAAAATTCAAGAATAACAAAGACAATAAAAAGAGACCCAGTTCCTAGAGATTTGTGATCAAGAGACTGCATTTTTGAAGGAGTTTTAGGATGATTCTTTCGTTATCATTGAGTCCTTATTCAAGAATAACAAAGACAATAAAAAGAGCTCATTTTCACACTTTCGCTATCAATACACATTTCATTCTGTTCTCATTCGATCAAAGTGTTTAAGAAAATTGGAGAGTACAAAAAAGATTTAAAGGTAAAAACTAGGATCTTCCCCGAGAACAATAAGAAAACTTCTAGAAAACTAGAATAGGGTATAATACACTCATACGTTCTAGAATTCAATTGGTCCGTGACCTCAGCTCTTGAACAGGCATGTGCAAGACCAATATATAAATTCCCTATTAGAGGAAGGAATGTGTAATGTATTTGAATATCCCGCATCTCATGCCATTACATTCACCCCATCGTTATAAAAAACGATCATCGAAGAAGACGGGAAATAACCAATTTTTAACCCGTTTATCCTCTGCCATGTCACACTCTCAAGAAGAGCGATTAGTTCAGCCAGCGCACTCATTATCCTTGCTCCCACCCCCCACACTTAACCCCACGCTGTAGTGGCAACGAGCCCGGACGGACGCCAGAGCGGGAGAGGGAACCCAAACGCGTGCCACACATTCGAAGTTTGAGTATGTCTGTCACGAGTGAGAAAGAGGAAAATACACCAATAGGGTGAAGGAAAATAGTGGGCAACCACTAGAAAATTCAGCAGGAAAAAGTGAAAAAGACGGGTTAAGATGGATATAAAATTACAGATTTGGGAGTTAAAGGATTACTTTGGGAGCTAATGTTAAGAAGGATTCTGCTCCCTAATTGCTACAAAACAAGAGTCGACTCCGGAGGGAATATATTGTTCTAGATCGCAGCCAATAGGATACCGAAGTTGTGGCAAAAGGAAAAAAATACGAGTTCGGAATTAAAACCAGACCTGCCACAACTCTAGAAACCTGTACCACCAAATCACCTCATTTTGTCTTCTTTCCCTACCTGGTAATCATGAAATTTCACTTCACTTACAATTAAAAGGCCCCTTTCACTACTCATACTGAAAGTAGGAGAATAAAAAGTATTTGTCCTTGTCAATGATACTTAAAATTACTTCTGGTAATTATTTAACTCGAATCATTTATCATTATCATCTTTACCCGCGCCATCCTACAACAAAGACCTATCCAAATAGACTCCGGGGGTATTAGCGCCTTCCTCTAAAACCCTGGGCTTTTGGATTATGCATACATATTAAATATATATCCGGACACCTTTGTACTCAGTCAAATTAAATGTTTGACTTTCACGCTAAGTTTGTACATGAGGAAGAAGGAACAATGGCAAAGAAATATCTATTTACTTCTCTTTGTGGGTAGAGAAATAGATTGGTTCGGGGGACAAATGTTATGGGGAGGGGAGATGACCGATGAATTATAAATGTCCCAATTTGTTATCGGATTTCAAAGAAGTCAAATGTTCCATTAATATACAGGATTGTAGACAAAGTTTTGTCCGCAATAAAAGATAAAAGTAGCAAGAAATAAATGAAAATAATGATGATCGAGGATTACGTGGGTGTAGTTAACTAATAAATAATAGACCGATTTTCCATAGTGATGGACATTATAATTAAATGAATAGCTGCATATATTTACATGGATTTTTTTTATACGATCGTATATATCCATAGATATATTATGATCGTAATGTTAATAGTTGAGACATTGATTCTTTTAACAATCGGGAGAAATCTTTAGGGAAGCAATGTTTGGTTCAGTGGCAAAAAAATCACAACGGATGAATGTTCGGAAAACGAATTCTAAACGCTAATGTGAAAAAAGACTAACAGTGATAGATGATAATGAGCGTTATATTGTTTATTAATATAACCTTAAATATTTATAAAACTGAAAATAGTCATTATGGGCATATAAAAATATAAATTATACCATTATAAGAAGTAAGGGCTGAAAATGACAGCACTGGTATTTAAGTTGCAATATGACCACCGAGCAAAATTGTAAATAAATATTGAAATAAAATAACTAATTTCAAACAAAAGGACAAAGAGAACGAAACAATTCGTAGAGACAAATCAAATTCAACTATTTCTCTGGATATAAATATGCATACATGCAAGAATTTTGCATAATATTAATAGCAAAAAGTTGATATAATTTAAAATGCCTTTGAATAATAAAGTCAG
The DNA here is from genome assembly GCA_963969495.1 of Ceratothoa steindachneri. Taxonomy (NCBI): domain Eukaryota; kingdom Metazoa; phylum Arthropoda; class Malacostraca; order Isopoda; family Cymothoidae; genus Ceratothoa; species Ceratothoa steindachneri. The sequence continues at coordinate 232,483,083 of OZ018318.1, forward strand.
GTTGGAGAATTAAATTTATTAATGAAGCATTTAATAATGTACCCATATATTATAAAAATAAAACCCTCATGTTTCGTGTCTAAAGCAATTTTGAAGAGTATATGGCGACTGCCTTGGAAACTGGTTGAATAACAGAGATAAATATCCCCTAAATATATTTCCTGCACAAGCCGACAAGATATACACATGTATACACATGCTCTAAAAAAAACAGTGATATGTAGACGACCTCTGGATGTTTATAATGACGATAATTCATTCTGAAGAATGAGAGAATTCCTTTCGACCGAATTGAATATTTTAGTATTCATTACCTCGTCCCCTCCGTCTTCAGTTGAAGATAAAATCGAACTGTCTTCCTCAAAGCTAAATAAGAACCTCGCCTCCATAAAGGAGAGGGAAAAGTTAAAATTTACATTAATCCATAGGGATAATGATCAATGGGGAAATAATAGGGAAAATATGTGAAGAATAAGAGGAATAGTAGTAAAAATGGGCTCTGGATAACAATTGAGATACAACACACTTGATGGCAGGGTTAGAGTGGGTTTGAGCCAGCGTTTCGATCGGTTTAGTAAAGATATCTCGACAGATAAAATGATTTTGGTGGGGGTAAATGGGGTTACATTGAGGGAAAATGGAGACGCAATCTCTGCCTTCCCCCTCTACTTTTGCAACAGAATCCTAATGTCTTATCGTGGGGGGCATAGGAGCGAATTTTAGACATCTCTGACAGAGTCTGAACTACACAAACATTGTCCCGAGACCAACAGCAATGGAAAGGAGCTTGACATAAAGTTTTATTGATGATGGAAGGAAAGAAAATTGAAAATTTCGCATGTTAACAATAAGTGAGGATAAATTGAAGTAACTATACGCACAAATAAAAAATAGAACGAAATCAATAAATATAAATAAATAAATAATGAAAGATAGAAAGAAGTCAAAAACAGAACGTCCGGATGAACTTTAAAATACCTTCTATTTACAGTCTTCATTAATTTGACGGCCCCTCCCCCCCCCTCCAAAGTTCATAAATTATATTAAATCTATGGTACCGTTTCCCTCAAATATATCTTATGCTATGCGATTCACCCGCGATATCACTCGATTATTTTTGCATGGAATTGGAGGACACCCTATTCAAGTCTTTTATGGCCAAGAAGGCTTCGAATAAGCCTGATCTCGCAATCGCCGGTGGTAACTTTTAATCTGAACCTTTCAAGAAAGGCGCTCTCGTCCCGTATAGGGGAGTTGAGAAGTCCTTTTAAAGGGTTGCAATGTATTTTAAACATCTAGAGTCGCTATGCTTTACCATAATATAAAGTGGTGTGTAAGTTTATGGGTAACTACTTTCACTTTACTTTCAATCCATATGGTCCTTTTTATTGGGTCACCAGCAAAAAACAATCAATGCTACCCCCGTCCTAGGTCCCTTGGTGCTTAACTTCATTTTTACCACACACCTGTGAATTTACTTCCTTTAAATAAATGAATGAATTAATTAATTAATTGATTCAATTTTATTTTCCATTGTCAAGTTCAGCTCAATATCTCAATTTATGGCATTTTACAGAGGTGCGATTTTTTTTAGTTGGGTCATATTTAACCACTCATGAATTTACTTTAATTATCGCCTTGTAAGACACTGTACATACAGTTTCTAAGGCTTTAAATTATTGAGTCTATGTTAATACCCATTTTCTTATCTTCCATTGTGATAAACCTAAAGGCAAAAACCTACGGAAGAAGATGGATGGTTTCCTCGAAAGTTTGTGAAGTTCTACCCAAATCTATTTCTTAACTGGAAGCTTAGCCCACTGAATACAAACATCTCTTTTTCACTGTTCACCTGATAGATCAACTGTTTTTCGTTATGGTGTTACTTACCGTGTAATAGTACTCTTCATTGGTTTCTTCATAGCCCAATTCCCCTGAAGGGAATCTCAATGTTCATACATTTTATCTGCTTTTCTGGGGTTCTGGGACAATAATCATGATTCTTGGTATAACAATCTTTGACACTCGTTTCTTCTTCTCTCTGTACAAACACGTTTTTTTAATCAATAAATACTTGTACCCATTCTAATTATATAGGAAACAGGGAAAGATAGATAGAATCTATATGTAAATAAAAATATTTAAAATTGTTTGCTAGCTACTTTAAATACAAGTTAATTCAATCAACATTTACGTGCCAATTTGGACTGCTTCTCTCTTTAGCACGAACGCATTAAATAAAGAACTCGTACTCGACGCCCGCGGGATCAAATAGCATTCTAAGGAGATTAAGAGTGTAAGCTCTCCCAAGCTGCTTATCCAGATACACAGCAATTATTGATATTTGTTATAGCGGAAGAAATTCCTATTTAACAACCTGGGAAGACCTTGGCCATCTTGTATAATGGTCACTGAAGGGGATATTAAGAAGCGATCCTTTTACGAAGAAGGCGATGACATCAATGCTAAGGTGTTTATGGTTAATAAAAGCTACTCAGTTCTCAGGCGGATCAGGTAAAGCAAGGCATGGGGGAAGCAATGAAGATATTTAAGGAAGAAAATGGGGAGGGGAAGGGGAAAACCTCGTTAATCAAAGTTAATAAATAACAAGCAGTAGGAACTCCGTTAAACCCAAGCATGAATCCCAATAAACCGAATCCCAGAGCAAAAAATAACACACGGGTTTGGTTTGTATTGTTTTTCTAAAAGGGTGACCAGTGTCACCCGACGAGAACATGAAGTCTGTGATGGTATCAGAAAATATCTCGAGGAAAGACATATAAAAAACGAATCGATATAGAGTCCTAAAACTTTAATAAATGAGATAAAGAAAGAAGCGAAAAAATCGAGTCCGATAATACGCCCATAAAGTAAAATATAAATTTGAAAAGTTTAACAAAACTCCGCCTTCCTAACCTTTATTGCTTCAGAGTATTTAACTACACCATTCACACGTCCTTATGGCATCTTAGGGGATAATTAAAATGATATCTATAAGTTTCATCGGTTTTATGACCCATACCAATTAAAAGAAATATAAGTAACTGACTTCTGAGATTCGATCTGGCTTAAGATCAACTTCAGGAGCAAATCCTGAGCAAAGGAGCTCCTTTAATGGTCGGGTTGAGGCTTCCGCTTCTCAATCCGATTTTTCGAGGATCATTTGCAGGGACTCGATCGGATAAGATCTAGGAGTTCCATTCGATGGCCAAGTATGTATACACAGTGCTGATGTCCGAGCCACTTCGTTACTTGTATCTGATGATACCTAGCTCTCTAGATACATATAATGATGCAAAACGGATGAAATCATCATCAAAATGCTTATGGAACGTTCTTAAGAGTTGCTCTTCGTGGACATTTTGGTACATGTCTTTGTTTCCTCAAGTGTTTTGGGGACGAATTTTGTCTCAAACAAAAAAAAACATGTCCATGATTTTTTCATCTCTGATGCAGTAAGTTGTATTCTTGAATATTTCTAAGAAACTTTAGAAATTTACAACTAACATAATATGTTTTTATTTTCCTTTAGGTTTAATGTTGACTACATTTTGCCATTCTGTTTTGGTTGTGATCTGGTAAAAATCATATTCAGCTGAGATGAGTAATTATTTGACAACCTTTATAAGCCCTTTGTCCTTTTGCTGCTTGGATGATCTTTCATTTTTCACACGTAAATAGGCGCATCAAAAACTTACACTAATACAAACACCAATCGTGGAATCTGAAACTTTTCTCACTTCAAAATACAATTAAAATAAACCCTATTTACCACCGAAATACCTTAGACAAAGCAAACCTTTTCATTCCTCCGCACAAAAGCTTCAAAATAATGAGATAGACCCTTCAAACTAGATCGATACATTAAATCCCCCATAATCCCCGACAGAGAAAAGCCAAAAATGGTCCAGAAAAAAGGACTAAGGAAGAAAACCATCCAAACACCTCAAGATTTAGAAAGGGCCTTTTCACATCGACGCCATAGTTTCTCCATTTCGGGGGATTATGGCGGCCGAGAAATCGAACGGGAAGAAAAAGGCCAAGCGGGGAAATTCAGCTTCGGACAAACGCGACTCGAAACACACCGTTAAAGGGGTTCAGAGAGCAGCACCTGCCATGTCGCTCCGGGGAAAGTACAAAGCGACAGGAAGTACAGCGGACCCAACGCTCGCATCGGCAATCGATTCAATTAGCTATGTTCACGTATATATATATATATATATATATATGAATCCATCAAACGGCAACAAACATAAAAACAAGATAATATTTCTTGGGAAATGTTATTTCCTAATTCGCAAAAATTCCGTACAGGGGTGGGATTCGAACCGTGCACAGTGAGGCAGCGAAGAACCGCTTTGAACTCAAGTAAACCGTCCCTAGGACCACTCAGCTACGAGGAAGACAATATATATATATATATATATATATATATATATATATATATATAAATATATATATATATATATATATATATATATATATATATATATATATATATATATATATATATATATATATATATATAGCCATATCATCATGTATGGCTATGTGTATATCTTTTAGGCACATGATGAATGATATGTTGTTTTGTATTTTTTATGTAGATGTGTACATATTTATTCGAATGTGTTTGATCTAAATAATATATCCACTTTTATATATTTGCATTCTGATACTTCAACCCTGATTTTAGAGACAAACTATTTTTTAAATCATTCGATATTATATGAATTTATATCTAGAAAACAGTGTATAATTTTCGAGACTTTTAAGCATCGATGTCATTATTTGCACATCATGTGGTATACTTTCTTCGGAAACCCTCAAATTCGGGAAATTTCCTTGACAAAAGCGATGACAAATTTTATTGGTTCCTCAATGATATTTTTACATTGCGATCAATCCCAGCAAATGTCAAGCAGATGAACCCATCTGGAAAAGAGCAACTTACATACATGACATGGCCAAAGGTTCATAATAACTGACAAGTGATTAAGGAAAAATCTGCACTTCACTACTATGGATAGGATATGGTATCGGTTGAACGATTCAATCTTTAATAGAGGTAGTCGTTGAGTTAGATTGCGATCGGTTCCGCCAGACCAGTCGTAAGTTTATCTGGTCGTAAGTTGACCTATGTTATAATTATATTAGGTATATTATGCAGTTTAATGATATAATCATCTTTATGTCATATTTTATGAACATTTTCTTTCATCATTATTGTTATAACGATTGTATCACCACTGGCTTAGTAGTTATCATCTTTCAACCCGTTCTGCACAGTTTTGTTTTTATTATTATGTCCGTAAGTTTGAATCATTGTATTGTTATTATGTTCATCAGGTTTAAGTCAAACACTATATAGCATAGTACACTCGGTTTAATACTTGCTAAACATAAAAATACAAAATACAGGTGTAAAAAAATAGCAAACACTTTAGTTACAAAACAAGCAAAAAAACATCTATAGGCAACTAGTGCTAGGCTGTGGATCGTCGATGTTGTCATCTTAGTAAGCTGGAGCAGCGCGCTGGGTAGCCTGAGGAATTAGGGGTTTTTATCCCCCAAACCTAGTGAGCTTTATCTGAATTGTTAATTTGTTCTTCTCCTCTTAAATTTTACGATACGGACGACACAAATGGTGTGCCATCCGTTCCAATCCTTGAAATTATTCGATGTTTGGAACTATTCCCATAAAATGTGCAAAGATTTTATTCAGTAGATATAACCTTTCTGACAATCCCTTGGCGGTGAACATCCATTTTACCTGCGGCGAAGCAAGCATGTCTATGGATCGTACAAATCTCGTGTTGTATTCATCTTCTATCCGCGATGAATCGCTGGCTCAATGTAGCCAGGTAAAACTCATGCTACCAAAGGTAATTGAGGTCACTGAATTCGAATATGATATAAGTTGACCACCAGGTGGCACCACCTGGTAGCTAAAGGTGCTAAATCAGCCAGTTTCACCACAGGTCAACTAGATTATGTCTCTCTAGCTGTCACTTCCTCCTCTTCTTTCTCCACTGTTTCTCTTTTTTCTTTTCCACCACTTTCTTTTTTTTTAATTTAGTAAGCTCTTCATTTGTAAGTTATCCCAATTGTTCCTTTAGGAACTCTTCAACATCTTTCACTTCACATTCCAAAGAAAGGTCTTTTGCTAGTTTTACTATTCTTTCTCAAATCTCGTTAAGTCCATTTTCACTGCTAAAGCAAGCAAAGGTTTGTACATAGCGCTTAAAACACTTTTTCCATATACCATTTAGTCACTTTGCAGTCACAAGCTCAGTGAGTAGCGAGATTCTTGATACATTGAAGGATATTGAACTGTTTCTAAAAGTCAAGCAACGTTAGTTATGGTTCGGCATCTATAGCAGCTATGGCTTGGGCGAAAGTGGTTCACAGTTAGTTATCCTGGAAAGTAGCAAACAAACCTTGGTCCATCGGCTGCAAAATTGATATTGTATTTGGTGAAATTAAAAACACTTTCACACCTGGATGGAAATCACCTATATGATGTGGATGGCCAGGTGCATTATCCAGTAGCAATCAAATCTTGAAAGGAATTGCTTTCTCCAAACAATATTCACGTACTCGAGGAATAAAACAGTGCCTGTGTAATCCTTGCTTTACTGTTTGAACGAAAGTAAACGGGATGTGCGTGCTTCTTTACATTCTTTAACGTGCGCGGGTTATATGAGTGATAAGTCAAGATTAGCTTGAGCTTAAATCCCGCGGTGATCTCGCCAAGCAGCAAAGTCAGTCGTTCCTTAAATACTTTAAATCCAGGCATGTTTTGTCTTATTTGTGAATGTAAGTGCGTCCTAGCATACGTTTCATGTACGTCCTGCCTTATTCACATTGAATACCCGCTCTGCTAGATACCCTCCATCCGTAATCACTTCATCCAGAATGTCCACAAAATGACGTGCTCCTCCCTCGTCTGCACTCGCTACCTTCCAGTCACACGCACATTATGAAATTGAAAGCTTTTCTTAATCTTTAGAACCCATAGACAGTTTCAATACAGTACCAAGGGCTGACAGATCCATAAAAGTAGAGGGGGTCCCTGAAATCTGGAGATTTAGGTAAAATGCATATTTTCAAGAAGATCTTGAACTATATTTGATTTAATTTGAACTAAATCTTATTTAATTGAAGTATTAATGAATAAACATCTTCAATGTGATTTCAACCGTTTGAGATGCAAAGTTCGATGCCCTTTGCGAGATCCATCCGATGAATCCGATGCATTAACTCGAAATTTCTGTCAATTTGAGCACATTCATTTATAACGCGCTGTTCACTCAGGTGTCTCCTTCAACATACCCCCCAAATCAAGGGGAGTAAGGTCTGGTGAACGAGCAAACCATTGGTATATTTCCTATAAGACTTTAGAAATGCTCAATGGATGCGAAAAGCAAAAAAACTTTACCAGATTTTTTTGGGGGTAAATGAGTGAGATTGAATTAATTGAAGTTTCAATGTGTGGGTGGTATTATTTTCGATTAGCGACAAAAGGGAAATTCTTGAGGTGCTCGGGGCTATGAGGGCGTTGATCATGATAGACACTGATCAGAAATGAGGGGCTTGAGGGTGCAGTTGTCTGTTAGCGTTTGTGTCTATATCAAAATGCAGCCCATTTTACGTACATGAATATGTGGCACTTGTGAATGTAAGGTCAAAGGGCTATGTGGTGACATCAGGTAATAAGCATCATCTTCCGATGTGAGATTACATTTAACATTTCCAAAGTACCCCTTCGTACTCATTCACACTTGCCGTTTAAAACTGTTCCGCATGACAAATTCCTAAGGCCTCTTTCTTTTTTATTGCCATTATTTCTCGCCTTACTTTCTTAAATTTTAAAATTTGCTTTTATTATATTTACCCTAATAAATAAAAATTCATACAGTGCCTAGAATTTGGTTTGCATAATTTAAGTTAATTTAAATAAATTCCACAAAGTACCCAACACCAAAATCGAAGATGGTAGCAAAATCTTGCCAATTCATCACCTTTTTTCACCGATGCTGAAGCTGTGTCTCCAATAAAGCTGAGGTCAGCAAGCATTTACACAGATAGAAATGCCAGATTTCCTGATAGGAATCATTTTTCTCTCAGGTGTGTCAGGATGTAACAAGGAAAACAATAATGATTATACAGAAAAGGCACCGAATTACTAAAACCCAATAGATGCAAAATATTTCATAACTTAGCAGTACTCCAGAGTAGAGCGGGGTTAAAAACCTCGCTGATAAAGGAGCTCAATCGCATTCGTGAGTGGTAGATGAATAGAAGAGGCTCAGTAATCATATAATAGAAGTCTTCGACCTTCGCAGTTTTTGAAATAGACTGGGTAGATTTATGGATGAAGATGCTAAGTGGGACTAAACTCGGGGATGGCAACAGAAATGCCTCGTATAGGCCAATGTTTACCCGTTTGCAGGCGCCTTCTTCTCTTATGTTCTCAACTGAACGCAGCTCAAAATTATATACGCTTCAACTTCCTAATTGGGTTCCTGTTTTAGCTGGACAGCAACATGAGTGAGTGAACATTACTACAAATCCTTGTTGGATTACTACGCGTAACCCAACGCAAGCGTAGTTTCCACATAGTGAAAAAGAATAAAAGGAAGACTAAATAATAGTGTAAAAAAGAGAAAAAACAAATTAAGATGGTAGATGACATGATCCACCTAATAAACCTTCAATGCTGGGGCAAGAAGGGCATATAACTACGCCTCCAGGAACAAGCTGGTACAAATAAGAACCAAACTTTAACAATGATTACACTTCCCCACCATGATGACGATAGATATGGCCCCGGGAGAAGGAGAGGATGGAGCCCTCATATTTTAAGTTTATGACATAAACTTCCATGTAAATACGCACACATTCGACAATTTTATTTGAAAAATTCTCTAATTCTTTCATACACGTTTACATTTAAAGCCATACATAGTTGAATCCAGTAACCTGTAAGTTCAGATGTTAAAATGAGCCTTTCCAGTCTTTCACACCGGTACAACCACACTCGTATGAGTCGCCCATCACATTCATTTTTCAGGCCATTGCCATTTCTCTAGAATGGAACCCCTTTTCACAATCGCACATACACCCAATCACCTAATCAGGCTCTGTAAACGAAATTCAACGAGGGAATCACCGCTTTCTATAGAGGAAGTGGTGGAGATCGAGAAAAGGTAAAAATGTGTGCCGCGGATTCACTTGCATGACCCGGAGCGGAGCCGGAAGGGCAAGCAATCTTACAGATTTCAACTGCAGCATGGTTACTCATGGTACACCTAACACCCCCTAGTGTGGGCGAGGGATACAGCACATATATTTTAAATACCTCCATGGGGTATGCGGGGGACTGGGTGTGCTTGATTTTCCTTCAGGATTTCGCTGTAGCAAAGACTGTGCAACTGGTTGAGTGAATTTTATATATATATATATATATATATATATATATATATATATATATATATATATATATATATATATATATATATATATATATATATATTTTCCTAGACTAGGTGATGGAGTGCCGGATTTTCACACGTGGGTACTGGATTTTAAGGAGCTAGCTAGTCGCTTATTGGCGACGCGCTCTGTGAAGCTTAAAGCCAGGGATATCCAACTTTATACCTCATCACACACACAGCCAATTACAACACCACTGGTTCTTATTCTTTTCACACACGCATAACACATCACTCTTCTCTCCCAACACCTGCCTAAGCTGGTTTCAAATCGGCGCTCTCCTGACGCGAATGGGCAGCCCTGCATGGAGACGCGAATAGTTCCATTCTCGCTGGTTGATGGCAGCAAAACACCGCACTATCCTTCTTCCTGAACCTCCCCCGCCCCCCTTCTAGCGAATATGAGCCTCTAGTACGCGAATGCTAGCCAGCGATTGTCCTTCTGATCTTTATGTGAGTTTCACTATCACGTAGGGGTAACTCGTCCATGACTGAAAAGGTAAGGGTGACCCAAATGACTAACGTTACTATCAAGGGGATAGGTTTGGTGAAGTACAACACTCCATAGTTCCAAACCACCTCGTTCCAATCCGGAGTTCATAATGAGCAAAGGACGCGATTTAATTGCACCAATTCTAAGCCCGAAGCTGGAGAAAGGGTGGCGAGGCCTAACTCAGACTAAATATTAAATTTAGTCAATAATTTAAAGTTATAAAAGCAATAATTAATATAGGATTAAATTTGGCGATGGGTGATTTTACAGGTAGCGACGATTAAATTATATATTTGGGCGATTATTTTATCTAATAATAAAAATACCTGAAACAAAACATTCCATCGTCTTCTGCGTTGTCCATGTGTTCAAAACATATGTAGATAATTAAGAAATTATGTTCTTAAATTGTACTTTAATCGCCTTTTCCCTTTTGTCATTTCACGCGGATTACAAGGGGTTGTGTTTCGCATGAACTAGTATCCTTCACTAACTCTCTCTAGTTAGGACGTTTGTTCTCTTATTCAGTGAACATTTAAAACAGGACTGTTTTCATGACGTCATCGCCCTCGGCCATCGTGACGGGTGAAGAAAAGCCGTTGAAGTTCGGGTCCTATATTTTTCAAGGGATTTATTTGGGGATTTTTATTTAGTTTTAATTTAGGATTTTTATTTTAACCAAGGTAATCAGGGATGAAATCTGTCACGGCTATTCAACATCTTTTGAAAGACTTTCAGACTATTATTTTATACTAAGGGAGTGTTTTATATTTTTACCTTTTTACGACGATTTTTCGTGAGTTCTTATTTGTGCATTCAATCGATACACCTACCCCTTGTGTAAATTCCCTTCCCCTTTCACTCCATTACTATTTTCTAAAAAAAATTATGTGTCTGCATGTTTTTGGTATGTGGTCATTTCAATGGTTTACGTACACATGTGTGTGTATCAATCGGCTCGCTTCTTGAATGTCCTGTACTGCTGTTATCCTCCTGCCTAATTTAACGAATAAAGCAATCAAGAATGTCCACTCGACAAAGAATTCCAGGTAGAAGCAAAATAGGCCCGGCCGGGAGGTAGGCAGGACCAGCCGTTAGCCTATGGGCCAAACGCACCCCCCAGTCGCTGGAACGAATCGGTTAGGAAACCGCAAACCTGGCTGGAAATTGTAGGCCTATTCACGTTTACTTCCATAAAGACATTAAAAGCGGCACAGTTCACAATTCTGGGTTCTTCATACACGTGGAGTAATGAATTGTGTGTACTTGTGTACACATCGAATGAGGAATCAAAATGCTTGAAATAATTGTGAAGAGTGCCTATTTAGCTCAATAGGAGTGAAAGGTCAATAATACCACTAATTGGGGTTTATATTAAATGAGACTATTTCGGGATGCATTTTACAATAATATATTTACTGTTACAGATAATAATAACAACCAATTTCAAAGGAAACAAAAGTAATCAAGTAAGAATCGCATATTCGTCTTTCAATCTATTTTTCTGTATCTTCCTGGTCACGTAACTCTTTATTCACCATACACTAAAAACGAAAGGACACGGAGATAATTACTCTTAGAGTACGTAAGTATATTAAAAGAAATGTAGGAAACCGACTAAAACTCATTAAAAGTAGCAAAGCCGTCAGCTGAATGGCGCAAGAAAGGCACCAACCAGATCCTGAGAAACTGGCAAATCAGGCAAGAAGAAAGGCTGATGGTGGCCTCAATGAGCTTTGAGAAAAGCTTTAATGAGCTTAAAAAAGGCGCTAAAATGGAAAGAGAGATTAGTGGAAACAAAAGGAATAGAAAATGTCTCGACGCATTTGTGACGTAGATTTATAAGGTACAACCAGTCAGCAGTTTTCAGGTTTTCCCGTCATTAACATTTCCTCACAGTTTTGTCACTAAAGATAATCTTATTTATCGGGAGAAAAGTAAAATAAAATTCCAAGCGATGATTAATAATACTAGAGATTGTTGAATGTCACTCTTCAGGACACGGGGATTTATTATAATTATCTTTTCGGTCCAAAATTAGGCTAAGAAATTGCCTAAGATACCGACGTACAGAGAGTAAGGGGCTAAAAGAGGAAACACAGCTGAGAAAATTAGATCGAGAATGTCAAGGAATAGCGTCTTCACCCTTCGCATCATTCACTTTTTATTTTTGTGTCAAATTCATTCATGATTAGTTCAGGCCCTTGCTAGATTGTGCTGAATTTCTCTTTTTCTAGCTCCCTCTGGGCGGAGGTGTATGTGTCTATGCGTGTTGGAAAACTAAGAAATACAGAGCATAAATGAGCAGGAGACAATGGGTATTTTCAGTGGTATTGACTGACGCCGACTACACATGGGAAAAATGGTTCGAGCCAAAGATTGAAAAGACCCTCTTGCTCAAAGACAGGGATTTATTAAAGAAAAATCCTTTTCATTCGGGCAGATTTTGGCCATTAGTAAATTCGCACAAAGACTACAAAGCATGACTTTATAGAGGTATATCGTGATTTTTTCGTACATGTGTACACTTAACATGTACATTTTACATGGGCACATATAGTACTTGAGGATCGTCGTCCAATGGGTCGATAGATCAAGTGATTCATTTAAAGAGGAAAAAACGGTCAGGGCGAGTGTGGGAGAATGTGCTGCTATGAATGACTGAAAATGATCGTCGGGTTGGCCGTGTCTGTGTGCGTATTTTAATAATAACAATCTCTGTCGGTTTGTGTGTATGCCTATATGCGTAGGTGTATGTATTTGCCAAACCTTATAAGAAAAACCTGAGACGGAACTAAAATCCAAAGTAAACGAGTGTAAACAAGTCTGCCAAGGCCGGTAAAGACTTTAAACCACCTAAATATTTATTCATTCACCTTTCTAGTTAATTAGTTTATTTATTTATTCGTTCATTTACTATTTTTTTGTTTGTTAATTTAATTATTTATTTATTCGTTTATTTATTTATCTAGTGTTGTTTGTTGAGGCGTTCATTAAATTAATTTAATTTTAATTAGTTTATTTATTTATTCGTTAATTTACTAATTTTTTGTTTGTTTGTTATTTGAATTTATTTATTTGTTTATTTATCTAGTGTTTTTGTTGATGCGTTCATATAATTAATTTAATTTAAATTAATATACTTATTTATTCGTTTATTTTCATATTTAATTAGTTTATTAATTCGTTCATTGATTTATTAATAAGTTTTGTTCGATAGTTCATTTAATTAAGTATTATAAATTAATTTACTTATTTCTGTATTCATTCATTTACTTATTTATTTATTCGTTCATTTAATTAATTTATTTTTAACTAATTTACTTATTTATTCGTTCACTTACTTATTTAATTAATTCATTTTTAACTAATTTACTTATTTATTTATTCGTTCACTTACTTATTTAATTAATTTATTTTTAACTAATTTACTTATTTATTTATTCGTTCACTTACTTATTTAATTAATTTATTTTTAACTAATTTACTTATTTATTTATTCGTTCACTTACTTATTTAATTAATTTATTTTTAACTAATTTACTTATTTATTTATTCGTTCACTTACTTATTTAATTAATTTATTTTTAACTAATTCACTTATTTATTTATTCGTTCACTTACTTATTTAATTAATTTATTTTTAACTAATTTACTTATTTATTTATTCGTTCACCAACTTATTTAATTAATTTATTTTTAACTAATTTAATTATTTATTTATTCGTTCACTTACTTATTTAATTAGTTTTTACGTCTATTTTTTATTGATTATTTATTTAATTAATTTATTACACGAGAGGACCGAAAAGAGGGCTGTAATTTTAATAAATATTTTGAGTGCCCAAAATAGGGCATTAATGGGAGCTCTAAGGACACGGAGGGAGCGCAACTCTCCACAATCTGGCCCTCATTTCACAACGAAGGTGATAAACTATGATTGGTTTTTTTAATTTAATTCATTTATAGGAAGAAAATAAGGACTTGGAATCAATATTTATCATAGTTTCATCCAGACGATCGAAGGAAATTTGATGTTGGCACATGTTGTAATTGTTCCTGGATTTGTTCTTGGGGGGCGGGGGTGTTTTTCTGGCGCAAACTCTAGCATTGAGGGGGATTGGGGGGGGGATGTATTTAATGTCTACTTCATTTTTTTTTTAATTTGCTACTTATCTGTTCCCACCAAGTAAATGCTACCGTTGATTAAATGCTAAGGGGATAACACGTGAGTTCAATACTACCCCGAAAACGAATAAGGAAAGGAAATTAAAATTCCGAGACTTTTATCTTTATAAATAATGACCGTGAAGAGGAATTTGTCATGAAATGGCTAGGGATCCTTGACTAATATAGTTTCTTTTCTCATTATAACTCAATTTTCTTCTAAGGGTAAAACCGTGAATCGTTTCTTAACGCAACGAAGAAACCGGAAAATTTTAATATAAAAACGAGGTTAAAAAACAAATTAAATAATCGTCAATAAAAGTTTTAAAAAACCCGGGCTGGTCGAAGACACTTAAAAACAAAAGAACGCACAAAGAAACCATAGACGCTTTCCCACAGAGCATCCAGCGGCGGAGAGTTTATAAGTCCCGAAATCGGGATGAGAGAAGTCACAGGAAAACATTAAGTCATCATCCAAGATTGCCCGCCCTCATGAACAGCCGAAAATGAGTGCGTCGGGACCTCCTCCACGAACCCTAATTTAACAGAACGTTGTCATAGTGACGAAAAAAGTTTTCATCGGACCACCAGAGATGTTTCACTCGCACGGTGGGTGTTCAGACCAACCATGTTCCAGCTGGGATGTGTCTTCCCTTTACTTAACACATATACACCACCCCAAACCCCCATTGAATGGAAGTCTCGGGTTTGGTACCTGGGAAACCCGCGTTATTCTCTCGTAATTGAGATGTCGGTTGCACACTCACACATGGGAACTGCTGCACTTCCTCCATTATCGAGAGCCTCTTTTATAAGACTTTTCCTTATTATAAAAAGAAAACCAACGAGGGCGACACTATACTAAAGAAAATGGCAAAAAAACAGAGACCCGTAACTAAAGGGACGAAGTTAGAGAAGGAACGCGAGAGAGCCAACCGGCAAACAGGGTGCTCGGTAGGAAAAGGAACGCAGGGGGCTGAGAGCGAACTCCAAGGACCCTCGGTGGGTCTAAAAACCGTGGGTTGAAAAATCAGGGGTAAAAAATAAACGCAAAAATGAATTATGTTCCCATGGTGACGACCAATAATGACGTTGACAAGGTGTTAACCAGTAATGAAGACCATTAAAGATACTGTCCTGATCACTAGCCCTACAGATGTTGCTATATTTACGACTCTTAATGATGTTGCCATGACAACCAGTAATAATAATGTGACTATGTTGACGACCACTAATCCAGATGGATTCTCAGAGAGCCAGATCATAGTTAGAGTTCTTAGAATTTCGATGCCCCATTACCCCCCCCCCCCTCCTACCAAAGGAACATGTGTCTTGGTGAGAAGAGTCGCTGGACAATGTAACTTTCACGTATTTCTATTCTCCTTCACTTCATTGACTTCTCATTATCCACTTCGGTTTTCACCCTTTAGTCAAATAAATAGGTTCACCCCGGAGATAAATAATTAATATAACTATAGAAGATTCGTGGTAAAAATCAACTCCCTCTTCAACTTTTAGTTAAAAACACACAAATATGTAAGCCTATGTGTATTTGGGATTAATATAATGGCGATACAGCCCTCCCACCACACCGTAAAAAGCGCCAGTTTATGCCTCAAGAGACTCATTTTAAGAAGTTGTAAACTGAACATTTTTCGCCTCAGGGCTCAAACGTGGTGGCTGTTTCAGAGCTCAGATTCCTTGGAACAAGACTCAATTTTCACCTTGAAATTGAGTGATTGAGTCAATCCACACTCAAAATAGAGTTATTAAGCCACCCCATACCCAGAATAGAGTTAATGAGTCACCCCACACCCAAAATAGTTAATGAGTCACCCTACACAGAAAATTAAGTTATTGAGTCACCCCACAGCCAAAAATTGAATGATCGAGTCAATCCACACCTTAAATTGAGTGATCAAACCAATCGACACCCAAAATTGAGTGATTGATTCAATCCATACATAAAATGAAAACAGAAAACATTGGCCATAATTATCATTAGTAGTGTATGAAAGCTCGATACAGTTTGATTTGAAACAATGATAATGGCAAAATGAGAGGAGAATGTAAGAGAAAAGCTTAAAACAACCAACCAAAGCAAAGTTTACAGGGAGTAAAAAGTGTCGGACAAAATTCACAAACTGGGTTTGGGTTACGAATGGGGAGAACTTAAATAAACCCAATGTTTTGAAAGAAATCCTACTAATTCACTAATTTAAAGAATGGAGCAGAAGATTAAAATTATTAATACGAGCGCCGAATTAAATTCCCTTTTACCGTTTATCTGAGATCTCTGAGGAAACGCCACCTCTAACCTAATATCTTCCATCGTAACCGATTTGGGCACGACCCGTTTTGGATAACTTCTTAGCCAGCATCAGAATCGCCAGATCAACCTGATGCTTCCCGCTTTGAGTAAAATTACCTCTATTTGGCTACAATTACAGATTTCCACTGATTATAGTTTAACTGTATCGCAAATCTGTCTACCAGTCCTTGCCCCCCCCCCTCTCTATATCTATCTATATATCGTGTAGTTGGAGAAAAAAAATCGGTAAGTAATAATTTCGTTAATACTGCCAGAAGTTAAGGATGCCTGGTTTGGAAGATTGGGCCTCTTGCCAAAGGGGTATCGCTGCTACTTTAACTATGGTCGCTACTTTTTATTCTTATTTTTTTAGCATCACTGAATATTTTGGGCGACTCTCTAACAAATTGGCTACTTTTTTCAAGGTAATAGTTACGCGTTTTCTTGAACCTTATTTGGTAACGCTGACCAAGGCTAGCAGGTCCTCGTTCACCAGTCCTATTTAGCATTTTTTCTCATTAAATGTTCTTCCAAAATCACACAAACCCATCAATAGATTTCGGGCAAACCTTTAAAGCAGGTCATTTCAATCAATAACAAGTTACTTCCCCCCCCCGCCATGTGAAATTGAATAAAAAACGCCCAATGAAAGACTATCTTAATTAAAATGCAATAAAAGCTCATCCTCACCGGCATCTACATCTTTCTCACTCAACATTTCAATTCTGTTTAATCAATTATGGAAGTTTTGGGGAAAGGAAACATTCCTTTACCTCGTATAAACACCTTTGATTGATTTTTATTTTAAAATCTATTAATCATTTTAAGATTTTATCTGTGTTTTTGATTTCAGAGGAAATTCTAAACTTGAACTCCATGACCCCAGACACTATTCTCCCTCTTTTATTTTCTAACGACAAAATACGTCTTTGAAAGTATGGCTGGCTCGCGTAAGCTAGATATATATATATATATATATATATATATATATATATATATATATATATATATATATATATATATACCCCAAAAGTCCCACAGGAAAATGAAAGACGGATTCCAAGTACTTTCGAACTTGTTCACTTCATTCTCAAGTAGGAAAGTACTTGGAATCCGGCTTTCATTTTCCTGTGGGATTTTTTTGCATTTATTGCTTCCCGTTAAGCGAATTTTATCTTCACATCTACAAAATCGTACTCTCCGCATCCCCATGACTTACTAGGGTGCAGAACAATTGAAGTACATTATATTCTAATAATATTAATACATTTTTCTTAGGGGATATGCGGAAATACTTTTAAAGTTGGGAAGATTTTCCTACGTCTTCTACTCAGAGCAAAGGTGATTGCAAAATATTCTTTTACAAACGTTATTTTTTTTTCAATTTCTCCATCCAACTGATTTATTAAGTTTGTTTCGACCCTTGAAGCAAACATAGATTTTATTAAAAAAGAATATTTGGGGATTGCCTTATTGGAAATAAAAAGCCAAGGGCTAGAATATTTATTAGCTGGCAATACTTGGCAACTTTATTGCCACTAGCGATAAACCCAGGAAGAAAAACGATATGATTAAATTAAAAGTCCTACATCTGGCAACTCACCCCTAGAACACATTAACTTTCCTCAGCAGATATTTCTTCGCAGAAAAAAATGGGTTTGTATTTTGAAAAATTAAAATAATTTTATTCTCTGAAGTTAGTAAGCGATTTGACTAACCATTAAAAGAAATTCATAGTAAAAAAGATATTGGGAAAATACCTTAAACGGGTAACGATAATAACGCAGCTTTTAAAAGAAAGAGTCCCAGTTTAGTTTAGAATTGAATTATATAGATTATAAATTTCTCCAATTCAATTGGTAAGACCGTAAATACAACTAAAAAAAAGTTAAAGTTAACATTAAATTGAACAATAAATGAATGTATGCATGAAAGGAAAGTTTAAAATATCTAAACAACTAACGCTTTACCGAATTACGTCATTAGCGTTTCGTGGACAAAAAGTTCCCCGAACGCAAGTCGCTATTCTCAAATTCAAGGTCACGGAGGATAACAACGGTAAAAGGCAAGCCATTGTTTCAAATGGATATCGCTCAAGTTAACATTTTGCTCTGAGATTAAAGTTAATGACTTATAAATTCAATTTAGATCTTATTTGAGGCTAAATAAAAACATTTATTTTCAAATAACGAATTTTTGTTTTTTTTATGAAATTTTGAGACGTTGTACCTGACACTTGGAAGAATGTCACGTCCTCGGGGCCCGACTGTGACCACGCACAGTGGGGTCAGGGGAAGTATGGGCCAGTATGCGACACCTGTTTTAAATTAATTTTGAAACAAAAACCAACGAGGGAATTTCTTGCAGAATTCGTAACAAAAGAGCTGTCAAGAAAGTGGTGACGTTGGAAGTAAAAATGTGTGGCAGACAATTTGCCAGCAGTGGAACTGGGAGAGCACACAATTTTCAAGATGTAAGCTGCCACATGCAGGCCCATCTTGAACACTTCTATCCCCTTGCATGTTGCACACTGGGGCAGGGAGGGCTTGAATTGTAGTGTGGGCATTACGCTTTACACACCATCCACTGCCCTGCGAGCACTCAATGATCTCCTTCTCTCTTTTTCACACACTTTTACTTCACCTTTCTTCACCACTTTCTTTGCAGATCTCTTCTTACAAACTTCATATGATGGCTTACCTCGTTGGTCTTCGCTTTTTTCTCTTTCCATTAATGCCTATTGAAAAAAACAACTTTCGGCCACCATTTTTTCCCCCGAGGATATTTTAATTGAAAAAAGGAGGTTTTGGATTAAGTAAAGATAGTCCCTCCCATTTTACCAAGAAAGATTATCCCTCCCAAAGTTAGACTAGTAAAGCTAATCCCGCCCAAGGCTAAAATAAAAATTATATATTTAGAAACATATTTGTTAGAAAGTTTATTTTAAAACAATTAAAAATTGTAAATTTTGTAGAACTCTAGAAATTATATTTTAATCACTCACTCTATAATTTAAAAAGGGGATTTTTTTGAGTATTTGAATAATAATTTCATCTTAGTTTGGTTATGACTTATGTTTTTTTTATCAAAGTTTTTTTCTAATAATTCTTTTATAATATTAAAAAACAAAATGGTGAAGTTCAAAAATAAATATAAGTATCGAAATTTTGTGGATTTTTTAAAACCCAAAGAATTACAAATGGTGAAGTTCAGAAAATTTATTTTTATATATCTTCTATAACTATATTTTAGCAACGTGATTTTTTGAAAGGGTAGAAATTTAGTTTAGAGATCCTTTTTAAAATTAGTAAAATTGGAGAAGTTCAGAAAATTTATAAAAATTTAACCATGGCCGCTTTTATTTAGATTTTAAATTTTAATCTTAGTAGCGAAGCGCAAGCTCCCCGCGTAGGGGGGAGTGGCGAAGCCATTGCCTGGTAACTTACTTAAAACGGTATTGGTTGACAATCGTATCGCAAAAATCATTGAAAACATTGTATTTATGTCTTTCAAACCACATAAATTCCTGTAGATAAGAATTTAGCATTTCTCTCTTACATCCTCGCATGCGTTTAATTCTTAGTTTATGCTTATTTCAGTAGCTTTAAAATGACGAAGGCATAACTTAGATACCTCCCATTTTACCAAGTAAAGTTAATCCCTCCCATTTGTCTAGGAGGGACTATCTTTACTTGATCTGAGGCTTTTACCCCCGATCTGCTCTCATTGAAAATGCCTCTATTTCTCAGTTTGACATACTGATTAACGTGGATTCCGAACCACAGGTATCTACAGCGCGTGGCGTGAAGGCGACCGGAAACCTTGACTCCATTCGGTGAGTAAACACGCCCGATGTGGCTTAACTTGGCTCTCAACTGAAGCACTGTTTCGACTCGATTAGATGACACGAGAAAAAGAGACACCTTTTGTGTAATCCAATGAGGGTATTTCACTTAATGGAGAATGAGAGAATAGATAGACATGACTAAAACGGTTGGAAAAATAAACAAAAAAAATAATAAAAAACAAATGACATCATTTCTAAATCTTCGATTTGGGAGGACGCATCACCATCCCCCAGAGAGCTCGAGGCAATCAGTCAGAAGTGCTGAGCGAAAACGTCTAAGTATTGAAGGGCGGAGTCGTGACAGTTCTTTCATTTCTTCCAAATTACACAATTTTCCTTCTTTTTAATCATTGTTGTACACACGATAAACCTTTCTCCCCCTTAACTGTTCATGTTAGGCGATTGTCACATCTCACTGAATATGACCAACTATCGCAACACACAAGTAACTTCAACCCGTTAATACCACTTTTTTTCACTAAAATAATAAATCTGTGACTAAGAGGATCCACTTAAACGACAAAGACAATGTTTGTTGGTAACTAGTTTAGGTACTTTGCGGAGAGAAGTACTGGAAGACTATTTAAATCAATGGAAAACCATCAGCTATTGATGACCTCGTATTTAAATAAAAGTCTCAATAATTTTAATGAAATCTTAATTATGCTGAAAGGCTGTTAGGGAAGTATCAAATAACCATTTTCATATTAAATTTTGGAGACGAAGTTTTCGGGTCTTCTTTAGCAGGATCCAATTCCGCACGGAGGAAATTGAGGATATCTTACACGGACATAACAGTGCCATACAAACGCCTGTAAGCACACGCACACCAACATCACCATGACGCACACTAATACACCACTATACACACATAAAACTATCATGCCCACAAACACCACAAACACAAATACCACCGACACACACAAACTACCACCGCATAGAAAAATTCTACCACCACCCACATAAACTACCACCGCACACAAACTAGCACCACATACACAAATACCACACACACACACACACAAACTACCACTAATAACATACGCATACTCAGACAGAGACATACATGTCTGTTGATATGGGGCATCAGCCTGACTAATCGTATTCAATAAACAAGAGGATGACTTGAGTCTCACATACACACACAGTGTCACGTATGCACACACACGCATACATATGTGTAAACGCCTTTGAGGGATACTGCAGGTGATCTTTTATCTACTGTTAAAAAACAAACATCGAGGGAATATGTACCAAGAAGATTTTTGTTAACATTTTTATGATGGAAATGATGGTGTCTGTGTAAGTAAAAATGTATGGCTAGGAAATAGTCCAAGTGTAATAGGTGAGGTATTAAAGTCAAGTTTAGGCGCGCAACTTTATTTAAAAGCAAAGATTTCTTCTACATTCCAGTCACATAATTAATCCTTTTGTTAATAAAAAAAAACCTGGTTGCCTCTTAACTTCTAAGAATGTTTGATTGTCCCTTTAGTATCTGCAGTGAAGGAGAGAAATAAACAGATAACTTCACTCATCCAAACTTACGTTTTAAGACAATTAACCTTAATTCCCTCTTAAAATCCGAAATATTAACAAAAGGAAGTTTTGCTTTAGCCATTTCTCTAATCTCCCCATAACGCATTTATAGATTTGCTCAAGATTATGTGCATATGGAGTAAATATTCTAATACCCTAATGAAAAATTCAGATTTGAAGTAAATATTCTGAAACACTAATGAAACATTTAGATTGGGAGTAGATATTCTGAAACACTAATGAAACATTTAGATTGGGAGTAGATATTCTGAAACACTAATGAAAAATTCAGATTTGAAGTAAATATTCTGAAACACTAATGAAACATTTAGATTGGGAGTAGATATTCTGAAACACTAATGAAACATTTAGATTTGAAGTAAATATTCTGAAACATTAATGAAAAATTCAGATTTGAAGTAAATATTCTGAAACATTAATGAAAAATTCAGATTTGAAATAAATATTCTGAAACACTAATGAAACATTAGATTTGAAGTAAATAGTCTGAAACATTAATGAAAAATTCAGATTTGAAGTAAATATTTTTAAACATTAATGAAAAATTCAGATTTGAAATAAATATTCTGAAACACTAATGAAACAATTAGATTGGGAGTAAATATTCTGAAACATTAATGAAAAATTCAGATTTGAAGTAAATATTCTGAAACATTAATGAACAATTCAGATTTCATTAATACACCTAACATGATTCAAAGATGCAGCTATTCGAGAGTCTACGTGGGATATATTAATAGGAAAATTAGGCTTTTGTCTTTCTCTCATGTCTACAACTGAAAGGCTTCAAAGATGCCCTTACTATGAGAGTGCTTGTCTGAGAGAAAGTGAAAATGCACTGATACATTGGATTATTACAAAGAACAGAAAAAATACCCAAAATGAGATTTGCTTTCTCTGGAAGAAAGAGAATAGAAAAGAAAGGGAAAAACACACATAGAGATAATACGGAAAATAAAACAAGAAGATACAAAATAATGAAAGCTCTTCCGAAATACGGATCAAATATCTTTCCTAGACCCATACAATGAAACTTATAAAAAAAACAGCCTCGAAAAATCCGTTTTGGAAGAAACAAATGATAAAATTATGAATAATAAAAATAAATCAATGGGAAATATTCCCATGACAGAAGAAACTCGGCAAACATTAAAAATCGCTCAACTATGCTTAAGTCTCATGGAGACGTACTTAAATTTTGACGTACCTAAACTACGACGCTCAAGTCTCCTGAAGACGTACTTATATTTTGACGTACCTAAAAAACGACGCTTATAAATTGTGGCGTGTCTAAATTTTAACTTGCCTACATGGCAATGGGTCTAAATTCTAACATGTTTAAATGGAGACGAGTCTAAATTGGGATGTGATTAAATGCTGACATGCCTGAATTCCGACGGGTCTAAATTCCGACTTGCCTAAATGGTGACGTGCCGAAATTATCACGCGCCTACATGGTGATGGGTCTAAATGCTAACATGCTTTAATAGTGACCAGTCAAATTTGTGGCATGTCTAAATGCTAATGTGTTTAAATTATGACGTGTCAAAATTCTAACATCTAATTTCGACGGGTCTAAATTCTGACTTGCTTAGATAGTAACGAGTCTAAATGTGATGTGTCTCAATTCTGCCTTACCTGAGACTGAGATCTCGAGACTGGCGGTGATGGGCACGTTGGTGTTGAGGGCGGGCGAGAGCGTGATCTCGCCGCTGTTGGTCTCGATCTGGACGAGACCCGCTTTGTTGCCGCTGATGATGCGATACGTGAGCTGCAAGAGAAACAAGAAGATGATGATTATTCCTTGTCATTCAAAGGCATTTCTTCTGAGGAGACCCCAGGGGGCTGCTTAGGAGTGTTGCGTGCCCTCCCCGCCTCATATATGTATATCCTTCCCATCAAGTGCTCTGTCATGTGATTTCGAGTTCCCTCACTTTCATTCCTCGATATTGACACTAGTAATATTGTCTTCCGCCACGTGTCGTAAGTTTCACCCTCCGTCCCTTGCATCGTGGACGAGATCACCCCAAAGGATAATGCAATGTACATAAAGATGAGAATAACAATCACTGATGAGTCCGAAAGCACCAAGAGCCGGTCCTCGTTGGGAGAGGAGGGAGATTTCCAGGTACTATTGTGTTTGTCATACGAGTCATCATAAAACCGTTCGTGGTCCCGTGTCAGGAGTTTGTGAATAGGAGTAAACCCATAGTTTTATGAGAGGCGACTAATCCCGGATAGTGGCTCCTGACCTGGGAAGCTGCGAACCGGAAAGTTTTATTCTTGTGAGCGAGATACGCAATGAGTTTGAATGGGCAGTACTATGGCGGACTCCGTCTACTCATTCTGGTTGATGCATTTATGCACCCAACTCGCACTTTGTGTCAAAGCGGATGCTACTGCTAATAACAATGATAACAACAATACTACTAACAATAATAATAACAATAATTACAATAACAACCGTAATAATAATTATAATGACAATAATGAAAAAGAATTTACTAATTTACAACATAAAAGAAGTCCTTGCATCATTTACTTGAACCTGGCCTGTGGGTATCATTAGAAGACAAGATGGATGGATGTGTGGGAGAGACAACAGAGAGAATGAAAAGTATGTTTGCAAGGATCGAAGCAAGGCTGAAACCTTTCGAAAAGGAGGCAAACAAAGCATGGAATGCGCGAGAAGCACAGAAGACATAAACAAGTAAAGAACATTTGCGAGTCAAAGACGATTGTAATTCAGGCTACAGCTTAACCGATTGGAGACGCGCCTCCAGCTTTGGTGAAGTTAAGCTACATCGAGTGAGATTAGTCGTGAAATGGAGTTTCTATTCGATTGACTTTGCAGAGACTGTCATAAGCGTAAACTCTAAGTCCTCACTCAGAATGGCCTAAAAATGTGCAGGTAGGGAGTAAAATCCAAACCAAAAAACAAGGATCATGGAATCGTAGATTCGATTTATTGTCCTGAGACGAAAACAGAAAGTTGCTTGAGAGAAGCGACGGAGGCTGATGTAAGCAGCGTCAAAGGAGAAAAAGGTGGGAACAGAAAAAAAAGTGAAATAGCGAAAATTCAGGATAACGAGGATTGCTGATCCAAATCTTGTTAAATGAATAATGGAGGAGAAAAGGTACTCAAAAAACTCTTCTCTATATTCTTCCTGAAAACGAAATATTGAAGCTAATTTTAACTCTTAAATAATGGAGAAGTTAAGGTGTAGAAATCATATTCTTGACCAGATTGGCCTCAAAACTGGATGTTGGCACATGTCAGTGGCATAAGATGGTAATAAACGAACACAATATTAAATTTGTAGGATAAATAAAAGATAGAATCGAGTACCGAAGGCGTCGCTTTTATCTGTCGCTTTCCGGAATGAGACAGGAGTCTCTGCTTGTAAAAAGTGTCTTTATAATACCCAATGCGATGGCAATGGCCGGATCTCCTGCCTGGTTAGATATGAAATTTTGAGCTTTGGCGCATTAATACAAATCTAAATTTCCCTGTCTGGAGGAGCAATGCTAGAACAAATGAGGGGGAGGGGTATGGTTAGGGGTAATGAAACATGTCCGCAAATTCCAACGAGGGATGGTGTCAACTTTAATGCCAAATCAATGGACAGTGAGGACAAATCTAGAAAGAAAACTTCCCGACAATCGACGAAAGAACAGCATGAAGAATGAAGACGCAAACACACATACAAACTCTCCACCCCCTTTTTGTGGCCGGTGCAGTTGGCATTGCAACCGAAAATACCCGAAGAGAAAAACCTTTCGTTCACACCTTCATTTCATCCACCTTCCACAAAGGAAACGCAAACTCGGAAAAATTGCACTAAATTAATCTCGGGTCATCTTAAACACGCTTGTTCAAGGACTTTAGCTCGAAGACTCCCGGATTGATATAAAAATTTTGACATCTTTACAATATATTGGTGTCGTGAAGTAAATGCTGCGACTCCGTAGTGAATAGCAGTATCACAATGGAGTTCCCATGTAAACTCATTTCACCCGGTGGCAAATAATAATAAAGGTGGCAGACATACAATGGCGGCATATCACAAATGAACAATTACTCCTTTTCTTTTCTTAAGGGGAATCCCATGGCGGGCCTATGGGAACAATGGGTGAGTCGAGGTTAATTAAAACAAACCAGGAAGCTGCCCCCCCCCCCCCCCCCACACTCACAGTCTTAAACCTCTGAGAACGGAATTTCGAGCAATTTCTCCAGTTATTAAGACGCTCATGAAAGTTCATTTCTGCCGCTTCCACAACTAATAACTCGTGGATAACATAATAATAATAATAATAATAGGTATTTATAAGGTGCCCTTCAGGGCTGTTGTAAGTTTGAATAAGGGCAATAAGGAAGGGAGCAGTGGTCGAGAACATAAGGGTTTCGTTCTGGAAAATAATCGCTAAAAGCTTGTCATTCTATATCATGTTAATCATTCCCGGCAAATGGTCCACTTTTGGAACGTGAAGGATAAGAAACAGGAAAAGGTGAAGGACAAAAAATGGGAGAACAGGAAGAATAAAAAAGGGAGAACGTGAACGACAAGATACGTGAGAACGTTAATGGATAAGCGAAATAGAAAAAAAAGATACGAGATTTACCACCGATCTGCAGGGATATACAGTTCAACCGGGGATCCGAACTACGAACCATACAGCGTGTGCCGATCACTGTGAATTCACCTGAATCGGAACTCCATCCAACAACTTACCACTCCCTATGTTGCTTAACTTCGCCGTATTAGGGGGTGGTGTTTTCACTCGACTATTGATTAGCAATCAAACGACAAAATTAAAGAGAGAAGATAACTAACCTCTATTAATAGGAGCATGGGAATTAAATAAGAAAAAAAAAGACAAGAGAACAAAGAAAAACGTATAAATGGCGATAAATAACTAGTAACTTGAAAATATGGCAATAAATGAAAGACCTTTAAGTACTAGTATGTGCTAGAGACGCCAAAACGAAGGTGAATGGGAAACGGTTAGTGGTCGGTCGTCTTTTGGAATATTGCAGAATCGTGTGTCTAGAATCGAGTTTGTCTTCCTCCATTCATAGATTCCCAAACGAGAACGTAACGAGGCGTTGGTTAACGATTCACATCTCCACATAATAACACTGTAACCAAAATTCACTTTTTTTTCTCGTTAGTAAATGGAAAAAGGCTATTTTGATTACCCTTTGCTTTTGTAGGCAGGGCACTGAATTTCTAAATTTGCCCCCATGGAAAATAATTCTAGGGTATTATTAATTTCGGAATAAAATGAAAATACATAAAAGGCAGTATGTAGGCTGTAATTTTTGCGAATCATGGTAGAAAATTGTTAATCTTATTTTAAATGTAATGTTGTAGAATAATATTTGTTTTGAGGAAACCTTCCAAAACATTCTAGATTTAATGAGAAATTTCTAGAATCTAGTAGAACTTTATGAAGTTTCAAGCATGTTCCAGAAAGTGCCATAACACACCCCTGGAAACTCCTAGAACCTTCAGGAATATTCTTGAATATTCCTTCGCAAATATTTATACAGGAATTTAAAGATCTGCTATCCTTTCAGCTCTAGCTACCATAGTAAACACATCATAAGAGAAATGGTATCAAGGGGCTGCAATCATTCTCTAGATGCATTCTATTATATCTGCGGTCAGTTCATCAAAACAAGAGCAAAATAATTCAGTGTCACACCATCTATGAGAATGTGTAAAACATACAAAGCATACTTTGGCATGCCAGTTGGGGACCAAGAAAATTCCTAGGCTCCTCATTTTGGTTGTTGAACATTGCAAGAATACTTCGGAAGGTAATAAAATTGTTTGTTGAAAGCAATAAATATTAAATGTTGCAAGTATTTAAGCTATAATGTTTGTTTGTAAGCCAAAATAGTAATAAATTATATACTTTTTTACTTTTACAGGGTTGTAAAGAAGGGAAAGAAGAGCCATGAAGCTTGCCATTCTCAGGATTTGGCGTTAACCCACTGACCACTCAAGCAACCTCTATCTCAGCATGGTGGACCTTTCCAAACGTCTAAGTGACAAAAATGCTGATATTCCTATATCTACGTATCCATAAATGAGTCAGCCATCTTCAGAAGCCACACTTTAGAATCTGAAAAGATCAGTGAAGATCTAGAGTACAGATGTAGATGTAGACTTATCTTTGATCTTGGCCTGTCAAAAGCAAATGCTGAGCTTTTGATTTCCAGGCTCAAAAAGTGGGATGTGCTAAATGAAAATGTACACGTGACAAGTCAAAGAAAACGTCATAAACATTTCTCAAGATTCTTTACTTATCAAGCTTGGCTATGCTAATGCAATGCTGTATCTGGTCTGTTTGATACAATTTGGAATTATATCTAATCCAGATTAGTGGAGGCTCTTCATTGACAGCTCCCCAAGAACATTAAACCTGTACTTTTCCATAGTTGGAATAAGCGTTCATTCCTTCCTTTGCATCATTCAGTATATCTCAAAGAGCGCTACACCAGTATCAAGCACCTACTCCAAGCTTTTTGTTATAAGGATTATGGATGGAAAGTGATTACAAACTTCAAAATGGGTAGCACTTTTGATAGGTCTTGAGAGAAATTTTGGCAAGTTTCCATGTCATCTCAGTTTTTAAGACAGTAGGGATATCACAGCGCATTACCACGAGAATCACTGGCCAGAAAGGACTGAGTTTTTTGTTGAAGTGTATAATGTCAAGCATGCACACTCGATAGATCCTCAATAGGAGTTGTTCTCGCTATTACATTTAAAACTAGATCTCATGACGCAGTTGGTTAGAGCTCTTAACAAAATGTCTGCAGCCTTCAAATCCTTTAAAATTTCTTTCCCTAACTCTCTGAGACAAAGGTGAAAGCTGATGATTTTGTTGGATCACAAATTAAGAAAATAATAGTGTGTTCAGAATTTCCTGAAAAAGTTTACTTAAAAGGGAAAAAAAATCTGGAAGAGCTTTGTTTCGGTGTGCCAGGGCTTTTGGAGCAACCGCAAGGCTAACAATTATGTGACACTCGTTAAGAACTTAGTGAAAAGCTATGGCCAAATGGTATGCAAGATGTCCCAAAAGGTGCATATCTTTGATACCCATCTTGACAAGTTCAAGGAGAATATGGGATCATACTCAGAGGAACAAGGGGAGCATTTCCATTAAATGAAGTGAACTTTGAACATAAATACCAAAGAGTTTACAATGTAAAAATGATAGGAGACTACATTTGGGGGCTTGTACGGGAAAGTGAGTTCCATTACAAACGGGAATCTAGGAAAACTGTTCACTTCTAATTATTTTTAGTGTCTTTATATATTTATTGTGGAAGTTTCAATATAATTTTATTAATTTAACTGCCACTCAGGTAAAGGGTGAACCAAATAATGGCTATTTTCTATTGTTTTGCAATAAAAGAAGTTTGAAACTAGGATTTACTGGTAATGAAAAAATTGTGTTACATAGTGTAATCACATAGAGATAAGTAAAGATAATTCGGCGCAGTCTTTTAACAATTTACCCTTTATATACACAGTACTCATATTCCTTCCTTACATGGACACCTTACTATGATTCCATACGGATAAATTCCAATTTCTCCTCTATTACATTTGCTTCTCAAACATTTATTCAGCAACGCTCCCAGCTGGAACCATTTACAGTAAATTCACGTCAATGTTTTCATCCATTAATCGGAAGAATAATTAAACAAGAATTTGTAAAGGTTTTTTCACCTAATTCTATCTTTCGTAAGCTAAAAATTAAGATTCTGCATTGAGACAGCGGCAATATGTATTTCGATCTAAAACTAATGCGAGGCGATTTTGCTCCACTTGGAATCCGGTTCCAGTGGCAAATGGCGAAACAGAGGCAACTCAACAAAGTCTAATAGCAGGATAAATAAATAGGACACAATAGCATGATATCATCCGAATCAGTTTACTAAAACACTAGTTTCGGGAGTGTAGTGACTTCGTAAGACTTAAGATGAAAGTTGATACACTCTGAAACTAAGAAAGGTCACTTATGAAATATGAATGATGTAAGTGGGTAGGTGTGTGTAGGGGAAAAAGAAAGGGTGTGAGGACAGATAGAATAAAATAGACAAAAGGGGAAAAGAGAAAGAACTGTGGTAGGGTGCAAAGAGATGCTAAGTGAATGGTGATCAGGCCTATCGCTTTTAAATAGTTTCTTGTTATGTGGATCCTTTGTTGTCTTTGGGATAGTTTATGTTATTATGACGTTCAAGCCATTTGTCTTCTATAAAATTAATTTTCTTGGATATGGTATGCGCATTTGCTGTTGTAGTAATAAATTACTTTAGTATTATGTTTAGTGTCTTTTTTTTGTTTTGGGGGGATATCTTGTATTGAGTGTAAATCGTGTCTTTTGTTTTTTCTCTGATGTCTTCTTCGTTATAGTTGGGTCTTCATCGGTGAATTTGCTGTCGATATTCGGTGAATTCTTGTAGAAATTAGTGAGGTTTCGTAATTAGGTTTTATTTTCATGATCAGTTTTATTTGTCAAAGGTTTAGGGAAAAAACATTCTTATTCTCGGTGTAGAACGGCACTTCTGCTCAGCCAGCTAAAAGCCCAGCGGAGCTTGGAAATCTAGTGCAACTTATACCTATTCTCTTCTAGGTAATCATTTGGACGATATCATCGTTCAATTCTCGATTAACCAGTTCCTGCATATTCTTTGTACGTTCTTCTCTGACAACGTTAATGGGACTTAACCCTACCTCACGGTGCAGCTCTTCCTGGCGTCTTCTTTCTCGCCTGAGTGTACCAGTAATTAAGTACGCACATTTGTTCTGCACCACTTGTAGTTTCCTCTTTTGTGTCTTCGAGACACACGATATGGCGGAAGCGGGGTATAGTAGTGTCAATCTTACAAGTGCATTGTAGATCTTTTTCTTATTGCTTTAACGGGGATTCCTGAACATGTATAGAGTTCTGACTACAGCTGTGACCTTGGTGATTCTTTCTGCGACGTGCTTTCTGTACCTCGTTGAAGTAATATTCATTCCGAGTACATTGCACTCCGTGGTGTAGGGATAGCGTCTATCCCAAACTCTGACATCGTATAGTAGTCTCCTGCCTATGGGTACTACTTTGAACTTTTCTTGGTTCGTGCTAATTTCCACCGGGCCTCGTAGGTGTTAAGGTTCTCAATTTCTGCTGCTGTCATACGAGCTTGCCAAGGTGCATTCTTCCATGGACAAGTGATTATCTGGGTGAAGTCATCGGCGAATTAAATGTTGAGGCAAGTGAGGCTTATGGGAGGTGGGACCTCAACGGTGTATTAAAGTAGAGATAGGGGGACAGGCAACACCCCCTTCCCTGTGGGAGGCCCGCAGTGAGCGGAAAATTTGATCTGTCCGTGCACTTCAACTGATATACGCCACTCTCTCAATGACATAGTCACAGAGAGTTCTTTCTAAGTTTTTGCTTAGGCCCAGGCCTAAGATGTTGTAATGCATTCCCCGTTGCCAGACCTTATCAAACACCTTTGATAAATATTGACAAACAATGTTTACGTAACTTGTTTCCCGTTTTGCTTGGGCTAGCTTTTGCGTGATGAGATTAATCTCCATCTTCGTACTTCGCGTTTTTCTAAACCCGAATTGATATGGGTTAAAGAGGGAATTCTCATCCAGGTGAGATACCAGTCTTCGGTAGAGGATCTTCTCTAAGAGTTTCCCGCCAAATTCTAGAAGTGAATTTGACCGGTATCTCTCCTTCAACCTTGGGCCCTTTCCGTGCTGAGGCAAGAAAATCATATTGGCAGATTTGTAAACACCTGGAAAGTATCCCGAGTTCAGACAGGCGTTAAATATCCTTCTCATCCCTTCGATGACATTGGCTGGTGCATTTTTAAAGTTTAACTTTGTAAGCCCAGATAGTCCTAATACTTTTTTTACGGAATGAGCGGAACACGCCGAGTAGTTCCTATTCGCCAATCTTGGCGTCTCCGTCGCGTGTCTATCCACATGGTGGTGAGGATGCGTCTTATGTATTTGGTCATTAAGCTCCTCTATGATGTTGCTTTCAAACTCTAGGTCATAATCTTCGTTTTTCTCCTCAGTTATACTGAAAGATTTTTCCCAATAACTTCGGAATAGCTCTTCAATTCTTTCTTCTTCCGTTATGATGTTTCCGTCTTCTTTTAGTAGTTTGATCCTCTTCTTCCTCTTCCCAGTCGATCTTTTGATACGTCTGATCTTATTCCCAAATTCTTTGGCAGTTGCTTCGTGATCGAGGCTATCGATCGCATCATCCTATCGTCTCCATTGTTGTTCGAGGATCAACTGGTTGAGTTCTTCTTTGATTTCTTTACTTCGTTGTATTGAGTCAACTTATGCATTCCTGATGTTGATTCCATACAATAATTTTAGCTCACTTTATAAATCCTTTATGTATTCGGTCAATCTGTAGGTAGAGATAGTCCTATACTCGGATTTAGGGATACAAGCCCTATCTGCGTTGATGAGAAGGTTATTGAGGTCATCGAGTGCCTCGTCAATCTCCACGAGAATTGCCCCGTCCAAGTTGCGCGGGTCGTAGGCCTCGAGAAAGCGCGAACCCTGTGCCCAGTCTGCTTTTATGTAGTTCTTTCTGACTACAGCTGGAGCTTGTATAGGGTTCCTGTTGGTAGTGAGTAGGATCCCTATATGGTCACTGCATGGTACCTGGACTTGTTCAATGTAGTAAATGAACGGCAGCTGACGATTCGCCAGACAGATGTCTGGTTTTGTGGCACTTCCTCCTCTGACAAAGGTAGGAAAGTCGGAGCCTATTCGCTGGGCAATGTTTCTGCCCAGAAGTAGGCCCAGGATTCTTCCTATACCGTTGAAGGTCCTGTAGTCAGATTCTTGGCATCTGGCGTTCAGATCCCACATTAATATAGTAGAGGCTCTTCTGCCAAATAGGGCAGGGAGAATGTAAATTGGTAACACGTTTCTCTTGGCGGTTGATATCCGGTAGCAATGACCAACTTTCCTATGTCGTGGTCGACCTCAGTCGCGAGATAGAATTCTTCTAGATTTCTTATTTGCTTGTATTTACTTCCTTTCTTTATTGCGATAGCGGCGCCTTCGTACCGCTCCTGCGAATAATTCGTGATAATACATCGTAGTTCCAGATTTTCATTTTTGTATTACGCATGTCGATCTCCTGTTCCAAAATTAAGATAATGTCTGCGTCAAACTCTCTGAATACATTTCCGTAAAGCGTCCTTTTTATAGTCTAGCCGTTGGTGTTCATTTCCAATATTTTCAGTGTTTTCAGTAGCATGGGTAGCATGGCAAATTGTCTTTACCAGTGTTTTTTCTTGTTTTTCATTTTCTTTGAGGCTGTCTGGGCAGTTTTGCTGTACCGAGGGAGAGGGAGAAGAATTGGGTTTTTGGACCTGCTCTTTGTAGCTCGTGTACGGGAGCAGGGGCCCTTGTCGTTGTCTGAAGAGGTGGATCCCTCTTCATTTTCAGCTTTTTTCTTTTTCTTCGTCCTCTTCGGATTCATCCGATGAGGAAGCTTCGATGATCTTCTCCAGTACAGATTTAACAGTGTTGTTCTTTTTGACTGATTTCTTGAATGCCTTCGAGCATTTAGGGCCCCCAGGCAGGATCACTGAAGGAAGATTGTTTGCCTTTAAGAGTGCATTGAAGACCTGGTTGTAACAACTAGGCTTCACTGCGTTAGGTACATTTGCGTAAGTAATGCAGATCAGAATCTTTGCACTCACATCTCCTGTGATGCTCATCTGTGCAGG
This sequence comes from Ceratothoa steindachneri, assembly GCA_963969495.1. Taxonomy (NCBI): domain Eukaryota; kingdom Metazoa; phylum Arthropoda; class Malacostraca; order Isopoda; family Cymothoidae; genus Ceratothoa; species Ceratothoa steindachneri. Next base: position 232,516,740 of record OZ018318.1, read on the forward strand.
TGTTGTCTTCACTTCCCCAATCATCTTCTTCTTCTTTCCTTGTGATTATTTCTCGGCGCTTTGGGCAGTTCAGGGCCATGGTCATGTGTTCCCCTTTGCAGTTGAGACATTTCTTCTTAGTGCTCTCGCACTTATCGAACCGATGTCCTTCTGTGGCGCATTTACTGCACCACAGTTTTTTCTTGTCCGGGCAGGTCGTGGTTGTTTGTTATTCTAGTTTATAGCATACAAAGCACATCTGTATGCTATTAAACATCTCCTGCTGAATGTTCTCTCCTTGGATTCTCATATTAAAGACCAAGATCCCGTCCATCGTCGCTTTCCTGGCCATGTCGGTAGTAGAGAAGGTTATTTTGAACACGTGGGTGTCTTCGCCGACTTTTATTATTTCCTGGCTTTCGCCCACGGTTTGCTCCTCATGATCTCTTCTTTTAGTTCTTGGGTTGTGTTTTCATTGACCCAACTCTCCACTTTGCGGCAAATGACACTGCGGTTCGCTGCCACTTGTGGGGGGCATCCTTGCATCTAGTCCGATAATCTTCAATTTGGTAGCGCCTTCTTCAGACAGGAGCAAGTCCAAAATCTTTGATCTCCGCGCAGATAGCAGTAAAACCTGATGGAACTTTAATCAATTTCACCAGGGCCACCTTTTGTTCGAAGTAGAGGGGTTTCGCATAGCTTCCTCTTTGCCGGAGCTTTTTCTCCTTTCATGGTCCTGAGGGGGACCTTTTTAGTGAGGGTCTCCATGGGCTTCTTGTTCCTTACTATGTCATCTTCTTTCTTCTTGTCCTTTGTAACCAATGTATAATTATTTTTGTATTTTATGAGTGAAAAAGAATGTGAGTAGTGTGGTAAAGGCCGTAATGGTTTGTATCTGTTCAGAAACGTCGGTGAGAGCGCGCCCATCGACATACCAGTTGGTCGCCCCCTTTGTTGCTGTGAGGATGATGGGCGATGATGGATGGGCTGGATCTCGAGTGGGAACCTCAAGAGGGGTGAATTATGGTGGACTTGATGCATTAGTGGCCGAATCAACGACTGCTAAATCTTTGCCACCCCCTTCTCGGCTACTTACGCCATAACTGCATCCAACTACTTAGAGACGGGTGTGCTTCCCTCTATGATGCTGGCCGGGTCCCCCGGGCGATGAGGATCTTTTCCTTGTCCGGGACTCGCAGTTATGCCCCAGTTTCGAGAAAATTTCTGAATTATGCTTCCGCTGTGAACTAGTCCTCAAACCAGTTTTCACATAAGCCCTTAATTATGTCAGTCCAAGTGGCCCACATAGTTAAGACGAAATCAATGAATGGCAGACATCCAAGCAGGTTTCCACGCAGGACGATGGACGGGAGCAGTGAGGTGTTTAAGCCCTCATTGAATTATGATTCCTCGGTGAAGTAAATGTTATTCTCTCTTTTTGAGGGATGAAGCAAAATTCACCAAAAGACTTCCAGAATAGGCTCTTTTCTATGTAGGCGGTGCTCAATAGTTCGTTACTAAGCAAGTAAAAATGCTTTATCCGTAGGTAGTCAGCAGAGCGTATTAATCGAATAATCGGCCGTCGAAAGGTCACTTGTTAACAATACCAGTTCATTTAAACTCGAAAGTCTAGCTGTTGCTAAAATCTGAAGGATTGGGCGTTGGGTGTCCTTCTGGCCCATAGCCACAGATGCGTTCTCTCCAAGTCGCACTACCGGGAGGAAGATCTGCAACTATATATATATATAATGTATTTTCATTTTCTCTATTTTCACTTTCTTTACAGATCTCTTCCTACCATAGATGGTTTTCGCTTTATATTTTGACGAAAAGAAAACTTTCTCTAGCTCAGTCAAATCTCTCAGCATCCGCGAGAGACCTACTTAGTTCTCATAATTGACCTCTAAACAGGGTGTTCCTAAAGTCTGGACACATAAAATATGACAATGGTCTCCTCGTTGACTGACCTTACCTCCTTGACTTTGGGGTATCCTTAAAGAGAAGGTGCACTCAATGATAATTAAAGATACGAAACACATAATAGAACACTGCATCCAAAAGGAATATGTTAAAATTGAGTGAAATTTGGAGTTAATGCATCGAGTTCATCGGGAGACTCTCGCAAAGCGCATCTCACTTTGCATCACAAATGGTGTAAATCACATTGAAGATGTTATTTATTAAAATTTTAATTAAATAAAAAAATTTTTTTCAACACATTCAAAAATGATGTGCAAGAAAATAATCATTTCACGATGGTTATGGAGTTTATTAAGATTTGAAATTGACGTCTTAAACTTTCAAGTTCGAGTCCCGTCCTCAAAATTAACAATAATTGTACAGACGCCCACACACAGATAAACATACATACACACTCACACGCTAGGATAATTATAATTAGATGTAGTTCAATGTTTTATTGAAAAAAATGCATTTTGCCTGTGTCCAGACATAAGGACACAGTATAATGCAGATTCTATACCTCACGGTTGTGAGAGAAGACAAATCCCAGCCAACGCATGAAAATGCATTTGCAGTCAGAGAAAAATGACGGAAATAATGAGGCTGGAAAATAATATTAAAAACCAAAAGAAAAATAATTAAAAACAATATTAGAATTTTACATAAAAAGGAAGGCACAAAGATCATAAAACTTAGGATTACTGAGTATTTGTTTTTTCTGTACAAAACCCATTTTAATGTTTAATACATTAGTTAATACAGTGGAGCGCCCCTCGAACACTCAAGCTGGTTCCCCTCGCCAGAATAAACATCAATGACAAAGCACAACCAAGGACTAAATTGCTTCTTTAAAATTGCACACACTCCGGTCAATGCACCATTACATACACTTCTCGTATACACAAAAGGAAAGATTATAGAAGTGTATGAATGCAGCAGACAACAAAAGTTTTTCTTTGCAGTTCATTACATACTTATTGAAACCAGTACTCGGAAGTAAGATTGTGCTTTCGACTCCTAGGGGTGTGTGTGTGTGTGTGTGTGTGATAAAGGGGAATCGAACCTTTATTTCTTCAGTCTTGTTTCGATGGAAGGGGGGGGGGGAGCATTCTTCGTTCTTACTTCTGGGTCTGGTTTTATGTACCCCGTTGTTCTTAAGGTTTAATGATGGAGGGATGGAGGCTAATCACTCCACCCTTTATCTTTGTAATGTTCTCTCCTACTCTAACACTTTTTCCTCTAAGTCCTTACACCCTTGGCGACGAATACCATCCCTTAATTATCCGTAAACTAAACTTCGATGAATCCCGCAAATTCTTCTTACGGTTAAATTACACGCTTTGCTTTTGCTCTCATTCACATTTCACTCGCAACAGAATTACGGTATCCTTCTGGGGCTCTTCTGCCCCCCTTTTCTCCGAAGAATCCCCATCTTCCGCCTATCTCTGGGACCCCTGTTAGCCCCCTTCCCTCAGCTGCTAACCAAGCTCGTCCAAAACGTGTGTTGATTCAGTAACAGGTCCACGGCATCGGCTACTCAATCAATACCGGAGGCTCCACGAAAGGCTCCCCCCGGAAAGTGTGTGCGTCTGTAGCTCTGCGTCCCCTAAAAAGGGCGGGTCGCAGTGGGGCGGGGCTGCTTCCCTCCCACCCCTGCTCCAAGCAAGTGCGGCTGCCTGCGTCTGGCTGACGCCTGTTCTTGCCAGGGGGGCTTCGGAGGACGCTGCACCTCGGGCAATTGAAGTAGTGGATAAGTATGCTTCGTCACGACGGACCTCACATTTGCTCCCGTTCCTTCCGTCCATACATAAATTTACATGCAAGGGGCACCTGGACGCAGACACCCATAAACAGCACAACTAGGTATATACTAACAACAACCACTCAAATAGGTAGACCACAGAATTAGGTGTCTGTTATGGAATTTGGCCATGGCAGCAGAAACAGAAACCGCCGACATCAAACAACAATCACTACTAATTCATGTTACCAGACAATTCAATCAAAAATTTAAGACAACCCTCTACACACACACACATTGACAGAAACATATTAATACCCTGATGTAATATAAAATACATTCACTCGCAAACAAGCATGAGGAAAATAGCACTGCGGGTTAAGCAAAAGAATTCTATGAAAAATAATGATTCTGAGACACAAGGAATGTAATTTTTATTTATTTAAAACTAAAACTAATGAGGGTATCCAAAGAGTTCATATGTATGTATATATATATATATATATATATATATATATATATATATATATATATATATATATATATATATAAAGATAATGGTCAACCCCAATATTTGAATTAAGATTTTATTTTAACTATCGGACTAGTTTCGGAAAGATGCCATTTTCGAATAATAATGAAGAAACTAGGAAAGGAGCACAGTATATATAAGGTAAGCCACATCCTGCGGTTTCATTTTTTTAAGGATGTGGCTTACCTTATATATACTGTGGTCCTTGCCTAGTTTCTTCATTATTATTCGAAAATGGCATCTTTCCGAAACTAGTCCGATAGTTATAAATAAAATCTTGATTCAAATAGTGGGGTTTCGACCCACTGAACGGCGGAATTAAACTGTTGTAATATTAATCTTTCTACAGATTGTACATAATCTTCAGATTACATAAAATGTCGCTGATTAAAAATAAGGATATTTTTATTATCTGTCAAATATTCCATTTTGGTTGTCTCAATATTACTTGAATGCACCTTTTAAGTCAAGTTTGAAGGGGGTGGAGCGATACGATTCTCACATATGATAATAGGAAGACGTCGGACACAGAGGAGTGAGAATCAGCGCATTATATGATGTTAAAGTGTGGTTTGCGATGTCTTCGAACAGTCATCTCTTGCCCATGCAGATTCAGGGACTTGGTGCCTTCGCGCGTTTCCCATCGCTGCACCGAGGATAGAAAAGAACCGCAGCTGCTTGACGCTACTTTAGCTGAAGGGTATCTGGGCATTTGTCGAGGTGACCCTCTAGAAATGGGATTCAAAATCGTCGTTCGAGTGCCAATTCACTTCCTTGGGAATTCCGACCTAAAGCCTTGAGGGTTTTTTTTTCTAATTTTTTTATTATTATAAATCTCACACTTGGAAAACACTAATAATATCAACAATCTTAATTAATATAACTTAAAATCGATTATAAATTTCATCATTTGCTGAATGTATTTAAGATTAATTTGGAATATATAAGTAGCATTTTTATCTAGGATCACTTCTACTGTTCTATCTCGCTCTTTTCGTCTTTTCTTACGCCCCCCTTGGGGACACCCCAACTATAAAAGAAAGAGGGTGTTTAGTTACTTAAAAAAAAACATGCGAGCAGAAGTTTCTCGCTACCCATTTCGAAGGATCATAATTAAGACATTCGTTGGAGCAAATTCATTCACACAGACGATATCAAGCGCCCATTGTCAATGACAAAGGATCATAATTACGACGGTACTGAGAGCGAGAGAGAGGGGAAGGTGGCTCCGATCAATTTCCTATAAAAGAACATCAAGGGAGCGTCAGAGACAGTGAGCGGAACGTAGTGTACTGCTCAATTTGATGGCAAACCGAGTGAAGGGAACGCTTCATCCTCCACGCCATTTCCTCCCGTTCAGTCCCGTTTCTCTCTCGCATCACTTGAGGGAATTCATTCACACATACGATACCAAGCGCCCATTATCAATGACAAAGGTTACAAATAGTAAGAGAAACATAATTTTAGTCGGCATTAGCTAATATTGGCATCCGTGCGGAGTGAGTGAGAGAATCGAGTGATGAAATAGCGAAGAAAGACTGCGGATGAGAAGAACAGTTCACTGCCCCTGGAGGGTAAATATGAAACATCAACCCATGATTGCCCATTAATAACCTAATTTACCCCCACTTTCCCATCAAAAATCACAACCTGGATGGGAACAACCCCACTCGACCTTCTGGCGCCTTTTCTAGATGTAATGTTTGTAAGTTTGAGTTATTTAATTTCTTCAATTTAACCCAGGCATTTTTATCCATTCTGCTCGCCCATTCCTTCCCTTCAGGAGTCGTACAAGAGTCCCCCTACCATTTAGCCACTACTTTTTCATATCAAAAATGGCTTTCTTCAAAATAAAGAAACACAACCTATATTTCCTTATCTATCTAAGAACTTTACCCCGATGAATTAGAAAAGGAAAAAAAAAATCCGAAAAATAAAACGGGAAAAACTAAAAATGTTAAAAGGATTTTCCTAAAAATATGAACATCTGCTCAAAAGATATTCTTGCCACATGCTCCGTCCATATATGGCATTGATCACCGCGGTTTAAGCATAAAAACGATAAAAAAAAACAAAATAGTAAGTTAAAATTGGGTGGTTCCATCTGTATCTTACGTTTGGAGGGGCACCGAAAGACATTCATTAAATGAGAATTCACATCTGCACCGCTGTCATTTCCCATCAACCTTAACGAACTGAATGACTTCAATTTTCACGCATTCGACCATTTGGATAAACGTAAAGTCTTCATAGGCGACTTGATTTCACAATCGTGGTTGAAGATTCATGGATTTTGCTTTTTTCTACGTTCATTTTTTTTTAAATGCGGTTTAACGCCCTCTTTCATCTCTAGGGGGACTACTTCAGGCATGGAAACGAACGGGAGAGACAAAAGAAATCAAATAAAGTGCAAATATGAAAAAAAAGACAATAGGAAAGTTATCAATGCGGTAACTGAGAGGGCGGATTTGAAAGCACTTGAACGTCACAGTATTTCCTTAAGAATAAAAACCACAATCAACAAAAACATCCACACCAGAAATTCTAGTGAATGTGCATAAAGTACTGAAACGAGGGGTAATTTGGGGGGATGCAACTGTCCAGAACCTATACAACTTGCACGATCAAGTTAAATCCAATTGAGTAAGCCACCAGGAAGAAATTAGACCCCCCCCCTTCCCACCTGGGTAAAATTGAACAAAATTCATTACTCGCAGTCGGATCAGGGAGCGTTTGTTCCTCAAATTCCGAATAATGGCGTGATACTCCAGAAGTCGCAACGCATAGCTAACACGTTGCAACGCGAGAAACAATAATTCCCTTGTTGGTTAGGTTAAGATGGTGTGTCAAGTGTTGCCATGTCCACTCGATATTTACATGTAGAGTTACTTAGGAGCCCAGGGACCTCGTAATATTTTCTCGGTATCGTGAATTTTGGGAGATCCTGTACATTTGAATCGACTTGTGTGGGCACTGTTCCGTTTAATGATCATTTTTTGCTCATCATTTATCCATGTTTATTCTCCATTAACGCTTCATCTGTTGACTTTAGAGAATATACTTGCATTTAGCTTAGTGTTTATTTTGTATAAAAGTTGTTGGTTATGTAATTAACTTAGCTTCACTTCCACTTGCTTACATTAGGTTGTTTTTCCCTTTGGAGAGGTAAGAATACCATCACAATGTCAGATTAATGTTGAATGCGACTAAATGTTTGCACTTCCATCAAGGAAATGGACAGAGATGCTCGATAATTTTGCTATTGGACTCTGGTCCTAATCTAAATTAGGTAGATCAATCTATTTCTTATTCCTATCTTTATTTATTTATTATTTTTGTATTCCTATATTTCATATCCTATGACATAAGCGCACGTCTTATGATATTAATGCTACTGATACTATTCCCATAAATTATTATGGAGTTAACTTGCATTTCCTGTGTAGTGTGAGGTTTATTATGGGTGACTACTTTAATGTAGAGCCTTAAGTGAGGAATTGAAATCTTCGTAGAGCAGATGAAGAGCAAAGTACTTCTGTTTATTCATGATTGGTCGTCATTCTAGGCTCTCGAAGGTCACATAAGCAGAATAGCATCATTTCGCTTTGGGCTTAGAATTCGTGGATTTGAGTTTCAGTATTGGACAGGAATTTTTGCTCAAGGAAGGTCGAGATAAAAAAAACCTCCTATCCCAAATATTTAAGGTTGATGTACAATTTTTTCCTGTTTTTACTTTCCATCCGCTCTTTTCTTCTTGTTTATCTTTCCACTCATTTTTGCATGTCAGGAAAGACCTGACTATGGATGAAAAAGAGTTTAGTCTCTTTAGAAAAGACACCATTTAACCGCGATTCATAGTCAACAGCACCTTCGGGATCAACTTTATAAATTGAAGTGCGTGGTTGAAATAAATAAGAAAGATGGAGTAGCGTAGCGGTCTAACTGAACAACTCCGGTTGATTAGCCTACACTGTTGGCACGTTGCCATCCGGCTCTGTGGGGTTTCGGTGGATGTTTCTGCTCTCGACATTCATTTATGGCATACTCGGAAGTGTCAATAAGGGCGATCTCTGTCTCCAAAGATCAAGAAGAGACTGTTTAAGTTTGGCCAAAGGGGCTTTGTTTAGCTGCGCTTCCAGTCTTCCCCAGCATTCAGATTAGGGTTGATAATTCGCGATTACGGATTTGTAAGCTCCAGCCATATTAGGATCAAGTAATCAAATGAATTTATTGTCTAAATACTTAAAAAGGGGTGGGGAGATTTTGACAGTTTTTTTTAAGAGATTTGGATTCGAAGAGCGGAAGAGGAAATGTGAGAACATTCATAACCGGAATAGTCATAGAAGGATTTATGAAGATCAAGGCAAACAAAGGTCGGAATGGGACACAATCTCCTGAATTATCTCCCACTTCCACTTGAGCGAAGAGTAGAAGAGAATGAATATAGTACATAGATAGTAGAAGAAGCTACATGGAGCTACAAGGAAAATAAGTACCCTAGAAGACCTTACAGTCGATACAAAGAGGGTACTTTTGGCGCAATCTCGAGGGTGTCCGTTGGCAACCTCGAAGATCACTCGCGAGAATCTTAACGATGATTTCGCAAGACTTTATCTAGTCTTGACTTGAACTGGTCAACAGATTTAGTGTTGACAACTTCCGTTGGAAGTGCATTCCAACTACCACAGATACTGTATGTGAAGAATTTCCCACACAGATCACGGTGGTATCGCTTCAGTTCAAGTTTGTAGCCGTGATTTCTTGTTCTTCCCTCGCTGAGCTGGAAAATATCCCCGTAGTCCAGTCTGTCGAAGCCTCGAAGTATTTTAAACACTTCGATAAGCTGACCACGTAGTCTCCGGGTTTCCAGCGAGAACATATCTAATTCCCTTAGTCTATCATTATAACTCATATGCCTGATAAAGACCAAATAAATTCATTATCAAAACTCACTCGCTTTGTTTTAGGTCCGAGAGCGTGCAAGAAGAGTCTTCAAGTAGCTATTATATATGATGGGGTATATTAGTATTCAATACACGTTGGGAAAGCAATTTATTGCATTAGTTAAATACTTTTATAGTATTTACTACACATTTGCACCTTACGATACTTTAACCCCCTAAAATAATAATTAGTAACAAAACATAAAGGAATAATAGTTATATATAAAATATACATAAAGTAATAATTACCAAACGACAAGACCAAAGGTATTATCTTAAAGTTATATTTAATACTCTGTGGAATAGCGGTTGTTGGCAATGACAGCCTGGAGGAAAGAAACAGTTAGTTTTAAGCGCTTATCTGTCGATATTCTGGACTACTCTTCCTGGCAGATCTTCTTCACTTCTTTCACATTAACGGATTAAGGCCCATCACCCCGGACTTTCAATTCTCGGCCCAAAATTTCGATCTGGTTGAGGTCAGAAGACTGGATTACCCATTTTGTTGATTTTATTATTTAAAAAAAAAGGCATCTCTGACATCTCCAGTCGGTTCTTTTGTCATCGTATGTGCGTCCTATTGCAGTAATAGGTGACAGCAAAGAGATACATTATTTAAGTATTCCAACTACGATGAAAATATTTAGAATTTTGTAGTGTTCCAGAAACGTTTTAACTGAATTCCAGTCAGGGGTTAAAGTTTGGAGATAAATATATTTTTTCTATTCTATTAAAAAAGATTACCTCATCGGAATAAATGTTTTAATATTTAAATTATTGCAAGTTTATTAAAAAAAAATCAGCATTTCAAAAATAATAAGAAAACTGCATTCCCAATTTGAATCCAAAATCGCGCTTTGGTCCGGTTCTTGTAGGAGGTGAGTTTCCGTCCTTGTGGCTTTGCTAATCGACCAAACGGATAAAATAAGGACACATATTGGTTAAATTAATGCATTTGTTTAATTATAATCTATCTTGTACTTTCTTTTGTAAAAATAAATGATTGAATCTTTTTTCAATGAAGGTAATGTTTCTTTCCAAAGCAAAGACTGCAACCATTGTTGCTCTGCACCAAATCGGCCTGAAATGCAAAGAAGATAGTTGCTAAAGGGTATTTGCATGAAGAAGCCTCCTATTTAGGATCATTAATGACTTTAAAAAGACTGGTAAATTCCTCTGAAGAGGTCGTTTGGACGTACAAAAGCTTCGAATGAGCGCGAAGATCGCCTCCAGGTAAGGTCCGAGTTCAAGGATCAGTTTTCTTCCAGTTCCAACCTTGCTCACGATTGAAAAGAAGCGAGTATGAATGCTTCAGTGTACACAATGAGACCGAGACTATTCGACAAAGCTCTTAAGTCGACAAAGGCCTCGAAGATGCCTCAATTCTCCACTTTTGTGTAAAATATAACGAATGGACTGTTTAAGACTCAGGCAAAGTGGTATTCTCTGATCAAGCTCCCTTCCGCTTGTTTGGAGCTTCTGGAAGATCCTTTTTTTATGGGGAGAAAAGGGAAGCGATTTCACGAGCCCTGTTTTGTGACCAGGGTGAAGCATCCAGATCCTCTTGATGTCTGGGGCTGCTTCTTATCAAGGGGAACTGGAGCACTGACAATATTGCACAAGAACACTGCCATGAACTGAAAATGATACCAAAATGTGCTTTATCATCGCTCTTCCCCAACATTCGGGACCGATAATTGTATTTTGCAGCATGATGGTGCACCTTGTCACAGAGCAAAAGCAATAACAAAGTTCTTGGCTGAACCTTTGGGACCTTGGTTCCGGAATTCGCCAGATTTGAACCTAATAGAGAATTCGTGGGTGATAATCAAACTGGCGGTTGATAAGCAGAAGCCCTCAAATTTTTAGCAGTTGCGGGTTCTTAGTGAACAAAAATGAAGGAATATCAGTTAAGATATCATCTTAACTTTGGTCTCCACCATGCCAAGACGAAGCGAAAGTCCTGAAGAACAAGAGGCGTCATTGTAACTTTTGACTGCGCGCATCAAATGACTGAATTTATTTATAAAATAGGTTTGGCTCTAAATTTTTTATATTTCATCTTCAAATTATGTTACAAACATACTAAAGCAAAATGCGACGTTTGATTAGTCCTATTTATTTCCTTCTATGAAAAAATAAATTGGTCTCAAATCTTGTGGCCAACTAAACATTTTTATTCTGTATTGGTATTAACTAAGACACTTTTAGAATGGATATGGTATGGGGGTTGACCCTCCATAACACTAGAACTGCTATATATTTTTCTCGATATTATTTGCTTAACCTTTTGTTCGTATTCGCTGAACTTTTTGTTCACATTTTATAAACCTTTTGTTCGTACTCACTAAAGCTTATGTTCGCACTCGTTGGACTTTTTGTTGGTATTTATTCGAATTCGCCTAACTTTTGTTCGCATTCGCTGAGCTCTATTGGTATTTGCTGAACTTTTTGTTCGTACTTATCAATCAACGCATCAAAACTATGTGTCATTTTTTTCTAGTAAAACGCTTACACTACTACAAGTATGTAACTAATGTAAAGTTATAGGCCCTACCGGCCCCAACTCCCAAATGGTATCTTCCACACATTTTCACCACTTTTTTTACAGATCTCTCCTTACAAACTTTCTGCGCGATACGGCCTCGTTGCTATTGCGCTTCCAATTCAAGGGAAACGTTTCCCAAGTGGGTATTGAATATTCATTGGTCCCAGTGTAAAGTTCCTTCTCTGATGAGAAGCATCAAATCTCTCGCATAAGCCTGATGGTTCTGATGACTAACTCGTAATTTCATTTCCAACAGACCTAGTTCTCTTCCCCTTCCATACTGGTTTATAGAAAACACGAAGGGTTTCTATTAATTGCCATGGCAACCGAAGTAGGGAGGGTAAAGCGACTATATAACAATTTTGCAACCAAGTTGAACAAAGACACGCGATGTGACCGCCATTGGGGAATCTGTTTAAAACAATTGAAATGAGTTCTTTGAACATGAACAAGCAGAGATGAGATTGTAACTGTGGTCCTCTCATTTGCGACTAATAGAAATTTACCAGAACTTTTTTCATGTTTTGTAAAAGTAAATAATTTATAATCACCTTCCGAATATACTTACTAGATTTGGCAAACTACCAACAAAACGCAATTAATACTTCGCGACTGCGACAAACCTTAAATTTAAGATAAAACTGTTATTAACATTGTCACTAAAAAGCGGTTTTCTTAATCAAAACAAGAGATAATGATTAGACAAAGGGTCCGCCTATTTTCTCCGTTCCCTGAACAGACCTCATTAGCTACCTGGAAGAGGCAATTTTTGCCGCGAAATAGTAACGGAGCAATTTTGCGCGCCAAAAATGCTAACCTGGAAGGATTAGGCGTGAAACCCCTTAAGTCCCGCTTGAATCCTTAATTACGACACTTTCGCATGTATGGCTGAGGCTCATTTCTGCAGTGGGTCAATAGACACAACAGAATTATGAGGATGGGTGACGTTTAATTTCTGGCTGGAATAATGCCAAAGGGATTTGTTTCACGCGGAAGAACTTTATTCTCCGCCCGCCATTATCTTGGGGTCAGAGACATTTATGTATACCTTGTTCAGGTTTCTTGTCGAGAGTAGACTTGTTGAAAGACATTTTAATTAAGTTGTACTATGCACACAAGTTGCATTATTCCATACGGGCTTACTTCAAAATAATGAAGCTATTATATATATATATATATATATATATATATATATATATATATATATATATATATATATATATATATATATGTAGATATGTGCAATATGGCTAGTATAACAATGACTAGCCACTGTTAGATTAAGTCTATTGGATACAGTCACTCGCTTGAGGCGGTTGAGGAGCGTCTCAGAGGCGCGCCTATTGCAGTGTGAAGATTGCTACTCATTAATATACCAACCGCATACCATCACTTGGTACATTTCAACTCACCTAATTAATATATAGATATAATTTATTATTATAATAACTTATTGTCCCTTTATTATACTATCCATATATGAAAATTTAAAGAGAGCTGATGTTATCTTTTATATTTTATTACGAGACATTTTGGCCTCTGTCGTCTTTGCAAATCAGTCAACAGAACGAAATCTCAATTGTTTTGACGTGAATCGAAAATCACTGAAATTTTCCAGTTTTCTCAGCATTTCGCTCATTTGCCGCTAAAAGACCGGAATTGTTGAACTGGTGAAAAAAATTAGATATTTTGAGGCCCAGTCAAAGAAAAAAAGGATTCTATGAATTTTGGGAGGTTGTTCCATCTATATGTATATTCTTTTTCATTACTTCCCCTTTCTTTAACGTCTTCCTGTATTTTGCCACTCCTTTTAGACCCTGAATGTAATGCAATGTCTCTTACTTCGACTTGCATTATACTGTTTCGCTTAGCGTTCCGGATGCGCAGCTATCGTTTCGGAGGAAGCGGCAAGCGCGTTCTTGCATACATGGGCATTCTCAACCTCGTATTTTTCACTACTCTTCCGTTTTCATTTCCCGAGAATTTTCCCTTCATTTTTCCATCTCCAAAATCATGCATTTTTTTTAAGGTTCTTCGAGGATTTTTTCCATTCATTACAATTAATTACTCTTTATTTCACTTTCCGCAGCAACATTTGCCTTCGCCTACATCAAAGGATGCCTTCAACTCCTTCGGAACGGGAAGTATTGTCACTTGTGTTCTTCAAAACACCACACATTCTTTTTCTTTTAATGTCTAACGGAGAGGAATCAACTACTAGATCTTCAGGCACTCTTTTACTTGCCTCTTGAATTTCGTCTGCATTTATTAGAGGTTATAAAAGTTCAACCACAACATACAACAGATACAGAACAAAGCAGTGTCGGTCGCGAACAATTCTCCATAGAAATTAAATTTTGAGTCAACTTGTAGGTTAATAGGGGATGGCTGGAGCAGACTTGTTGAGAGCTTGCGAAGGGAAGCTTTTCCTTTTAGCGCCAAGCGAAAACCAATTGGAGGATATAACGCCGCAGATCATCCAGCATGCATTAGGGCCGGGTGGGAACGCAATTTTCTAAATGTCACCTGCAAGATGGTCACCCATGATACGAGGGGCGGTCAATAAGTTTTGCGAATCGGTAGGAAAAAAGAGGAAGGGGGATGGCTGTTTGTGGGGGTGTTATGACAAGTTATACAAGTCAGGACCTGCAGCTGCACGCTCCTGCCTCGTCTATTCAAGAAGCAGCAGCTGATCGCAGATCGTCAGTCACAAATTTTTCAACAATGGAAAAGTTTGATCACCGCGCAGTGATCAAATTTTTGACCCAGGGAGGCAAGAATGCAAAAGAGATCAATGAACGCATGGTTGCAGTGTACACCAACAACGCCCCTTCCTATGCAACCATTGCTCACTAGAATAGGGAGTTCCGCCATGGTCGTGAGTCCCTTGAAGATGACCCCCATCCAGGACGCTTGTCAGACGTGACCAACGAGAACAATGTGGCCCGTGTGAAGAGGATGATCCTTGAAAATCGACGGGCGAAGGTCGAAGAAATCGAGCGAGAACTTGGAATATCTATGGAAGTGTTATCAACATCATCCACGACAATTTGGCCATGACCAAAGTCTCTGCCCGTTGGGGCCCTCACGCCCCATGATCGACTTCAACATCGTCAAAGTCCACAAGGCCAGAGTTACACAAGCTGCCCTGCGCGAGTGCGGATTCCAGGAGCTCAACCATTTCCCCCTACAGTCCAGATCCGGCCCCTAGCGAATACTTTTTATTCCGCCAGCTCAAGGCTGCACTGCGTGGACGCCGGTTTGGGGACGATGAAGATGTCCAGCTCGCCGTCCAGGAGTGGATTGAATAGCAGTGGGGAGATTTCTGGTTGTCGGGAATTCGAAGCCTCAGGGACAAGTGGCGCAAGTGCATTGAAGTCGAGGGTAGTTATATTGAAAAATAATAAAACCCTTTTCCTCACATCTCGTTTCCTTATATCCGAATTGCAAAACTTATTAACCGCCCCTCGTAGTTCATCTGACAATATAGGGAATAAGGCTAGCGTAAATAGTATCTTTATTTTGACTTCTGCTCTTCTTACCATAGAATCAATTTTTCCTTCGAAGCGATCTCGTATTCTTACATTCCGAACTCTGACACGAAACCTCCGATTTAAAAAGGGCATCACTATGGCAACCTTGTGTCAACACAATAGGTATAAAAGACGAAGATCTCAGACCTGACCTAAAATATGGTGTATATAAGGCTATCTTGTATATCCAATTCTATGTAGTAATTTATCTTGACTTAAGCCTCACTGGGGGTATTTTGGGTAATCAAGGCTTGATACTCTCCCCAAATATTGGCTAATCCTCAAGAATCATACAAGCACTTGTCTTAGGTTTAGATTCAAGCATTTCACTAAGTATCGAATAACTTAAAATCAATGACTGATAGAATCACGAATCTGTAATAAAACTCATGATCAAATGTCAAGAGCCAAGAGGAAAGGATTTAATTTATAGAAGCGAGAATCTTTAGAAGCAATCCCAAAAGTGCCCACAGCTCGTAAAAGGTTGAAACTACCCAGGGGAATAGCGTACACTGAGAATAACAATCATGGGGCATCAAACTTTCCACACCCCCGAAATGCGGCGATTGTCTCAGTTAAGCGGGTGAAAGGAATCCAGGGAGAATGTCGCTTACATACAATTTTAGACTTCACTTTTTAATATACACTACGCTTATACACGCACCTCTTTTCTCCATACATACATGCCTCTATTCCAGACCCAAATTAGCTTTACTGACTTTATAGATCCAGACAGTCATGTATAGTTCTTGTTTTCCCAATTACTTTTTAACCATTCTAAAACTACATATCTCCAGCTCTACCGAAACATCCAGCTTTTCTAGACATTCACTCACAAAACTGTTTGACATTCGTGTCCCCGTTTCTGTACTTGGTAGAGCCAAGTGTCCATTTCTATTTCATATGAATTTTGTAATGTTCACTCGTGGTCACCTTTAGAATAGACATTATTTCTGTTGTTCTCGTTTGCTCTTAACAGGACTGAACTAAAGACAATGAGAGCCATTTCTAGGAGTTATAAAAGGGCAGGTGACAAAAGTCACCCCTATTATGTTTGATCAATGTGGTATCTTTCTCGAATTAGTTCAACTCTCAAGTGTTGACCACTTAGTGACCAGATCACGTGACGACTATTTTGTTTGCGTTGAAACACTGTTCCATGTCCCATTTTAACTGATTCATTTACGAGCTGGATTTTGATTTAAGGGGACTAATCTGATCTACAAAAATCATCCAACTCTCGAAGGTTTGATAGCACCCAAATATGATTCATGTTGACTCGACATGATGGTCTTCACAACCCCCCTCCCTTTAGCATGAGGAAAAGATCTCATGGGTTAACAGACCCACTCACCTAATCCTTTTGATACCTTTTAATTATCATATCTTTCTTCAATCGATCTTTCCCTCCTGAATGAACATTCGCTTTTACAACCCAGAACACCACTTTCATTTTTAGACAGTTAGACTCCTCAAATTAGCATTTTTATTTACACTTTAATCCAATCGTCACTTGACGAGAACCCATAATCTTTAAATAGCAAATTTCCTCGTCCATTTGGAGATTTAGAACATTATTAAGCTCTGTTTTTACTATTCCTTGCGGCTAAAGGATCAAATGAGGTCAAAACTCCTTACTATTTCCCCATTAAAGAAAGTGACGCCGTCGGTAAAAAGAATGAAGTGGAAAGACAGTTTAAAAAGTTAATTAAAATGGAAAGACTCAACTTAATAAAGTGCCAACGACTCTTTCCGTGAATGACGCATTCTACGAAAGGGAAATAAAAGTGAGATTCGACATGAAGCTATGGAGAGGAAGAAGACATTAAAAGGAAATAGAGCAGGTGAGCATCTGTAACGAGACAAAAAAAGAGAATTAAAAGAGGTTAAATGAAACCAAAGAAACCATGTATAAAAAAATTAAAAGAGGTTAAATGAAACAAAAGAAACCGTGAATAAAAGAATCAAAAGAGGTTAATTTAAACAAAATAAACAGTGTATAAGAAAATTAAAAGAGGTTAAATGAAACTAAAGAAACCATGCATAAAAGAATTAAAAGAAGTTAAATGAAACAAAAGAAACCGTGTATAAAAGAATCAAAAGAGGTTAAATGGAACAAAAGAAACTGTCTATAAGAAGATCAAAAGAGGTTAAATGAAACAAAAGAAACCATGTTGAAGAGAATCAAAAGAGGCCAAATGAAACAAAAGAAACCATGTATAAAAGAATCAAAGGAAGTTAAATGAAACAAAAGAAACTGTGAATAAGAGAATCAAAAGAGCTTAAATAAACAAAAAAAACGCGTTTAGGAGAATCAAAGAGGTTAAATGAGTTTCTATTTTGGGGGGCATTTCCCCCAAAAGTGGGATAAGAGAGATCTGTAAAAAAAATACTAAAGATAGTGGAAGAGTAAATGCGTCGAAGATATATAGACGCAAGGCCTCCTGCATGCCGCGCAAACCTACAGATGTCAGCTACAACATGGAAAGCTCGAGAGCCTCATTCCTTGAACCACGGACCACTTTTGATCAAACACGCCAGGGACTTGTTCGAAACATAATGGTTGGTCGCTGATCCCCGCCCCCTAAGGGGCGTGCGATCCCTTTTCCTCCATGGCCCCAGCCAACATCCCTAGAGGAAGGGTCTAACAGGAGCAGGAACTATACTTTATACAAAAATCCTTCTTACAAAGATTAATAATAATTCATTAAAACTAGGAAACGAAAACCAGAAAATCAACGAGGGCATTTGTGCCAGAAAGAAGCGTTCGTAAAGAAAGTGGTGAATTTAGTTAAAGTGAAAATGTGTGTAAGATATATAATCCGAATTGTCGAAAGCGTATACTACTAGCGGTGCTCGAAACAGGATGGCGCACCACTCTCCAGGAGAGGAAACAAAATAGAAAAAAAGAGACGTATGGGAGCCCTCCAGAACTTGGGGAGGAGGAGGGGGTGGTACCACTCCTGACGGCTTAAGTGGATGCTCGGAGGGGCCAGATCGAGCTCGGGTGTACTCGACGAAACCACCACTGTTCCTCGGGTGGCCGGTCACCCACCGCCGTCCTCTTTCACTTTCACCTCCTCGTTCTAGATGAGTGAGGCTGAACTCTTTGCAATGCCCCGATCAACGCACACACACACTCACAACCGGCTCCCCCGAGCTATTGCCGCGCGGGTTATCTCCCAACTTCTGCCATCACATTCCACGGTCGAATTATTCTTCATACACACATAAAGGCAAACTACACACAAAAATGTCGAAAAGGAAAGATGAAATGTTTAATTCTGAAGATTTTCGCCACTTCATTTTTTTCACTTTCACGAGCTACAGAGTTTGTGAGCTTCCCATATTGATGCAGTATAGACAGAGTGTTCGGGTTAAATTTGACGGTTTGCCTACCCACCCCCCTCCTTCGCAATATCTTAGCTAAAAATAAATGTATTTTGAAAATTAAAAAAATATTAACTACATTATGGCTGGGAGATAACAGTTCACTCAGGGTAGCTGTCGTCAGTTTCCAACCAGGTCTAAACACAGCTCTAAATCTTGTCGCATGCGTTACTCACTGTCTTCTTGGGAAGATCTTCGAACACTTCATTGACTTAGCCACCAGTTGAACCTCGGGCGCGCAGGCAGAGCGGGTGGTGTCTTTCTCAACCGCGCCCCACAAATAGTAATCTATGGATTATTTAGGAGGCCAGAAAGTGAGGCTAGTGAAGTCGTAGAAATTCTCTGACAACCACTTCTGACTCTTTCCGGATGTATGTCCTTCCAGCAACAACCCTCTTCAGCTAGGGTTTGACTACAATCTCCAGCAGCTTCAAAGAGCCGTCTGAATTTTGCCTAAGACCCTGCTCAGACATGTGGGGTACCATGGAGTCACCCTCACTGGAGACACACCCACAGACCATCACTGTTTGAGGGAATTTGGTCTTCATGATTCGTGGAACCTCGTTTGCATTATAGGAAAGAGACCCGCTGTTTTGGGTATTGTGGAACTAGGCTTGGCAAAGTTCTTCTCATCTGAAAAGAACCAGATCGTCTCCTTCTCATAACGATGCTTCAGTTTGTTTTGGACCTTCTCTGTGCTTTCGTAAAGCGGTTCTCCTTGGCCGTGGCTGTCAGAATTTGTCTCTTGCTCCTCTTAGACGAGTGGTAGCTAAGGTCCTCATTCAGGGGCAGATTCATGGTGGCAACTCCGAGACCCACTTTTCTCGTCAAAACCTGGATTCCTTTCCTGGGGCCTTACATCACCTTCTCCTACAGTTGTTGGATGAATTCCGGCGTACAGAAGCAGGCAGAACGCCTGCTCTATTCCTCTCTACTGGACACGGGTTCATAGTCTATGTTGCATCAGTCCATGTCATGTCTTACAGCCTTTCAGTGTTCAAAGAACATGAATACCAACATGATATGGGCGTTTTGATACCCGGCAAGAATCATCATGATGTACGTAACTCTTTTTTCAATATTCAGATGTCTTCCAGTCGCTCATTTCAGCTTTTTCTCAACTAAAAAATTATTCTGTTTATAGCCCAACGCCGTCGAATGTTCACGATACATGAACATGTTACTTAAAAAAGGAAACATTCAAAATCATCATCATATATATATATATATATATATATATATATATATATATATATATATATATATATATATATATATATATATATAACGATCTTTTTAATGTTCGATTCTAGCTAGCACGGACACAAAACTTTGAGCAAGGTCATAAGCTGACTGCTCATTGAGCGTACATCTATCTGCATGAGTGAGTAGCTCCAGATACATTATTATGTACATAGCCAATCTCAACACCGATTTCATTCCCCTTCTCTTCATAGCGCAACATGCCCATTCTCTCATCTGTCCCGGTACTCTGTCGATGGGATATTTATACCCATACCCCTGACGCGCAACCACGAAGGGTTATATGATCGCTGGTCGATGTCAGCGATCGTCATTCTGATCTATATGCACATTTCACTATCCAGTCGGGGGAAGAACTCTTGCATGGCGCGAGGTGCTGATCACCCAAGTCACTCTGCCGTGTATGTTTTTTTTCACTATGGGTCTTTCGCCCACACATTCGTAAGAGGCAGTGTCCGCGCTGCCTCTTATGAGTCCGTGGCTCTCATTTCACAGGAACTATAAAATAAATCCTTGGATAACAACACAAACACGAGTGACAGATATGATAAATAAATGTTAGTTAATAGACACCCCCCTTTCAATCATGGACGAAGTACCCAGACCCGAAAACGAACTTCATATAAAGATTAGAATGACAATAACTTTTTTAATGTTAGGAGATTTACTATTAATCTACACTCACTTGGGCGGCCTTTATTTCTCAGTATAGACCTACTGATTAACGTGGTATCCGAACCACGGGAATCTATAACGTATAATGGTTATCGAGAAGCTCCATCCGACGGCCCACAACACGAAATGTGGCTAAACTTCGCTAAAATCAGAATCGGTGTTTCCACTCAGCTAATGGCAGGTCCTCGTTAAGAGAGAGGGTACAGGATGTGCGGTAGGACTGTATATTGCCATCTGCCCCAGGAAGCAGGGAAACCTTCGTAGCCCAAAAGAAGACCACCCGTTGCGCGTCGGAAGAGTGATGTGTTGTGTGTACGAAGTAAGGAGGCAGGGATAGACATCGGCGTTCTGATTGATTAAGTGCATGATGACGTACGTGGCCAGAGCTGTCTTCGTTAAGTCAAATGGGGATATGGTTAGTTGGCGGCTGGTGGCCTATTTGAACCTTTTAGATGGTATCGACTCGGACTAGCTGGTATAAAGCGCACAAAAATATTATATTTTTTCGAGGGGTTTAATACCATCCTTCACACAAGGTTAAGTTTATTCAGGCTTGGGAAAGTGTATAAAAAGAAAAGAAATGAACAAAAAGAATTCCTGATACAAAACTCCCCACCCACCCCAAATGGCACGAAGGGGGCATGCAAAGTATCTCCAAGAACAGAGTAAAAAAATATATTTTTTTACCTACATATGTAAATAAAAAGTTCACAATAAAGGTGTAAATAAAAAATATATATTGTGACAAAATCATTAGAGTGAAGATAAAAGGAATTAAGAAGCGTCACAGAAAGGTGAGACACCCTCTATATTCCGTCTTCCTCGCTGTTTAGACCTTCAAATTATTATCGAAAGCCAATCTTCGCAATACCGTCCTAACCTTAATTCCTTAATGTTTTGCTTCTAGGTTTTATCCTGCCTCTCGAAATGCGTTTGTGGCAGCCCGACGCACATATGCGTCGGGTTTGTCTGCGTCTCCCCACCTTTCGAATTTATAGGCAACGAGGAAATGGCCCGCAGAAAGTTTGTCGAGCGATATATGTAATGAATGTGAAGATAAGAGAATTGAAAATGTGTAGAAGATGCAGAGGCGCAGATCCTCCTGTATGCATTGGGGCATGGAGGGCAAACTGGGGGTGTTGCAGCGAATTGCACCTGACACGCATATGCGTCAGATGACCTATTTTCATTTAACGCTATTTCAGGAGACGCGGCAAAGCGTCTAAGTTGTGTCTGGCCTGTGGCACATACGAGGGAAAGGGTATTTGACGCGGTGTTTTTTTACATTTTGTTTTTACCGCCTGCAATGGGTGGAATGCGCCAGTATTCTTTATTTTCGGGGGCTCAAACTCATTCCCCGTATCGCAAGAAAAATCAAACGAAATGACCTCTCAATTAAAATATACAGAAAATAACAACAAAGCACTAAACGAAAGTCATTTATTTTGCCTCAAAAGATGAAACTTTCCTTATATAAACAGATTAACCTGGAAAGTAGAGAAACAAAGCCCTCAAAAGAATCGTGTTAATTTTACTATTTCATTCAGAGAGAAACACTGCCTCGGGAAGCTGTAAAAATCACTAAGTATTCCACTTCAGAGGACGAGAGTGGAAGGAATTAGACGCACAATGAACCACGTTTACAATTAAACATTTTGAAAACAAACGCACATCGCAATTAAACTCAAGAATAAAACTCTTCAATTCAGTAAGCAAAAGAGTTACATATCTCGAAAAAGGCTTGACATTTAAATATGCGGACAAGGATTTGAGGGGCCCTAAATCGGCTGAATTTTAACTCGGGATCTTCGAGCGCTTTTTAATTAATCTCATTCTGTCATCTAAATCTAGGATGGAAGAAGATGTCAGCACACAACAAAAGAATAGAGGAATATGGAGAAAAGAGGAAGAAACAGCGATTTAAGGAGGGGGGGACAGAGTGACCATGGCAACTATTCTGCACGTAAAATCTGGACATTTGCATGCCCTCCAAGCCCCAATGACTGTAAAGAAATCTTCCCCTAACTTCACCACTTTTGTTTAGGAAGAGTTTTAGAAAAACTTTCAGGCGGAAATGCTCTCAGTGGTTGTCGCTTTTATCTGCTACTACTAATATTAATAAGATTTTGCATTTATTAAAATAATATATTATAACCAACGGAGGTATCACCAGAAAGTTTTTGAAAAGGGGTTTCTAAAGTCGCGAAGTTATGGGATGTGAAAATGTGAAACGTACTCAACCTAAGTAAACTAATCCGGGTACAAGAGAGCGGGAAGGCGCGCAGCTCTTCTGAACCTACCACCATTCATAAAGGACGCTTCCCCCTTATGAAGTGAATTATAAAAAAGACAGCGATGACGAGAACCTAAATAGCAAAACATGGCAGCCTTAATTAGTGGGGACGAGAGCACGTCTCATAAACCTAGAGGAAAAGTTCGTTCAAGGAGTACATGTGCTCAAAAGTACGAACCTGAAGGACATCTTGGGGGGATGTACATGGGGCAGTGGCTGGGACGTTTCCACTAGCTAAGGAGAAATAGGGAGGGGGGGCGGTCAACCATGGATCGATTAAAGGACCCCACGGGATGGAGCCGCTTCGCCCGATTAATAATTAAGGAGGATTCGATTAGAGATTCCGGATAGGCGAGAAAAGATTACGGGCAAACGGGTGGTCGGGAGGGGGGGAGGGGGGAGGGGGGGAGGTGCTAATACTTCCAAAATGACCTTCATCCTCACAAGAAGAAAAATATGGCGAGAAACACAACTCCAAATTGTTCATCTTCATCATACGACGATAAAGAAGGGAAGAACGAAAGCGGTATGATATAGAGATTAATACTTTTTTAAGATAGTTTCATTCTCCGGGTAGAGAATGAGGTGGATAGCAAATAGTTAATTAAATAGACAAGATCCGAATAAAGAAAATATTAAAGATGAGCTGGACTGATCTAGCAACCCACAACAAATCTAAATACTAGATTCAAAGGTGTAGCAAGCTGAAGTTGCAAAAAAAACATAAAGAAGCTAATAATGAGAGAGAAATTGGGACATACTAATGAAATAAAATAAAGTAGCCAAATGTGATAATTGTAGGTGTAAAGTTGCATTCGTTTTACCTGATCCGTCACGTCGCTATCGATAGCAGGTACTTTCCCTATGGAATCGGTTGGAAAATGGTTCTTGAAGTTGTTGAAGATGACACGGAAGTCAGACAAGTCTGGGGCGTTGTCATTGATGTCCACAACGTGAATCGTTACCGGGATGTCAAACTGTAATGGCTCCGACGTCGCCCTGACGATCAGGTGATACTTCTTTCGAGGAGATTCGTAGTCAAGCTCAATCCTCGTCACCAATTCCGCCCTCCCCTCAGACGGGTGGGTCACCATGCTGAAATACTTAGCGTCTGGGCCACCGATGATACTGTACTTAATGATCGCATTTTTCCCTTCGTCAGGATCCTTGGCCCGAACTTCTCCTACAGTGGAGCCCACGGGAGAGTTCTCGGCGATGTACAGCTGTAAGCGATCGGTGTCGAAGGTAGGCGGATTATCGTTGATATCATCCACGTCAACAGTGATGAGGATTGAGGAGGATCTTTCGGGGGCGCCTTTGTCCTTAGCCATCGCGACCAAAGAGTACTTTGCGACTGATTCGCGATCCAAAGGACGGGCTGTCCTGATGACTCCCGAGGTTGAATCGATAGTGAAGGATCCCGCCCCATCATCGCCTCCCTTAAAAGTGTATTGGACCCTTCCATTGAGGCCAGCATCAGCGTCACTCGCCTTAACCTGCAACACCGATGTTCCAGAAGCTTCTCCTTCGGATATTGTGGTTCGATATGTTGATTCTTCAAACGTAGGTGCATTGTCGTTCACATCGACTACGGTAATTTCAACATCGGTTGTATCTGACTTAGCTGGAGTGCCATTGTCTCTTGCAGTAACTGTCAACAGATAACCCCCCTGGGTCTCTCTGTCGAGGGGCTCGGTCGTGGTAATAGCTCCAGATCTGGGGTGAATCACAAATTCAGATACAGCATCTCCACTTAAGGAGTAAGTCACCCTCGCATTTTCTCCTGTATCTCCGTCTGAAGCAACAACCACAACTACCGTACTGCCCACGGGGGCATCCTCAAAAATGGTAGCTGAATATGGGGTATTTTCAAAAACGGGGGGATAAGTATTCGCATCTGTCACGTTAATGTAAACTGTAGCCGTATCCTGACGCTCCCCTGTATCAGTGGCAGTTATAGTCAAAACGTATCTTCGCGTCTGTTTGTAATCGAGTGGCTGAGCGATAGATATTATTCCTTTCCCATTTTGAACCGTCATTGAAAACCGCCCTCTTTCGTCGCCGGATATAATGGCGTAATGAATACGTTGATTTTCATCTTCATCTGTGGCAGACACAGACACAACGGGTGTTCCTGGAGGGTCGCTCTCACTAACTGTTATTTCATAGTTTTTAGGATCAAACACTGGGTCATTATCATTCTCATCTTGAACTTGGAGAACGACTGTTGCTGAAGCAGACTGAGGGGGCGTGCCATGATCCGAAGCAATTATTGTAAACGTATAATGATGACCTTCCTCGCGATCAAGGATTTTGTTTGTAGTTATCCACCCGGTAGTTTTGTCTATCGTCACGGGTAAATCTACATCTTTACTATCAATAGAATAGGTGAGATACGAATTGTTTCCAGCATCGTTATCGAAAGCCTGCACGCGCACCACGGAATAACCAACATCAATATTTTCTTGAATATTTTCTTGAAACAAGGGACTATAAAACCGAGGAGAATTGTCATTTACGTCTCGAATATTCACTAACAACCGGGTAGTGTTTGATCGGGGGGGAGAACCAACGTCCTGTGCTCTAATAACTAATCTGTAGTGTCCGATATTTTCATGGTCGAGAGCCGCGTTTACTCTGATCTCACCCGTGAGTCCATCAATGGAAAAATGCCCTGCGTTATTACCACCAATGATGGCATAGCGAACTTGCCCATTTTTGCCAGCATCGTCATCTTTAGCCTGAATATGAGCAATTACTGGTGAAGAGGCAACATTTATGTCTTCCGGGATTTCGACTGTATACGTCCTCTCTGTAAACTGAGGATAGTTGTCATTTTCGTCTTTAACATCAATTAGTATTTTTGCTTTAGATGATTTTCGATCTTTGGGAGCTCCCTGGTCTTCTGCTTGAACTACCAACTCGTAATGTCCCTCTGTCTCCCTGTCAAGCGGTAGACGAGTAGTTAATTCTCCCGAGATTGGGTTCAATCGGAAAACTTGATTGGGGCCACTGGGCTTCAGAATAGAGTAGCGGATATCTGCATTCGGCCCCGCGTCGTCATCTGTCGCTCGAACAGTTAGAATTACTGCTCCGACACTTATAGATTCTCTCACTGAAGAACTATACTCTTCACGCTCAAAGACGGGGCTGTGATCATTCGCATCTTCAACATTAATTTGCAATGTTGTGGTTGCGGACCGTGGTGGCGAAGAATTGTTGTCAACAGCCTTTACTCGGAAGTAATGAACATCCATTTGTTCCCTGTCAACTCGAGATTTGGTTGTCACAAGACCAGATCCAGCATCGATCTGAAATACCCTCTGGGATCTGGAATCAAGAACAGCTTCCATGGAATATGATAGGAAAGCGCCTTCTGGGTCCCTCGCAGACAGGGTGATAACCGTGGTCCCGGAATCCACCTCTTCGGAGACCTGAGCTACTTCTAGAGTTCTTTCAAAATAGGGAGAAGCTGTTTGCATTTGGCGTCGGATTCTTCTTATATGAGATGCCTCATGAACTCCCACAGCATATTGCAACACAAGCAGAAGGTCGTTCTTATAAATTGATGAATGTCCACTGCAGAGAATTTTCAAAGTTAAGCGAACCCTCGTTACTCGAGTGAGACAGGTGTCAGCCACGCTAACCAGATCGTTTCCAGTAGTTTCAACCTTAAACCGCCCATCTGATACATCGGAGTAAGAAACATTGCATGCAAACACCGATCGGGGAATCAAATCGGATAATCGAAAAATAACTTGAGACGCCCTAAGACAGAGTTTCGATTGGTCAATTGGGTTAGGGTCAGGTAGGGGTAAAGACAAGGCAACGGTGTCCTTCCAGGAAGCCACCTCCTTTTCCAAACGCTTAGAAAACGTGCATTTGTTCCCTATAATTATCACTCGGAGAGGAATGGAAGCATAGTCAACGTGAGCATGTTCCATTTCAGACCAGGCTTCAATCCACATTGTAACTGGATTGGGGTAAAATGTTCCCTCGCAACGCAACTTCTTCTTTATGGTTACAGATCCTGTTTCTTGGTTTAACTGAAAGATTCGATGCACGTGAGAAGCCGTCCGGCGGGGATCGATCTTGTAATGAGAAGGGCCATCGAGAGCGACAGTAAAAATTTCCGTTCCAATCGGCATTGCATCTTGCACAAGAACAACTAACGCCTGGGCGTTTGTGACCACCGCCAGAACCGCCCAAAACAACTTCTGCAACCCCATAGCACTAATTTAATAGGATTATCTCTCGTTAATTCGTCATTAAACTTTCCAAACTTTTAGTGTTTGGTGTAAAATTGACACAATATGTACTTTTGTATACAAACGAACATTATTGCACACATTACACGTTAGAGAGCGTGAAATCACACGAAAACAGTGAATGAATGACGAGGCGTAAGAAGACACATCCAACACCACCAACTGTCAGTTGTACACTGGAGCATGGAGATTTCGTTCTAGGCTGCCAGGCAACCGAGAGTAAAGCATTTTTCAAAACAGGTAGCCATTATATCAGCTAAACCTGTAGCTTGGAATGAACTAAACCCTATTAAACATTCTTCCAAGATTAAAAGTTTTTGTTTAAAAGGTTTTTTGACTTAAAAAAATAAAAAATTCCGTCAATTAATTAAATTAGTACTTATTTATGCGTCAAGATGAGAGCATTAGCTTAGTTTTTATTACTCAAGAGAGCAAAATAAATAAAATATCCATTATGGAGACAAAATAGGGATAAATTTACCAATTAAATAAATGGAAAATTGACTAATTAGAGGCATAGTAGAGAGAAATGGACCAAATGGAGATGTAGGAAGGAGAAATTACCCCTTAGGAGGCGATTAGTCGATATGAAAAGGAACAGTTGCAGACAGAGGAAGAAAGAGATAAAAAGAAATGGCAAACGTCGCAAGAAGGAGAAAGAACACAAGAACAATAACATTGGCAGCCAGAAGCGTGAACAAGTTTGCACGAGAGAACACAAGAAAGAAATACTAAAAACTAATCAATAATAAACAAGTTTGCACATAAGCAGACAAGTACAAGAACATTAGGTCAAAAAGAAAGAACTAATAAAGGAGACTAAGTGACAAAACATACACAAGAACAAAATGAATTCTACAGAACTCAAGAACAGAAGAGAAAACTAATAAACAAGACGGAACGGCAGAATGCAAGAAGAAGACAAGAACAAAATTAATTTACTAATAAACAAGTTTGCATTTGAACATAAGGGAAATAATACAAAACAAAGGCATGAACTAAATGAAAGAAGTAACAAAAAAGTTTGCACAAGAACAAGAACAAAATAAAATGCATAATAAACTAATGTACGCGAGAGCAGAGGACGAGAACAAATTAGGCGAAATAACTATTAACAAGTTTTCACTACATAATACAATGACAAGAACACAGGAACAAAATGAAATAAAATAAACAAGTTTACACGACTGAATACAAGAAAAGGAATAAATAAACAAGTCTGCATGACGGAACGCGTAAAAACACCAACATCAAAACAAAATGTAAGGGACCAAACAAGTTTGCACTATAGTAGGTTTGTATGGTAGAATATGAAAAAGCATACGAACAAGATGAAATACCAAAACTAAAGTTTGTACCAAAAAATCCAATGACAGGAACATAAAGGCAAAACTAAATCGGTAATAAACAAGTTTGCACGTCACAACATAAGGGCGAGAACTCAGGAACAAAAATAAAGAACTCAAACATTTTTACACAACCGAATAGAAGAGGAATCACATTTAAAGAACAATAAACAAGTTTCAAGATGGAATACAACAACAAGAAAACAAAATACAAGGAAATAATTAATAAATAGTATACACTACAGAACACAAGTACAAATCACAAGAACAAAATAAAAGTTCTAATAAACAAGGTTCCAAGATAAAATTGAATAGCAAGAATACGGTGCAGAATGAAAGAACTTAAAACATGTTTGCCTGACGAAACACAATGAATAACAAGTTTATATGACAGCACTAGGGCAAGAACTCAATGAAAAAACTAAAAAACAAAATAAAAGAATTATTAAACAAGTTTACACGACAGAAAAAGAAGAGGCACATAACAAAATGAAAGAACTATTAAATAGGTTTGCACGAAAGAACAAAATTAAATGGTTAATAAATAATATTGCAGGACTAAACAAGACCAAAAGTAATAAGCTAAAAACATGTTTGTTAGAGGCAACACACGTACAAGAGGAAAAGAAATTTGAAAGAACTAATAAAAAGCATGATTGAGAGAATGTAAAAACAAAAACTCAAAAACAAAATGAAAGAACTAAAAACAGATTCACACGACAAAGAGGAATACTCAATGAACAAATGAAAGAAATCAAACAAGTTTGCAGCACCAAATACACGAAAAAGAACAAATTACACGATGAAAGAACTAAGAAAATCACAAAACAATAACAAAAATACGTAAACAAAATGAAAAACTGAGGATAAATTGCACAACGGAACACAAGGATAAGGACATGAGAGCAAAATAAAAGAACTAATAGACAAGGTTGCAGAAGAGATACAAGAACAAGAACGCAAAAAAAACAATATGAAAGAAGTGATAAACTACGATTCCCGAAAAAAAACACAATGAAAATGATGCAAAAACAAAATGAAAGAATTAATACAAGTTTTCACGACAGAAAACAATGAGAAAAATACAAAAAGAAAGAAATAATCTATATAGCTGCATGAACGAATAGAGGAACAAAATTAAAGAACTAATAAACAGAAGAGTGCTTACAAAGCAAACTGATAAGAATACAAGAACAGAATTAAAGAAGTAAAAGACAAGAGGGGGACAAAATATATTGGACAAGAACACGAGAACAAAATTAAAACGCTAATAAACAGGTTTCCAAGACAGAACACAAAAAAATGAAACAACAAATAAAAACTTAATTAAACAATACATAAAGGCAAGAACAAAACAAAATAAAAGAACTAAGACTTATTTGCACGGTATAACACAAGAACCGATTGAAAGAACTAATGAACAAGTTTGCAGAACAATAACATTGACAAGAACAGAACAAAATGAGAGAACCTTAGCAAGTTTGAACATCAGAATACAAGAACCAGAACAAATTAAAGAACA
The DNA here is from genome assembly GCA_963969495.1 of Ceratothoa steindachneri. NCBI lineage: Eukaryota > Metazoa > Arthropoda > Malacostraca > Isopoda > Cymothoidae > Ceratothoa > Ceratothoa steindachneri. The sequence goes on from OZ018318.1 coordinate 232,546,735, forward strand.
TATTTTCAGGAAAACCTGAGGGATAAAAACAAAATGAGACAACTAATAAACAAGTTTAACGACATAAATCCCGGACAAGATCACAATATTAAATAAAGTATATAATAAACAATGTTTTGCTGAAAATAATAAAAAACAAGAGAAAAAACGAATGAACTAATTTGCAAGTAAGAACTTAAAGAAATAGAAACCAAAAACAAAAGAATTTACACGGCAGAATACAAGGTCAATTTAAAGAGCAAATAAACTAGTTTAGATTACAAAACACAAAGACAAGAACAAATTGAAAGCACTAACAAACAAATTTTCACTCTACAGAAAACAAGAAAAAATAACTAATAAGGAGAGTTGCACAATAAAATTAAAAAACTAGAACAAAAGACGACATAACACAAAGAGAAGAACAATGAAAGAATAAAAAAACGCTCCTGTTAAAGCAGAAGAAAAAAAAACCCACGGAAACGAAATGAAATAACTAATATACGAGGTTGCACTACATAAGACAAGAACAAAAAGAAAGATTTAATAAAGAAGGTGCGAGAACAGAACACAAGGAGGCAAAAATTTTAAAGAACTAATAAACAGATTTGCAGGAAAGAATACAACTTTTTGTACACAAGACAAAAGGAAATAATTAATATATAGGTTTGCATGGCGGATCACAAGGAAAAAAAAGAGAAAAAAATAAAGAAATATTCAACAAGATTGCACGATAGGATACAAAAACAAGAACAAAATGAAAGCAGTAATAAACAGGTTTTCGCGACAGAATTAAGGTATGAGGGCAAAAAGAACTAATGAACTAGGTTACACGACAGAATACAAAGACAAGAACATAAGAAAACAATGGAAGAACTAAAAAACAAGTTTGCAAGAACAAAATGAAGGGAGTAATAAATAAATTTCACATCAAAACACAGAAACAAATTTAAAGTACTAATATACAATTTGGCGCGACAGCATAGAAGAACAAGAACACAAGAAAACATGAACAAACTATCTAACAGGCTTTCATGACAAAAGATAAGAACAAAATGAAAGAACTATTAAACAGGATTACACGACACACAAAGCAAAATAAAAGAACAAATAAAAACAATTTGCACGACAGAAGACAAATACAAGAAAACGCAAACAAATTAAAGGACTATTAAATAAGTTAGTAAAACAGAATACAAGAACAGAACACAAGAAGAAAATGAAAGAACTAATAAATCATTTTATTCGACAAAATACAAGAAAAAGAACACAAGGATAAAATGAAAGACCTACTAAAGAACCCAAATTCTAAGTCCATTAAGTTAAGTCAAATCTCACCCCACCCCACCCCACCCGTCTCCGATTGTCGGGATTGCCCGACGTCTACGCTAAATTTGCTTCACGTTTTTGCTGTGTTTTCCTGCTATTTTCACCCGGTAACCACGAGTTTGCGACGAATTTTCACCCGGTAATTAAGAGTTTTTGCAGTTTTCACCCGGTAATCACGAGTTTTTGCAGTTTTCACCCGGTAACACGAGCTTTTACCGCGTAATCACAAGTTTTCACCAGCTTTCGCTAAATTTTCATCTGATTTTTATGTTTTCACAAATTTTCCTTTGCGTTTTTGCTTTTATTCAACGCGATTTTCACTGGGTTTTCACCGGGAAATTGCTGTATTTTTATTCCTTTATAGTTGTTTATGTTAGGTTTTCCTGGGGTTTTGCCAGATTTTCGCAGGGCTTTCGCCGGGTTTATGTTAAGATTTCACTGGGGTTTGCCGGATATTATTGGGTTAGCTCCCAGATTTTTGCAGGGCTTCTGCTAGGTTTAGACACCTTGGAACTATGGGTAACCACTTCTACAACCCGACCAGCGAATCTTTAGAGAATCTCATGATAGGGTCCTAGTGAAGTAGGCCGTCGTCACTCTTGGGTCTAGCACTTGGCCGCGACCACCTCACTACGACCAAAATGCCTACAATTAGGTAGCAATCAACCTAATATGCGTTCGTAAATAAACTAAGACCGATTTGATCTTTTTCATTTTTTATTCTTCACAAACAATATTCTCATTCGATAAACTAAACTAAACTTGTTCAGCAACGCTACAGAACTTCTTGGTACACAATACTCTTAATTTTTCCTTCTAGAATATATAGAAGCAGATTACCTTTGCTTCTAACTCTAGAGCAATCAACATAGAGTTTACCATAAGAAAACTAGGGTTCCTCTCATTGTAACTATGCCACTAATAGAGTCTCGCCTTAAGAATTTTTTAATTCACATTGCAAAACTTGCACGGATTAGAAAATGTAGCCTTCTAAATTTAATGGCAATTCTGATCCTGATGGATTTAGTGATATTCTCTGAATGATGCATCCTCTCTTTTACCACTTCCAGTAAGAATGGTTGCCTCTATGACATGAGGCATCAAATTATTTACCACCAGACGAGTGAAATTAGAGAGTTTTCTTAGATCTAAATTGCGCAAGAATATTATTTAGATTTACTAACTTCAGTTCAAGTTGGTGATGAGTTATGGCAGGAGATTCTAGAGAATTTAGGAACTCTGTGGAATAATCGAATATTTGAGTATGATCCGAAATTGTATCAACCCACTTTTGTAAACTTGCGTTCTTCGTGAGAAGGAAAGCAATAGATGTTTATTGATTCGGCAGACAGTGTTTTACTTCAAAGCCAATATTGCGCTTTCACAAAGCCAGTTGAGTTTTTGTAGTTTTGCTGAGGATTGGGTAATTAATAACTTTTCCTTGAGATTATCAATAGTATTAATAACTATGCAGACAGGAGATATTTCTATTCTACCATCAGCATCAAGAGGCAAATTGTGCTAATAGTTAATAACCAAAGAGCTCTGCTATCATATTTGTGCTTAAAGACAGTGTTCTAATATTCCTACACAAAGATGATTTTAGGCAAGCCCGGACCTCATCTGTCCTGGTTAATTTATGGATCACTGAAAGTGACCGCTTGAAATCAACTTACTTCAAAAGAGTAACATCTCTCATAGGAGCCTTACAATCCCTGATGTTCGTATTGTCTTGCCTAGTGATTCTAATGCTCACTTATGAGCCACTAAATGAAGTACTCGGCGTTGCCTGGGTAAAAGAAAATCATAAGCAAGATATAGATTGAAATTCTTATATTTATTAAAAATTATTCTTTAACCAATGCTACACCATAACACTTCTTGATAGACAGTATTCTTCGTCTTTCCGTGTCGTCCATGGACAAACAGATTGCTTCCCACATGTGAAGTATAATGTAGGGTAAAATTAAGCTGACTCTCGGAGGTTTAGGTCCAACCCACGTTCCCTAGATTGAACAGACGGGGCAAGTTCGGAAAAGGGCCTGTAGCTCTATTTAGAGGGCACTTAGAGACTCGGGACTACTTCCATTATCTTCCTCGGAAAAGTATACATTATAATCCACTTTTAGTTTTTATATATATATATATATATATATATATATATATATATATTGTCTAACCTTTCTTCCTATAGATGGACAAACACACACCCACAAACAGACAGACTTCATTTTTATAATATACTGTATATATATATATATATATATATATATATATATATATATATATATATATATATATATATATATATATATATATATATATATATATATATATTTATATATATACATATATATAGGAAGAGAAAGAGAGAAACAGACAGAGAGAGAGGAAATAAGGAATATTTATTGGGTGTGGAGATATGAAAACTGCCAAAGATAGGAGGAAACTTAGCATCTTTCGATACGATGTTTTTCCACCCCTCATAAATAACTCAGAAATTTTGTAAGAAGAAATCTGAAAATAAATTGATCAAAATTAAGGAAGTAAAAATGAGTCAAAGATAACTGCACATCCACCTGTCGACGATGGGGCGGGAGGGCACGCACTTCTCCAAGTGTCAGCTGTAACTAATGCTGCTGAAAACCGACTCCGACGACGTAATTAGGAAGCTGATAGACAATTTAGGTCGCTAATGAGGCAACCCGCAAAATTATTATAACTTTTATTTTATTAATCTAAAATAAACATATTTTATGGTCGCTTTCCCCCCTAGTGGACGGCGTTAGCTTTCGTTCTAGCAAAATATAATTTGGCGTTAACAAGGAGATAACTAAGGATAATGAATACTAAAATAGCCAATTTATGTTTTACGAGTCTTCAAATTTGGAAATGTCTTGTGTAAAGGTCAATGTTATAAGGGAGTCAAAAAAAGGGGGTACGTTTTTCGTTGCTCTCTCACCTGAGTCTGAAATCCCCCCCTCCAAATGTCATCACGAAGGGGGCATGCAAAGTATCTCCAAGAACAGAGTAAAAAAATATATTTTTTTACCTACATATGTAAATAAAAAGTTCACAATAAAGGTGTAAATAAAAAATATATATTGTGACAAAATCATTAGAGTGAAGATAAAAGGAATTAAGAAGCGTCACAGAAAGGTGAGACACCCTCTATATTCCGTCTTCCTCGCTGTTTAGACCTTCAAATTATTATCGAAAGCCAATCTTCGCAATACCGTCCTAACCTTAATTCCTTAATGTTTTGCTTCTAGGTTTTATCCTGCCTCTCGAAATGCGTTTGTGGCAGCCCGACGCACATATGCGTCGGGTTTGTCTGCGTCTCCCCACCTTTCGAATTTATAGGCAACGAGGAAATGGCCCGCAGAAAGTTTGTCGAGCGATATATGTAATGAATGTGAAGATAAGAGAATTGAAAATGTGTAGAAGATGCAGAGGCGCAGATCCTCCTGTATGCATTGGGGCATGGAGGGCAAACTGGGGGTGTTGCAGCGAATTGCACCTGACACGCATATGCGTCAGATGACCTATTTTCATTTAACGCTATTTCAGGAGACGCGGCAAAGCGTCTAAGTTGTGTCTGGCCTGTGGCACATACGAGGGAAAGGGTATTTGACGCGGTGTTTTTTTACATTTTGTTTTTACCGCCTGCAATGGGTGGAATGCGCCAGTATTCTTTATTTTCGGGGGCTCAAACTCATTCCCCGTATCGCAAGAAAAATCAAACGAAATGACCTCTCAATTAAAATATACAGAAAATAACAACAAAGCACTAAACGAAAGTCATTTATTTTGCCTCAAAAGATGAAACTTTCCTTATATAAACAGATTAACCTGGAAAGTAGAGAAACAAAGCCCTCAAAAGAATCGTGTTAATTTTACTATTTCATTCAGAGAGAAACACTGCCTCGGGAAGCTGTAAAAATCACTAAGTATTCCACTTCAGAGGACGAGAGTGGAAGGAATTAGACGCACAATGAACCACGTTTACAATTAAACATTTTGAAAACAAACGCACATCGCAATTAAACTCAAGAATAAAACTCTTCAATTCAGTAAGCAAAAGAGTTACATATCTCGAAAAAGGCTTGACATTTAAATATGCGGACAAGGATTTGAGGGGCCCTAAATCGGCTGAATTTTAACTCGGGATCTTCGAGCGCTTTTTAATTAATCTCATTCTGTCATCTAAATCTAGGATGGAAGAAGATGTCAGCACACAACAAAAGAATAGAGGAATATGGAGAAAAGAGGAAGAAACAGCGATTTAAGGAGGGGGGGACAGAGTGACCATGGCAACTATTCTGCACGTAAAATCTGGACATTTGCATGCCCTCCAAGCCCCAATGACTGTAAAGAAATCTTCCCCTAACTTCACCACTTTTGTTTAGGAAGAGTTTTAGAAAAACTTTCAGGCGGAAATGCTCTCAGTGGTTGTCGCTTTTATCTGCTACTACTAATATTAATAAGATTTTGCATTTATTAAAATAATATATTATAACCAACGGAGGTATCACCAGAAAGTTTTTGAAAAGGGGTTTCTAAAGTCGCGAAGTTATGGGATGTGAAAATGTGAAACGTACTCAACCTAAGTAAACTAATCCGGGTACAAGAGAGCGGGAAGGCGCGCAGCTCTTCTGAACCTACCACCATTCATAAAGGACGCTTCCCCCTTATGAAGTGAATTATAAAAAAGACAGCGATGACGAGAACCTAAATAGCAAAACATGGCAGCCTTAATTAGTGGGGACGAGAGCACGTCTCATAAACCTAGAGGAAAAGTTCGTTCAAGGAGTACATGTGCTCAAAAGTACGAACCTGAAGGACATCTTGGGGGGATGTACATGGGGCAGTGGCTGGGACGTTTCCACTAGCTAAGGAGAAATAGGGAGGGGGGGCGGTCAACCATGGATCGATTAAAGGACCCCACGGGATGGAGCCGCTTCGCCCGATTAATAATTAAGGAGGATTCGATTAGAGATTCCGGATAGGCGAGAAAAGATTACGGGCAAACGGGTGGTCGGGAGGGGGGGAGGGGGGAGGGGGGGAGGTGCTAATACTTCCAAAATGACCTTCATCCTCACAAGAAGAAAAATATGGCGAGAAACACAACTCCAAATTGTTCATCTTCATCATACGACGATAAAGAAGGGAAGAACGAAAGCGGTATGATATAGAGATTAATACTTTTTTAAGATAGTTTCATTCTCCGGGTAGAGAATGAGGTGGATAGCAAATAGTTAATTAAATAGACAAGATCCGAATAAAGAAAATATTAAAGATGAGCTGGACTGATCTAGCAACCCACAACAAATCTAAATACTAGATTCAAAGGTGTAGCAAGCTGAAGTTGCAAAAAAAACATAAAGAAGCTAATAATGAGAGAGAAATTGGGACATACTAATGAAATAAAATAAAGTAGCCAAATGTGATAATTGTAGGTGTAAAGTTGCATTCGTTTTACCTGATCCGTCACGTCGCTATCGATAGCAGGTACTTTCCCTATGGAATCGGTTGGAAAATGGTTCTTGAAGTTGTTGAAGATGACACGGAAGTCAGACAAGTCTGGGGCGTTGTCATTGATGTCCACAACGTGAATCGTTACCGGGATGTCAAACTGTAATGGCTCCGACGTCGCCCTGACGATCAGGTGATACTTCTTTCGAGGAGATTCGTAGTCAAGCTCAATCCTCGTCACCAATTCCGCCCTCCCCTCAGACGGGTGGGTCACCATGCTGAAATACTTAGCGTCTGGGCCACCGATGATACTGTACTTAATGATCGCATTTTTCCCTTCGTCAGGATCCTTGGCCCGAACTTCTCCTACAGTGGAGCCCACGGGAGAGTTCTCGGCGATGTACAGCTGTAAGCGATCGGTGTCGAAGGTAGGCGGATTATCGTTGATATCATCCACGTCAACAGTGATGAGGATTGAGGAGGATCTTTCGGGGGCGCCTTTGTCCTTAGCCATCGCGACCAAAGAGTACTTTGCGACTGATTCGCGATCCAAAGGACGGGCTGTCCTGATGACTCCCGAGGTTGAATCGATAGTGAAGGATCCCGCCCCATCATCGCCTCCCTTAAAAGTGTATTGGACCCTTCCATTGAGGCCAGCATCAGCGTCACTCGCCTTAACCTGCAACACCGATGTTCCAGAAGCTTCTCCTTCGGATATTGTGGTTCGATATGTTGATTCTTCAAACGTAGGTGCATTGTCGTTCACATCGACTACGGTAATTTCAACATCGGTTGTATCTGACTTAGCTGGAGTGCCATTGTCTCTTGCAGTAACTGTCAACAGATAACCCCCCTGGGTCTCTCTGTCGAGGGGCTCGGTCGTGGTAATAGCTCCAGATCTGGGGTGAATCACAAATTCAGATACAGCATCTCCACTTAAGGAGTAAGTCACCCTCGCATTTTCTCCTGTATCTCCGTCTGAAGCAACAACCACAACTACCGTACTGCCCACGGGGGCATCCTCAAAAATGGTAGCTGAATATGGGGTATTTTCAAAAACGGGGGGATAAGTATTCGCATCTGTCACGTTAATGTAAACTGTAGCCGTATCCTGACGCTCCCCTGTATCAGTGGCAGTTATAGTCAAAACGTATCTTCGCGTCTGTTTGTAATCGAGTGGCTGAGCGATAGATATTATTCCTTTCCCATTTTGAACCGTCATTGAAAACCGCCCTCTTTCGTCGCCGGATATAATGGCGTAATGAATACGTTGATTTTCATCTTCATCTGTGGCAGACACAGACACAACGGGTGTTCCTGGAGGGTCGCTCTCACTAACTGTTATTTCATAGTTTTTAGGATCAAACACTGGGTCATTATCATTCTCATCTTGAACTTGGAGAACGACTGTTGCTGAAGCAGACTGAGGGGGCGTGCCATGATCCGAAGCAATTATTGTAAACGTATAATGATGACCTTCCTCGCGATCAAGGATTTTGTTTGTAGTTATCCACCCGGTAGTTTTGTCTATCGTCACGGGTAAATCTACATCTTTACTATCAATAGAATAGGTGAGATACGAATTGTTTCCAGCATCGTTATCGAAAGCCTGCACGCGCACCACGGAATAACCAACATCAATATTTTCTTGAATATTTTCTTGAAACAAGGGACTATAAAACCGAGGAGAATTGTCATTTACGTCTCGAATATTCACTAACAACCGGGTAGTGTTTGATCGGGGGGGAGAACCAACGTCCTGTGCTCTAATAACTAATCTGTAGTGTCCGATATTTTCATGGTCGAGAGCCGCGTTTACTCTGATCTCACCCGTGAGTCCATCAATGGAAAAATGCCCTGCGTTATTACCACCAATGATGGCATAGCGAACTTGCCCATTTTTGCCAGCATCGTCATCTTTAGCCTGAATATGAGCAATTACTGGTGAAGAGGCAACATTTATGTCTTCCGGGATTTCGACTGTATACGTCCTCTCTGTAAACTGAGGATAGTTGTCATTTTCGTCTTTAACATCAATTAGTATTTTTGCTTTAGATGATTTTCGATCTTTGGGAGCTCCCTGGTCTTCTGCTTGAACTACCAACTCGTAATGTCCCTCTGTCTCCCTGTCAAGCGGTAGACGAGTAGTTAATTCTCCCGAGATTGGGTTCAATCGGAAAACTTGATTGGGGCCACTGGGCTTCAGAATAGAGTAGCGGATATCTGCATTCGGCCCCGCGTCGTCATCTGTCGCTCGAACAGTTAGAATTACTGCTCCGACACTTATAGATTCTCTCACTGAAGAACTATACTCTTCACGCTCAAAGACGGGGCTGTGATCATTCGCATCTTCAACATTAATTTGCAATGTTGTGGTTGCGGACCGTGGTGGCGAAGAATTGTTGTCAACAGCCTTTACTCGGAAGTAATGAACATCCATTTGTTCCCTGTCAACTCGAGATTTGGTTGTCACAAGACCAGATCCAGCATCGATCTGAAATACCCTCTGGGATCTGGAATCAAGAACAGCTTCCATGGAATATGATAGGAAAGCGCCTTCTGGGTCCCTCGCAGACAGGGTGATAACCGTGGTCCCGGAATCCACCTCTTCGGAGACCTGAGCTACTTCTAGAGTTCTTTCAAAATAGGGAGAAGCTGTTTGCATTTGGCGTCGGATTCTTCTTATATGAGATGCCTCATGAACTCCCACAGCATATTGCAACACAAGCAGAAGGTCGTTCTTATAAATTGATGAATGTCCACTGCAGAGAATTTTCAAAGTTAAGCGAACCCTCGTTACTCGAGTGAGACAGGTGTCAGCCACGCTAACCAGATCGTTTCCAGTAGTTTCAACCTTAAACCGCCCATCTGATACATCGGAGTAAGAAACATTGCATGCAAACACCGATCGGGGAATCAAATCGGATAATCGAAAAATAACTTGAGACGCCCTAAGACAGAGTTTCGATTGGTCAATTGGGTTAGGGTCAGGTAGGGGTAAAGACAAGGCAACGGTGTCCTTCCAGGAAGCCACCTCCTTTTCCAAACGCTTAGAAAACGTGCATTTGTTCCCTATAATTATCACTCGGAGAGGAATGGAAGCATAGTCAACGTGAGCATGTTCCATTTCAGACCAGGCTTCAATCCACATTGTAACTGGATTGGGGTAAAATGTTCCCTCGCAACGCAACTTCTTCTTTATGGTTACAGATCCTGTTTCTTGGTTTAACTGAAAGATTCGATGCACGTGAGAAGCCGTCCGGCGGGGATCGATCTTGTAATGAGAAGGGCCATCGAGAGCGACAGTAAAAATTTCCGTTCCAATCGGCATTGCATCTTGCACAAGAACAACTAACGCCTGGGCGTTTGTGACCACCGCCAGAACCGCCCAAAACAACTTCTGCAACCCCATAGCACTAATTTAATAGGATTATCTCTCGTTAATTCGTCATTAAACTTTCCAAACTTTTAGTGTTTGGTGTAAAATTGACACAATATGTACTTTTGTATACAAACGAACATTATTGCACACATTACACGTTAGAGAGCGTGAAATCACACGAAAACAGTGAATGAATGACGAGGCGTAAGAAGACACATCCAACACCACCAACTGTCAGTTGTACACTGGAGCATGGAGATTTCGTTCTAGGCTGCCAGGCAACCGAGAGTAAAGCATTTTTCAAAACAGGTAGCCATTATATCAGCTAAACCTGTAGCTTGGAATGAACTAAACCCTATTAAACATTCTTCCAAGATTAAAAGTTTTTGTTTAAAAGGTTTTTTGACTTAAAAAAATAAAAAATTCCGTCAATTAATTAAATTAGTACTTATTTATGCGTCAAGATGAGAGCATTAGCTTAGTTTTTATTACTCAAGAGAGCAAAATAAATAAAATATCCATTATGGAGACAAAATAGGGATAAATTTACCAATTAAATAAATGGAAAATTGACTAATTAGAGGCATAGTAGAGAGAAATGGACCAAATGGAGATGTAGGAAGGAGAAATTACCCCTTAGGAGGCGATTAGTCGATATGAAAAGGAACAGTTGCAGACAGAGGAAGAAAGAGATAAAAAGAAATGGCAAACGTCGCAAGAAGGAGAAAGAACACAAGAACAATAACATTGGCAGCCAGAAGCGTGAACAAGTTTGCACGAGAGAACACAAGAAAGAAATACTAAAAACTAATCAATAATAAACAAGTTTGCACATAAGCAGACAAGTACAAGAACATTAGGTCAAAAAGAAAGAACTAATAAAGGAGACTAAGTGACAAAACATACACAAGAACAAAATGAATTCTACAGAACTCAAGAACAGAAGAGAAAACTAATAAACAAGACGGAACGGCAGAATGCAAGAAGAAGACAAGAACAAAATTAATTTACTAATAAACAAGTTTGCATTTGAACATAAGGGAAATAATACAAAACAAAGGCATGAACTAAATGAAAGAAGTAACAAAAAAGTTTGCACAAGAACAAGAACAAAATAAAATGCATAATAAACTAATGTACGCGAGAGCAGAGGACGAGAACAAATTAGGCGAAATAACTATTAACAAGTTTTCACTACATAATACAATGACAAGAACACAGGAACAAAATGAAATAAAATAAACAAGTTTACACGACTGAATACAAGAAAAGGAATAAATAAACAAGTCTGCATGACGGAACGCGTAAAAACACCAACATCAAAACAAAATGTAAGGGACCAAACAAGTTTGCACTATAGTAGGTTTGTATGGTAGAATATGAAAAAGCATACGAACAAGATGAAATACCAAAACTAAAGTTTGTACCAAAAAATCCAATGACAGGAACATAAAGGCAAAACTAAATCGGTAATAAACAAGTTTGCACGTCACAACATAAGGGCGAGAACTCAGGAACAAAAATAAAGAACTCAAACATTTTTACACAACCGAATAGAAGAGGAATCACATTTAAAGAACAATAAACAAGTTTCAAGATGGAATACAACAACAAGAAAACAAAATACAAGGAAATAATTAATAAATAGTATACACTACAGAACACAAGTACAAATCACAAGAACAAAATAAAAGTTCTAATAAACAAGGTTCCAAGATAAAATTGAATAGCAAGAATACGGTGCAGAATGAAAGAACTTAAAACATGTTTGCCTGACGAAACACAATGAATAACAAGTTTATATGACAGCACTAGGGCAAGAACTCAATGAAAAAACTAAAAAACAAAATAAAAGAATTATTAAACAAGTTTACACGACAGAAAAAGAAGAGGCACATAACAAAATGAAAGAACTATTAAATAGGTTTGCACGAAAGAACAAAATTAAATGGTTAATAAATAATATTGCAGGACTAAACAAGACCAAAAGTAATAAGCTAAAAACATGTTTGTTAGAGGCAACACACGTACAAGAGGAAAAGAAATTTGAAAGAACTAATAAAAAGCATGATTGAGAGAATGTAAAAACAAAAACTCAAAAACAAAATGAAAGAACTAAAAACAGATTCACACGACAAAGAGGAATACTCAATGAACAAATGAAAGAAATCAAACAAGTTTGCAGCACCAAATACACGAAAAAGAACAAATTACACGATGAAAGAACTAAGAAAATCACAAAACAATAACAAAAATACGTAAACAAAATGAAAAACTGAGGATAAATTGCACAACGGAACACAAGGATAAGGACATGAGAGCAAAATAAAAGAACTAATAGACAAGGTTGCAGAAGAGATACAAGAACAAGAACGCAAAAAAAACAATATGAAAGAAGTGATAAACTACGATTCCCGAAAAAAACACAATGAAAATGATGCAAAAACAAAATGAAAGAATTAATACAAGTTTTCACGACAGAAAACAATGAGAAAAATACAAAAAGAAAGAAATAATCTATATAGCTGCATGAACGAATAGAGGAACAAAATTAAAGAACTAATAAACAGAAGAGTGCTTACAAAGCAAACTGATAAGAATACAAGAACAGAATTAAAGAAGTAAAAGACAAGAGGGGACAAAATATATTGGACAAGAACACGAGAACAAAATTAAAACGCTAATAAACAGGTTTCCAAGACAGAACACAAAAAAATGAAACAACAAATAAAAACTTAATTAAACAATACATAAAGGCAAGAACAAAACAAAATAAAAGAACTAAGACTTATTTGCACGGTATAACACAAGAACCGATTGAAAGAACTAATGAACAAGTTTGCAGAACAATAACATTGACAAGAACAGAACAAAATGAGAGAACCTTAGCAAGTTTGAACATCAGAATACAAGAACCAGAACAAATTAAAGAACATATTTTCAGGAAAACCTGAGGGATAAAAACAAAATGAGACAACTAATAAACAAGTTTAACGACATAAATCCCGGACAAGATCACAATATTAAATAAAGTATATAATAAACAATGTTTTGCTGAAAATAATAAAAAACAAGAGAAAAAACGAATGAACTAATTTGCAAGTAAGAACTTAAAGAAATAGAAACCAAAAACAAAAGAATTTACACGGCAGAATACAAGGTCAATTTAAAGAGCAAATAAACTAGTTTAGATTACAAAACACAAAGACAAGAACAAATTGAAAGCACTAACAAACAAATTTTCACTCTACAGAAAACAAGAAAAAATAACTAATAAGGAGAGTTGCACAATAAAATTAAAAAACTAGAACAAAAGACGACATAACACAAAGAGAAGAACAATGAAAGAATAAAAAAACGCTCCTGTTAAAGCAGAAGAAAAAAAAACCCACGGAAACGAAATGAAATAACTAATATACGAGGTTGCACTACATAAGACAAGAACAAAAAGAAAGATTTAATAAAGAAGGTGCGAGAACAGAACACAAGGAGGCAAAAATTTTAAAGAACTAATAAACAGATTTGCAGGAAAGAATACAACTTTTTGTACACAAGACAAAAGGAAATAATTAATATATAGGTTTGCATGGCGGATCACAAGGAAAAAAAAGAGAAAAAAATAAAGAAATATTCAACAAGATTGCACGATAGGATACAAAAACAAGAACAAAATGAAAGCAGTAATAAACAGGTTTTCGCGACAGAATTAAGGTATGAGGGCAAAAAGAACTAATGAACTAGGTTACACGACAGAATACAAAGACAAGAACATAAGAAAACAATGGAAGAACTAAAAAACAAGTTTGCAAGAACAAAATGAAGGGAGTAATAAATAAATTTCACATCAAAACACAGAAACAAATTTAAAGTACTAATATACAATTTGGCGCGACAGCATAGAAGAACAAGAACACAAGAAAACATGAACAAACTATCTAACAGGCTTTCATGACAAAAGATAAGAACAAAATGAAAGAACTATTAAACAGGATTACACGACACACAAAGCAAAATAAAAGAACAAATAAAAACAATTTGCACGACAGAAGACAAATACAAGAAAACGCAAACAAATTAAAGGACTATTAAATAAGTTAGTAAAACAGAATACAAGAACAGAACACAAGAAGAAAATGAAAGAACTAATAAATCATTTTATTCGACAAAATACAAGAAAAAGAACACAAGGATAAAATGAAAGACCTACTAAAGAACCCAAATTCTAAGTCCATTAAGTTAAGTCAAATCTCACCCCACCCCACCCCACCCGTCTCCGATTGTCGGGATTGCCCGACGTCTACGCTAAATTTGCTTCACGTTTTTGCTGTGTTTTCCTGCTATTTTCACCCGGTAACCACGAGTTTGCGACGAATTTTCACCCGGTAATTAAGAGTTTTTGCAGTTTTCACCCGGTAATCACGAGTTTTTGCAGTTTTCACCCGGTAACACGAGCTTTTACCGCGTAATCACAAGTTTTCACCAGCTTTCGCTAAATTTTCATCTGATTTTTATGTTTTCACAAATTTTCCTTTGCGTTTTTGCTTTTATTCAACGCGATTTTCACTGGGTTTTCACCGGGAAATTGCTGTATTTTTATTCCTTTATAGTTGTTTATGTTAGGTTTTCCTGGGGTTTTGCCAGATTTTCGCAGGGCTTTCGCCGGGTTTATGTTAAGATTTCACTGGGGTTTGCCGGATATTATTGGGTTAGCTCCCAGATTTTTGCAGGGCTTCTGCTAGGTTTAGACACCTTGGAACTATGGGTAACCACTTCTACAACCCGACCAGCGAATCTTTAGAGAATCTCATGATAGGGTCCTAGTGAAGTAGGCCGTCGTCACTCTTGGGTCTAGCACTTGGCCGCGACCACCTCACTACGACCAAAATGCCTACAATTAGGTAGCAATCAACCTAATATGCGTTCGTAAATAAACTAAGACCGATTTGATCTTTTTCATTTTTTATTCTTCACAAACAATATTCTCATTCGATAAACTAAACTAAACTTGTTCAGCAACGCTACAGAACTTCTTGGTACACAATACTCTTAATTTTTCCTTCTAGAATATATAGAAGCAGATTACCTTTGCTTCTAACTCTAGAGCAATCAACATAGAGTTTACCATAAGAAAACTAGGGTTCCTCTCATTGTAACTATGCCACTAATAGAGTCTCGCCTTAAGAATTTTTTAATTCACATTGCAAAACTTGCACGGATTAGAAAATGTAGCCTTCTAAATTTAATGGCAATTCTGATCCTGATGGATTTAGTGATATTCTCTGAATGATGCATCCTCTCTTTTACCACTTCCAGTAAGAATGGTTGCCTCTATGACATGAGGCATCAAATTATTTACCACCAGACGAGTGAAATTAGAGAGTTTTCTTAGATCTAAATTGCGCAAGAATATTATTTAGATTTACTAACTTCAGTTCAAGTTGGTGATGAGTTATGGCAGGAGATTCTAGAGAATTTAGGAACTCTGTGGAATAATCGAATATTTGAGTATGATCCGAAATTGTATCAACCCACTTTTGTAAACTTGCGTTCTTCGTGAGAAGGAAAGCAATAGATGTTTATTGATTCGGCAGACAGTGTTTTACTTCAAAGCCAATATTGCGCTTTCACAAAGCCAGTTGAGTTTTTGTAGTTTTGCTGAGGATTGGGTAATTAATAACTTTTCCTTGAGATTATCAATAGTATTAATAACTATGCAGACAGGAGATATTTCTATTCTACCATCAGCATCAAGAGGCAAATTGTGCTAATAGTTAATAACCAAAGAGCTCTGCTATCATATTTGTGCTTAAAGACAGTGTTCTAATATTCCTACACAAAGATGATTTTAGGCAAGCCCGGACCTCATCTGTCCTGGTTAATTTATGGATCACTGAAAGTGACCGCTTGAAATCAACTTACTTCAAAAGAGTAACATCTCTCATAGGAGCCTTACAATCCCTGATGTTCGTATTGTCTTGCCTAGTGATTCTAATGCTCACTTATGAGCCACTAAATGAAGTACTCGGCGTTGCCTGGGTAAAAGAAAATCATAAGCAAGATATAGATTGAAATTCTTATATTTATTAAAAATTATTCTTTAACCAATGCTACACCATAACACTTCTTGATAGACAGTATTCTTCGTCTTTCCGTGTCGTCCATGGACAAACAGATTGCTTCCCACATGTGAAGTATAATGTAGGGTAAAATTAAGCTGACTCTCGGAGGTTTAGGTCCAACCCACGTTCCCTAGATTGAACAGACGGGGCAAGTTCGGAAAAGGGCCTGTAGCTCTATTTAGAGGGCACTTAGAGACTCGGGACTACTTCCATTATCTTCCTCGGAAAAGTATACATTATAATCCACTTTTAGTTTTTATATATATATATATATATATATATATATATATATATATATATATATATATATATATATATATTGTCTAACCTTTCTTCCTATAGATGGACAAACACACACCCACAAACAGACAGACTTCATTTTTATAATATACTGTATATATATATATATATATATATATATATATATATATATATATATATATATATATATATATATATATATTTATATATATACATATATATAGGAAGAGAAAGAGAGAAACAGACAGAGAGAGAGGAAATAAGGAATATTTATTGGGTGTGGAGATATGAAAACTGCCAAAGATAGGAGGAAACTTAGCATCTTTCGATACGATGTTTTTCCACCCCTCATAAATAACTCAGAAATTTTGTAAGAAGAAATCTGAAAATAAATTGATCAAAATTAAGGAAGTAAAAATGAGTCAAAGATAACTGCACATCCACCTGTCGACGATGGGGCGGGAGGGCACGCACTTCTCCAAGTGTCAGCTGTAACTAATGCTGCGGAAAACCGACTCCGACGACGTAATTAGGAAGCTGATAGACAATTTAGGTCGCTAATGAGGCAACCCGCAAAATTATTATAACTTTTATTTTATTAATCTAAAATAAACATATTTTATGGTCGCTTTCCCCCCTAGTGGACGGCGTTAGCTTTCGTTCTAGCAAAATATAATTTGGCGTTAACAAGGAGATAACTAAGGATAATGAATACTAAAATAGCCAATTTATGTTTTACGAGTCTTCAAATTTGGAAATGTCTTGTGTAAAGGTCAATGTTATAAGGGAGTCAAAAAAAGGGGGTACGTTTTTCGTTGCTCTCTCACCTGAGTCTGAAATCCCCCCCTCCAAATGTCATCAGTTCGTAAGCGTTTTAGGGAGCAAAAAATTTATCCTAGTTAGTCATTAGCAAATCCCCATAGGAAGTATTTTAATGGAGCAATAACCGAGGACAAGAGGGATACACACACGATGGTTTCTTTTTGGTTTATTTACCAGCAAAGAAATTATCGGTTTTTAATTAAATGTCGACCTGTGTTATGAAATGGCGCTTGTGCGATAATTGTAAGTGAGTATGTGCCTGGCTATCACCAGATGAAATTTAGCCATAAACATTTTGGTCTGGATTTCTATCCCGTAATGGATAGAAATAACTGCAATGCTCAACAATTAGAAGCACGAGTGGAAGTCATTGCCCAAGTAGATGATTCCTCAACTCAAACAGAAAAACAATCATCCTGAAGAAGGCGAATTTTCTTTCCCTAATGTAGCCTAATACGTAAGTAACGAGGAATGAGTTAACCAAGGAGTATTAACGGAGTTTAATTTGAGGGTTCATTTGAACTCTCCCTTTCTCTCCCCAAGCGCGATAGTTATTGTCTGCAATGCAACCATCTTTTTATCCGGTGCCATCTGTATATTCAGATGTATTTGACTTATGTCAATTTGGATCCGTATTTCTTGATGTCTCACGCGCTAGAATGCCACAAAGCCTTTGATAAAACAGTGGAATTTGTCTAAAATCCACTATTTTCTTAACTACACTACTAATCAGGTATGAACGAATATCTTCCAATATTCCGTAATACAAATTGTTTCCTCTTCCCAGCTTTTCCCCCTAAAAGGCAATGGTTCAATACAAGCCTTTCGATCTCCTATTTTATTTCATTTTCACACCTCCAGTTCTATTGTCCTATCTCTTATTGGGTTAAGGAATAAGTTCTTGCGGTTTTATCAAATTTATTCATTACCACAACACAATTTTAGAAAAACTTGATTTTTGATTGATAACAATATGCAATTTAATCAATAATGTATTCTCCGTTGTTATTTACGACTTCTTCCCAACGTTTAACTAGTTTTTCGATGCCTCTGCAATAAAAATCTCTAGATTTTGACTCGAAAAATTCGTCTTACCAGGTTCTTAATTCCACATCAGTATTAAACGAAACGCCACGCAAATTGTTGGAGAGCGATCAGAACAGATGGAAATCCGATGGAGCCAAGTCTGGCGAATATGGAGGATGCGGCAGGATTTCCCAATTAAGCGTTTGGATGGCGTCTTTTGTCATATTGGCAATGTGAGGACGAGCATTGTCGTGTTGCAGAAGGACTCCATAACGTCGATGAGGTCGCTTTTCACGAATAGCTTCGGCGAGTCGATACATTTGTTTAACGTAGAGTTCTGCATTGACAATCTCATTGTTCGTAAGGAGCTCATAAAGAATGATGCCTTCACAATCCCACCACACACAGCATCGTCTTTCGTGGATGAAGTCCTTGCTTTAATCGCGGAAGTGTTTTTTTTTTATTGTGGCTAAGCCATTGTTTTCGATGGTTCATGTTGACATAAACACACCACTTTTCGTCGCTAGTGATGATGCGGTGAAGAAATCTTCTCTATATTCACGAGTAGCCTTGTGACGAGCAAACAATCCTGCGGCAATCGTGAAGCGTTGAAGTTTGTTGCTTTCGCTCAAAGCGTGCGGAACCCATGCCCTGAGTTTTTTAACTTTCCCCATCGAATGAAGGTGATTCACTACAGTTTCCTGATCACACGCCAATTGTACATCCAATTCTCTAGTCGATTGACAAGGATTTTCATGAAGAAGGTCGTTCAATCGATGTTCATTCAACTTAATGGGGCGACCAGAACGTCCTTCGTCATTAAGATTGAAATGACCGTTTTTGAAACGTGAAAACTACCATTGAGCTGTCCTTTCTTTAAAGCATTTTCTCCCTACACAACACAAATATCGCTACGAGCTTTGGCTGCGTTTGCATTGTTCCCGTCTCGATTGAAAATGAATAACAACAAGTGTCGAAAATGCTCCTTTCTTTCAACTTGACATTCCATTTTGAGGGTACAGAACAAAACTTAAATTAACACAACTTTTAAATAAACCGCAATGACTTATTACTCAACTTCAAGACGTAGCCTAAGCAAAAGCCTAATAGTCTACACTGTTAAGAGACGTAGACTAACCTTTGCAAATTTTGCTCTCATTATTTATTATTGTTTCTTAATATGTTCACAAATCACGTCAACAAAACTTAAATCAATGCAATATTTAAAAAAACGCAAAAACTTATTCCTCAACCTAATAAAATACAGATCAAGGGCAAATAATAATTGTGGACTGATTAACGTAAATATTTTCTTTTGAAGGAAGGTTCAACGGTTTCAACCGTATTAAGTAAATAAATACAATGACTGAAACCATACATTGTAGCATAATAAAACATTAATTATAAACATTGTAGTAATCAAATAGAAAAACAGTGGTGAAAATAGATTGTTCTGAAGGAAAGGGATTTACGACCTGAGCTAAATATCTGAATTCTGGTAGTAAACAAACGCGGAAAAAACATTTTGACACATTAACTTTGCTGTCCATTATAGCCTCTTACGATTTATTTCACATTGAAATAATCCTGTTATTTTAGGATTTATTTATAATTTAGGCAGACATTGAATTATTAGTGTAATTTTTGTACCCTTTAGAGAAGTTGTATTTTTAAATTTAAATAAGAACAGAATTCCAATCCTCACCCCAATTAAAGTTCTTCGATTGGGTTCACAGATCAAGAATTCATTTCTAGCAATTTCTGATCTGGGCAGCGAAAAGTACGGCCCGATAAACTGCGATCACGTAGCTATGAATTTCGGTTAAAATACCTCCAAGCTTCAGAGTTGGTACCACAACGTAGCTATGAATTTCGGTTAAAATACCTCCAAGCTTCAGAGTTGGTACCACAACGTAGCTATGAATTTCGATTAAAATACCTCCGAGCTTCAGAGTTGGTACCACAACGTAGCTATGAATTTCGGTTAAAATATCTCCAAGCTTCAGAGTTGGTACCGCAACGTAGCTATGAATTTCGGTTAAAATATCTCCAAGCTTCAGAGTTGGTACCACAACGTAGCTATGAATTTCGGTTAAAATACCTCCAAGCTTCAGAGTTGGTACCACACAAGCAGGATGAAATGCCTCTCGAACTCTTTGTCTCACAAAGTTAGCCCCAGAAGTTCTGAAAATCTCCAAAACTGTTACAAAAAAGTTAAATATTTAAATAATTTCTTCCAAAATATATTTAAATGGAATTATGTGAATTACATCTAAAACATTAATGCAATAGTCTTTCTTACGTACCTGATAATTACCTTCATCTACCAGATCACTTTAGACTATTGTTCATATATCCAATTTTTGTGATCTTTGGCCCGCTGAAGACTGGTTTCTTTTCCGTTCATATCAGATATCCATGGTTCTTTCTCACCTTGCATCCTTTTAGTCCTTGATTTTTAAGTTTCATTCTAACTGTTATGGGTGGCATTTTTTTAACTTGAAGCTTCAATGAACTACGCAGAAAGTGGAAAATATGTTTTTTCTGCGTTTGTGTAGTGGAGCCCGAATGATAGATCTGTCTTTTTTAGGTGCAGTTGAACGGTTTCCGCCAATTACCACTTAGTGTAAGTGTGTAAATTTGTAGGGTACAAAGCATGTGTGGATAGAGAGAACGAAATAAAAGTGGTGAAAAGAGAAGGTAATGTAGGAGATTTGCAAAGGGATCCAAGTTTTCTGGTGATCAGGATTATCACTTTCATTATATTTTCGGTTTTGTGTATATTTTCTTGTTGTTC
Source organism: Ceratothoa steindachneri (assembly GCA_963969495.1). Lineage (NCBI taxonomy): Eukaryota > Metazoa > Arthropoda > Malacostraca > Isopoda > Cymothoidae > Ceratothoa > Ceratothoa steindachneri. Next base: position 232,567,925 of record OZ018318.1, read on the forward strand.
TTGTCATCATCACTTCATCACTAACTATAGTTTAAGAACGGGATTTTTTGGAGTATTTGAATAATAATTTTATCTTAGTTTGGTTATGACTTATGTATATTTTAAATTTTTATCAAGGTAATTTCTAAGAATTTCTTTAGAGTTTGAAAATACAAAATAATTAAGTTTAGAAAAAATAAATATGATTATCCGATGCTTTATAATGTTTTAAAAGAAAATGAATAACAATTGGTAAAGTTCAGAAAATTTCTTAAAATTTAAGTAAGGCTGATTTTTTATTTTATCTATAACTGTATTTAAGCAACGCGATTTTTTAAAATGGGGGAAATAGTTTAGAGTTCCTTTTTAAAATTGTTATAATTGGCGAAATTCAGAAAATTTATTAAAATTTAACCTTGCTTCTTTTTTTTAGATTTTAGATTTTAATCTTAGTAGCGAAGCGCAAGCTCCCCCTGTAGTGGGGAGTGGCGAAGCCATTGCCTGTTAATAATTATAATTGAACGGCGTTCGAGCCTTTTGTCTTAAAAACGTTATGTTTTTGTATGTGCAGTGAGCATTTGCTGTTGTTTTATTATAATTATTAATTCAAAATTCTTGGTCTCTTAATATCGTTTTGTAATGATTTGAAACAACATATCTTGACCATTTTATTTTGATGGCAATTTCTACTTGTGATAAACTTGGCTATGGAGAAGTTAGATTTGTGCTCTCTGTGCTCCCGTAAGATCTTTTGTTGAATTTATATTACTTATTATACATTTAAGCTGAAACATAAGAAATATTGGCTAAATTCAGATTTTAGAAAACATACCATTTTATTAATTACACACAAATTCCTAAAACATTAAACAATTAAAATACATTAACAAAATGTTCAAACATATTAGTAAAATACACATTTTTATGATACATATTAATGAATCATATCCTAAATTCTGAAAGGTTTGATTAAAAATACAAATCTAAGGAAGGTGCTTTAGACTTTTGGCCAACGGTCTACAGCCGCAGATCATCATTCTGTTGTCAGTCAGACCGAGAGAAGGGGGAGAGCACTCGAACTCCAGATGTAGGCTGCAGCAGGTGGCTCAAACTACACCATAATGATGAGGATGAACAAGTTGAGAAATAAGTATTATGTTTGAAAGGGGTGAAGAGTTTTTGTCTCTTTGCCCGGGGGAATAGGGCATCTCTTGAATTCTTCTTTTTTTCCCCTCAATTTGCTTTACCTTCGTTGCCACGAGTGGAGACCACTGGGGCTAGGTTGATCGTTTCCACCCTCTTGTAGACTACACACTTATAACACCCATAGCCATTACAATCCCTCCGTCTTTTACTTCCTCTTGACCTCACACACAAACATCACTCTTCCTTCGTGAGACCTCGTGAAGGGGTTTTATAAATAAACATTCTTGTAACTGGGGACGAGTGACCCTCACTGAGCCCTGAGAGGTTACCACCAATGAGAACCGGCTTCTGGCAGCTTCGGACTTTCCAGTGATTGTCATTCTTATTTTTATGTGAACTTCATTTTCAGATCGGGGGCTTCGTCTACAATTAAAAAGGGACAGTTGGTGCAATTACCGCATATCCTTCCCCTTCCTTATAAATTTCTGAATATAGTAATGCTAAAAAGGAAAAAACGCTCAGTCTACCAAATTGAAACTTACATGGAATAAAAAACGAACATTTATGTGAAACCAAAACGAATAAGAAATGTCTTACTCAATTTTTGTTGTTGTTTTCCCTCTAGCTCACCTGTGGGACTCCAGCGAAAACCCAGCCATCGATCAATCCCCTTGGAATATTAGAATCGAGCTCTTTTCAAAGGATCATTGCTCATAGAGGAAAAAAACAATGAATTGAAGATGCCCAGATGCACATAACAAGAGTTCTAAGATTATTTTTTGCTTTCAAGTTGTCAATTTGGTAAACAATCCACCCAAGATGGTTTTTAATAAAACTTGATAAATTTGATCAAGAACTAACTGTATCATGGAAAATTATTTCAATGTGTTAAATATTACATCAATATAGGTATAGACTTAGGTAAATAGACACAATGGTTTTGAAGCTGTCCAAGAGCTGGAATCTTCCACCAAGAATAGAAAGAATTATAAGGAAATTCCAAATATTGCTCTTGCTAGTATAAGGTATGGTGTCGGATTGAGACCAATTTCAGCTATAGCAAGAGCAGCTTTAATAGATGCTGGACTGAGGAAGGTAATGTAATTGATAAGAATAAAGTTAAGAGAGCACTGGAAAAGCTAATGACAGTTATTGAACATGAGTTTGAAGAAAACTTGAAGGATGGAGGAATTTCTTGTGTTCTCTTTGATGGACGAATTAATGTGACAAATTTTATGATGGAGGCAGAGGGAAGTGAAAAATTGTTTCCAGCAAAAACAAAATAGAAGCATTACACTGCCATCAGTGAGCCTGGGAGAAATTACTTCTTCCATTTTGTCCCAGAAAAGGCTACAAAATAAGAATCAATCACATGCAGAGAAGATCGCTAAGGCTATGTTTGAATGGCTAAGGGAAAGGGGTTTGGATAAAAGCTTAATGGCCATTGAAGGAGACTCCACGAATGTAAAAACATGTGTAAATGCAGGAGTAATGCGAAAAATAGGGCTCTATTTGGGCAGAAGGCTTGTTTGGTTGATCTGTAACTTGCACACTGGGGAACTCCCTATCCCTCATCTAATTATCAACCTGGATGTTCCAACACTATCTGACAACAGATATTCCGGACCAATAGGAAAGCTCCTTGACTCTGTTACAGACTTTGATATCAACCCAAATTTCACTCAAATATTTTTTACCAAGATATCTCTTACCAAGATACCTCAGGAAGTGGCGCAAGATCTTTCCCCTGATCAACACTACGGTTATAGGATTGTATCGGCAATCAGAGATGGAGTGTTTCCTACAGGCCTTTTTCTATTGGAAATAGTACCAGTAAACCACAGTCGCTGGCTGACCACAGCTAACAGACTTCTTCGGCTGTAAGTGTCAAAGCATGAGCTCAAAGAAAAAGCATTTAAGAATCTACGAAGGATAGTTGAGTTAATCATTAGTATATATTACCCATGCTGGTTTAACGTTAAGATTAAGCACTCTTGGACCGAGGGACCTAGGCACATTCTTTATCAACTTCGTTGTCTTAGGCCTCAGAGGGAGGAGGTATTGGATATTGTTTGGCTAACTGTTAAGAGATCAGCTTGGTATGCATACAGTGAAGCCATCCTTCAAATCCTCTTATGCTCTGAAGATCAGGCGGAGAGAACTGAAGGGGTGAAAAGAATCCAGACCATCAGGGGAGAAGAGGACCCAGATACACAACTAGGAAACTCCTTTGTAAGGTGTAGAAGGACACCAGGCATCGATTGTGATGCTACCAGGATTAGAGATCTTATCAATTTGTCAGAAGATGTCTCTGAGGCACCTCTCACTTGCTCTTTAAGTACTTCTGAATTGAAAAACTTCATTGACTTTTATATGAAAGTACCTGACTGGCCTTGTCACACACAGAGCATTAAGAGGGTTGTAAGAATGGTGACTGAGGTTTCTTCCAAGTATTTCTCACATGAAAAGAGGGGTGGAGGAATCAGGGCACAAGAGACAAGTAGACGTCTGATGTCCAGGAATGAGTCAAAGCTAGATTTGTGTGCTCTGGTGAAGTTTAACTTTTGAATATGACCCAAAGTTACCCATATGTGGAGCTTTGCATACACTTTTCTCACTCAATAAACATGTAAATTTGAGGTTACTTTGTGTTTGTGTGTACTTAGATTAAATAAAAATAGGTTACATAAGCTCGTGACGAAAGGGAAAAAATTCCTTTTATTTAAATGGAAATTAATGTAGGTAGGAGCAATTGTATAACAAAATAAAGTTCTTTTTCAAAATCAGCACTGGAAAATCTATCATTTAAGCACCCGTCATTAAAGGATTTAATGAAAATATATGGTTACCCCAAAGTATGACCCGCCCTATTATTCCGTGTTCAGACAGGCGTTAAATATCCTTCTCATCCCTTCGATAACATTGGCTGGTGCCTTTTCAAACTAGTGGTGAGGGTGCGTCTTGTGTATTTGGTCATTAAGCTCGTGCGTCTATGATGTTGCTTTTCAAACTATAGGTCATAGTCTTCGTTTTCCTTCTCAGTTATACTCAGGATTTTTTCCCGATAACTTCGGAATAGCTCTTCAATTCTTCCTTCTTCTGTTTCTATGCTTCGTCTTCTTTTAGTAGTTCGATCTCCTTCTTCTTCCTCTTCCCAGTCGATCTTTTGTTACGTCTGATCTTATTCCAAAATTATTTTGGAGTTGTTTTGTGATCGAGGCTATCGATAGCATCATCCCATCGTCTCCATTGTTGTTCAAAGATCAACTGGTTCAGTTCTTCTTTGATTTATTTACTTCGTTGCATTGAGTGAACTGAAGCATTCCTGATGTTGATCTCATACAATAATTTTAGCTCACTTTATAAATCCTTCATGTATTCGGTCAATCTGTAGGTAGAGATAGTCCTATACCTGGATTTAGGGATACAAGCCCTATCTGCGTTGATGAGATGGTTATTGAGGTCATCGAGTGCCTCGTCAATCTCCTCGAGAATTGCCTTGCCAAAGTTGGGCGGATCGTGGGCCTCGAGAAGGCGCGTCTGCTCTTCTGTAGTTATTTCTAACTTCAGCTGGAACTTCTATAGGGTTTCTGTTGATAGTGAGTAGGATCCCTATATGGTCACTACATGGTACCTGGACTGGTTCCATGTAGCAAGTAAACGGCAGCTGACGATTCGCCAGACAGATGTCTGGTTTTGTGACACTTCCTCCTCTGAAAAAGATTAGGAAGATGGGTAATGTTTCTGTCCAGCAATAGGTCTAGGCTTATTTATATACCGTTGAAGGTCCTGTAGCCGGATTCTAGGCATCTGGCGTTCAAATCCACCCACCCCCCTCCATGAATATAGTGGGGGGTCTTCTGCCAAATAGGACAGTGAGAGCGTGAATTGGTAACACGTCTCTCCTTGCCGGTTGATATCCGGTAGCAATGACCAACTTTCCTATATCGAGTTCGACCTCAATCGCGAGATAGGATTCCTCTAGATTTCTTATTTGCTTGTATTTAATCCCTTTTTTATTGCGATAGCGACAAATTCGTACCGCTCCTGCGAATATTTCATGATCAACACATCGTAGTTCCGAATTTTCATTTCTGTATTACGCGTGTCGATTCCGTGTTCAGAAATTAAGATGATATCTACATCAATCTCTCTGAATACATTTTCGTAAAGCGTCCTTTTTATAGTCCAGCCGTTGGTGTTTATTTCCAATATTTCCAGTGCGTTCCGTAGCATGGTGAATTGTCTCTACCGGTGTTTTATCTTGTTTTTCTTTTTCTTTGGGGCTGTCTGGGCGGTTTTGCTGAGCCCGGGATTTTCCTTTTTCAGGGAGGGAGGGGGGTGACTTGGGGTTTTGGACCTGCCATTCGTAGCTCGTGTACGGGTGCAGGGGCTAGCGTCGTTGTCTGAAGAGGTGGATCCCTCCTCATTTTCAGCTTTTTCTTCTTCTTCGTCCTTTTCGTATTCATCTGATGGGGGAGCTTCGACGATCTTCTCCCGTCAAGAATTAACATTGTTATTTCATATGACAGACTCCTTGGATGCCTTGGGGCATTCATGGTCCGCGGGCATGATCACTGAAGGAAGATTGTTTGCCTCTAAGAGTGCATTGAAGACCCGGTTGTGACAGCCAGGCTTCACTGCGTTGGCCACATTTGCGTAAGTAATGCGTATCAGAATCTTTGCACTCAGATCTCCTGTAATGCTCATCTGTGCAGGTGTTGTCTTCAATTCTTCCTTCTTCTTGGCGGCGCTCGCGTCTGTCATTTCCTTAGTTTTATTCTCATACTCTTCCTTCCTTTTGATTATTTTTCGGTACTTTGGGCAGTTCAGGGCCATGGTCATGTGTTCCACTTTGCAGTTGAGACATTTCTTCTTAGTGCTCTCGAACTTATCGAACCGATGTCCTTCTGTGGCGCATTTACTGCACCACAGTTTGTTCTTGTCCGGGCAGGTCGTGGTTGTTTGTTATTCTAGTTTATAGCATACAAAGCACATCTGTATGCTATTAAACATCTCCTGCTGAATGTTCTCTCCTTGGATTCTCATATTAAAGACCAAGATCCCGTCCATCGTCGCTTTCCTGGCCATGTCGGTAGTAGAGAAGGTTATTTTGAACACGTGGGTGTCTTCGCCGACTTTTATTATTTCCAGGACTTTCGCCCACGGGTTGCTCCTCATGATATCTTCTTTTAGTTCTTGGGTTGTGTTTTCATCGACCCAACTCTCCACTTTGCGGCAAATGACACTAAGGTTCGCTGCCACTTGTTGGACGGATCCTTGCATCTAGTCCGATGCTCTTCAATTTGGTAGCGCCTTCTTCAGACAGGAGCAGGTCCAAAATCTTTGGTCTCCGCGCAGATGGCAATAAAACCTGATGGAACTTCCATCAATTTCACCAGGGCCACCTTGTGTTCAAGGTAGAGAGAGGGTTTCGCATAGCTTTCTCTTTTCCGGGGTCTTTTCTCCTTGTATGGTCCTGAGGGGGACCTTCTTAGTGACGGTCTCCATGGTCTTTTTGTTCCTTACTTTGTCCTCTGAAATTAATGTGTAATTATTTTTATATCTTATAAGTGAAAAAGAATGTGAGTTGGGTAGTAAAGGTGGTAGTGGTTTGTGAAAGTGAGTTCAGAAACGTCGGTGAGAATGTTCCCGTCCACTTTCCAGTTGGTTCCCAGCTCGGCTGCTGACAGGATGATGCGTGATGATGGATGGGATGGATCTCGAATAAGAACCTCAAGAAGAATGACTTATGGTGGACTTGATGGCAGTAGCGGTCGAATCAACGGCCGCTAAAGTTTTTCCACCCCCTCTTGGGTACTTGCTCCATAACCGCATCCAACTACATAGAGACGGGTGCTACTTCTCTCTATGATGCTGGCCGGGTCCCCCAGGCGATTAGAATCCTTTCCTTGTCCGGGACTCGCAGTTATGCCCCAGTTTCGAGAAAATTTCTGAATTATGCTTCCGCTGTGGGCTAGTCCTCAAACCAGTTTTCACATAAGCCCTTAATTATGTCAGTCCAAGTGGCCGTCATAGTTAAGACGAAATCAATGAATGGCAGACATCCAAGCAGATTTCCACGCAGGACGATGGACGGGAGCAGTGAGGTGTTTAAGCCCTCATTGAATTATGAATCCTCGGCTAAACAAATGTTATTCTCTCTTTTTGAGGGGTGAAGCAAAATTCACCAAAAGACTTCCAGAAAAGGCTCTTTTCTATGTGGGCGGTGCTTAAAGTCCGTTACTAAGCAATTAAAATGCTCGTTGTTTTTTTGCGATGAGTGCTCTAATTTCCTCGTTGCTATTCGTTGTAATTTTCTTTTTCATATCTGACGCTCTTTCCTTTAAGATCGTATTGAGCGATTTGATGTTCACCGCTCTGTGCAGATCCACTTGCTTCCTTCTCTTCCTCCTTCGTGTATTAGTGATGATATACATACACTTATTTTGTATCCTCTGCATTGCTTCTTTTGCTGTTTTCGAGACTCTGAACAGAGATGCTGAGGGATAGATGAGAGTGGGACTGACTAGCGTCAGATACAGTTTCTTTTTATTCTTTTGGGTGAGGTTTCTGAATTTGTAGAGGGTTCTGACTATCGAAGATGCTTTTTGGATCCGTTCTGTGACATGCTTCCTGTACCCGTTAGAAGTGACTTTCATCCTGGGTACATTGCACTCGTTTGTGTAGGGATAACACGTTTTCCCCACTCTCACATCTGCTATTTTTCTTCTTCCTAATGGGACGAGCTTGAATTTGTTGCCATTTGTTCTGATTTTCCATTTTGATTTATATTCGTTGATTTTTCTTATTTCCAAGGCAGTAATTCGAGCTTGCCAAGGCGCGTTTCTATATCCACTAACTATGAGTTAACTTATGTCATCAGCGAACTGGATGTTCAGGCTAGTGGGGTGGGTCGACTCTGGGATGTCGGATGTATATATCGAGTATAAGGTTGGACTGAGGCACTCGCCTTGAGGCAATCCTGCCTGTAGATTAAAGGCATGACTGTCCGTGCGCCCTATACTGATGTAGGCCGACCTCTGCATGACATAATCACAGAGGATATTTTGAAGCTTTGCGCTCAAAACCAGCCGGAGGATCTTGTATTGCATCCCCCTGAGCCATACTTTATCGAATGCTTTTGACACGTCCCTGCATACTATGTCGATATAGCTCCTGTTTTTCTTCGCCCGAGCAATCTTTTCCGTGATGACATTTATTGCCATCTCGGTGCTTCTCTTCTTTCTGAAGCCGTATTGCTGTTCGTTGTAGAGAAAATTTTCCTTTAAGTGCTCGACGATTCTTCTGTTCAGTATTTTCCTTAAGAGTTTTCCCCCCAATTTCCAGAAGGGATATTGGGCGATAACTATCCTCCCTCTTCATTGGCTTTCCAGGTTTGGCAATAAAGATCATTTTCGACGTTTTGTATGCGTCAGGAAAGTCGCTTACATTTAGGCAGGCTTTAAAGATGTTGAGTAAACCTTCCCGCACGCATCTCGGTACTTTGACGAAGTTTAACTTTGTCAAACCTGACCGTCCTGGGGCTTTTTGCTTAAAGAAGCGGAGCGTGCTATCTAGTTATTCTAGCGTCACTCTTTCTTCTTCTCCTTCCACCCTGTTCATTTGGTGGTTAGGATGCGCCCTCTCAATGATTTCGTTCAGCTTGTCTTTAATCTGATTTTCAAAATCTATGCCGAAGTCTTCATTTTCTTCGTCAATGATTCTGAAAATCTGTTCCCAGTATTGCCTGAGAATCTCCTCCATTTCATTCTCATTTGTGATAGATAATGGGTAAGAGGAAGTTGGCCAAACAGATGTACGGCTTGGCGGCGCACCTTTCCGTGATGAAGGTCGGAAAGTCGGGGCCCAGTCGGCGTGTTAGGATTCTTCCAACTTCCTGAGTTGCCTGAACTTTATTCCCTTCTTAATCGCAATGGCTGCTCCGTTGTATCGTTCTTGAGAATAGTTCACTCTCAGCACGTCATAGTTCCATATCTTGATTATGTCCCTATCTGTGTTAACTCCGTGTTCTGAAATGAGTATTATCAGTATCGATTTGTTGGAAAATATTACCGTAGTGCACTCCTTTCGTGGTCCATCCGTCGGTGTTGATACTCAAGATTCTTAAGCTGTCTCTTTGCATTATGAGGACTAATATACCGTTTCTTCAGTCCGGGGTCCCTGTTAGGGACCTTTTGAGGAGCAGGGGATGTAATTTTGTTAGTTTCTTCATGGGTTAGTTTCATGTCCTTGTTCCTCTTTGATAATTGTTTTCTGAGGGGGCTGGGAGTCTTCGATTTACTCCTGGAGGCTCTCTGAGATCTCGTTCTTAGTTTTGTCTCTTTCTCTTCTACTTCGGGTTGAGAGTCGCTTGCAGACTCTTCTTCGGAATCATCTGAATCTTCCTCAGATTTTACCTGCTTTTCTTCTTTTCGTAGTCATTTGGATGAGGCTGTGCTCATTTTAAGTATTTTTAGTGAGTATGGGGATTTGGGTACTTTAATTGTAGGCAGGTTGTTTGCCTGTCGTAGTAAATTTAGTTTACTCTCGTAGCTTCTTGGGCTTCCCATGTTAGCTATGTGGGCGTGGATGACGCATGTGAGGATCCTCGAGCTCAATTCAGAGTTTAGTTGCATTTTAGGTTGGTTTATGGATGTTTGGTTGGGTCTTAACGCTGCGGCCGCATAGCTCTGGGTACTACAGGTTCAAGCTTCTTCCTTCTTCTTTATTATCTCTTTTCTTTTGGGGCAATTTAGGACCAAAGTTCGGTGGTGCCCGTTACAATTTAGGCCCTTTTTAGACGTTGAGGTATAGTCTTTAAAATTATGACCATCTTGCCGGTATTAAGAGCATAGCTTCTTGTCCTTGTTGGGACAAGAGTGGCTCGTATGATTTTCCAGTTTGTAGCAGGAAAAACAGATTTGGATGCTGTGGATTTCTCCTGTTCGATGTTTTCAGATGGGATCCTCATGCTGAAAGTTAGGAGCCCATCTCTTTTGGTTCTATGTGCCATTTCGGTGGTATGGAAGGTGATTTTAAACACATGGATGTGGTTATTAAATTTTATTAATTCCTTAATCTTCGCCCATGTGTTTTGTGCCTCAATCTCTCTCTTAATTTCCCCAGTAGTTCTTTCCCCAATCCAGCTTTCGATCTTGGGGCAGATGACGCTGCTATTTTTCACCACCTAGGGGGGAGGGGGATTCTTACCTCAAGCTCGATCTTCTTTAGGGCTTCCGTTTCTCTGGTGGACAGTATTTCGTCCATGTCCTTCGTTTCCGAGCAGAGGGCTATGTAACCGTTGGTTACGTCGATCAAACGGATCAGTGCAACCTTAAGTTCCTCAAATAGGACCAGGCACACCTGAGCTTTGGCCGGAACTGCATGGCTGGGGAGCCCCCTGAGGGGGACTCTCTTCGTTGTATCCATCTCCCCTGAAGGTGGGTGGGGTCTTTGTTCCAAGTTGGTCCTCTTCTTTTTTCCTAGTCTTCTTTCTCTAATTGTGTTATGTGAATGAGTTTAATGTGAGTGGTGTTATGTGCTTAGGTGAGCGAGATATCAATTCAGAATAGGGTTGTTCCCCGCCATAGTGCGGCCCCGTGCTTTCGTAAACCCGTTCTTCAATTGATAGGGTGATGGGTGATGGAGGGATGGGCACGGGAAGGTATCCTCCCAAGAGGTAAATTATGGCGGACTTGATGATGGATGAAGGCCGAATCAACTTTCTTCACCCGAGGGGTGCCGCCCCCTTGGAGATTTTTAAATTAGCCACTGCATCCTCCATAGCATAGAGACGGTTGCTTGTCCCTATATGATCCTGGGCGGTAACCCCCATTGGTAAAGCTAAAAGCTAAATCAACGGAGTTTGCAATTCGTCCCTTTTCCAGGGGAGCCTCTGAAATTGATTTCTGCTGTGGGCTACTCCTCAAACCAGCTTCCGTCAATTCCCCCAATTATGCCATATCACAGTCGACTGGCATAGTTGAGACGAGGGTTGTGAGCTGTCCAGGTCCACGTTTTCTCGGTGCCCGCGGGCGGGGAACGATGTAGGGAGCTTAAGCGCTCATGTGGGTTTTGTGTGCCAGATGAAAATGGTGGTATTAACTCTTTCCAAAGACAACCAGAGGACTGTTTATAAAATTGGTTGGCTTGGTTTGCGTGTCCTTGCTTCGAACGTAAGAATTCCGAAAAGCACGAATATTATTTGGCAAGAAAACTTTACGGATGCACGTCAAGTGTTAACAGCGAATAACGTTCCTTCTTTTTTCCTATGACTGTATACTGTCTATCCCCAATATATGTATTTAATTGTTTTTGTTAAATTATGTATTTTAACAAATCATGCTTAAGAAGAACCTAAAAACAGTTAGCTTACGTTCAGATTTTAAGGTATTTAGGTTGTCATATTGTGAGACCAAATTTACTACAAAAACACGAATTGGGAAGAGTTCAAGAGACATAACAAATAACACGCCACAAAACCTCGACCTGGACCAAATCAATCCAGACATGTTAGACGACCACATGTGCTCAAACTTAAACACCATAACCACAGCACGCGACCTACACACACCACACAAAACCTACACATGCATAAAACATTTCACACATTCCATAAACACGCAGACTCATCACACAGTAAAACAATCACTACAATAGAGGCCCACGACAACGCAACATCAACCACCTACGTGCCCGCATCCTACAGTGCGTGCAGCTAGATAGGAACCAGCAGTGGCGAGAGGTCGTCCGCATCGCGGACGACACTCGTTGCACTAACCATTCCATCTTCTGGCGGCACGTAAAAAGGATGCTAGGCACTGATCTACCAAAACCCATCACCCTCCAAGTAAAAAACCAAACACTCACAGACACCAACGTCATCCTCGATGCATTTAGGTATCACTGGGACACAGTACACACACACAACCCCCCCCCCCCCCCCAAATCACACGCGCAAGAGCACTTCCAGGAAGTCCAGGAGTGGTGTCGGGCCCACGCTCACGAGCTAAGGCCCAGACCCCTTATACGAATGGAGCTGCTCGACTACACATACACACTCACCACTCCCATCACCGTTGTGGAAACAAAACACTACATTAAAACAACACCAAAACGTGCCCTGGCCCCCTCCTGCCTACCAGCCACACTAATACAGAACCTCCCCGCAAACATATACCCCACATTTACACACCTATTCAACGCCTCACTAGCCTCAGGCCACTTCCCCAAAATATTCAAAGTCTCTCACAACATACTTATACACAAAACGACAAAGACCCAAAACACCCAAACAATTACAGGCCTATTGCTCTATTAGAGCACCTAGGCAAAATACTCGAACGCATGATCAACTGCCACCTACGGAACTACCTGGAAGAGAGGGACTGGTTCTCTCCCCACCAATATAGGTTCAGGAGGGGCCGGTCCACTCAGGCGGCTGTGACCATCGTTCACGACAGAATACAAAAAAACGCCAGGTACGACAAAAGACACTCCATCAGCAAGGACGTGGAGAAGGCCTTTGGTAAAGTGTGGCACGAGGGACTCCGTTGTAAACTCGCCAACAATACGGAGTTACCTCTCTGCACCAGAAGGCTCCCCTCGCACTACCTCACTGAACGAAGATGCCACATAAAATACAACAATACCCTCTCACAACTCTTTACACCACGCTCAGGCGTTCCCCAAGTAAGCGTACTGGCACCCACACTTTACAAAATGTACACAAACGACACCCCACACCCACCCGAAAACTGCTGTCACACATACACAGTGTCCTACGGCGATGACGAGACCATTCTCGTCAGCGGCCGTGGACCAGACGAGATCGCGCTCCACGCACAAATAATACTAGACGCTAAGACAGAATACGAGGATTAATAGCTGATTGCCACGAATACTCAGAAGAGACAGAAGACACTCTTCGGCGCAAGACATCCTCACTTCATGCATAACCTACAAATCTTCTCACACACACCATACATGTGGCAGCAGAAGGCTCAGCGCATTCAGAACTCTTCTCTGAAGCGCGCTTTCCGCTCTCCCTTGTACACAAGAATGTCCACATTACACGCCAACAACAAATTAGCACCCATCAACACATACGCTCACACCAAACTCACAAAACAACTCGGAAAACTCACCAGAGACCCCTTATACACCGCACTACACGCAAGACGGTATGCGATGTCACTGCGATACCCCGCAGCCCATGACCACATGCAACCCATACCATTCTTTGCATAAGTTAAAAGCATCATGAATAACGCGTTTCCAACTAAGCAGACACGCTCTCCTTCCTGACCACTCTCCAACCGTCGTCCAGTCACGAACACCTTGAGATCCACCCAACCACACCACGCATCGGTGTTTAGCCACCGACCTATCAACTCTTCCTATCCCCTCTTGTTATTTCCGCACCCTTTTCCTCTGCGACTGCCTGTTTGCCTGTGTTACACTTTGATCCCTCTCTGTCCTTTCTATACACATCATTCATTCATTTATTCCAAATTTATTAGCAGACTGAGGATGGAAATCTACGTAGTTCCGAAAGTCGTTCCCAAATAAAGTTTCTAATACACGAATTATTTCCCCAGCTTAAATAAATTTGTGCCGGGCAAAGTTCGTCACTAACGCCCACTTTGGATGCTGTATGCCAAATAATCTCTTCAAAGAAGATGGATAAGCGCCCGTACCTCGTCGCATAAAATATTACCTTTTCAAATAACTCTGCTTGGTGCGTTCGGAAACCGCAAACACGCCAGATTTTAATGGTATATAGTTTGCTGTTCATGAACCTGGGATTGTAGTCTAGCGACAGTTTGGGCTGGTAAGGAGGCGAGAACATTGAATAATTTAGTATGATTGGAGGTCATTTTCCAAATTTCAATATGAGCCTCCATGATGAGGAACTAAGTTGACTTTGCAGCTTCCATGAACAAGCGAGACTTGATTGAATGGCGAATGATGGTTTCGTGATCTTTTAGTAGTGTGGACATTTTGATCATTGAAGATGCCAAATGAAACGCAAAGGCGATCAAGTTCTAGAGTAAAGTTCAACTCTTGACCAAAGCTATAATAAGTCTGGTATCAAAATTTGATATGAGAAAATAACTGGATTATGACGCTACATCCCTTTATGAAGAAGTTGTGCTACTCCGTTAAGCGAACATAGATAGATTCGTGCCTTGATAAAACCAAACCAAGTTCAAACAATAACATCAAAGGTGAGGCAGTATCATTTCATTAAGAACCCAAAATTAGTTTATGTTCATATTTTTAGGTATTTAAAGCTCCCGTTGCGAATTCAAAATTGGAAGTCTGCTTACTTTCTAAACTAGTATTCGAGTAAAGCTTCCAGTATACTAAGATTCCATTCCTATTGAACGCTGCTGTTTATATTTCTCAAGTGTTATAAAAATCACCACTACAGATATTCGTTGCCAATTTGAGAGAAAAGGATCTTTCCTTTTCTTAAATGCGAACGTTAGCTAACAAACTTTTACTATTACCTTACAATTGTTTCTTCGTTTAAAACTATCATGCCCCAAACAACAACAACCAAATCCATGCCCCTGCCTAACTAGTCAAACGCTTCAGATCTCTGTACACCCTTTCCATTCCTTCAATTGTTAAGATCTGTCGCGCTCAGATGTAATTTCAGAGAAGGTAAAGTCTTGTCAATCCTTCAAGTTGTATTTTTTTAGCACATTAATTAATTAATATTCTAATATATACCGGTGCCAGTATTTCCTTTGTCCTTTTTATTATGTCCTACATCCAGCCACATCTCCTTCCCCAATGGATATCAAGTTAAGATTATGATGTGGTTTGTCTTACCCTTTAAATTTCTCTCAAGAGGCAATTCAAGTTGACTTTTGTCGTAGCAGATGTTACGAATGCTCTACCTGTATATTATTTTCTCTATCAATTTGATCTGATATCCGACTGCTGAAGATGAATTCTGAAAGGAAATGTTATATCGCACCAAGTTTAATCGTCACGTATCACAGATAGCTTTTAATATCGCCTCAAACTCTTCTGGTACAAATAGAAAAATGCGGGCGTAATCTCTGCAGTAATTTTGCCACAGACTTCAAGAGCACGAGATGAGTCACATGCCACGCCTTCAGTATACATCGACAAGAAAAGTATGAAGAGCTAGTCTCTAGTTCAAATTTATGCTGAAAGCTGACAGATTTTGCTCGTAAATTCACCAATGTCCTCCCTTGTTTGACCTAATTCCTAAGATAAGAAACATGGGAGTGAAGCTCCTGCTGAGAATTCAACGCAGAAACTCAACCAGATCGATACTAACCTCTTCATGTCCAAACAGTTCTACTCGTATCTATAAGATGGCGATATTCACAAGATCTATCTCTTCATGGCTTACTAGCAAATAACCGTAAATCACAGAGACATCAAGAAAATGAAAATACTTATTTCTTTTGACCTTTTCGAATATTGTTACGTGTCGATGGGCTTACTAAATACCGGACTTTGCATCAAACCAAATAAGTTCGTTGTTTTGGGATTGATTATCACATTTTACATGATAGTTTCAGCCCTTCCGATGATAGGACATCCCTACTTAAGAATCACGCTTTTCTAACCAACTTCGTTGGTTTGCAGAGATTTATGGGCATGACGTAATTTTACCGAAAAATGATCCCGATTTTCTTACAACTGTCTTTTTCAGCAATTGTTCGAGGACGCAGCAGTTGCTTCAAATGCAATCAATGAAGTATCTGTCAGAGAAGTAAAAAGCACAAATTCTGATATAAACTCGCTCTTACTTCTATATGACCATTGCCTTCGCGCAATTTGCTGCTCTGGGCGAAACTTACTCTTAATCTTATCGATATCAGTGTCCGAACATCAACGGAGCCACCAAAACACATTAAAACAATCGCAATCACAATCGTAGGCATTTTTGCAATGTCAGTGATCCTTGCCTTCTTGTGTACGAATATATTCAGTTTCTGTGTGCCATTTTACGCATTTATGGAGCTCCAAGAACTGATCATCAGGCTTCATTTGAACACTGTGCACGGAATACCGCCATCATGTCCCGTAAACAAGATTAGCGTATGTTGTATTCCTAACTTCAGGAGCTTTTTAGCCACGTGCGCATAGTCGCAGGCGACTCTATTTTCCACTATGTCGTCGGTCCCCGTTTTGCTTTTATTGTTTTGGTCATAACATTGTAACTATTTGGTTGATTATAACGAAATTTGAAACCATTATATTGTTTTAAATTCACTTTCGAATGATAAAATGCCAAAGTCCTCGCAAGGTTATCCGTGGAATTATTTGGCAATAACTTCATAATTATTCGGCCAATTCTAACGAAATTTGAAACCATTAACATGTTTTACATTCTCTTTCGAAGGATATAATTGCCAAGGTCCTCCCAAGTTAGCCCGGGAATTATTTTGGTTTGGCAATAAAATCATAAGTATTCGGTCGATTCTAACGAAATTTGAAACCTTATGTTGTTTTGCATTCTCTTTGGAATAATATAATTCCCAAAGTCCTCCCAAGTTTAGCCGGGGAATTATTTGGCAATAATATCATAACTACTCGGCCCATCCTAACGAAATTTAAAAGCTTTATGTTGTTTTACATTCTCTTTCGAATGAGATTATTGTCAAGGTCCTCTCAAGGTTAGCCCGGGATTATTTTGTTTTGGCAATAACATTATAACTATTCGGCCGCTTCTGACAATATTTGAAACCCTTATATTGCTTTATATTCTCTTTCGAGTGATATAATTGTCAATGTCCTCTTAAGGTTAGTCCGGGAATTATTGAAAGTCTTGAAAGTCATAAGGTCATAAATCAGCATAAGTGAAAGCACGCGACCTTTTGGTCAGTAGACCATGTTTAATCTCTCGACGCTGTTAAAAGCAATGTTACCGCTCAATGTTGGAAGTCAAACCTTTCAATGCTCACTTTAATCACAGTTACGTCCAAGAACTAACCTGAGGATGGTGGAAGTTGACTTTGCCCAATTATCCACGAAACTAACATTATTCCTCTCTGTCGAAGTATGGCCAAGTGTACGAGAATATACGCACACAGGCTTTAAGGTAGGCCAAGCAAGGCAACTGTTATTGTTCTAAGAGGGCAATTTGAATAGTTAGCTGCAGCTGCGTGACCATTGAATATTTCCAAACACAACGACAAAAATAGATTTTAATACACACTAAATAAAGGGCACAAAATAAATATGGATATATATATATATATATATATATATATATATATATATATATATATATATATATATATATATATATATATATATAGGTACATGAATAAGACGTAATTAGGTTCCCAATACTAATTGGATAACCAGGGTTATTAATTGACTATAATGGGAGATTTAGGGTAGTGAGCAATTTAGTTCCTTTAAACCTCCTGAGAAAAGCGGAGCGAACTTGGGGGATGTCTTGGTGACCTTGATTACTCACGGGTGTAGCTAAGAACCCGCAGAGGGTGGTGCTACTTTCTCCAAACTTGGGTTTTGCAAGATGCGGGCCTCTTTTCCTCAAGAGGTCACCGGACGAACTTCGAAGGGAGGGGGGGGGGGGTGACTTCTCCAAACTCGGATCGAGCGAGCTATCGGACCTCTTGTCCTCAATAGGTCACCAGAAGAACTTCGGAGGACGGATTCTCCAATCCTTGATCCGAAAGCGGTTGAGAAAGGCCAACGTTGCCTCACGAGACTCTTCTTCCTGACCCGAAGATAAGAGTGTGATGTCCAACTCTTCCGTGGCTTGCAAGCGTCACTAAACATTTCTTGGGGGGTAGCGTCGTTGAATCAAACTCCTTTCGGGAAAGTGTCGTCTAACCAAATCTGTCGATAATCTTTGGGAGGGTGCATATATACCCGGAGTTCTCTAAAACATGGAGAGAGAAGGGCCTTCTCGGACCCTCGAGATCAGCGGGTCAGACGAGACGACGAGTGGCTGGAGCCATAAATGTTGTTCGCAGCAAACCTAAAAAATAGATGGGTAAACTCCCGACCCCGGGAAAGGAAGATTTTGACGGCGGGGAAGTAGCAAGTCCAAAAGGGGTGAAGTCGGAGGCTGGGATGGGGGGAGAGTAACGGCTCGCTTTCTCTCCCGAAGTAATATCTCAGGAGATGGGGAAATACTACTATTTTAACGGATCCATCTACACTCCTTCCTATCCAAAGAACTTTTACAGCACAGAACACCCTGGAGCGAAAAAAATATATACAACTGATTTCATCAAGAGGGGAACTTAGAAAGCTACAATTTTAACGTTTACTAACTGAGAGAGAAAAACATATAACACTACATGGGATTTATATATGTGTAACCACAAATAACTTAATCTATACATACGCACACACAACACCAATGAGACAAAAAAGAAAGGAAACTAATATCTACAAAATGAATCAAACACAAATTTTACTATACAGTCAGGTTGTTAAACCGGAGAACCCCCCCCTGCCAACGCGTTGTGTGTGCCAAGAACGTATATCTAACCCGTTTAAAGATGGCTCACGATGGCCTAATGGCCGGACACTTTGGTCATAACAAAACGGCACAGTGAGTTTTCAAATATTTCTTTTGGCTAGGCGCGGACAAAGAAATTGTCGGCTTCTGCAAGTCCTGTGATCTATGTCAGAAGGTCACCTCCAAAGGGCGTGTAGCCCCTGCCCCCCTTCAAAAGACCCCAAGAGTGATCGAGCCCGTGGCCTAGGTCTCATCAACCTAATAGGCCCCATTCGTCCCCCGTCAAGCGAGGGACACTCCTATATTTTAACCCTCGTCAATTGCGCCACCCGTTTTCTAGAGGCTATCCCCATGAAGAAGATTGACAGCATTTCTTGTGCAGAGGCTTTAAAATCAATCTTTTTCCGAGTAGGGATCCCGAAGGAGATCTTATCCGACAGAGGACGTCAATTCACCTCTGAATTGATGGAGTATGTCAGTAAACTCCTTCTCATCAAGCCCCTCTTCACGACCTCCTGGCACCTTTCCGCTAGCGGGATGTCTGAAAAGTTAAACGGCACTCTAAAAATGGTACTCGGGAAGGTGTGCCACGACCAGCCCCAAGAGTGGCACTGCTACCTCCCTGTAGCGTTATTTGTTTGTCGCGAAGTCCCCCATAGGACTCTGGGGTTCGCTCCCTTTGAACTGTTATATGGACGTAACGTCCGAGGACCGATGAACATTTTAAAAGAATTGTGGTCCAATCCTAGAATGAATGAGGAAATTAAATCCTCTAACGCGTACGTTTAAGACCTGCGTACGTGGTTAGAAAAATGTACGGACTTTACTCTCCGGAACGCCGATGTAAACCTGGAGAAATACTGCACCTACTTCGACTTAAAATCAAAGGCACGTTCGTTCAAACTAGGTGACTAAGTAATGCTCTTACTTCCCTCCGTAGCAAATAAGCTCCTCCCCCACTGGAAAGGCCCTTTCCCCGTTTTAGAGCCCCGCGCCCCGGTGGATTACCTAATCGAAACCTCCTCCGGTAATAAGATCTACTACATCAACCTCCTAAAATAATACCACCGCCGAGCTTGCCTAAATAAAATAGTTGGCCTAGACGAAGAACCCGTCCTCGAAGCCGCCTATCCCGTTGAACCCTTGTGTCTGGTCCAAACGGTGTGCGTAGAAGCAGACGATGAGTATCCCCTGCCGTCTCTACCTTACCCCCAAGTGGAGCCTAACTCCGACTTGGACGTAACCCTCAATCTCGCCCCTAATGAGAGGGCTCAATTGCTTACCTTATTGGAAGGCTTTCCCGACGTCATTTCAGAATTCTCGGGTTGCTCAACCCAATTTACGCATGAGATTGTCCTCACTACACAAGATGCAATAAGGACCAGGCCTTATCCCATACCCGTACATTTACAGAGGACTTTCAATGCAAAGATCGAGAACTTATTAAAATTAGGAATAATAGAACTCTCGTCGTCCGATTTTTGCTCTCCCATTATCATGGTTAGGAAGCCTGACAAGTCGTTTAGGATGTGCACCGATTTTTGCAAATTAAGCGCGGTTACACAGTTTGACGCGAAACCGATACCTTAATCGGCCAAAGTCTTCATGCCTACGAAGATGCGAAGTTCATCTCCGAAATCGAGCTCTGTAAAGCCTACCACCAAGTGCCGCGTTCAGAGCAATCAAAACGCTTTTGCTACTGAAAAGAGATTATTTCAGTTTACTCGACTTCCATTTGGGTTGGTAACTGCTTGCGAAAGTTATAACAGGATCATGCGCCGGTTGTTAGATGGCCTATCAAATATGACGTTTTATTTCGATAACGTATACGTCGCTACTCGTAGCTGAACCAACAAGTACAGTCGTTGTGTGCGGTTCTACCCCGGTACCGCGTACACGGGTTTACGGTAGTCCCGACAAAGTGTTACTTCGCCTATGACACTATTAATTACCTTGGCTTCCACTTCAGTAGGAATCAAATGCTTCCCCAAGACAACAAGGTAAAGGCTATTTCGGAAATGCCGTCCCCCCAAACGAAGAAACAGCTTCGTTCCTTCTTGGGATCCGTGTCATTCTATCGTCGTTTTGTGCGGAATTTCACTGCCATCATAGCCTCACCCCTCAACGACATGCTTAAGAGAACGGCCCCCGATCCAGTCAATTGGACCCCTCCCGTGAAAGACCGCTTCTACCAGTAAAAAGAGAAACTAAACTCTGCCCCTATTTTGAGATTACCGAATCTAAATTAAAACATTCGGGGTTCGTACTGATGCCTCCCAGGATGGCCTATGTTGTGCTCTCGTCCAATATGATGACGATGGAGTGGGATATCCTGTAGGATATGCTAGTAGGAAGATGTCCCATCGCGAAAAGGCGTATGCTACCATAAAGCTCGAAGCTTTAGCCATAGTGTGGTTTATTCGTAAGTTTAGGATGTATCTCATTGTTAAAGAATTTATGATTGAAAGCGATCACAAACCCCTGGCGTACCTAAAAAACTGTAAGAGCCAAAATGGCAGTTTAATGCGTTGGAGCCTACGACTCACAAGAGTGCCAATTTCGGATCATGTATGTTAAAGGCACCGACAACTGCCTAGCCGATAGCTTGAGTAGGAATCCAATAGAAGACCTCCCCCCAACAACCTGAGTGTATAGTAAAATTCATGTTTGATTCATTTTGTAAATAATAGTTTCCTTTTTTTTGCCTTGTTGATGTTGTGTGTGCATATGTATAGATTAAGTTATGTGAGGTTACACATATGTAAATCCTGTGAAGTGTTATATGTTTTTTTTTCTCTCTCTGTTAGTAAACGTTAAAATGGTAGCTTTATAAGTTCCCCTCTTGATGAAATTAGTTGTAAACATTTTTTTTCGCCCCAAAGTGTTCTGTGCTGTAAAAATGTCTTTGGATAGGGAGGAGTGTAGAGGGATCCACTAAAATAGTAGTATTTCCCCATCTCCTAAGTTATTACTTCAGGAGAGAAAGCGAGCCGCTATCCCCCCCCCTTCCAACTTCACCCTTTTTGGACTGGCCGCCAGGTCACTGAGAAATTCACACCGAGGCATGACGCTGAAATTGAAGGCTACCTCACCGCCACCATAATCTATCCTCCCCCCCTCCCCCGGGTCAAGAGATTACTAATTTTTTTTGTAGGTCTGCCTCGAATAACTTTTATGGCTCCAGCCGCTGGTTGATCTGTCTGACCCGCTGTTCCCGGCCTATTACACTTTCCTGTAATGACACGTTCGGTTGTACCGGACGATAATGAGGGTTCGAGAAGGCCCCTCTCTCTCTCTCTCTCTCTCTCTCTCTCTCTCTCTCTCTCTCCTTGTTTTGGAGAAATCCGGATATATATGCACCCTCCCAAGGATTACCCACATATTCGGTTAGACGACCCTTCCCCGAAAGGAGTTCGATTCAACGACTCACTCTCTCTCGAGAAGTGTTTAGTGACGGTCGCAGGCCACGGAAGAGCGAGAAATCACACTCGTTCTTCGAGTTAGGGAGAAGAGTCTCGTTAGGCAACGTCAGCCTTTCTCAACCGCCTTCGGATCACGGATTTCAGAAGCCTTCCTCTGAAGTTCCTCTGGTGACCTCTTGAGGACAAGAGGCCCAATAGCTCGCTCAATCCAAGTTTGGAGAAGTCATCTCCCCCCCTTTTCGAAGTTCGACCGGTGACCTCTTGAGGACAATAGGCCTGATTACTCGCTCAATCCGAGTTTGGAGAAGTCACCTCCCCCCTTCGAAGTTCGTCCGGTAACTTTTTGAGGACAAGAGGCCCACATCTCGCTCAATCCGAGTCTGGAGAAAGTAGCATCACCCCCTTCGGGTTTTCGGCTACACATGTGAGTAATCAAGGTCACCAAGACCTCCCCCCAAGTTCGCACCACTTTTCTCCCGAGGTTCAAAGGAACTAAATCGCTCACTACCCTAAATCTCCCATTATAACCATTTAATAACCATAGTTATCAAATTAGTATTGGAAACCTAATTCCATCTTATTCATGTACCTATATATATCCATATTTATTTTGTGCCTTTAATTTAGTATGTATTAAAAATCTATTTTTGTCGTTGTGTTTTGAATATTCCTTGGTCACGCAGCTGCAGCTAACTATACAAATCGTACTCATTTGTTGCCGTGCTTAACCTAACTTAAAGCCCGTGTGCGTATTTTTTCCGTACATTTGGCTTGGCCATACGACATGTATATATATATATATATATATATATATATATATATATATATATATATATATATATATATATATATATATATATATATATATATAATTAGGTAAAAGGCCATGTTTTATGCAGGTTCTATTGAAGTCCACAGCTATGGCAGCTTTATTAATTTTAACTTGTATTTTCCTAATATTTCTTGCAAGTTTTTTAATAGGGTCTTCAGGCGAGGAAAACATCCGCGAATGACATTCTTTATTCCTAGACGTCTTTCCACCATGTTAGGTCATCTCAGAGAATGAACAGAAATGGATTTAGGATGGGGGGAGTAAAGGTACGGCTCGTGGTTACTCCTCCCGTATGTATCCCTCCCACGTTTGGGGGGACACAGAAGAGGAGGAGTCCCACGGCCGACTTGCTCCTGGAGAAACTCCCCACACTTCTGACTCTCAGTTCAAGTGAACTGATAGTAAAGTACTTAATGGGAAGTCCGGAACAAGCTTTAGAAGAGTGTTTATAGATGTTGGAGACGGAAACTTTTGAGTTAAAAGAGGATAGATTGGTGAGGAAGCAGATTGAGCAACCTCGGTAGTCAAATGTGGAAAGAGGGAATACCCTTGCCTGAGGAACAAGGGGGACCTGCTGATTAACGTGGATTCCCTACCACTGTCATGCATTTACTCATCATCCATCATTCTTACTTACTTTCTCACACTTTTAGCACCTATGTTCCTCATACAGAAGTGGCAGGACCGCCTAATCTCTGTTCCATTATTCTCTTCATCTTTCATTCATGTGTTTATTGTAGCATTCATGCCGTTTTGAGTTATCTTAGCTCGGAGCTCGGAGCTTTGTTTATGTATTGTTATGTTGCTTGTTTTTACTTTCCTTACTTTGTTTTCACTTTCATTTGTTGTTATCACTTTTTCACTTTGGTTTCTTGGTTGGTTATCTCGTTGGTTGGGTTTGTATATAGTCGGGTAAATATCTTTATCGTTATGCCTGTTCCTTATCTCTTTTTGAATTTCTACTTAATTAAACATGGGTACCTCCTCGATTCTCAGCTGTTGTCTGCCGCTGGGAAATCGAGTGTTAAAGGGGACTCCAGCTCTGGTGTTCGTGTGCTCTGCAAATATGGGAGGTAGATCGTCTATCTTCCTCCATATTTTCTCCACTCTGTTCCTGATGTTGAGCGTTTCTAATCCTGCTTCTTGGTGTAGATCCTGTAGTCTTCTCCTCTTTCTCCTACGTGTGTTGGTGGTAGGTAGAGAGCTTTATTTTGTATTCTCTGGTGTTTCAATTTTTGGTCCTTGTTTCACCGTTGATAGGGGTTGGCGGCTTTAGTAGTACCTCTATTCCTAGTACAAGATAGATTTTTCTTTTATTTTTCATGCCTAACCCTCATAGATTGTACAGTAGGTTAAGCATCGGAATCGCCTTGTTCTTCCTCTCCGTTATATGTTGTTTGTAGCCGCTCTTTCTTATTCTGAGTCCTAGCACTTTCCCCTCACTATGATATCTGTAGTTCTGATCTTTAACTACAATTTCAGCTGTTTTGTTCCTGGAGATTGGGATTATTGTAAATTTCCTCCTGTCCGTCCTTATCTTCCAATCTCTGTCGTATTTGTTGATGTTGCTGATTTCTAAAACTGCTGTCCTTGCCTGAAAGCGTACGTTCTTGTACGGAGTGATGACGAGTTGGGTTATGTCGTCCGCAAACTGTATGTTTAGGCAACCAGGCATTATTGGTGGTGGCAGGTCTGCTGTGTATATTGAATACAGCGTGAGGCTGAGACAGCCCTCCTGCAGGAGTCCAGTTTCTAATTCGAATTCTGGTCCTGAATTCGAATGTCTGTGACATAATCGCAGAGAATTCTCTCCAAATTGCTATTCATCTGGAGATTTAAGATCTTATATTCCATTCCTCTGACTCAGATTTTGTCGAATGCTTTTTCTACATCTCTCAGGACCAGATCGATGTAGTTATTCTCTGCTTTTGCTTTTACTATTTTCTCTTTTATTATGCCAAGTGCCATTGTGATGTCTCTGCCTCTTCTGAATCCGAACTGATGATCATTATAAAGATCATTTTCTTCAAGATATTCTTTTAGTTTTCTGTTAAGGATTTTCTCGGAGACATTGCCCATGAAATTCAATAGCGATATTAGGCGGTAACTGCTGACGTGGTTTGGTGGTTTTCCTGGCTTTGGGACGAATATCACTTGCGCTAGTTTATAGCTATCAGGGAAGTAACCGGTGTTTAAGCACGCGTTAAAAATATTCTTTAATGTCCTTCTGATTATGTTAGGTGCCTTGGTAAGATTAATTCTAATTATTTCTGAGGGGCCTGGCGCTTTCTGTTTGAATGATTGTATTAAGCCTTTTATCTCTTCCGTTGTTATGTAGGCCACTGTACCCAGAATTTCCTCCCTTTCTCGATCTACACTTGCTGCTGGATTGATCTTGTTTATGTTTCCTCGCAGGACTGTGTGGACCATTTCGTCTATCTGTGAATTAAAGTCTTCGTCCTCCTCTGGTGTTATGGAGAACACTGATTTCCAGTGATTACGAAAAAGTTCTTCTGTGGTCCTCTCTTGGATTTTTTCTCCCCGTGCATTCTTATTTGTTATTTTTTCTCCCGGGGGTCTGCCTTTAAGTCTATTTATTAGTCTCCAGTTCTCTTTTGATCTTATTTTTTAGTCTATTTTCTCTATTAGGCTATCCCATATGTGGCTTTGCTGTTCTTCTATGAGATGCCTAATTTTTTCTCTCCGTCTTCTGATATATTCGTATTGCTCTCTATTTGGTCCATGGAGAATTATTTGGTCTAGTATTCCTCTTAGTTGCCTATTCTTTTTCTTTATTTCCTCTATCCATCAAGGATGTGGAAGAGTACGGTATCTTGTCTTTGGTATATATCTTTCGTCTGTCTCAATGATCGTTCTTGTTAATCTTGAGTTCTCCTCATTAATATCTTCCAGGTTGGCGTCAGTGAGATCCTATGGGACGAAGTTACTAAGATCTTGTGTGTAACCTGCCCAGGTTGCTCTCTTGTAAACTTTCGTTCCGGTACCGGTACCTGTATTGGGTATTGATTCATGAGCAAATGTGTTCCAACATGGCCGCTACATGCAAAGGTAACTGGTTGCATGTGGATGTTGTATGGCATATTGAAGCTACTTAGCACGACCTCTGGTTTTGTAGCTTCATCACCTATGACATATGTTGGAAAGTCTGGCCCTATTCTCTTAAAAATGTTTCTTTCCAACATCATTTCTAAGTTGGCTCTTCTGTTGTTTCTGGAGTGGTATCCATTTGCTCTGCACCTGGCATCGAGGTCTCGTATAAAGATGGTTGGGAAACCTGTGGTAAAGATTTTAAATAGGTTGTGCAAGGTAAGGTAATTTTTTCTTGGTGCTTGGTATCCCGTGGCTACTATTATTGGCGTTAATTCCGTTTCAATTTTTACAGCCAAGTATGCCTCATCCAAATTATTAACTTCTTTAAACTTCAGCCCTCTTCTTATTCCTATGGCCGCCCCGTCATGACGTTCGCCTGAAGGGTTCGCATTTATGACTGTGTAATCAAATAATTTCATTGTTTTTTCTTATGGATTCACTCCGTGGTTTGATATTAATATTATGTGTGGATCGATCTCTCAGAAGTTATTTCCTAATGTCGATGTTTTACCGATTCATCCTAAGGGGTGGATTGGCAAAATGCTGAGCTTTCTTCTCCTTTCTGGTTCCATTGTTTATTAAGTTTGGTCGTCTAGAAATCTCTGGACTTCTGGCGGGTTGATCTCTTGTTGGGTTCTGCTTTGTTGCATTTAAACCTACCATTCTTCATACTTTGAAATGTAGAATGGCAGGGAGTAATGCCGTTGCCATGGTAGATTCGAATTTTAACCTCGATTAATAGTTTTTGTACTTCTTCCTCGTCTTCTTTTCCTGTCTTTCCTTTGAATGCCTACTTGCATTTTCCTTCTTTAATTGCCTTAATGATGTCTTCCTGTTTCTTGCCTCTCTGGAGGGGGCAGCATTCATCGCTGCAGACTTTAAGTTTTATTCCTGTGCTTGCCTGCGTACTAGTTTGACTCCTTCATTACTTTGCGCTGACATGTTTGAAATTGCGTTCTCTTCAGTAGTATGTTCTTCATTGCTCGTTGGTGCCGACGCTGAAGCGAAGTTGATTTTAAGGATTTCAGATAAGGAGGGAGGGGGGTTGTCAGGGAATCATATCTTCTTCATTCCATTTTTTTCTAGCAGTGTAATGAGTGTCGTAGCGAAGGTGCCCGGTTTCCCAATATTAGAGTATGCATGTGAGCACTTCTGTTGATGCCCTTTGTGGCACAGTTAGATGGGTATGTGCTTCCTGCATTTGCTTCACAGTTGTTTTAGCCACTCCTGCGTATGATGCATTTCTTTTAGTTTCTTCTTCATTTCTCGCT
This sequence comes from Ceratothoa steindachneri, assembly GCA_963969495.1. Lineage (NCBI taxonomy): Eukaryota > Metazoa > Arthropoda > Malacostraca > Isopoda > Cymothoidae > Ceratothoa > Ceratothoa steindachneri. Next base: position 232,595,183 of record OZ018318.1, read on the forward strand.
TCTCTTTCCTTTCGTTCTATTATCTCCTTTCTTTTAGGCCATGCCATTACCATAGTCCTATGCGGCCCATGACAGTTCACGCATTTCTTAGTACTTTCCTTGCACTGTCTCCATTCGTGGCTCTTCTGTCCGCACTCAGAACATACTGTATCTTTCTCAGTGCAGTCACGCATCAAGTGGTCCTCTATCTTATAGCAGCGGAAGCACATTTGAATATTAATATGTTTCTCGCTCTCCATGTTCTCTGGTGGAATTCTCATGTTAAACATGAGCAATCCTCGTTAAAATATCTTTGCTGCCATATCTGTTGTTGCCCACACAAGTTTAAAGACATGTGTGTGGTGGCCAAATTTAATTATTTCATTTATTTTTATGCCTTCATGATTTTTTTATTTCTTCTTTCATTTCCTCTTTGTCATGGGAACCCACTCAAACGTCGATTTTCCTGCATATGATATTTCTGTTTGCAGTTATCTGGAGCGGGATTTTGAGCGTTAGTCCTATTCCCTTTAGTTTCTCTATTCCTTCCTGGGACACTAATTTTTCTACTTCTTTTTCCTTACATGCAATTACAACGTAGCCATTTGGGATGTCGATAATTTTGACGAGGGCTACTTTTAGCTGTCCAAATAATGTCTCGCAGAGTTTTCCTTTATCCGGTTTGATCTCATGGTCAATTGTCCGTAGAGGTACTCGTAGGCATTCCAGGCTGCCTCCAATTCCTAGAGGGGGATGATCCCCCATCCTTTTGCTAGTCGAGCGCCAAGGCGCTCTTTTCTTCGTTCCTTGTTCCGAAGCCTATGTTTGTTTTCTTCCTTCCTTCCTCCGAAGCCTATGTTTGTTTTCTTCCTTCCTCTCTAAATTTGTAAAAAAGGACAGTTGAAACGTTCCCTATCACCTAGCAGCCTATGGTTCCCTATTTACCTACTTATTTTAGGACTTCACGATTACCTAAATAGGCCTAAGCTAAGAATCGCCTCCACAGAATTTCGGGCTTGTGGTCTTGAGGACCCCCCTTCTTCGCGCCCCCTATTGGGGCTTTCTTCCGGGGTTTACTATACCCTACTTTAAGTGGCTCTGGGTGCAGCGGTGGTCGTGGTATGTTCCTTTTAGTCGGTGAAGTAAGTGGAAGGCAAAGCGTAGAATAAGGAGGAATTGAAAATGAATTCTCCCTTTAGGGTAAGCACTCCGCGCAGTGGAAACAGGAGGAATCTCCAATCAGCCCAGAGTGCGCATATATTTCTTCTTTCTTGAAGTTAACGTTAATTTTTTTCAAAAGTGAACTTTTGCTTAAGCGCGCTCACAGCTCTCCGTTGTAAAAAAGAAAAATTGGACATACATAATAAGTTATGAAGTATAGATTAGTAGACCAAAAGTAAGAGAGCATAGTGGTTAAAAGGTTTTGATAAGGATAGTAAAGGTAAGTTTAGTATAAGTTTGAAGTGTGCATATTTCCCTGGTAGAAGGGTATCTCCAGCAAAAATAGGTAGTATAGTAAAATAATGCACGCAAGAGCAGAGATATATAGATCCCTGGTCAATGTTAATTGCGTGTTGAGTTGTTTTGGGTGTTGAAATTTAAATGGCATTCAAGCCTTTGTAGTAACTAGTAGAACTCGTTACTACGGTAAGTCAAAATTCGGTGAAAAGTTGTAAAATGGGTTGTCATAATCGGTAAGTTTTACATGTTTGGGTTGATGTTACCGCTCAGGTAAGGTCTTTTTTAATTTTTAGCTAGATTTGGATATTACACTCGCAATGTAGTGTAGGTGTTATGGCGAGGAGTATTCTAATCTCGTTCGACTTTAGCTCCTTGAGGGAAGAACGGAGGAGTCTTCCCCTTGCCGGATCTCTTCTTACGGAACTCTGCGTCCGTGAGAACAACGTAAGCGTCGGTTGAGAATTTGGCAAGGTCACGGAAGAAAGCGTGTTTTACTAGATCTTCCGGTATGTCAGCCTTGTAGTCCCATTTGTATTGTCCGGCCCTAAGGCCATCGACAATATCTTCTGAGCCTGCGTCGTCAGGAAACTGGTTTCCTTCGGCAGCATATACCTTGAGGTTTATCATCCTCGAGTAGTACATGTACCTGGGAGCCCGATTTCTTGAAGAAAAGGACCTACTCGGTCGACGTGACTGCGAGGCCTTTGGGGGGCGGGGCGAGTGCTCCACCTTCTTAGGCTTCACAGCAGCAGCTTCCTTCCGCTCAACTTGTGCATTTGTTTGGGTAGTTGGGTGTGTGTGTGAGTTTTGTGCCTTCTGCTGGGCAGCCATAGCTTGCACTCGAGGATCCCGTGAAAGGGCATTACTGGTATCAGGAGCTTTTTGACCGCTTTTCTCGGCCTGTGGTTGGAGATTCACTTGAAGTACCTCGTTTGACGGAGGGTTTTCGGGGAACCAGATTTTTTCAAGGCCGTTGTTATTCAAGAGCATGGTGTTTAGCTCCTTCGCGAAAGTGTCAGGCATGGTCAGGTTAACAATGTGTGCATAATGTATGCAACACGTCATTTTTGGTGATTTCTCATTCTCGATTTGCAGGTACGTAGGTGCAGATGCAACACTACTCTCTGCGACCTTTGACTTGGCAACCTTTGCGTAGGTGGCGTTAGCTTTTTTTTCTTCCTCTGTTTGGCCTTTGTCCTTTGCTTTTTGTATTAGTTCTTTCTTTACTGGACAGGACATTGCCATGGTTTTGTGTGGGCCACCACAATCGAGAAATTTCTGGAATGAACTTTTACATTCGCGCCAGGAATGGTCTTGGCCGGCGCACACAGAACAAACTGTAAGTTTAGCGTTGGGGCAAGTGGCAGTGGTGTGTTCGTTGTACCTGGACCACCTTGAGCACATTTGCCGGTCAACGAACTCCTCACGCTCAATCTGGTTGGGGCAGATGCGGACATTAAAGAGGAGAAGGCCGTTTTCTTTAGCTTTAATTGCCATTGTGGTTTCCGTAAATACTACTTTAAAAACGTGGGTGTAGTTTTTAAATTTGATTACTTCGGCTACTTTTGCATTTCTCCGCCATTACACCTTAGAGCGTAATTTGAGAGGGAATCTAGAGGACCTGAGTTTGTAGGTGTGTGTAACTGGGTGTGTATGTAGTTTCAGGGATGCGTTATGAAAAAGGAAAAGTGGTATCGAGAAGGTGGAAAAGGATGTCCAATGAAGAAAATGCAACTTTACCTTCAGGCATCGCAGAAGAGTCCTTCTTCCTATCCCTCAACTCGCCTTCATCAAGGCAAGTCAAGTAGAAAATATCTACTTCCGAACGTATCACTGCTGGTGGAATATCCAGTCACGCACAACAAAGCGGTATACAATCAACCTCATTTGAATGAAAATCAGTCTAAATTTCAAAGAATTTGACTTCACCGAACAACGAGTATATAAGAGAACAATCCAAGCGACAAGCGCAGGCAAGAAAAAAGAATTGGACATTGGACATAACAAGTTAGGAAGTATAGAGTAGTAGAGCAAAAAGTAAGAGAGTATAGTGGTGAAAAAGTTTTGATAAGGATAGTAAAGGTAAGTTTAGAATAAGTTTGAAGTATTTTTCCCTGTTTAAAGGGTATCTCCAGCAAAAGTAGGTAGAATAGTAAAATAAAGCACGGAGTCCGTCATAATAGTATTTCTACGCAAACATAAATATTACAAAAATTGGCCAATCATGGCGCGGGAAATTTTTAAGGGGAAACTAAGCGCTACAAGAAACATATAAAGGCCCAGAATTCGAGCTCGAAGCAGGGGTTTCACAAGAGGGCTGTCTCAGTCCCCTTTTATACAACATTTACACACACGACCTACCACAACCTCTCTCCGAGGGTACGATATACGTACAGTTCGCTGACGATATATCGCAAATTTGCACCGCCGCTTGTGTTCACAGGGAATTTATGGCGAGAAATACGGGTAGGGAGATATCTAACCTGAACTTTTTTAAGAGGAGATGGAGGATATCAACCAATGCCCCCAAATTCAAAATAATTTACATGTTTCGCAAGACCTTCAATGATATACGGGTTTCTAGAAGGGGAGCGAATCCCCTACTGCCTGGAAGGGATGGTTCTGGAGCTCAAAATCACCATCAGGGGCTACATGAGTCATATCGAGCGAACAGTCGCGAATAGCAAGAGAGATTTGAGGCAATTTTATAGGTTTCGTGACCTAAATCCCTCAAATAAACTCAAGATATTCAATGCGTGCATTCGCTCCAGGCTCCTGTACCCCCTGGTGCCGCTGAACGCGAGCGCCAAGACCCACATTGCAAAACTACAAAACCATCCAGAATAAGCGGTGCTTCTCATCACAAACACCCGAAGAAGAGAACAAAAACGACAGAAGTAGGCCCACGACTCGGTTGGATTATCTCCGATCAACGTGGCGCTCCACGAGAGAGTTAAGTTGATCTGGCAAGCCATTGGCGCCCGCTTGACCCCTGAATTCTCTCGTACACACCTGGACATCAAGGTCGACCGAAAAATAAGACCATCTAAAAGCAGTAAGATACAGTCTGACGGTGACGGGACTCCAACATACACATGACAAAATCGACAAAACACATAAAAACGCCTAGTGTAATGCTTAAGTTTCTTTAGTAGAAATTCAAAAACTTTGCAAAAATTCAAATGAAACTAAAAATAAACCTTTTCGAAAACCCACAGCGAGAATAAAAAACCGTCCTCAAATAAAGGCTTGAAGGCCAAAAAGATCATTAAGATCTAAAAAATTAAGAATTAAATTAACAAGATTAATTTATTGAATAAACTATAAATTTTATAGTTTATTAAATAAAAACAAACAAAATCCATCCAAAAACAAAAACAAACAGAGCTACCCTTTCACCAGAGACCTATTTATTGTCTCCCACACATCCTCTATTCTTTAAGCTCACCCTACTTCACCACTCTCCTCTCTTACTATTTTTCTCTCTAACTCTCCCTAAATTACACCACTTTTTATGTCCAAGGTCCAAGGTCCAAGACTATTTGACGGACGAATATTCGACTACTACGCTCTGCTGACAACCTTCGGATAAAACATTTTTACTTGCTTAGTAACGGACTTTGAGCACCGCCTACATAGAAGAGCGCCTATTCTGGAAGTCTCACGGTGAATTAAGCTTAACCCTTCAAAAAAAGAAATACCTATTATTCATCGAAGATTCATAACAGAATGAAGGATTAAGCACCTCACTGCTCCCGTCCATCGCCCTGCGTGTAAACCTGCCCGGATGTCTGCCATTCGTTGATTTCGATTTAACTATGCCGGCCACTTGGACTGATATAATTAAGGGCTTATGTGAAAACTCGTTTGAGAATAAGCCCACTGCGGAAGCGTAAGTCAGAAATTTTCTCGAAACTGGGGCATAACTGCGAGTCCCGGACGGAGGAGAGATCCTCATCGCCCGGGGGACCCGGACAGAATCATAGAGAGAAGTACACTCGTCTCTATGTAGTTGGTTGCAGTTATGGCGTAAGTACCCGAGAGGGGGTGGCAAAACTTTAGCGGTCGTTGATTCGGCCGCTAATGCATTAAGTCCAACTTATGTAAAAACAAACAGAAATCAAAACCTTCGAAAAGCAAAAAGAGCCACACATGTGGTTCCCACTCGAGATCCAAGCCATCCCTCCATCACTTATCATTCTGGCAGCAAACGAGCGGGGACAAACAGAAAAATGGACGGAGCGTTTTTTATCCATTTTTTGGACTCGTATCCAGACATACCTACACTAACCGCTACCTCTTTAACCACTTCATAACTTTCTTTTTCACTCCAAAACACCATAATTACACTTTGGTTTCAGAAAAAAAGACGTCACAAGAGGATATAGTAAGGACGCAGCAGACTATGAAGACCCTCACTAAGAGGGTCCCCCTAAGGACCATCCTCGTAAAAAGGCACCTCTGTGAAACCCTCTACCTCGAGTTGAAAGTATCACTGGTCAAACTTATTGAATTCTTATCTGGATTCATCACCTTATGTGCCGAAATTAAGGACGTGGACCAGCTCCTATAGGAAGAGGGAGCGAGGTTCCTCAGAAACACCTGACTGGAAGCGAAAAGAGCTCCACAAGTGGAAGCAAACTGAAGCGTGATCTACTGCAAAGTGAAGAGCTGGAGGGGTGAGCATACACCCGGGAAGCTCAAAGAGGAGATCATCAAAAGCAATCCTTGGGCCCAAGTTCGTGAAACAATCAAATTTCGCAAACACACCCCACGTGTTTAAGATAACCTTCGCTACTACTGAAATTGCCAAGAAATCTACGCAGAATGAAATACTGGTAATTAATATGAGAATACCAGGCGATAACAATCAGCAGGAGAAATTAAATCTAAGTGCGAAGATAGTGAACTCCATCACCCACGCGAATGTGGCTAATGCAGTGAAGCCTCGCTGCTATAACCAGGTACTCAATGCTCTCCTGAAAGCGAACAATCTCCCTTGAGTAATTATGCCTGCATACCCTGAATGTTCCAAGGGATTCAAGGACTCAGTCATAAAGAACAACAACGTCAAGTCTGGACTGGAGGAGATCGTCGAAGCTCCCTCATCGGAGGTTTTCCGAAGATGACAACAAAGAAGAGAAGGCTGAAAGTGAGGAGGGATCCTCTTCTTCTGAAAACGAAGATGGCCCCTGCATCCATACAGGAGCTACGAAGAGCAGGTTCAAAACACCGAGTCCCCCTTCGAAAAAGGAAAACCCTGGGCAAAGTAAAACCACCCAGCCAGCCCCCAAGAAAAAGAAGAAGAATAAGAAGAAGCATAGGTAAAAACAATTCCTGTTACGGAACGCACTGAAAATATTGGAAATTAATACCAACTGCTGGACGACAAAAAAATTTCTTTATGGAAATGTATTCAGGGAAATTGATGCGGGCATCATCTTAATTTCAGAACACGGGATCGACACGCGTAGTGCGGAAATGAAAATCTGGAACTACGATGTGTTAATCACAAATTATTCGCAGGAGCGGTTCGACGGAGTCGCTATTGAAATAAAGAAATGGATTAAATACAAGCAAATAAGAAATCTAGAAGAATTCTACCTCGCGATTGAGGTCAAACTCGACTTAGGAAAGTTGGTCATTGCTACCGGATATCAACCGCCAAGGAAAGATGTGTTACCTATTTACACTCTCACTAGCCTATTTAGCAGAAGAGCACTCACTATATTAATGGGGGATCTAAACGCCAAATGCCGAGAATCCGGTTAAAGGATCTTCAACGGTATAGGAATAAGCCTGGAACTATTGCTAGACAGAAATTTTGCCCAGCGAATAGGCCCCGACTTCACCACCTTTGTCAGAGCAGAAAGTGCCACGAAGACAAACATCTGTCTGGCGAATTGTTAGCTGCCGTTCAATTACATCATGGAACCAGTCCAGGTACAATGTAGCGACCATATAGGGATCTTACTCACTATCAACAGAAACAATATACAAGTTCCAGCTGTAGTCAGAAAGAACTACAAAAGAGCAGACTGGACACGGTACGCGCGCCTTCTCGAGGCCTACGTTCCGCCCAACTTGGAGGAAACAATTCTCGAGGAGATTGACGAGGCACTCGACGACTTCAATAACCATCTCATCAGCGCAGATAGGGCTTATATCACTAAATCCGAGTATAGGACCATCTCTACCTACAGATGGACCGAATACATGAAAAATTTATACCATGAGCTGAAGTTATTGTATGAAATCAACATAAGGAATGCGTCAGTTCACTCAATACAGCGAACTAAAGAAATCAAAGATGATCTGAACCAGTTGATCCTCGAACAACAATGGAGACGATAAGATGATGCGATCGATAACCTAGATCACAAAGCAACTCCCAAAGATTTTGGGGAAAAGATCATAAATCTCAAAGGATCGACTGGGAAGAAGAAGCAAAGAATCCAGCTACAAAAGGAAGATGGAAACATCGAAACAGGAGAAGTAAGAATTGAGGAGCTATTCCGAAGTTGTTAGGGAAAAATCTTCGGTATAACTGAAGAGGAAAACGAAGACTATGACCTAGAGTCTGAAAGCAATATCATCGACGAGCTTAACGAACAAATACACAAGACACACCTTCACCACCAAGTGGATAGACAGCGCGTCGGAGACGCCGAGATTTCCAAAGAAGAACTACTCGGCGCACTCCGCTTATTCCGACAAAAAGCCCCAGGTCAATCAGGACTTACAAAGTTAAACTTTGAAAAGGCAACAGCCAATGTCCTTGAAGCGATGAGAAGAATATATAACGCCTATCTTAACACGAGATACTTTCCAGATGCTTATAAAACGGCTAAGATGATTTTCTTACCTAAGCACGGAAAGAACCCAACGTTGAAAGAGAGCTACCTGCCAATTTCACTTCTAGAATTTGGCGGGAAGCTCTTCGCGAATATCCTTAACCGAAGGCTGGTGTCTCACTTGCAGGAGAACTCCCTCTTCAACCCACATCAATTCGGGTTTAGGAGGAAGCGAAGTACGGAGATGGCGATTAATGTTATTACGGAAAAGCTAGCCCAAGCAAAACGAGAAAGGAGTTACGTGGACATTGTTTGTCGGGATGTATCAAAGGCGTTTGATAAGGTGTGGCAACGGGGAATTCAGTACAAGATCTTTGGACTATGCCTAAGTAAAAACTTAGAAAGAACTCTCTGTAACTATGTCATGGAGAGAGCGGCGTACATCACTTTCGGGTGCACGGACGGACTAAAGTTTCCGTTCATTGCGGGCTTCCCGCGGGGATGGGGAGGGGGGGGGGCTGCCTGTACCCCAATCTCTACTTCATTTACACCGCTGATATCCCAGCTCCTATAAGCCCCACTTGCCTCAATATTCAATTCGCCGATGATTCCACCCGAATAATCACTTGTCCATGGATGAATGCGCCTAGGCAAGCTCGTATGACAGCAGCAGAAATTGAAAATCTTAATACCTACGGGGCTTGGTGGAAGATCCGCACCAACCAGGAAAAGCTCAAAGTAGTCCCCATAGGTAGAAGACTACTTTACGACGTCAGGGTTGGGGATAGACGTTATACCTACACCACGGAGTGCAATGTAGTCGGAAGGAAGATTACCTCGTCCAGGTACAAGAAGCACGTCCAAGAAAGAATCACAAAAGGCCACTCCTGCAGTCCAAACTCTATACAGGTTTGAAATCTTGCTCAAAGCAATAAGAAAAAGATTTATAATGTACTTGTAAGATCGACGCTGATATACACCGCTTCCTTTTTCTCGTGTGTCTCGAAGACACAAAAGAGGAAACTACAAGTGTTGTAGAACAAATGTGTGTACCTAATTACAGGTACACTCAGGCGAGAAAGAAGACGCCAGGAAGAGCTGAACCGGGAGGCAGGGTTAAGTCCCATTAACATTGTAATAGAAGAACGGAAAAGGAATATGCAGGAAATGGTTAATCGTGAATTGGACGGTGATATCGTCCAAATGATTGACCAGAACAGAAGAGGAATAAGTCGCACCAGATTTCCAAGCTCCGCCGAGGTTTTAGCTGGTGGAGCAGAAGTGCCGTTCTACACATGATAATAGAAATGTTTTTACCCTAAAACAAATAAACAACCCGACCAAGAAAAAGAATACCTAATTGTGAAACCTCACTGATTTCTACAAATTCACCAATGAAGACCCAAATTTACCGATGAAGACCCAAATTCACCGAAGAAGACATCCATGAGAAAACAAAAATCACGAATACACTCACTACAAGATATACGAAAAAGACAAAGACACTGAGTACAACAATAAAGTAATTAATAAACTAATTATTACCAAAACAGCAAATCCGCATATCATATCCAAGGACATTAATTTTTTTTTGAAGACAAATGGATTGAACGCCATATTATATATATATATATATATATATATATATATATATATATATATATATATATATATATAAACTAACTCAAAGACAACAAAGGAACCACAAACCACAAAATACTTAAAAGCGATATGCCTGATCACCAGGCACTAGCATCTCTTTGCACCCTTCCACACTTCTTTCTATTTTCCCCACTGGTCTATTTTCCGCTTTTTGTCCACACACCCTATCTCTATCCCCTACCCACACCTACTCTGACAACAAGTCAATTCAAGTCAAGTCTGACTATTTGTCACTCCGATCTAGTTCTCTGGCAAAGGAAGCAAAGAAAAATGAAGTTTGAAAACATGCTTTTTTTAACAGTGGTCAACTCGGAGAAGCCGAGATGTTGGAAGTATGGTTTCCGGCTGAAGTTGCACGTTAATTGACGGTTTCTTCATTTGAATGATGACGGCTTCGGCCATCCGCAATCTTCTGCGATTTGGGAATCTCAGGGTGATGGAGTTGTCCTGTTCAGTTTTTCACGGGTTAGGGTAGTGCCTTGAGAGTGGGCTTGTTTTTTAATCGCTCCATCTTGAAGGTGAGCTGTCAGTCGCCTTGTTCGCCCCTTTTTTTCAGTGCTTGATATTTCTTGTACAGGTTTTCGATTTTCTCAATGATGCTGTCCTTTTATATTGTGGGAAACCTAACTTTATCCCCAAACTCCCCAACTGCAGCGGAAACCAAAGTGGGTTACTGTCAGAGTGGGAGATTTTGGTCAACGTGGTGATGGAGTAGGAGGGATAAGACATCTTCACCCGAAGGTAGTCGTAATCCAGTTATCGCAGCTTTTGCGATAACTGGATTTAAGAAAAAGAATGATACGGAGATGGCCCTAGCGCTGATTACAGAGAAGCTGGCCAAAGCGAAGAGTGAGGGTAATATGGTTGATCTAGTGGCGCACGACGTGCAGCAAGGCGTTTGATAAGGTGTGAAAGGATGGTCAAATAAATAAACTGGTAAAGATGGAGCTTGGGGACTCCCTCAGGGAAGCTGCCTCTCTCCAGTCATCTACGCCATTTACACCAATGAACTAACGTTCCCCCTTAGCCGAGAAACAGCCAATGTACAGTTCGTGGATGACGTCACCCATATTACTGCGCCTTTAAATAAAACAGCAAGGAAGGCGGCCAAGAATTCGGCAAAAGAGATCCTGAACTTAAATGGATACGAAAGGAAATGGAAGATAAAGACCAATAGTGATATATTCGCAGTGATATCCATCAACAGGAGGAAGGTAGAGAGCATTCAAGTTGAGGAAGGCTGTAAATAGCAAAGTGTCAATTTTTGCTGATGACACTAAATTGGCAGCTGTAGTCAAAGAAGTTGAAGGTAGCTTTAAAGTGCAGAGTGACTTAAATAAGTTATTGGCTTAGGCTCAGAAGTGGCAGATGACTTTTAATCTTAAAAAATGCAAAGTTCTTAACATGGGAAAGGATAATAGGGAATTTAGCTATGAAATGGATGGGCATTGGCTGAATTCAGTTGAGGATGAGAAGGACTTAGGCGTAGTAGTAGATAGGTCATTGAAGTTTTCAAAGCAGTGTATTAAGGCAAAAAATAGAGCAAATAGGGTGCAAGGATACATTACCAGGAATGTGAGCTACAAGAGTAAAGAGGTTATCCTTCAACTCTACAACTCGTATGTTAGGCTACATTTAGAGTACTGTATACAAGCATGGTCACCACATTTTAGACATGACATCAACCTGCTAGAGTCAGTACAAGGAGGGCAAAAAAAATAATACCTTCCCTGAAGCACCTTGAATATGAAGATAGTAAATATTTTCTCATTTGAGGGAAGATGTGTTAGAGGAGATATGATTGAGCTTTTTAAAATCTGTTCTGAGATAGACAATTTGGATTTAGCAAGTTATTTGAGTTGGAGGGTAATATAGCAATGCCCTCTGGGCATTCCTATAATAAAAACCTCCTGGGAAACTTATATATATATATATATATATATATATATATATATATATATATATATATATATATATATATATATATATCAATGATTATATAAAATTCATATCATGCAATTCTTTTACTTTTGTAAATTAAATCATATTTTATATAAAAAAAAGAATAGCCTTAGGGGTCACTACTTAAAAATTAAAAAAAAAAGAGGTGCAGGTTGGATGTTAGAAAATATTTTTTCACCAATAAAGTGGTAGATCACTGGAATAGTTTGCCATCTGAGATGATTATCAGTCCAAACTTGAATGTTTTAAAACGCAGAATAGATGATTATATGGCGAGGGAGGGTTAACTTTGGAGCTTATTCTGGACTCATTCCTGTGGATGTAGTTTTTTTATTACTGTATATTACGATTGATTTAAATTTTGACGAGTTTTGATAATTATGCTTTTTGTTTTTGACACATTCCTGTGTATGATTCGAATTGTATATTGTAGATGCATGATCTGACACAATCCTTTGGATTGTTTATATTGTATATTGTAGATGCATGATCTGACACATTCCTATGGATGTATTTTGTGGGTGGGTTTTGACAGATACGGATTACCTTTGATAGGCCTTTGTGTCTTTTTTCCTCCGTTAAGTCATTTCATTGGTGGGCAGTCCGTCAGTACCGATGACTGAAGGTCCATCAGTCTGTCACTTAGTGACTCACGTTTCGCTATTGGAATGACGACTGACAGAAACACTGACGGAAGCGATTTTCAGCCATCACCCGAACTGTCACTAACCCGAAAAGCAAAGACGACCTTCGGCCAATAATGTTTTCGTCAGTCGTCAGCGAAACGGGATTCCGTCAGTGACGTGCTAACGGACCTTCCGTTATCGGCACTGACGGACTGCCCACCCCTGGAAATTATGTTATGTTAACTAGTTTTTGTTGAGCCTTTTGGCTTGAGGAAAGACAACTTTTAGGCGGTAAAGTCAGTTTGAACATGGCTTCCGTAGGTGCAATTTGCCCTTCGTCTATTATCGAACTTTGTGTTTGATTTTCGGATCGAGAAAAGTTGTTAACCTTTTTGGACGATCATAATTTGCTTAAAGTTAAAATTGATTGTGAAGTTTGTGGCCAGGCAATAGAGATTAAAGATAATTTTGAATCTAGATGTACTAAAACTAAACGTGACTCAAGTGAGCGACATTATTAAAAAAAAATCAGCATTGAATGTGACTTCTTTTTTTTTTACCAAAACGGGAATTAAAGAAAGATTCCACGCTTTCCTCATCGTTATTTCAGAAGTACACCCACCGCAATAAAGTAAGTAAACAGCGTTTTTCGTTTGGTTATTTTCGGGCATTTTTGTAAAAAAGTGGCACCGGGTATATTTGAACTAGGACTTAAACGCGCACGAATATGAATGCACGGGTGAACTAAATAAACGCACAAAAATATACTTTTTCGGACGCGCAGCCGATCTTCATGTATATACAATTGTGTTCTTTTTTTTTACATTTTTTATTTGAACCACATGCTATAATATTCTTAATTTAATCTTGCATTAGTTGCTCATTATTTAGTATGGCTGAAATTGACACATAAACTAGAATATAAAAATATCAGCACAATGCACACATCATATGGGGGTAAGGAACGAAAACACAAATTCACCATCGCTACAAACTCAACAGCAACTACTAGATTTTGTAAAATATATTTTTGGCCGGAGATCTCTTTCGCCAACTACTACTCCACGGTTATTTGATTTAATGTGATCTTCTTTCTCTGTTGAAAAAAATTCCTGATTTACAACATTCAGTAAATACACGAAGACAAATATGACTGTTCTCAGTGTTATGAGGAGAATTCTGCCTCTCAGAAGCCAGAGTCTTTTCAATTCGAGTCTTACGAATGGTAAGTTAATAAAGATTTGAGCAAAATATGATCTCCATTAGCCCTTTTTAATCAGTCCTGATTACAGGGATAAATGCTTGCCTCTAGTGATAGTTAGGAGGCATGGGAGTCAAAGCTCATAAAAGGTGCCTCTTCTTTGTTTACAGTCTATACCTGTCATATCAACTTTTGAAGGAATTTACACTACTGGCTTGTGACTACTTCATCCGGGAGTCTATTCCAATGATTCACTATCCTCGCATTGGAAAGTTTGGGGGTAACACTTCAGTTTTTTATATATGTAATTTATCGTAATCTCCCTTATAAAAATTTGGAATTTTTGTGGGTTTTTTTTTTTGTGCGTGGGTTTTGACAGATGCAGATGACCTTTAAAAGACCCTTTGCGGCTTTTTTTGGGGAGGTGGTGGTGGTTGGTTTTGACAGATGCGGATAACCTTTGATAGGCCCTTGCGGCTTTTGTCATCCGTGAAATTATGTTATATGTATGTTATGTTATGTTAAGCATTTGATAAGGTACCACATAGGAGACTAGTTCATAAATTAAAAATGATTGGGATATGTGGGGGTGTTTCAAATTGGATAGCTGAGTGGCTGAAAGACAGAAAGCAAAGGGTAGTGCTAAATGGTGTAAAGTCAGAGTGGAGGGATGTTATCAGTGGGGTTCCTCAGGGATCAGTTCTCCGTCCATTATTATTTGTCATCTATATAAACGATCTTGGGGAGGCAGTTAATAATAGTGTCAATTTTTTCGGATGATACCAAATTAGCAGCTGTAGTTAAAGATATTGATGATAATTTCAAAGTGCAGGGGGATTTAAATAAATTGTTATCCTGGGCTCATAAGTGGCAAATGACTTTCAACCTTGATAAGTGCAAAGTTATTAACATGGGAAAAGATAATAGAGAATTTAACTATGAAATGGATGGGCATTGGCTGAGCTCAGTAGAGGATGAGAAAGATCTAGGAGTAGTAATAGATAAGTCATTAAGGTTTTCTAAGCAGTGTATTGAAGCAAGAAATAGGGCAAATAGAGTGCTGGGTTTTATTAAGAGAAATGTCAGTTACAAAAGTAAGGAGGTTATTCTTAAACTCTATAACTCTTATGTTAGGCCATATCTAGAGTACTGTATACAGGCATGGTCCCCACATTTTAGACATGATATTAACCTTCTCGAGTCAGTGCAACGGAGGGCAACAAAGATTATTCCTTCCCTAAGGCACCTTGAATATATAGATATACTGAGGGTATTAAATATGTTCTCGTTCGAAAGGAGGTGTGTGAGAGGGGATATGATTGAGCTCTTTAAAATTTTTTCCGGGATAGATAAATTGGATGTTAGCAAGTTTTTCGAGTTAGATGATGGAAATCGGACTAGAGGTCACCACTTGAAAATTAAACAGCAAGGGTGTAGGTTGGATTTAAGAAAATATTTTTTCACCAATAGAGTGGTAGACTTCTGGAACAAATTGCTGCAGAGGGTAGTAGGTAGTCCAAATCTAAATGTATTTAAGAGTAGGTTGGATGAGTTTATGGGAAGGGAAGGTTGTGATGGTTCCTAAGTTTTGTATATATTAATATTGTTTGTATATATCTATAGCTGCATGATTTAGTTCTTGACAAGCCTTGATTGGTGATTCCCTTGTTTCTGGATGCAATCCTCTGGATGTAGTTTTCCTGGGAGTTTGGGTACCTTAAAAAAGAGGCCATTTGACTCGGATGACCTATGATGAGCCCTTGTGGCTTTTGTCATCTGTTATATTATATTGTAGGGGACTTTGATTTTGTCTTTCCCTGGTGATGGTGCTTTTTGTGGGTGGGTTTTGACGGAGGCGGATGACCATTGATAGGCCCTTGTGGCTTTTGTCATCCGTGTAATTATGTTATGTTATATTATGTTAACTATTTGCAAATTAAACCGAACCATCTGATGATCACTGTTTCCCAATGATTCCTCTACACTCAATCATTGAACTAAGTGATCATCATTTGAAAGAATTAGATCTAATATATTGGTACCCCTTGTTGGCTTATTAACAAATTGGGTCAAAAAGTTATCCTCAAAACACTCCATAAACTTACAACTTGCTCTATTTCTTCATATCATATTTTCCCAGTCTACAGAAGTTAAATTAAAGTCACTAAGAATAACTGTATTTTCTTTGCATCCTTTACTTATTTCCCTAATCATTAACTCATCGATGCAATCAGTCTGTCCTGGTGGTCTATAAAAAGCTCCCAAGTGTATTTTCCTATTTTTACCAACCTTAATATCTATCCATAATGATTCACCTTCTCCTTGCTTTATAGAGTTATTTAGATTTGAAGAATCCTATTTCTGATATAAATAATCAACCCACCCCATGATTTAACCAAATCATGTCAGCGCCTTTAATCTTTTTGCAAATTATAATGGAGGTGGGGTCTGATGTCAGACAACTCAAACGCGCATGAATATTCCGGCAGGGGTGAACAAAAATATTTACAAAAAACCCCCTGCCTTTTCATCTGAGTTGCTAATCTACATATTTACCGAATTTAGTGTTTTTTTTCTTTTATTTTTTGTATTTTTTATTTCGCTGCGAATGATGAACAGCTTTTTACTGGCAGAAAAAAAACTGGTAACCTAATGACAACAATATTTACTTATGTAAAACGATTAATTATAAAAAAATATGGAATTTGAACAGTCTTTTAAACTTAAATGGGAACCTACGAAAAATGTACCCCTATGCGCTAATTGTTTGAAACAGCGCCGCTGTTGCTTACTGTTTTCGTTTATATATATTTGATCGCAACAAAACATTAAATTTTCCTGAAAATTTTAATTTGTACTGCATTTCGGCATTTTATAGTTTTCTTGATTAGTTTTTGTGGCCATGCTAAATAAACCGGAATTTGAATAATGAGGAAGCAGAACTAGAGCATGATGAAACTGAAACATTTGCGCAGTAGGTCCTATTTATAGCTACGACATTGCCAGTAAAAAGCCGTTATTGTTCGCAGCGAAACAAAAAATATATAAAAAAAAAAAAATAGGAATTAACAATAAAAGATATCAAGAAACCTTACCTAACTTTGAAAAAACTATAAACGAGCAGAGGCGCAGATATTTAGTAAATAATACAAAATAAAGGTTACAAACCCCCAAAACAACAAAAAAATATAACACCGTGATTGGTCACATCTGAAGCTACCGTTGACGTCATAAGACATATATTGTAGCCCCAAATTGTAGCCTACTAACAACGCCACCTACTGTGCGCCCCTAATCTGAAGTATTACCTTTGGTAATTGTGTAGAGTATGGCTGGAGCCGAGTCTTAGCTTATTTGGTAAATGTTGCAAGTATGGGTGGATGCGATTCTAGCTTATTTTTCCTGGACAGCGGAGGACATCTGTCTTCTGCACAGTGCGGCTTCCTCAAGTTCCACTCCACGTCGGATGCTCTGCTCCGACTGGAAAATGCCGTCTGCGAGGCTTTCCTTCGTAGGCAGCACTACGCCACATTGTTTTTCGATCTGGAGAAGGCCTATGATACCGCATGGTGATACGGTATCATGGAGACACTCCACACGATGGCGAGGGGACGCCTCCCAATGTTTATATTTGAATTTTTCCAAGGTCGTCGATTCCGCATACGGGTGGGGGGAGCCCTCTCTGGCCCAATAGAGCAGGAAGATGGCGTCCCACAGGGAAGTGTCCTCAGTGTCACACTCTTTGCCCCGAGCATCAATGGCATCATCTCAGGGCTGCTGAAAGATGTTCTCGCTACGCTCTACGTGGACGACCTTTGTATACGGATGTATACCAGTGTATACGGATGGCTCCAAGTCCCAAGAGGCGGTCGGCTTCCACGCCGTATCCCCTCTGTTTGAAGTCGGCGGGGCTCTACCAGGCACTGCGTCTGTCTTCACGGCCGAGATGGTGGCAATACATCACTCGGTACGGGAGATTACGCGACGTGTCCAGTTTGGAGACCAGATTATGATCTATAGCGACTCACAAAGCACCCTGAGTGTTCTCGGGGCATTGGAATCTCCGCACCCCCTGGTTCACGATATCCATGATGCCACGGTTTTGGCGAACTGGGCAGATGTCGAGATTATCTTCTGCTGGGTTCCTGGACATGTAGGAATTGCGCGGAATGAGGGCGCCAAAAAGTCCGTGAGGACTCTGCGACCGGACCAGCGTTTCGCTCTTCCTCACACCGACTACATGGCAGGAATACAGGCAGCTCTTCGGACTGCTTGGCAAAGAAGATGGGAGACGGTCGAAGGGAACTTAAATTTGCATGCCATTGCGCCGCGACTGTTCCCATGGACCTATCCCCGAATGCCGCGGCGGCTTCAGGTTGCTTTCTGTCATCTCCGAATCGGACAAACTCGTGTGACGCATCACTATTTGATGGAGCACTCGCCTGCGCCCTATTGCAACGACTGCATCATCCCCCAGACTGTTCAGCACATTCTCGTTGAATGTCCCAGTCTGGGTGATCTTTGCGCACGATACCTGTCCCAGTACCAGGATGGGCGGGGTCGCTACCGCCTGTCCCTTGTACTCAGGACGAGTGCGTGCATCATGACTGGTGTACTTGTTGACTTTTTGGGGGAAGCCGGCCTTCTCCCTTTCATTTAACCAGGTTTAATTGTTGTTTTTGTTATTGTTATTTCTTTTTATTGTTGTTTCCTGTTCAAATTTTTTAAAGTAGCCTAGAACTAGGTTGTTTGTTGTTTACGGCGACTTATGCCTAAGTCGGCAGTCGCCAGATAGCCCCTTAAAAAAACCCCCAAAACCCCCTGTTTTACTAAGGGACTGCTCTTCTGCTCTCGATCACTACCTCAATTCTCTTGCTCTTTTCTCCAGATCGCACTATATATACCTTGATTATCCCCTGGGGCAAGGGGAGGGGAGATGAGTGCCCACCTTTTCACCTCTCTCCTAGGGCATAACTTTTCAACATTGTGACCACCCTTAGCCCTTGTGTTCTGGTTTACGTCAGAGAAAGTGAAATTTCATCTATTTGACGAAAATATGCATAAACAATAGGAGGGAACAGTGAGCCTGTTCATAGATTTTTATTATAAAGGTTATCCCACCCTCCTTTGTTTATATTAACGGACTACAGATTGAAATCTGCTGATGGTAATCCTTTGGTAATGCCTGTTTGCCCTTGTGATATTGATTTCCCCACAAACTGATATTACTTAAATGTAATGCTGATACAAATAGCTAACTGAAATTTCATTCTATGGAACTTTATATTATTTTTCTAGTACTTAAGTCCAATTGTCATCAAATCCTACATTAATAATTATAATATACAATTTTATTTTAATGGATATTTTTTTATTGTGATACTAATGGTCCTTATCGATTGTCATTATATATCATGTATTTAAATACTAAATACCTTTTCAAAATGTATTAGTATCTAAATATATTTTTCTTATATATTTAATATTTAGTATTTAAATACTTTAAATGTATTTAGTGCCCACTTCTGGCTAGTAAGTCATCTGGCCCAGGCAATATTCATTCTAGGTTACTCAAAGAAGTAGTAGATAGTATTGCAGCAGCTCTTGAGAAGATATATACTAGATCACTAGAGTTTGGAGAAATACCTAATGATTGGAAATTAGCGAAGATAGTGCCAATTTTTAATAAGGGAAGCAAAGAGGCCCCGAATAACTTTAGATAGTTAAGAAGGGAATTTCTGACCATCAAGAGAGTGGTAGGTTAATAAGTGTTTCTCAGCATGAGTTTAGAAGAGGTAGATCATGTTTAACAAGTTTCTGGATTTTATGGATTATGTAACTAAACAATTAGATAAAGGAGAGAATGTTGATGTAATCTATTAAGATTTTAGTAAAACTTTTGATAAGGTTCCACATAGGAGACTAGTTCACAAATTAAAAATGTATGGGATATGTAGGAAAGTTTTGAATTGGATAACTGAATAGCTGAAAGACAGGAAATAGAGAATTGTAATGAATGGGGTGAGGTCACAGTTGAGGGATGTTATCAGTGGTTTACCTTAGGGATCAGTTCTAGGCCCTTTATTATTCATAGGTTATATAAATGATCTTGGGGAGGCTGTAAATAGCAGTGTCAATTTTTGCTGATGACACTAAATTGGCAGCTGTAGTCAAAGAAGTTGAGGGTAGCTTTAAAGTGCAGAGTGACTTAAATAAGTTATTATCTTGGGCTTCAGAAGTGGCAGATGACTTTTAACCTTAAAAATGAAAAGTTCTTAACATGGGAAAGGACAATTGGGAATTTAGCTATGAAATGGATCGGCATTGGTAAAGAGGTTATCCTTAAACTCTACAACTCGTATGTTAGGCCACATTTAGAGTACTGTATACAAGCATGGTCACCACATTTTAGACATGACATCAACCTGCTAGAGTCAGTACAAAGGAGGGCAACAAAAATAATACCTTCCTTGAAGCACCTTGAATATAAAGTTAGACTGAGGGGATGCTGGCCTCACTGAGACATCTCAACTTTCTCATTGGTAACTGTGGTAATGGTTTACTCCTTACATGTGCCTCACTGCATTTATCCGCTCCTTACCTCTGCTTCGCTGCATTTCTCCATTTGATTCTGTGATAGAACGGTTTGAGGCTGCTTAATTTCAACCGCTATCACATGTTGTTTAGAAACACGTTGCTACCCACGTGCATCTTAGCCTTGAAGCCGGGCACGTTATCGCCCCACCTTAGTCAATATTTAACCAAGGAGTTTCGCCCCATGCGCTGATCTCGCCAGATTGAGTTATGCTATGGGCAAATAAGGTATGTTCTCATGGCGCGGCTGGGCATTCCCTCGAAGCCCCCACTCCATTGTCCCCTACGCCAAGGGGATGGCTCCGACTACTTATACATTAGAATTTTCCAATAAGAGCAGATCAAATCCAGATTATCCTCGCGAGACATCCCGCCGATCTGGTCTCACCTTGTGCACCAGGGCCCTCTACCTCGAGATCTACCATCATTGTCCAGAAGAGGACAATATCTCTTGAGTGCCAAGGTTCGAGCCTTCAAGACGCCAAGTCCACAAGGCATCCCCTGTTGTTCAGAAAGAGAACAACGTTAGAACAGCCATTGTTCTTTGAGCCCTTAGACAAGAGAAGGTTCTCACCCCCCCCCTGTTGTTCAGAAGAAAACAACGTAGAACAGCCATTGTTCTTCAAGCCCGTTCATCAAGAAACGGTTCTCATTCCCAAGACGTCACTTCAGGATCATTTAATCCCCCTCCTTCGGCTGTAACTCGCCAGCGGACCGAAGATTCCTTCGCGTCGCCTTTCTCTGCACAACAACTTTTAATTACATAAGCTGAACATTACCTTTGAGTATTTGACCTTTTTGTCAACCCTATCCTGTGCTTTAAATGGTTTAGCGAACCATCCCATCCCTTGAATTTTCATATGTTTACCTTTTTAAATCTCTCCCAAATCTTAATCCTCGGATTAGCCAGATATTCCCCGACCCTTTCCATTCTCTGTTTATGTAAACATTTTGCGTTTTGTGTGTTGTTGATATTTTAATTAATAAAACTCTATTTTATTAATGATAGCCATATTATTTTCCTTGAGCTCAGTTCCACTTCTTAAGCATATTGAAGATAAATAATATTGGTCAACCAGATAACCACTCACTCTAAATATAATTGAATAGTTCCTTCATGAATAGTTATATATGGTATACCGTCGAGAGTCCATTCTACGACAGATTCATTAATTAGTGACTCCCTTAATATATATTTTCAATATCGCTGCCTATATCTCCATTGCTTGGAAAGTTTTACACACTTATTTCCATTAAATTACCAAACTTAAAGACCATTTAATTCACTTTGGACATTTATAAACCTTAACATACAGTCAAAAGCATAATTATAAATTCACATTAGTTTTTTTTTTTAATGTTAAAGTGAAGCTAGATATTGAATTCAGAGCATTAATCTTGGGTAGCAATTCTCACTAAAGTGATTTTATGGGTCACTAAACTATTTTGCATATATAATTAATATTGTTAAATTTATTATTTTCTCTAATAAAGCCCCAAGCTCAATCTTTCCCTGCTGCCACCTTCCAAATAAAATAGTATACATTAAACATTATTTGAGATAGAGGTGAATCAAAGTTTGATTGGCACACAAACAGTTTAATGCCAATGGAGCCTACAAATTTTGGGTCACAAACTGGGAATATTTGGTGTCTAGAATTGGGTACATAGTTATTCATTGGAAAAAATTTTAATTGTACTATTTTTATTTATCTTTATTCTCCTGAGTCTGTACTTGCAGCAGAAATGCTCTCAGTGCCTTTTTCCCTGATGGAAGACATAATTTTATTTCTATGATTTATAAATCCATTATTTATATAGATACAATATAACCAAGAAACTAATTTTACTGAGAATTTATAAACACTTGTTTTGAACAGGATGCTCACTTGATATTTCCTCAATAAGCTCTTTAAATATATTTAATCCAATTTTTTTTCTACCTACAAATAAACTAATTTCTGAATTCTTTCAGAGATCAAACACCGAAATGGATTTCATGGAAAAATGATCCTCACTGCTTCTCGTTGGCAGTGGCACAAGTTCAAGGATGTATTTCATTTCTATATAATGCTTGGTGTATTTCCTCTCTCAGCTCTGGTATTTTTTACCAATATATATATTGGCCCAGCTCAATTAGCTGAGATTCCTGAGGGCTATATTCCAGAGAAATGGGAATATTATAAGGTAACTTGATAATATTGCTCTTTCAAATTTTTGGTTCCTAATATTGATTATATTTTTTTTATATAGTGTGTTCCATATTATTGAAATTTGGTGAATTTATTTACTCCAATAACATATAAGGTTTCTTTGCTCATTTTGCACGAGTCTCCTCTATTTGAATGATTTTACTCTAGAAGTTGATTTTTATCATTTATATAGAGCTAGATTTTCTCTCCCAATTATTCATTACACTATATTTAATTATCCATTACATTCTATTTTAACTTGGGGAATTTCTATGGATTAAAAAAAAGAAACATTCTATGTATCATGCAGATTGACCAAGAGCAAAGTTCGGGATATGGATATAGCTATGGGCAAAAGTTTTGACATTCGTTTGGCAGTAAGAAATTGTTACTAGCCCCTAAAAATTAGTAAATCAAAATAAAATTATTAGAGCAAATTTAGATAGTACACAAAAAAAGAGAGTAGGATTTTTTCTTTCTATATTTCAAAAGAATTCCACTAAAAGTTTTTTTCTTGTCTAGAAAATAAGTATTGATTTTAAAAAAAAGGATTGAGCAAGAGTAGTTTATTAGGACATATTTACTGGAAACCTTTTAATTTTTTTAAAGATATAAAACCCATTGCTGGAGCTGGAGAGACCAGGGGTCACAGACAGGAGGTCTGCAGGAGAAGCACAAGCTCCTCTTATGAGGGGTGTTGGCTCTTGTAGGAATCATGGCAATCCTCCAGCAAAGTATATGGGTGAGGGGAACTTATTCCCATGGAAATATCCCCAATTTGTCTTCAAATTGGGCGCGCACACTCGGTGGATGCATCCGCATTTGATGGAGCGCTTCCCTTCTACCTTACTGGGATGACTGCATTGTCCCTGAGATTGTTAACAGTTTCTTGTTGAATGTCTCAGTCTGGATGCTCTCCGAGCATATTACCTGTCCCAGTATTGGGACTAGTGAGATTGCTCCTGCTTGTCTAGTATTTGGGATGGGTTTATGCACACAGACCTGTGTACTATCTGGAATGCGCTTCCTTCTTGCTTCTAATTTGTTTCCTATTTTTGCTGGTTTCTTATCTTTTGTCTTGTTTTTTTTTTTTATGGGCGGAGTACTGTTTTTAATTATTTTTAGTTTTATGTAATCTAGTATTAAGCTTTAAATTAATTACACGGAAATTTTTGTTATAGTACCTAACAAAAGTATCACTACTAACTTCCTTACAATTCCATTTAACCTCTGGAAGTCAATGAATTCAAAGCTTTTCACCAAAATGAATGGATCCAAGTGGAACTCCTCAATATTGATTGTCACCTACAGGGATACAAAATTATAAAATAAGGCGACTAATCTGGCTTTTTAATTTTGCAGCACCCCATAAGCCGATGGATGGCAAAGCACTGGCATCCGGGTTATCAGGAAGAATATGAAAAGTTTCTTCAAACCATGTTTGAACTGGATGAAACAGTGCAAATGAAGTGAGTTTTTAAAAATTTTAATGCCATCTCCCAAAGATGTTGTGTCTGACAACACTTCATTGATGACTGCACCACTCGTCTCTTAATGTGTCCTTCATTTACTGCATGCTGAGTTTTAAAATTGCAGATTTTATCTCTGCACCCACCTGATCGACTTTCCTACACCATTATAGAACCAGGAGAGGCGGTGGGGTTGGTATTATTGCTGTTGAATTTTTCTGCCCCTCACTGACACTGATCGACCCCTCTCCTGACACCTTAAAAGTAGTTCTTGCTACTCTTGCTTAAGCTCCCCACTCAGTCATAAACATCTACAGAGCACCTGGTCACCCATTAGATCTCTTCTTTATGAGCTGGGTAATATCCTCAATGTCACCTTCCCAATCTCCTTCACCATCGTGGTGGTTCTCGGCAACTTAAATATCCCCCAAAACACCACCTCACCTTAATGACTGCTTGAAGTCTCTGAACTTTTCTCTCTTTCCCAATTTGCCACTTCCCCAACCCACACCTATGGCAACATTCTTGATTTCATTTTCTCCCAATACCCAGTTCACAAACTCTGTTACGGACCCCCTAATTTGCTATCTGATCACTTTATTGTGCAATTTGGTTTAAATCTACCTTCTCAAACTAACACCCCCATTGGTCGTGTCACACAATTACACCCTGGGCTGATGTCATGGGATCTCACTTTACTTCCTCTGAATAGCCCCACTGTCCCTTTAATGACGATCTATTCCTCCACTCCTTTTCGCAGTCCCTCCTCCTTTCTTGACACTAATGCTCCCTGGTTCTACAACAAAAAATACAGAAAGCATGTGAGGTGCCTTCGTTCCGCCCCACACCTGAGGCATGCGAATGGAACAAGCTTCTCTTGCAACTCATGCATACACAGCCCTCCTGCGATCCTCCCGCAAGGCCACCGCTTCGGGATGGAAACAAACAAAATCCTCATGCATTTTGCCAAGCACCCCTTCCTCCCATATTCCTCATCTGCCTTCTGTGCCTTTTTCTCTGAAAAGGTAGTAAATATTCACTGGAATCCCATCTTCATTCTGGTGCTTCTTGATCTCTCTGCAGCATTCCACACCCTTGACCACTCCATTCTTCTCCACTGCCTCATAACTTCCCGGGTGTCTCTGGAACTGCTCTAAATTGTTATCACTTATCTTTCATCTCATACTCCTTTCATCAACATCAGAGGTGAGAGCTCTTACCAGCTGCTGTAATGTATGGCTTTCATCAGGGTTTTGTCCTTGGCCCGCTCCTCTTTGCCTTTTTCTGCATCGCCTAGGTCTATCTTTCCATTTCTTACTTCTTGCCTTGATCACTGCAACTCTCTTCTCATTCGACCTACCCACACTACAATTCCTCCCCTTCAACTTGTTCAGAACTTTGAGACTCGAGTTAATCTCCGTCAAGGACGCTTTCTCGTGCCCCCTCCCCCCGCTCCGTGAGATACCCTAGCTGCCCATTAAATATCAAATTTTAAAGTCCTAAAATAGTGCAACTCCCCTCGGCTGTGTTTAGACAACAGCCCGTAAGTGGCACGGCGATTTGCTTTCCTGGCCACCGTGCTGACGGGAGTCAGCGCCCCCTCCAGACCCAGCTTAGCTCCCTTCTTCCTTCGCTAACCCCTAATCTTCATCTTCCGTACCCTCTTTCCCTCCTCTTGCCCCTGCCCTTCCATCATCCCTTTACATTCACCTTTTCTCTACCCCATTTGTTTGCTCCCATCTTCTCCTGCCCATGGACCTTCTCGATCACGACCCGGTGCTCATCAGAGAACTGAACACTCCAACGTCATAAAGATGTTAGGTGTGGTGATCCTAACTGCTCAGAAGATGTCACCAAGCTGGATCCATCATCCCGACCTGCCTACCACTCCATGTGTTGGATTTGGTCCGGGTTTTCCCAAGGGGTGACGGAGAAGGCGTATACCACCCCAATCCAGTGATAGTGGCCAGGACCAATCAAAAGCGCCTAATAATGCCATTCCTTAGCTAGGGTCAGTATTGGCCATGGTTGGCACCCCCTCCCCATATCGAAAAAGGCCCCCGGTTTTACTCTTGGTTTTTTAAAATCTTGTTTTCTTTTTCAAAAAACAAACACTAGAAGCATTAGAATAATGTAGAAAAGAATAGCTATCTCTATTTTTATAATATTAATAATTAATTAGTTTAATAATTATATTATAGTAAGAACAGATCACTAATCGAGAATTATGGGTACCCATGATAGCCATAACCTGTTGAAGGAGATGAATTATTATGAGTCACTATCAGAGAAATAACCTTAATTTGATACATATTTGTTGAAATTATAAACATAAATATGAATTTTGAATAAAATAATAAGTAGCATTCATTTCTTGAAAAAAAAACCCCATTTAATTTTAAAACTTTGGACCCTTCCTCCAAACCAGGTGGGTATTTTCAACTTTCACTTACCCCCCCACCATAACTGGTAATAAAACCCGGGTTTTTGATTTGCCAACCCTGGTGTATTGGCCGTCACAGGCAGGAATGATGAAAACTGTCTTTATGGCTATGGAGAATGGCAAAACCCCTTTCCCCTTTAGGCAAAACCCCCTGCCCCTTTAGGCAAAACCCCCTCCATCTTTAAGCAAAAACCCCTCCCCCTTTAAGCAAAAACCCCTCCCCCTTTAAGCAAAAACCCCTCCCCCTTTAAGCAAAAACCCCTCCTCCTTTAAGCAAAAACCCCTCACCTTTAGGCAAAACTCCTTCCCCTTTTAACCCGTCTGTACCATTGATGGAGCCGCTCTCAGGCAGTTCCAAAGCAGAAAAGGAGGTCCCCATCCCCCGTGCTTTCTCAGAGGCCCCTTCAACCATCTTCTAATGGAGAGGAGGCTTACTCCTCTCCTAGGCCTACGGGTGCAGTGGACCCCCCCCCCCCCCCCCGCTCCTCATTCCCTTTTCTGGAAGCGCCCTTCGGCTACTCCCTCTTTTTTCTAGCGGCAGTATCCCCTTTTCTTTCACAGGGGACTCCCAAGAGAGCTAGCAGGCGGCCGAAGATGGACCCGACCGGTAGCGACTTGATAGGGCCAACCCCCTTAGGGAGGCAAGAGATAGCAGGGCACGTCCCTCGGTCCCTGCCTCCCCCTCTCTTGCCCGATGGATTGTAGTTCGAGGGCCCTAGATGAGACAAAAGGCCCCTGAGGTGACCCAGCCCCAGAGAGCAGCATCTTCCATGGGCTCAAACCCTGGTTCAAGCACAGAACCTGAGTCCTCCCCTGTGCAAGCTTCTCCTCAGATGGCTCGGCCCCACAAGGAGAGGGACTTCCTCCCCCCGCTGCTGCACCTTTGACAGCCAAGACCTTCTCCATTTCAGAGCAGGATCTTGCTGAGGCCGGTCCATCTGGCCAAAGTGCTCCTTCCGGTGGTGGAGGGAAGTGGGTTCATTTTCCCCTCACCCTCCTCTCCTAGAAAGAAAAGAAATAAGAAAAAGACAAGGTTCCTCTCCCTCCGCGGGGGCTCCGGAGATGGACGGGTCTTCTGCCGTTTCGGCAAACGACCAGCCCAAGACTAAGACCCAAGTCGCAAGTGCCCGAGCGGACCCTCTTACGTCGGGGCCCCTGGCCTTTTCCGGCTCACTGGCTTCAAATGCTTTCTGGTTATTCGCTCACTGATGGCAGCATCTTGGCCAAGCCAAGGGCAACATATTCCATCAGAGTAAAGTAGTATCTAGCCTGATTGGTAGAGAGCCGAAGGTGACCCGTTTCAGAGTCGGGAAAAAACAGGGAGGAGCCTCGAGACCCGCCCCTACACTGTTCGCTCATCACATCACGTTGGACTATGACAGGCTCACTGAGTCGGTGCGTGCCGGTTGGTATCGCTACCGCGTTAAGGCACTCGTGGCACTGCCGTGGAGGTGCTACTACTGCCTCCGCTTCAACCATACCAATCTCTTGGAAACATGCAAAGTCGGTTACCTGAAGTCTGTGTAAGTTGCTCCTAGGCCGCACACGATAAGTCCAAATCGTGTATGGCCAAGTGTGTCAATTGCGCAGAGCCGCAAACCGCTTCTTTGAAGCAATGTAGTTCTTGCGTATCTCGTGGAGAATGAAATCTTGGCCGTTCAGGCTACGGATCATCTGTCATTTCGCGAGGCTAAGGACTTTGTCTTGTCGCACCCAGCGCAGCCTGGGACGTCTTCAATCTTAAAAAGACACCCTTCTGCCGATTCTACCCAACCCTTGTTATGCTGGCGACACAAAGAGACATCCTGCCTTGGCTCAAACCAGGGCCTCACCCCTTTTCCACCCTTGAAGGTGGTCGTGAAGCCGTCTTATGGGGTTCCTAAACTTTCCCCCCGAAAGGAGTTTCGGCTCCTACGCTTCCACCCAAGGCTGGGCTGGGTTGCTCCGGGACCTTAGATTATCCAAAGGTGGGACCTCTTTCCCCAGCCGTCATGCCTGCCTAAGGTTTCGAAGCGGAGGGAGGAAAAGACTCGCATGGCGAGCCCAACCTTTCCCAATAAGTCCTCGAAGGCGACAGCGCCCGAAGTTCTGCCTACGGGAAGCGTACAACCATTCCCATGAGGGTCTTCTCTTCGCGTTCTCCGGGCCAACTGGGAGGAGCTGGGGAGGCTCGTGGTCTCCTCCCGTTTCCCGTTAGCTATCTTTTAGCAGGACACCATGCTGGGCGCGTGTTCCCTGCCCACCCTCCCAGGGTATAAGGGGTTTGCAACCTCACCACCACTGGATGGTGGCCGGGCTGTAGGATGTGTGATTTACACACTGCATAATGTCTCGCGTTCTTCTCTTTGCTTTAAATACTTCCTTACAGGCAGTAGCAGTGCAGCTGAACCTGGATAGGAGGTATACTGTTATATCTGCGTACCTTCAATGTCAGCCGACTTGGACGCGGGGAACTTCCGTAGCACTGGTGCCGAGGCGCTTTCTCTTGCTCGTGGATTTGAACGGTAGACACACCCCCTCTGGGGAGCCTACTCAATCAATCCCAGGGGTCAGGTTCCGGTACGTTTTGAAGCACCCTCCACGCTCTTCTAGTCGGGCATACGTGTCTCTACTACTTAACGTGACCCCCCCCCCCCTCTAGCATAGGTGTGGAAGCGAGTCAAAAGGATTCTGCGCAAGTGTTCGCAAGACCCCCCTCCCGTTCTCCACGAGAATTCGACCGCAATCTCGGACCCTGCGTCTGTGGCGGTCTCCTTCGCGACTGCTTTCTCAGCATTTAGTGGAAATGCTGCCTCGCCAGCATTCAATGCGCATCATGATTTTGCTGTAGGCCCCCAACTTGAATTTATCTCCAGAGCCGGAGAACCCTTCAACGTCAGGTTTACATTTAGTCAGTTAGTTTCACTCTCGCTTCGTGCGCGGTCACGGACCTAGGCCTGGACGATGTCCCGTATGCCATGCTTCGACACCTGAGACAGGTATGGATGGCCTTTCTGTTAGATTTGTTCAACAGGATCTAGGCACTGTATCCTCCCAGACTCTTGGCGAATGGCTATTGTTTTCGCTTTTCGCAATCTGGTAAGAGATCATTCTACCCCGGCCTGTTTCCGCCCAATCTCTCTAAAATCCTGCGTGAGCAATTTGATGGAGAAATTGGTAAATGTTAGACTAGCCTTTTTCATCTGGACAGCGGAGACCATGTCTTCTGCAAGGTGCGGCTTTCGCAAGTTCCACTCCACGTCGGATGCTCTGTTCCCACTGGAAAACGCCGTCTGGGAGGCCTACGGTTTTTTCTTTCGATCTGAAGAAGGCCTATGATATCGCATGGCGATACGTTATCATGGAGACGTTCCACACGATGGGGCTGAGGGGCCGCCTCCCAATCTTTATTTCTGAATTTTTACGAGATCGTAGCAAGAGGGTCTCCCGCAGGGAAGTGTCCTCATTCTCACGTCTCCCGCAAGGAAGTGTCCTCAGTGTTGCACTCTTTGCGCTGAGCATCAACGGTATCACCTCTGTGCCGTCGGAAGATTTTCTCACTACGCTCTATTTGGACGATCTTTCGACTCATTGGGCGCCGTCCAGATGCCAACTCTGGAGCGTCGACTCCAACAGGCATTGAACTGCGTCTCTCGCTATGCCGAAGCGCACAGGCTTCGGTTTCCTTGGCCAAGACTAAGGTGGTGCACTTCTGCCGCCATCCACGGCTCTACCCTGACCCGGACTTGTTTCTAAATGGGGTTCGTCTAGAAGTGGTGGATTCGCAGCGTTTTTTTAGTCTTGTTTTTGACCGACTCCTCACCTGGGAGGCCTCGGGGGGGTATTGAAATCTCTACATCGCCTCGTTCGCGGTATCCGTGACGCCACAGTTTCTGCAAGACCGGCGGATGTCGAGATTATTTTCTCCTGGGTTCCTGGACATGTGGGAATTGCGTAGTGATGTACCGATTACATATTTTGGCCGGTGACGAGCTTTGGTAAATTTTAAAATCATTAGGTAAAGCTCAACTATTATAGTCCCTTCTAATGCTCTGCCTATCAGCATGGATAATGCATCGACCAAATGATACTCATTTAAGTTGGTTAAGCAAATTAGCAGAAAATATTTATAAATTATTGGTTTTGGCATGCTATATATAATATAAAAAAAATCTTTTCTACTGCTTCAGGAATGTAAAAGATGATAAAGTCAAATTTTGCGATAATAACCTTGTGATAGAACGAGTTGAATCTGTGTTAAATTCAACTCCTATCCCATATTAGTTAAAACCTCGAGGAGGCCCACGTGCATCTTCGATTCGAGGCTTGGAGTCTTATCAACAGCCCCGTTCGCCCCCATACGCCGACCTTGCCAGATCGAGTTAGGCTTATGGACAGATAAGGCATTTTTCTCCGGCCCAGCTGTGCGTTCCCTCGAAGCTTCCACCCCATTCTCCCCCACGCCAAGGAGATGTCCTGGCTATTTATATGGAAACTTTACCACTAAGATCAGATTGGAGATCTAGATTTTCGTCGCGAAACATCACCAACACCCTCTCTCCCTTTGTGCGCCAAGGGACCTCGAACTCGAGATTCACCATCACTTGTCCAGAAGGAGGACAATATTCCTTGAGTGCCAAAGGTTCGAGCCTTTAGTGACGCCAAGTCCCCAAGGCATCCCCCCCCCCTGTTGTTCAAGGGAGAACAACATTAGAACAGCCATTGTTCGTTTTGAGCCCTTCGCCAAGAAACGGTTGTCATCCCCCCCTGTTGTTCAAGGAGAACAACATTAGAACAGCCATTGTTCGTTTTGAGCCCTTCGCCAAGAAACGGTTCTCACCCCCCCTGTTGTTCAAAGGAGAACAACATTAGAACAGCCATTGTTCTTGAGCCCGTAGACAAGAGACGGTTCTCATCCCCCCCTTTGTTCAGAAGAGAACAACCTAGAACAGCCATTGTTCGTCGAGTAACGGTTCTCCTTTCCAAGACGCCACGTCAGGATCCTTTTATCCCCCCCTTTCGGCTGGAACTCGCCAGCGGACCGAATATTCCTTCAAGTACCTTCCACTGCACCCTAATGAAGTTACGTAAGCCAAGCGTCACCTTTTGAGTATTGATCCCTTATTTGTCAATTCTATCCTGTGCTTTAAATGGTTTATCGAACCATCCCATCTCTTTAACTCCATATTTGTTTTACCTTTTTTGATCCCTTAAATCCTTGGATTAGCCCGAGTCTCCACGACCCTTTCCATTCTGTTTGTCAATATTTTCCGTTTTTGTATTGTTTAAAGTTATTATTAATAAAACTCTATTTTATTAATGATAGCAATATTATTATCCTTGAGCTCGGTTCCACTTCTTAAGCATTTTGAAGATACATAATATCGGCCGCCAGACAGTAAAACGCACTCTAAAGATAATTAAGGAAGTTCCCTCAACGAATAGTGTAATATATGGTATCGTCGGGAGTCATTCTACGACAAACCTCAATGGAAAACGTATAACTCGTTTAATTTACGATACATGTTCCACTGACCACCGTTTTTCTATTACAAATCTTTATAAAATGATTGGTGAAAAAAAGTGTGTGACAACTTTTTATTTATATACTAATTGTAGGAAGGGATAAACATACCCACCGTCTTACTTATACTCATTTTAGTGACTTCAACATTTTCTGGAAAGGTCACTAACTTAGGAAGTCTATTCTTTATTCCAGTTGATCTAGTTTTCTCGAGCTTTGATCCTAATCACTCTAATAACATTCACTTTAATCGCTGGAAATTCTTCCAACACTTTTTTCACCAACCATTCTAAAAAAATTAATAGAAAAAATAGTGAGAGTTGATGAAACTTTTATAGTAATAGGAAAATAAATGTAGGCATTTGATGATAAAATCTCCTAACATGTTAATCGGCCTAAAGGCTCGGCAAATCACAAATAATATGCCGATGCAGATTATACCGATCGATCGGTATATTGCTAACAATTGCGGGGAATTTGCGCGCCGATTAGGGAGTTTGAGTCCGCGAGGACTGGGCGACCAGACCAGCGTTTCGCTCTTCCTCACATCGATTACATGGCAGGAATTTGGGCTTCTTGGCAAATAAGATGGGAGACGGCCTAAAGGGAACTTAAAATTGCGTGCCATTGCATCGCCACTGTTCCCATGGACTTACCCTCCAATCCCGCGACGGCTTCAGGTTCCTTTCTGTCGCCTCCGAATTGGAGACACTCGCGGGACGCACCGCCATTTGATGGAGTGCTCGCCGGTACCTTATTGTGGCAACTGATGAGGTACATTCTTGTTGAATGTCCCAGTCTGGGTAATCTGCGCGCACGTTACCTCGGGGTCACTATCCCTGGTTCCTTGTACTCGGGACTGGTTCGTGCACACAGACTTGCGGACTATACGAATTTGGAGGAGGCTGACCTCCCCCCATTTTATTTGACTCTGTTGTAGGTCGCATGTTCCTGTTTGGTATGGGGGTATTGTTTTGTGGGAATTTTAAAGTAACTTAGTGTATTAGGCTGATTTTTTTAATACGGCGACTTATGACAGTCGCTCGATGGACGCCTTTAAAAAAAAATGATGAAGAAATTAGTAGATGTTGTTAGCATTTTTAATGATCTTGGGGTCTGACTTGGGACTCGCTGCCCCCACCCTATTTAGTCTATTCTTCTCTTCGGATTCTATTCAACTTAAACCTACGCTTTCCCACAACGTGGGTTTGGCATGCAGTAACCCCCTTCTTCCACCCCTACCATCCACAAAGCCTCTCTCAGTTTGTCTACACCCAATTTCCCTTCCAAGGAGGGGGTGTTATAGTTTGTCGCATCTCGTATTTAGGCGCCCCCCTTGCCTCCTGGGCCACGAGGCGCTAAGCACGGCCCCCTCCATCTACTTCTATCATACACAATATCATCTGCTTGCTCCTCAC
This sequence comes from Ceratothoa steindachneri, assembly GCA_963969495.1. NCBI lineage: Eukaryota > Metazoa > Arthropoda > Malacostraca > Isopoda > Cymothoidae > Ceratothoa > Ceratothoa steindachneri. The sequence continues at coordinate 232,628,487 of OZ018318.1, forward strand.
TCAGCCCTCTTTTTTTCTCTGTCGCACACACACCATCGTTAACGCCCTCTTTCACACTTACTCGGGTTTATCCAGGCATAGGAAAGAGTAAGAGGAAGACAGATGAAGAAATAAAGAATAATTAAAACAATGGAAAGAGGATAAAACTTAATTTTAAGGCCAGTTTCATGAAGCCTAAACGCTGGTTTGTGAGGCGGTTTTGGATCATCCATCGACAACGATTTTGTCGTGGGTGCAAATTTCGTCCCCTTGTTGTGACGAATGGTAACGATATAAGATGGCAACCAGGGCCTCTCAAAACTAGTCTCCCCCAATAAGGTGTCTCCTAGTGAGTATGTTCATACCCACTTAAGCTAAGAACATTCAATTGAGTGTTTCTGTAAATTGTGACTAAACCCGGATATGGACCTCTGACATAGGAAGTGCGCCATCGAAAGTTGGTTCTCCCGAGCGTGAAACCCACTGAGTAGCGTTGATGTTCACTAACCCAACTGTTGGAAAGCGGTAGATGATGATATAATCCTTTTATCTACTCTAGTAATAAAGCTCTGAAAGTTTTTCAATAAGTACAAATGCATTTAAGGCAACGCTTGTTTACATTTTCAGGAAAATTGATCGACGAGTGAAAATAGTGATGAAACGCCGAGGAGACATCAAGCATCCTGATTTCTATGGTGGTGCCCCCGACGTGAAATACCTCTGGCAAGTCAGAAAAGAATGGGACGAGAGGGAAGAATACCAAAAAATACCCTCACAGATATCTATGAATTAACTTGGAGGTGAATCTGTATTTTTTAAAGAGTTTGCTCACTCTGGAATTGGTGCGAGTTAAATTCGAACATTTCGAGTATTGGATAAATGAATGTACAGTTATATAATTCTAAGATTTGATGTATCAGAATTTACATTGTACATAGACTAGTTTTCCTATAGTACTTACGAACTATGCTTTTTAATGTCGGGAAGTAGTTTTTTCAATGCTTCCTATTGCGCTGATAATGCCATAAAATGTATAGGTCGCTTGAGTCGTTTTATTCCACAAGTAGAACCACGTCATTTTGTTACCCCTCGGATTCTCTTCACTCAAACCCTCGCATTACCTGGAGGAATTTCGCTATGGCATGTGCTTTTCCAGATGTGTCATAGTTATATAGGAAGGTGTTCTTACATAAGGAAGCACTGTCTTACATTTGTAGTGCGTAGTCAGGGTTTTTATGTAGGGATGTCCTGATCGCAGGACCAATTTATCAGCATTTTCTAGCCGGATTTCTGTTCCACCTCCATTCAAAGCTCTTCACCCCTTCACCGAGGATTCCTAATTAATCTCTCCGATAGGTAGGGAAGCCTTAAAGACCTATTTTGCTACGTGATTTGAATTCCTCTCGCTTCATGCGAAGGTCCTGCCACTGGACAGACTATATTCCATGATTCAAGACTTGGGTGCAAGAGGTATGCCATCTCTCTCTCTCTCTCTTAAGAAGTATTTATCATAATCTGATCAGAGGGAATCTTTCCACATTCCTGATGGATTAGTATCGTGAATTCTTTTCGTAAGCATGGGGAGGATTACTTCACACCAGCTAGTTTCTTCCCAATTTCTATAACCTCTGCATGTAAGTTGCTTTCAAGAGGGTAGGTACTCCGTCCACCTGGTACGTGGAGGAGCGGCACGGCAGTTTCAAAGTAGAGTGAAACGATTGTTCTTTATTCCATCTCGTCATTTCCATTTTCACATTTTCGCTATTTTCTTTACAAGACCTCGCCTATATCTTGGCCGGTGGATAATTTTGCAGGCTAATCGCTGATCAGCTTTCATCTATTCATCCTTAATCGGGATCTAGTTGGTTAGCGATATTTAATGATTGCACTCTATCCTCCTTTCTTTACCCTTTCTCTTGCCCCCATTTAGTACTAACATTATCTCCACCATTCCACTGACGCCCACTCCTGTCTGGATCTCTCTCTTCCCTCTGATGAAGCGCTGCGGAACCTAGGTTTGTCCTTGTCCCAGGAAGATTTCTCTATCGCTCCACTGCACCAGCCCATCTGTTTGTTCGCTCTTCCGCAGGGCCGACTGGACTGTCTTTTAACACCCACATAGACCGCCTTCATAGTCTACATAACTTTCTAACGGTCAACGAGTCCCTAGCCTTCCTCACCTCTCTAACACTCAGATCTGTTTATTCATCTATCCCTAATCTTACAGCCCCCTCCTTCTCTGGGACCTTTTCTTTCTTGAGGGGTTGGTCCCAGAGAGGCTGTGGCCTCGTGGCAAGAGGGGTCAGCCCCGAGGCCCTTAGGGGTCCCCTGGTACTGCGAACCAGACTTTTAATATACCCCTCTTTCCCCGTTACTTTATTATACTGCCCTTTATTTTCCCCTCTTCTTTCTCCGATCTGGTGCCCGGAAGGTTACCTCACCTCTGATTGTTTTTTCTCCGGACTGATTTTGAATTGTTCTTTCAGAAAGGTTGGATCAGGTTGGGCATCACGACCTTAGTTCGCCGATGCCCAAGGAGAAAGCGCCGGGCCCCTGTAGGCCCCCGAGGGAGAATGTGGAGTCATTTCTATTTGCAATGGCTACCCATAAACCTAAAACTTCCCCTTCTCGTAAGGGTTTTCCTGCCAAACGTTCTTCAGCTTCCCTTTCACCCTTCCCTTGCTCGTTAGATCCCTATTCCAACGATGTGGAACCAGATTTAGATTATCTCCACTTTCTGGTCTTGAGTTCATCTAAAACTCTACTTGCAAAAGTGGATGTGTAAGACCTTAATGAATCATTTGAATCCCGCCGTGGTGAACACCGGCGGGTAGGGTGATATCATGGTTGAGGTGTCATCTCTCAACACAAGCTTGTCCGAAGTTTGTCTTGATTGCCGAAGTTCCCGTAACCGTTTCGCTCCACCCACCTCTGAATTTTGTCGAAGGTGTTGTCCGTTCGAATGAAATAAGGGACTTCGATCTCACTCGTCTCCAGAGCAAGCTTAGTACCCAACGCGTCACAAATGTAAACAGGGTGATTAAAACTGTAGACTACTAGGTCTCAACTACCACATTGATTTTAACATTCAAACGTCACGAACTGCCCTAGTTTATTAAAGCTGGGTACTTTCGTCTCCCAGTAAGCCCATATCCAGACGTTGCTTCAATTGACATGTTGGTCGTGCCTGTCGTCACTCTCGCTGCTGTGTGAATTGTGGTTCTGATTACCATGCTCCAAAACACCGTGCTGTGCCAACTGCGGTGTTGCCCATATGGGGGGGGGGGGGCTCTTTCTTATTACTTTTATTTATTTATCAATATCATTCATCTTTTTGATTTCTATAGTCGAATATATTTACTATTTATAGACTGAAGATGCCCCTTCAAACATTGACTCCATTTATCTGACTTAGTATGCTTTCTTCCTTGATGAATCTTCCATTTATCTTTCATTTTATCTAACTCTTGGTATTTGTAGGCTAGGTTAAGTCTTTTTTATTTTTTGGCTGGGTTAATTCTTGATCTTTTTCTTGATGTATCTTCATATTGACTTGCATTTATCTTGGTGTGATTATTCCTTCCAAATCTGATGACTTGATGACTTCTTGATGCTTCTTGACGATTTTGATGGGATGAGATGAGTTGAGACTAGTTAGCCCTTGAAAGTCGTATTTCCTTGAATTCCGTTTTCTTTGAGCGCGGTTTTCTCTTGAGTCGATTTCTTGGTCCTTCTGGATTAGTTAGTCCTTGAAGCATTCTCCGTTTTCTTCGAGAACTTTCTTCGTAAAAATTTGTGGACTGTATGGGATCGATCTTGGGTCTTTGTATCCCGAGGCAAGCACTCTACCGTTACGACACGGCTTAGTCCGTTTTTGCCTGGGTAATTTAATGGGCTATTTATATGCTCGCGTTGGAAGGAATTTTTTCTCTTGTACATCTTCGCACCCCTACACAGGTCCCTTTCTAGAACGCGGAGCGAATTTGAGGATTGGGGAGAGACTAGTATTGGATTTCTTAATCGAGGATTACTAGTAGCTCTCCCTCCCCGGCCTCCGAGTTTGCGGGATGAGTGGAGCTAATTAAGTGGGATTGAGGAGAGCGAACTAAGTTTTTGACGCTAATCAGTAATATCCTTCCCGGGTCTCCGGTTCCCAGCAGCACTTTTTCTTAAACTCTTGTAGGAGAGCAGGTGCAGTTGTAACGAAGATCAGAAGATTGTTCGGCCTTTTGAGGGTCACCAGTTATGGGGGGGAGGGCATTCTTATTATATTTATATTTATCAATATCATTCATCTTGTTGATTTCTATAGTCGAATCTTGTACATCTTCGCACCCCTACACCCACAGTGCTCCGCCAAAACTCTACCAATATTCTTATATGCAAAAGAGGTCCTCGCTTTGCGCGACACTGCATCTGGACGTGAAGGAGGCTCACCAACGTGCTCTCGAGCACAAACCTCACCTCTTGCCCTTCTCTTCGCAGATGTTTTGCGCGACGCTGGACGAAACCGACCATCACGCTCGAGTTCCGACACTCCTGAAGCATCTCATCACTCATCTGCCTTTAGTGTCAGAAGTATTCCTGATATACCGTCGAAGCAACGCTCTCATACCGAGATACCTAATGTTGCTCCCCTCTCCCTGGCAGCTCTAGCCGGGACCGCCGCTCAGGCTGAGACACTTGAAGACAGACGTTATCTGAAAGAATCATCTTTATCGAACAGTGAAAGTTTTACCCAGCACCGTGACCCAAAGCCTCGTGATAAAGGGAAGGGCTCCTCACTGGGGTCATCGGCCACCAATACGCGGGCAACCTCTGGAGCTGACTCGGCGAAGCCTAGACAATCTTCAATGGACTCCTGTTGCTGAATATTCTCTGCCCTCATGTCAGTCCCACCCTTCACAGGACTTAGTGCCCTTACCGGTCCAAACGGTAGCAGAAGTTCAGCCAGTTATTTGTACCCTGCCCAGATCGACTGCTCCACCCACTCACCCTCCTACTCATGATTCGATGGAATCAGATGATATTCCAACATCACCATCCGCGATCTAACATCTGGAAATCGCTTCTCGACCTTCCGTTTCCGCCGTGCTGTGTACCCCAGTTACACGTAGGGGCCTCGGCCGGTTCCTCGAAATCATAGGATATACCCCTTGTCACTGCTCCTTCCAAGATCTCTTCCACTGCTATAGCAAGCTCTTCGAAATCTGCTCTTCGTCCCCCAAGCTCTTTGGGACGCACTTCAAACTTAACTTCAGGCACAAAGGAGCAAAAGATATCTACTGTGGTATCTCACCGTCCCATAATATCCTCCATTTTACAATGCAATTGTTAGATGTTCTTCCCAAGTGGAAAGTTCTTTTCACGACCATTTCCGTGACGTGACAGTGTCAGCCGTTACAATAAGGGTTTTCTAGCCTATAAATGAAACGGTCTCTCATCCTCTCAATTTTACGACAAAGTCTAATCTTCCATAAACAGGGTGACTAAAACGGTAGATTCTACTAGTCCCAACTAGTTCTACTAATTTAAACGTAACGAAATGTACCAGTTTATTAAAACTGTACTTTCGTGTCCAGACGTTGCTTCAACTCCATCCACAAGTTGCGTGCTGCATTGTCCCTTTGTGGGTCTACTTCTCCTGACCTTAACGGCATCCAATTTTGATATGATTCCACACTGTCATTTTCTTAATTGACTTGTACAAGCTTATATGGGTGAAGGGTTTTTACCCATCCTCATGGCGCGTTGGGATTTTCCTTCCATTTGTCAAACCGGGTAAGGACGGATTGGATGCAGATCACTAGCCCCCTATAGCTCTTGCCAGATGTCTGAGCAAGTTGCTAGAGAAGATGGTGTTGTGCTTGAACTGGTTCCTAGAAACCAATACTTACTGTCTGCATTTCAGTGCGGTTTTCGCAAGGCTCATAATACCCTTGACCTCTTAGTACGTTTCGAAGGATCGGTCCGGAAAGCTTTCTCGTTAAAGCACCGAGTCTTGGCCATATTTTTAGATATTGAGAAAGCCTACGATAAAACATGGAGATACGGCATCTTAAAGTAGCTATACGTATGGGGCATGAGCGGTCTTTTACCCTCTTATATTCAAAGTTTCTTAGCATCTCGACCCTTTATGGTGCGTGCTGGAGACACCTACTCTGGCCTGCAACCCCAAGAGGAGGGAGTTCCTCATGCCAGCGTTTTAAGTGTTTTATGTTTTGTAATTGCGTTCAATATAATTTCTTCTCTCCTAGACGTTGTATCGGCGACCCTGTTCGTTGATGACTTTGCGCTATACTGTTCCTCCTCTCGCCTTCCATCAGCAGTCGTCGGCTGCAATTGGCAGTCAATGTGGTTTCGAAAATTGCACAATGTAGGGAATTCCGCTTTTCCACGAGCAAAACTAAAGCAATGTATTTCCACCGGGGTAGAGGGGCTCTTGTTCCGCCACCTATGTCCCTACAAGGTGGAGAGATACAGTTCGTCTCAAAGTTGCGGTTTCTGGGCGTAACTCTTGATCTCAAGCTATCCTGGTTACCGCACCTTCACAGTCTTTGAACGGGCTATCTGCGGGCTCTAGACATTTTAAAAGTCCTCTGACACACGTAGGACAGTGATCGTTGAACACTCGTCCAATCCAAATTGGATTATGGATGTAAATTTACTCCTCGGCTTCACCCTCAGCCCTTAAAATTTTGAAACCCATTCGCAACCTCGGAGTTCGTCTTTCTAGTGGAGCCTTCCGCACCTCTCCCGTGAACACTTTACTATGAGAGTGGGGTGCTCCTCTTGCCCTATCATCGATTCCAGATGTGTATGCGATACCTCTGTCGTGTACGGCAGGCCCCTGTGTCAGAAGTTTACAGATGCCTGTATGCTGCCTTTTCAACGGCGGCATTCGATAGGTTGCCGTCTTTACCTCGCCCCTTTAACCACCGCATAAGAGATCATCTCTCCAGCCTGGGTACATAGGGTCCTTGCCCTCCTGTCATCGCCGACCCCTAGTTGGCGTGTTCCCCATGTGGAGCCTGGACAATCGTCCGTGGACCCTTGCTGCCTTAAGAGCCTGTTCCTCTAGCATGCGACCTCATATATACGACACTACCCGATATAGACAGATGGTTCCAAGTCATACATTGGCGTGGGTGCTGCAGTGGTTTACTCAGGAGAGTTTTTATCTTTGGCGTTAGCGCTTCTATTTTTACCATTGAACTTTCAGCCATTCTTTTAGCTTTTAGATGATCTAAATGTTACATTTCCAAAGATTTCGTCATTTTCTCCGACTCTAGGAGTGTTTTACAAGCAATTCGCCCTTTTAATGATTCCCATCCCTTACAGAAATCTGCAACTGGCTGGTCCAGAATGCGTCCCATTATCGAGTTCTATATTGTTTGGTCTCCGTTAATGTATCGATCCTGGGCAATGAGAGACCTGATCAGCTGGCCCGTTCATCCTATTCTGTGCATTGCCTTTTCGAGATTTCTTTCCCTCACTAAGAGAATATATTTTTCAGTTGTGGCCGGACGAATGAGATGGGTTTTCATCATTTAAATTATATAATATCAAAAAGTTTGTTCGCTCTTGGCCATCGAGCCTTCAGAGACTACGGTCCTTAAGGATGGCCCTTTGCCGCGTTCGCATCGGCCACGCGAGACTCACCCACGACCATCTTATTTCGGTTGGCGCTCGAATCAGCCTTTGCTGCCGGTTTTGTGGTGGGGAACAATCGGTCGCCCATCTTCTACTGGAATGTCCTCATTTCGTCGTTCTTCGGTCGTCCTTTTTCCCCGACCCTTTCAACTATCCCTCGCCTATTCCACCTTCGTTTCCTTCAGGCAGAGGAATCTTTTAAATTTTTTATCACATACTTGTCTTCTCCCTCTTTTATAATTAATTTGCCCTTTTTTATTTGTGCTGCCATTTAGAATCGACTTGGATTAGGCAGCTGTTCAACTGGTTTTTCCCTTAAATCCCCCCTTATTCCAGCTAATCTTCCAGCCAATCTTCCAGCACAGACTACCATCGGGCAACTCGCCCATACTGCTACACTCGTCTCCTCCCGATATAAGGTTCAAATGAACCATGCCTGAACTGTGCTCCGTCGCTGTCTTTCCCGTAAGGAGTACGGCGATGTCTTTTCCTGGCTGCCGCGCTAACATCTACTCTGTGCCTTTCTGTACCCTAACTCCTCACCTCCTGAACCTCAGTCCCGTGACCTCCTTTCTCTCTGGAACCTTTTCTTTTTTCAGGGGTTGGTCCCAGAAAGGCTTTGCCCTTCTTGTGGCGAGGGAGATCAGCCCTGGGGCTCTTTGGGGTCCCCTGGTGCTGCGAACCAGATCTTTTTATACCACTCTTTTCTCTTCTTCAATTATTTTTTTACCGTCCTTTATTTCCCCCTCTTTTTCTCTTATCTATTTGCCCTGACGGTTAAGTGACTTCGGCTTGTTTTTGTCGGACCAATTCTGAATTCTTCTTTGATGAAGGGCGGAGGCTGGGCGTCTCCATCGCCTTTGTTTGCTCATGCCCAAGGTGATGCCCCAGGCCCTCCATGGTAGGGAGTCCCGAGGGAGAATGTGAAGTCATCTTTGTTTGCTTAAAACTTTTTCACGTAAGGATTCTCGTGCGAAACGTTCTTCAGTTCCCCATTCAGCCTTCCCTCCCCCGTTGGATCCCTATTTCAACGATGTGGACCCATATTTACATTATCCACGCTTTCTGGTCTTGAGTTCGTTATCTGATATCGCACTTGCAAAAGTGGATGCGTTTGACGTTAATGAATCATTCGAGTCCAGCTGTGTTGAACCCCACCGCATGTGGTCAAGAGGTAGGGTAATATTGTGGTTGAGGTGTCATCTCACTCAACACAAGCTTGTCCGAAGTTTGTCTTGATTGCCGAAGTTCCTGTTACCGTTTCGCCCCACCTACGTCTGAATCTTGTCGAAGGTGTCGTCCGTTCGAATGAATTAAGGGATTACGATCTCATCCATCTCCAGAGCAAGCTTAGTACCCAACGCGTCACGCATGTAAATAGGTTGACTAAAACTGTTTGCTCTGCTCGAGTCCCAACTGCCACATTGATTTTAACATCTAAACATCAGGAACTGCCCCCAGCTTATTAAAGGTGGGTAACTTCGTGTCCGAGTAAGACTCTGCATCTAAAGTACCCAGAACGTTGCTTCAATTGCAACCAATTTGGACATGTTGGTTGTGCCTGTCGGCACCCGCGTTCCTGTGTAAATTGTGGTTCTGATTACTATATTCCTGAATGCGCGAAAAAAACCCGCGCTGTGCCAACTGCGGTGGTGCTAACAGTACTGCGTTGAAAACCTGCACAATCTTCACATAAGGAAGGAGGCCCTCGCTTTGCGCGACTGTTTCTGGACGTGAGAGAGGCTCGTAAACGTGCTCGAACGCAAACTTGACCTTATGGCCGTCTTTTCTCCAATGTTTTCAGTGACGCTGGACGAAACCGATCATTAAGTTCGAATTCCGCCACACCTGTAGCTTCTTATCTCCCATCTATCGCTAATGTCACAAGTATTACCGATATACCTTTGAAGCATCACTCTCACATTGTGATACCTAACGTCGCTCTCCTCTCTCCGGTTGCTCTAGCCGGAACTACAGCTCAAGGTGAGACCCTTGACAATATCAAACGTTTATTGAAGGAATCTTCTGTATCGACCAGTAATGGTTCTACCCGCCCCCGTCAACCAAAGCTCCGTTGTAAGAAAAAGAATTCCTCATCAGGGTCATCGGCGACCAATAAGCGGGCTACCCCGGGAGCTGACTCGGCTGAGCTAGAGTGTCTTCCATGGACTCTTCTCAGGTTGCTCAATATTCTTCATCATCAAGCACGTCTCACTCTTCACAGAACGTAGGCCCCTTAGCAGTCCAAACTGTTGCAGAAATACATCTAGTGCTTCGTACTTTGTCCGGAAATCTCTCCTCGACCTTCCGTTTCCCGAGTGCTGTACGCCCCACTTACAGGCAGGGGCCTCTGCCGGTTCCTCGGTACCCTCGAAAATATTTCCCGTCACCGCTCCTTCTAGGATCTCTTTCCCTGCTATAGTAGGCTCTTTGGAACGCATTTCAAACCTAACCACAGCCGCAAAGGCCAAAAGGATATCTACTGTGGTATCTAACGGTCGCACACATAAAAAAAAAAATAAAAAAAATAAAAATAAAATAACGGTCGCACATAATATCCTCCATTTTACAATACAAGGCGTTCTTCCCAAGTATTAAGAACTCGGTCCTTTTGACGACTCTCCTGCTTGCTGTGGCTGTTGTTTGTCTTAGGGAGAACAAATGTGTACCCGCCTTTTTCCAGCGTTCCCCGATTTTCGTATTTTTAACTCTATTGCTCCTGACGGGGGCTCTTCTCATGGTCGGGTGTCAGTTATGGTTTCATCATCCCACCCTGTATCTCCCCTTCCCTTCACACTACCCTCCCAGTGTTGCCGTGAGGGTTTTTCTTACAAGGATTTTTACTGTTTGCCCTATTTAGCTCCCTTCTTTACCATTGTTAAAACCAGACCTTTTATAAATTGTAGATCAGTTTCCTTCCCCCTGTTTTTATTACTCGGGAATTTTAATGCCCGTCACCCATATTGACGCAACATTAGGTGTAATGCCAAAGACAGTGTTTTAGTGTCTTTTATTATCTGACCTCTGCGTTATAAATATCGGTGACTTTATTTATGTCCAGACGGACTCTTTTAGTTATGTTGGCTTGTCCCTCTGTTCTCCGGATTACCTCAACGATTTTCGGTGCGCAGTCTCTGATGACCTCCATGGGAGTGACTACTTCCCTCCTACAACCATGTCTCTCAAGTGGGACTTAAGCCATACCGATTAGGAAGGCTTCCGAGAGGCGTCTTTCACAAGTGCCTCCTTGGGGCCTTCAATGGCGTGGACGCGGTAGTGGCATACAGCACATTATCTACCACACACACCATTCTCCAGCAGCGACATTAATTGGTCGCTTAACTATGCCCTGGTGGACCCTGAAGAGTCCACCGATTCCGGCGGAATTCAACCTTGTGTAACAAGGTTGACCGAAACCAAGCTTTGGCATTAATCAGAGAACCCTTCGTCAGGCTTGAGGAACTTCATGACGTTGCTACGTTTCATCAATTTCCTCTATGACCTCTTATCAAGATCTGGGGTTGTCATGCCGGCCATAATAGCCCCACTCTCATTTGGCAGGGATCCTTAGTGAATGACAGACTGGTGGCCAGCAACATCTTGGCTAACCATTTCCGTGCCGTCAGCAGTGTCAGTCGTTACAATAAGGCTTTTCTAGCCTATAAATTAAACGAAGTGTGTCATCCTTTCATCAATTTTACGACGATCGCCATCCTTCCGTATAATGCTGTTCTCCACCCACGAGTTGTTGGTGCATTGTCCCTTTGTGGGTCTTTATCTGCTGACCTTGACATAATCCATTCTAATATTATTCGGCACCTTCACCCACATGGTCATGTTCTTACTTGATTTATACAACCTTATATGAGTGAAGGGTTCTTAACAATCATCATGGTGTGTTGGAATTCTCTTTGCCAAACCTGGCAGGGACGCATTGGAAGCACATCACTACCGCCCTATAGCTGGTGCTGATGCGCCTAAATTAGTTCCTGGAAACCATTCACTTAGTCTCCATTGCATTGTGATTTTCGTAGGGGTCATAGCACTCTTGACCTCTTAGTACCTTTTAAGGGATCGGTTCGGAAAGCTTTCTCCATAAAACACCGAGACTTGGCAATATTTTTCGATATTAAGAAAGCCTACGATACTAAGTGGAGATAAGGGGTCTTAAGGCAGCTACAAGTTTGGGGTATGAGAGGTCTTTTACTTTATTTTTAGCATCTCGATCCTCTTTGGTGCGTGTTTGTGACACCTACTCTGAAACGCAACCCCAAGAGGAGGGTATTCCTCAGGCCAGGGTTTTATGTTTTGTAATTGCGATCAATGATCATATGATTTATTCTCTCCCAGAAGGTGTATCGGCGACCCTCTTCGTCGATCACTTAGCGTTTCGCTCTTCCTCACACCCATTACATGGCAGGAATATTGGCAGCTCTCCGGGCTGCTTGGCAAAGAAATTGGGAGACGGTCGAGGAGAACTTAAAGTTGCGTGCCATTGCGGCGCGACTGTTCCCATGCACCTACCCCTCCAATGCCACGACGGCTTCGGGTTGCTTTCTGTCGTCTCCGAATTGGGCACACTCGCGGGACGCCCCGCCATTTGATGGAGCGCTCGCCTGCTCCTTACTGTCAAGACTGCGTTGTCCCCCAGTGTTCGGCACATTATTGTTGAATATCCCAGTCTGGGACATTCAAGTGGGGGAGGCTAGCCTCCCACTTTATTTGACTTTGTGCGTTTCCTTTTGTAGGTCGCATGTTCCTGGGCCGAGAGAGGCGGCCTACCCCTGACGCCGGAGCACGCTTCCTTGCCTTTTTGCTTTTTCTCGTTCCTGCTCCTTTTTTATCTTTGTTATTTGTTTTTGTTTTTTAATATATCCTAGTAGTAGGCTGTGTTGTGTACGGCGACTTATGGCCAAGTAGGCAGTCGCCAGATGGCCTACCACAATGAAAAAAAACAAACGTCGATCACTTGTCACTACTGTTCCTCGCCTTCCCTCAGGGCGAGTTCGAGTTCGTCCCTGACTTCGGTTTCTGGAGATAACTCTTGATTTCAAGCTATCCTACTTACCACACCTACGCCATCTTCGAACGGGCTGTCTGCGGGCTCTAGACATTTTAAAGGTCCTCTCCCACACGTCGTGCGGCAGTGATCGTCAAATACTGGTCACTATAAACTGCCCTCTTTCAAATCCAAAATGGACTATACTCGCTAAATTTACTCCTTGGCTTCACCCTCATCCCTTAAAATGCTGAAACCCATTCGAACCTCGGAGTTCGTCTTTCTAGTGGAGGCTTCCGCACCTTCCCCGTGAACACTTTACTGTGAAAGTGGAGTGCTCCTCGATCTATCTTTTTGCTGTCCGGATGCACAGCCTGATTTTGATTTGGGAGTGGTCGATAACCTCCATGGTAGTGATCACTTTCCCATTTAAATATTTTCTGGGCGGCTGCCGTCCGAGATCCCGCCCCGGTTGTGCTTGGCGCGGTGGTCTGCATTTCAGGAAATGACTGTATTCTCTATCTCAGTCCAGGAGTTTATGTTGGTAGATGATGATTTTGAGTTTTCTGGCAACCCCATCTCCGCGCGCCTAGCTACAATTCCTAGAAGGTCTGTCTGTTTTGCACGCCGACCGCTCTCGTGGTGGTCAGCCGAGTGTGAGACGGCCCTCAAGCAGAAGCGCTGTGCCTACATGCGCTATAAGCGCCGCCCGAACGATTTCGCTGTCGGTGAATTTCGTCGGGCTAAGGCTAGGTTCAGGTATATTTCGAAGCACGCCCGCCGCTCTTCTTGGCGAGCATACGTGTCTTCACTTTACGGGAAGACCCCTCAGGCAGAGGAGTGGAAGTGAGTTAAAAGGATTCGGGGCAAGTTCTCGCTCCCCCCCTCCCCTCCCGTTCTCCAGGAGAATGGGACCGCAATCTCGGACCCTGCGTCCATGGCGGAATCCTTCACGACCGCTTTCTCCGCATTCTCTAGCTGGGATGCTGCTCCGCCAGCATTCAATGCACGTCGTGATGTCGCGGAAGGCCGGTGGCTAGACTTTACATCCAGAGCCGGAGAACCCTTCAACGACAGCTTTACTGTGAGGGAGTTGCGTTCCGCTCTTGCTGCGTGCGCGGACACCGTCCATGGTCCGGACGATGTCCCGTACGCCATGCTTCGACACCTGGGTGAGCGAGGCATGGCCTTTCTCTTAGATTTGTTCAGCAGGATTTGGGTGGAAGGTCTCCTCCCGGATTCCTGGCGAATAGCTACTGTGCTCGCCTTTCGCAAACCGGGGAGAGATGACTTTTTCCTGGCCGGTTTCCGCCCAATCTCTCTACCCTCTTGTGTGTGCAAGTTGATGGAGAAATTGGTAAATGTTAGATTTAGCCTTTTTTCTAGACAGTGGAGGCCATCTGTCTTCCTCACAGTGCGGCTTCCGCAAGTTCCATTCCACGTCGTATGCTCTGCTCCGACTTGAAAATGCTGTCTGCGAGGTCTTCCTTCGTAGACACAGCACTACGCCACAGTGTTCTTGGATCTGGAGAAGGCCTATGTTACCGCATGGTGATACGGTATCATGGAGACTCTCCACACGATGGGGGAGAGGGGACGCCTCCCAATCTTTATATCTGAATTTTTGCGAGATCGTCGTTTTCGCGTAAGGGTGGGTGGGGGGGGGAGCCCTATCAGGTCCAATGGAGCAGGAAGAGGGTGTCCCGCAGGGAAGTGTCCTTAGTTTCACACTCTTTGCCCTGAGCATCAACGGCATCATCTGGGTGCTGCCGGAAGATGTTCTCGCTACGATCTACGTGGACGACCTTTCGATCTCTTTTGGCGCGGCCCATATGCCAACTCTGGAGCGTGGACTCCAACAGGCATTGAACCGCGTCTCTCGCTATGCCGAAGCGCACAGGTTTCGGTTTTCCTTCGCCAAGACTACGGTGGTGCACTTCTGCCGCCATCCACGGCTCCGCTCGCACCCAGACTTGTTTCTTAATGGGGTACGCCTGGAAGTGGTTGAATCGCATCGTTTCTTTGGGTCTTGTATTTGGCCGACGCCTTACCTGGCAGGCTCATATTTACAGCCTTAGGGTCTCTTGTACCGCGCCATGGATATTCTCCGTTTCGTGACCTTCAGCGCTGATAGGGCTACTGCCTTACTTTTTTATCGATCCTTTGTTCGTTCGAAGCTCGACTAAGAATGTGAGTTTTAGGCATCCGCAGCTGACCGTGTATTGCGGAAGGTGGAGTCGATCCACCACACCAGCTGTCGCCTGGTGCCTTCCGCACTTTCCTCATTGAGAACCTACTAGTCGATGCTGGGGAGATGCCACTCGCTCTACGCCGTGCACAGTACATTATTCGCCTGTACGCGCGATCCCAGCACCTCCATCAGTCGCTATCAGCTCTCATTGCATCCGCAGCTGATTTCGTCGGTTCTTATGCCGCCGCGAGACGCCACTCATACCCTAAGCCCTTTGGGTTTAGGGCTAGGAAACTCCTTCGAGAGCTAGGTATAGCTCTCGGGCCGGGCTGTCCCTGGTTCTGCCCAGGACGCACCTTGAGGGTACAACCTTTGGCTATTTGTCGCCACACCTCTGCTCCCAAAGCTTGTAGAGCGCCGCGAGTATTGCGTTCGACCTTTTTGGAGAACACCTCATCTCATGCTGGAACCGTGCTAGTGTATACAGATGGCTCCAAGTCCCAAGAGGGGATCGGCTTCCACGCAGCCTTCC
Organism: Ceratothoa steindachneri; assembly: GCA_963969495.1. Lineage (NCBI taxonomy): Eukaryota > Metazoa > Arthropoda > Malacostraca > Isopoda > Cymothoidae > Ceratothoa > Ceratothoa steindachneri. Next base: position 232,643,841 of record OZ018318.1, read on the forward strand.
CTATTTTTGAAGTCAGCGGGGCTCTGCCAGGCGCTGCGTCTCTCTTCACGGCCGAGCTGGTAGCAATACACCACTCGGTACGGGAGATTACGCGACGTGCCGGTTCGGAGACCCGATTGTGATCTATAGCGACTCACTAAGTGCCCTGACTGCTCTCTGGGCATTGGAATCTCCGCATCCCATGGTTCGCGATATCCGTGACGCCACGGTTTTGGCAAACCTTGCAGATATCGAGATTATCTTCTGCTGGGTTCCTGGACATGTAGGAATTGCGGGGAATGAGCGCGCAAAAAAGTCCGCGAGGACTCGGTGACCGGACCAGCGTTTCGCTCTTCTTCACACGGACTGCATGCCAGGAAACGGGCAGCTCTTCGGGCTGCTTGGCAAAGAAGATGGTCGAAGGGAACTTAAAGTTGCGTGCCATTGCGCCGCGCCTGTTCCCATGGACCTACCTCCCAATGCCGCCAAGGCTTCAGGTTGCTTTCTGTCATCTCTGAATTGTACATACTCGCGGGACGCACTGCCATCTGATGGAGCGCTCGCCAGCGCCCTTCTGTAAAGACTGCGTTGTCCTCCAGACTGTTCGGCACATTCTTGTTCAATGTCGCAGTCTGGGCGATCTTCGCGCACGTTTTCCCTCTCGGTAGCGGGATGAGTGGGGTCGCTACCGCCTGTCCCTTGTACTCGCGACGAGTTCGTGCACATTTACTGGTGGACTTACTGACTTTTGCGGGGGAGGCCTGCCTTCTCCCTTTTATTTTACCAGGGTTTTCTTTGTAGGTCGCACGTTCCTCCGCGGGGGCCGGCGGACCTCCCCCCGATGCCGGAGCTTGCTTCCTACTTGTTGCCATTTTCCCTTTTTCTTGTTTTTGTTGTTTTTCATATTCTTATTTTAAAGTAGCCTAGTGCTAGGCTGTCGTGAGTGCGTCGACTTGTGCCCAAGTGGGTAGTAGCCATATACGCTCCTAAAATTAAAAAAAAAATGCATCCTCAGCTGATATCAACCTTTATGCCACCAGGAGACGCCAGTCATACCCTAACCCCTTTAGATTTAGGGCTGGTTAACACATTCATGAGTTTGATGTACCTCTCGCGCCGGCCGCGCATCTGATTCTGCCCAGAACGCTTACCTGGGGGCTACCTCCTTTGACTATTTGTCGTCACATCTATGCTCCCAAACATTCCACAGTGCTAATAGTATCAAACCTCCCGTCAAGTTGGATCCGTGCCAGTGTATACGGATGGCTCTAAATTCCCAAGATAGGGCATTTTAACATTTTTACACTGAATAAGCACTGATTATACGCTGTTCAATTGGTTTGCACGGGATTTTTTAATACACATTTTGGTATCCGAAAAATTACCCGAACGTATGGCTTGTGTTCGTTCGTTCGTTTCCTCTTGATCCAGTGTTGTCCTTTTTGAGCTCTTTCGTATGTGGAGACTGGACAGACTTTTGCCGGGTTAGGTCTCAACTTACACTACCTGTAGCGATTTACTGTAGCTCATCCCGGTTGCTTTGAGTGGTCCGGCTTGTTGCTTCGTCGATAGGGGAGGCCGACAGGGATGGACTTCGCCAGGCCTACTTCTTCTTGAGTTGACAGTAGACTTGGTGTTGGCGACTTCCGTTCCTCCTTACTCTGCCCGTTGTCGATCCGGCGAGTCCATGATTTCGGTTTCCTCTTGTCCGGTTGAATAGGGTCACTAGATTATGGTGACGGGCTAAGGCGGCTATGGCAGACTCTTTATTTTTTATGGGGAATTTGTCAGTCTTCATCTTCTTCATCATCAAAGGGTCAGGGGTCATGGATGTGTCTACTTCCTTGATAGATGAGCACCCCATAAGCCGCGACGAGGCCTACTTTATCTTTACGGAGACTGTACTTGTGAATACCTGGCTGTCTGAATGTTCTGGAGGGAGACTGGTCCCCGCTGATATAAAATGTTGGTCTCTATCTTGTTACTGACTATCCCAGTCTGGGTGATCTTCGCGCACGATACCTGTCCCGGTACCGGGATGGGCGGGGTCGCTACCGCCTGTCCCTTGTACTCGGGACGAGTGCGTGCACCATGACTAGTGGACTTATTGACTTTTTGGGGGAGGCTGGCCTTCTCCCTTTCATTTAACACAGTTTAATTGTTGTTGTTTTTGTTATTGCTTTTTTATTGTTATTTCGTTTTATTGTTTCCTGTTTAATTTTTAATGTAGTCTAGAACTAGGCTGTTTGTTTACGGCGACTAATGCCTAAGTCGGCAGTCGCCAGATAGCCGCTTAATTAAAAAAAAAAAAAAAAAAATTGTTACTGACTATTCTTTCTCCCGCTGACTGTGTGACTGTCTTATTTTCTTTTACAAGCCCTTTTATCCTAACGTAAGATTAGGGACGTGGGTCCGTTTCTCCAATCCGATCGCTGGTTGGAGCCTATTTGACCAGAACGTATATGCGTGTATTTAGTGTAGGTGCGTGTACACAAAGAGAGTGTTGGAATGTGGAAATCTGGCTGAGTTTTTCGCGGGTTCTTGTCAAAGCTGTTGGGTAAGACTTCCTCTGTATCAGAACCATTATCCTTATGAACAGCTATTTCACAAGTTTTATCGCCACGGCCAAAACGGTCGGCTCGTACCTGTTTTCTAATGTATGTGGGAAGGTTTGCGTATTAGCATGAGAGCACAGCAATTGAATTGGCTAGCGGTTTTGCCTTATTCACAAGTATACACTTTGCTTTGCATTGATACATTAATTATTGAGCAGTGGTTTAACATTATTTTTAAGTATACAGATTGCTTTGGATTAATTAATTATTAACAAATGGCATATTATTCTAGTGTTTGGTTTGTGTACCCATGTTAAGATTACATTGGGCCAACTGGGTGCTCAATTTTGTAAGGTTCCTTGTTGGCTCTACTCCACCTTGAAATTGGGCACTACAAATTGCAAATTCATATAAATAGTTATCGCGGTATATATATATATATATATATATATATATATATATATATATATATATATATATATATATATATATATATATATATATCTCGCTCTGATCTAGTTCTCTGGCAAAGGAGGCAAAGAAAAATGAGGTTTGAAAACATGCTTTTTTTTAACTAGATTGGAGCTACAAATAGTCAGAATGAATTTGAATTGTTGTAAGAATAGGTGTGGGTAGGGGTTAGAGATAGGGTGTGTGGACAAATAGCTGAAAATAGAGAAGTGATGAAAAGAGAAAGAAGAGTGATATATATATATATATATATATATATATATATATATATATATATATATAATATGCCGTCACAAAATAATTAATGTCCTTGGGTATTGTAAATGCTATCGCGGACCAAAGAAAATGCACACAAAAAAATTATAGAAGAAGGCCTACCAGAAATTCACCAGAATTAATCACGACGGTGCTAAATTATCAGGTATCCGCAAGGGGTTAAATGAATACACGCATAAAAGCATTTACAGTATTATTTACAACAAATTAAAATGAAATAAATTAACTGTTAACAAATTATACGGGGGTCATCAAACAATAAGAAAAGTCACAAATGCTTAACACCATCTAACGATTGCAAGTCGTTTTAACCAAAAAGATATTCGCGCATACAAAAATGGGTTCTATGAATAAATTGTTTAAAGCCGAAACGACACGCGCCGTTGAAGATGAAATAGGCTTCGCTACTCTAGTGACAGGTGTTCCCAGAATAACCTCTCTGTCTTACGCCCCTTACCCGAAGGCCCAAAGTTACATGAATAACACTTATAACACGTAAATAATTTAAAGAGGACGTAAGAAGAAAGAGATACTCTAAAATACATGATACGAGAGCAGTGAAGCAATAACCCACGTCGGGGACCCAGACGAAAGAGGCTTGGCGACATTGAGGGAATTCGACCCAAGTCGACAGGGGTGAATGCGATGGTGGTCTTCGGCGAGGAGAAACCCACAGACGGCGATATCGTGGCAAAAGGTGCCGGAACCACGGGCAACGATGATTCGAAGGCCCAACGATCTGAGAGAAGGAATTCGAGATGACATAATTCGCCAAGGAGGAGATGGCGAAGTGACTAGGGGAGAACTTTCACGTGTCCAGTGTGAACGGTTTCCCAAGGAGAACACTTACAAACGTAACTGGAAGAGCACAAATCGATGCAGCCGACAGAGGGGCAGCGACAACACTGGCAGGAATTAATGGCAGAAAATCCTCGCTGCACGAAGGAATCCAGTACGGGTCTCCAAAAAATTAATGACATCAAGGTACGTGACGGACATCGATTCAGCGGAGCAATCAGGCAGAATCCTCACAACAGAATAACTTAAATGGGCTCACGGCCCCATTTATATCCTTCAGTCCGAAGGGGGAAAAGGGAAGTGGAGCACAAAGGCAGGGGGGTGGGGGATGAGTCGCTTTCCTTACGCAAATTAGACTGGTAGGTTGCAGAAATCTGGCCAAAAATGGTAGCCTCGAAACGGGTCGACCTTCAATAAACACCATAAACTATAATGAGAAAGGGAAAGCATGGGAATCCGATGGCCTACCCTTTACAGATATGATATGCGTATAGGTTTATAATTAATATTGCGGTAATATCCTAGATAGCTCTTAGATCACAATAAACATAAAAACCTATATTTCGTTATTTAAAGGAATGAATTGTTAAATGCTAACGCGAGTCTAAATTTTGCAGACGAATTCCTTAGGCCTAATCTGGGCGATGTTGGGAAAATGCGTAAATTAAAAACAAAGAGTATTAAGAAAAATATATATTATTGAATAAACAGTTAGATTATTTAAGGGTGAATTTATAAAGTAACAGTTTATGATTGGATTGAGAATTACACGAGAATTAAATTTGAATGAGTTAACGGGAATGGATTTACAATTGATAAATATGGTTTGGTATAATTAATAATTAGATTATTGCTAATTAAAGTATAACAAATGATGATTGACAATTGGTAATTAGATTATAACAAATGATGATTGATAATTGGTAATTAGATTATAACAAATGATTATTGATAATTGGTAATTAGATTATAACAAATGAGGATTGATAATTGGTAAATAGTAATTGGATTATAAGTGATTGGATTATAACGGAGTTGAATGGGTCTGTAAATGAGACAAAAGAATCAAGCATTAATTCGGGATTCTATCTGGGAAATATTTAGCCTAAGCTACAATTACAATTCAAATATTTACAGACCTGGTGACCGATGAAGCACAGCCAAGAGAATGAAGCCTCATGGCTTATTTTTAAGACGCTTGGGAGAGCGGGTGTACCAATCTCCCGATTTAAGTCAGGGTTAACAACCCTTGAAATTATATATATATATATATATATATATATATATATATATATATATATATAATCTTGTATATATATCTTGGTCTAGTTGTTCATTTGGTTTAGAGTGAAAAACATTTCTATTCTCATGTGTAGAACGGCACTTCTGCCCCGCCAGCTAAAACCCCGGCGAAGCTTGGAAATCTGGCGCGACTTATTCCTCTTCTGTTCCGGTCAATCATTTAAACGATATCATCGTCAAATTCACGATTAACCATTTCAGCATATTCCTTGTCCGTTCTTCTATGACAAAGTTAATGGGACTTAACTTCGCCTCCCGGTGCAGCTCTTCCTGGCGTCTTTTTTCTCGCCTGAGTGTACCTGTAATTAAGTACACACATTTGTTCTGCACCACTTGTAGTTTCCTCTTTTGTGTCTTCGAGACACACGAGAGTGGGGAAGCGGGGTATAGCAGCTTTGATCATACAAGTGCATTGTAGATCTTTTTCATATTGCTTTGACTAAGATTCCTGAACCTGTATAGAGTTTTGACTGCAACAAATAGTTGCCTTGGTGATTCTTTCTTGGGTGTCCTTCTTGTACCCGGACGAAGTTATCTTCATTCCAAGTATATTGCACGCCGTGGTGTAGGGATAACGTTTATCCCTCACCCTGACGTCGTAAAGTAGTCTCCTGCCTATGGGAACTACTTTGAACTTTTCCTGGTTGGTTCGGATCTTCCACCGGGCCTCGTAGTTGTTAAGATTTTCAATTTCTGCTGCTGTCATACGAGCTTGCCAAGGGGCATTCCTCCAGGGATAGGTGATTACCTGTGCGAAATCATCAGCGAATTGAATGTTGAGGCAAGTGGGGCATACAGGGGCTGGGACCTCAGCGGTGTAACTCAAGTTGAGAGTGGGAGACAGCGCCCCCCGCCCCCTCCTGCGGGAGGCCCGCAGTGAGTGGAAACTATGGTTGGTCCGTGCACCCTAAACTGATGTACGCCGCTCTCTCCATGACATAGTCACAGAGAGTTCTTTCTAAGTTTTCATATAGCCCAGTCGTAAGATCTTGTACTGCATTCCCCGTTGCCACACCTTATCAAACTCCTTTGATACATCCCGAGAAACGATGTCCACATAACTCTTTTCCCGTTTTGCTTGGGCTAGCTTTTCCGTGATGACATTAATCGCCATCTCCATACATTGCTTTATTCTAGACCCGAATTTATGTGGGTTGAAGAGGGAGTTCTTCTTCAGGAGAGAGACCAGTCTTCTGTTGAGGATCTTCTCGAAGAGTTTCCCGCCAAATTATAGAAGTCAAATTGGCCGGTAGCTCTGCTTCAACGTTGGGTCAATTCCGTGCTTAGGCAAGAAAATCATCTTAGCCGTTTTATAAGCATCTGGAAAGTATCTCGTGTTCAGACAGGCGTTATATATTCTTCTCATCCCTTCGATGACATTGGCTGGTGCCTTTGCAAAGTTTACCTTTGTAAGTCCCGATTGTCCTGGGGCTTTTTTGTCTGAATAAGCGGAGCGCGCCGAGTAGTTCTTCTTTGGAAATCTCGGCGTCTCCGTCGCGCTGTCTATCCACCTGGTGGTGAGGGTGCGTCTTTTGTATTTGTTCGTTAAGCTCGTTGATGATGTTGCTTTCAAACTCTAGGTCATAGTCTTCGTTTTCCTCTTCAGTTATACTGAAGACTTTTTCCAATAACTTCGGAATAGCTCTATTCATTCTTCTTCTGTTTCGATGTTTCCGTCTTCTTTTAGTAGTTCGATCTCCTTCTTCTTCCTTTTTCTAGTCGATCTTTTGATGCGTTTGATCTTATTCCAAAACTTTTTAGGAGTTGCTTCGTGATCGAGGCTATCGATCGCACCATCCCATCGTCTCCTTGTTGTTCGAGGAACAACTGGTTCAGTTTCTCTTTGACTTCTTTACTTCGCTGTATTGAGTGAACTGATGCATTCCTGATGTTGATTTCATACGATAACTTCAGTATAAATCCTTCATGTATTCGGCCCATCTGTAGGTAGATATGGTCCTATACTCGGATTTAGGGATATACGCCCTATCTGCGCTGATGAGATGGTTATTGAGGACGTCCAGCGCCTCTTCAATCTCCTCGAGAATTGCCTCATCCAAGTTGGGCGGATCATAGGCCTCGAGAAGGCGCGCGTACCGTGCCCAGTCTGCTATTTTGTAGTTCTTTCTGACTTGTATATGGTTCCTGTTGATAGTGAGTAGGATCCAAATATGGTCACTACTTGTTACCTGGACTGGTTCCATGTAGTAATTGAGCGGCATCTAACCATTCGCCAAACAAATGTCTAGTTTTGTGGCACTTCCTGCCCTGACAAAGGTGGGGAAGTCGGGGCCTATTCGCTGGGCAATATTTCTGCCCAGCAATAGGTCCAGGCTTCTTCCTATACCGTTGAATGTCGTGTAACCTGATTCTCGGCATCTGACGTTCAGATCCCCCATTAATATAGTGGGGACTCTTCTGCCAAATAGTTAAGTGAGGGTGTGAATTGATAATACATCTCTCCTTGGCGGTTGATATCCGGTAGCAATGACCAACTTTCCCAAGTTGAGTTCCACTTCAATCGCGAGGTATGATTCTTCTAGATTTCTTATTTGCTTGTATTTAATCTCTTTCTTTATTGCATCAGTGGCTCCGTCGAACCGCTCCTGTGAATAATTTGTGATCAACACGTCGTAGTTCCAGATTTTCATTTCAGCACTACGCGTGTCGATCCGGTGTTCCGAAATTAAGATGATGTCCGCATCAATTTCCCTGAATACATTTCCGTAAACAAGTCTCTTCGTCGTTCAGCCGTTGGTATTAATTTCCAATACCTTCAGTGCGTTCCGTAACATGGTGAATTGTTTTTACCTTTTCTTCTTCTTATTCTTCTTCTTCTTGGGGGTTGGCTGGGTGGTTTTACTGTGCCCAGGGTTTTCCTTTTTCGGAGGGATACTCGGGGTTTTGGAACTGCCCTTCGTAGCTCGTGTACGGGTGCAGGGGCCCTCTTCGTTGTCAGAAGATGAGGATCCATCCTCACTTTCAGCCTTTTCTTCTTCGTCGTCCTCTTCGGATTCCTCCGATGAGGGAGATTCGACGATCTTCTCCAGTCCAGACTTGATGTGTTGTGCTTTATGATCTGAGTCATTGAATGCCTTGGAGCATTCAGGGTCTGCAGCCATAATTACTGAAGGGAGATTGTTCGCTTTCAGGAGAGTATTCAGTACCTGGTTATAGCAGCCAGACTTCACTGCATTAGTCACATTTGCGTGGGTAATGCAGATTAGTATTTTTGCACTTAGATCTCTCCAGTCATGTTCATCTGTGCAAGTGCAGGTGCAGGCTTTATTTCCGCATTCTTCTTGGCGGCGTTCGCGTATTTCGTTTTCTTGACTTTCCTCTCTTCTTCCTTTCTTTTTATGATATCGTGGCGCTTGGGGCAGTTCAGGGCCATGGTTCTATGTTCCTCTTTGTAGGTAAGGCATCTCTTCTTCGTGTTCTCGCACTTATCAAATCGATGACCTTCTGTGGCGCATTCACTGCACCAAAGTCTGTTTTTGTCCGGTCATGTCGTCGTAGTATGTTCCTCAAGTTTGTAGCATATAAAGCACATTTGTATGCTATTAAATTTCTCCTGCCGAATATTTTCGCCTGGTATTCTCATATTAGATACCAGTATTCCATTTTGCGTATATTTCTTGGCCATTTCAGTGGTAGCTAATGTTATCTTAAATACGTGGGTGTGTTCGTGAAATTTGATTATTTCACGAACTTGGGCGCAGGGTGATCTCCTCTTTGAGCTTCTCGGTTTGTACTCACCCATCCAGCTCTCTACTTTTCGGCAGATCACGCTTCTGTTTGCTGCCACTTGTGGAGAGGTTTTCGCTTCCAGGCCAGCCTTCCTGAGGACCCTCGTGTCCTCTTCCGATAGGAGCTGGTCCGCATTCTTTGTCTCGGCACATAAGGCGATGAACCCAGATGAAACTTGAATAAGTTTCACCAGTGCCACTTTTAGTTCGAGGTAGAGGGTTTCGCCGAGGTGCCTTTTTTCGGGGTTCTTTTTTCCTAGGATGTTCCTTAGAGACCCTCTTAGTTAGGGTCTCCATAGTCTTCTGCGTCCTTACTATGTCCTCTTGTGACGTCTTCTTCTGTCTTTAACCAAAGTGTAATATTAGTGTTTTGGAGTGAAAAAGAAAGTTATGAAGTGGTAAAGGATGTAGCGGTTAGTGCAGGTATGTTGGGATACGAGTCCAAAAAAGGTGAAAAAACGCCCTCGTCCATTTTCCTGTTTCTTTCCCGCTCGTTTGGTGCCAGAATGATGGGTGATGGATGGGTCTCTCGTTGGGAACCACAAGAGGGGTGAATTATGGTGGACTTGATGCATTAGCGGCCGAATCAACGACCGCTAAATCTTTGCCACCCCCTTCTCGGCTACTTACGCCATAACTGCATACAACTACATAGAGACGAGGGTACTTCTCTCTATGATTCTGGCCGGGTCCCCCGGGCGATGAGGATTTTCCTCCGTCCCGGACTCGCAGTTATGCCCCAGTTTCGAGATAATTTCTGACTTCCGCTTCCGCTGTGGGATAGTCCTCAAACTAGTTCCACATAAGCCCTTAAATATGTCAGTCCAAGTGGCCCGCATAGTTAACACGAAATCAACGAATGGCAGACATCCGAGCAGGTTCACAGGCAGGGCGATGGAAGGGAGCAGTGAGGTGCTTAAGCCCTCATTTTGTTATGAATCTTCGATGAATAATAAGTATTTCTCTTTTCGAAGGGTGAAGCGTAATTCACCGAAAGACTTCTAGAATACGCCCTCTTCTATATAGGCGGTGCTCAAGGTCCTTTACTAAGCAAGTAAAAATGCTTTATCCGAAGGTTTTCAGCAGAGTGTAGTAGTCGAATATTCGTCCGTCAAATAGTCAGACAATCTGAGCCTTCCAATTTTATGTTTTCTGTAGCGCTTAGTTTTCCCTTAAAAATTTCCCGGCCATGATTGGCCAATTTTCGTAATACTTATGTTCGCGTAGAAATACTATATATAATGTAGCAATTTGTGAATAATTACATTTCTGTTCATTCCCTGAAGATGACCTAACATGGTCGATAGCGTCTAGGAATAAAGAATGTCATTCGCTGATGGTTTTTCTCGCCTCAAAGACCCCGTTAAATACTTGTAAGAAATATTAAGAAAATTCAAATTAAAACTAATAACGCTGTCACAGCTGTGGAGTTCACTAGTACCTGCATACAACATGGCCTTTTACCTAATTATATATATATATATATATATATATATATATATATATATATATATATATATATATATATATATATATATATATATATATATATATTCACCAGTTATGGTTAAGGAACGACACGGTCACATGTGATGGTATGGGTCACTAGTTGTAGGAAGCAAATGACGGGCACCAGCTTACGGGAGCGCTAGGTCCTAACTTGGGAGTGATGGGTGTCCTCGCGGTGATTTATGAATCTAACTCCAAAGATTAATAATTTTCAGGTGTTCTTTTGCTTAGCTGGGCTTTATTTAAATAACGAAAGTTATATTATAAGGGCTACGATTACAGAGCGTATTCGACGGAAGACTAGTATGTTTAAGTATTAAAAACGTGAATACGGGAAGAAGGCGAGACAAGTGATTAACAGAGAGCGTGAATGCTAAGTAACAATAGCAATGGTAATCCGACTAATAATGATTACGAGTAGTCTGATCTAATCTCTATCTCCTTTTCCTATCCTAATTCTTCTTTGTATATGCTCGAAATACAGTCAGTAACAATATTGAATCTTTCACTACATTTTAGTAAGGCATACTTGGATAAAATAGGACCAATTCTCGTCCACTTTGTGGAGGTGTTCGACTACTACAAGTAATTAGTGGCCATTTCAGCAGATATGCTATAAGTGATAACACTACTTCCTTACCAGATTGGGGGTTGGATTGAATTGTGCTCCCAATATTATGACCAAGATAACGAAGGCCTTAATGGCAGAGGATCATCAAGTAAGCGGTGGTATTAGAGTTACCTATATGATATTATTGCGGATTAAAATATAACATCAGCGGTAAAGGTTGCCCTTTGCCTTCGAGTGTTTGGAATACAAACGAAACCTCCACAATCTTTACATGGTGGCCACGTGGTAGAGTTGTCTCTTCGTCGTGATGAAAGTGCTACTCCCATGTTCTCTCGTGGTGATGAACTTCCGACCTTGAATGATGGAAAATACTGACATGCCAACGGTTATTTTCTCTTTGTGGTCGATTGGAGAGTCATTATCTTGTTTGCGGGTGGCTTCGCCTGGCTTGTAGTTCCCTGCAAAGGAGTGTAAAGGCGAATTATGAGATGACTCTGTTGGGGGAAAGTGGTCAGTACATGACTGAAGACGTCTTCGTGGAGAGGCTGAATTAGTAAATGAAAGAGATTCTGGTTCTGAGGCAAGTACACAAAATTTACCTAAAGTAAGTAGGGAATGGGACTTATCTGCCCCTAATATAAGAACTTTGCCTTTTCCTGAGTATAATTACTTCAAAATAAAGGCATCTAAACCCTGTGCAATTATTTGAGCTATTCTTTGATGAATAACTCATAAGCTCATGCTTGAACAAAGCACTCTTTATTGTTTGTCAAAAACTGGCCTAACATAAATCTAACCAAAGAAGAAATGAAGGTCTTTTTAGGATTTTTGATTGTTTCTGGCTACAACCCATTACCAAGCAAAGCAATGTTTTGGCTTTCAGGGGCTGATCTGCGAAATGCAGCTATATATGAATCATTGAGACGCGACAGATTCGATAATATCATGAAATGCTTACATTTTCACCCAAATACCCAGTTAAATGTAAATGATAAGTATAACAAAATACGCTCACTAATCACTCATCTTCCCCCCCAAATTCATGATTCATTTCATACCAACACAATTTATATGACATGAAGCTATGGTTGAGTATTTTTGGTAAGCATAGTTGCAAGCAGACAATCCGTTATAAAGTTTAGTGTCAAAACACTTCCTCTGGCTACCCGTATCGTTTGATCCCTACCAAGGTAAAACATTCCATGGTAATGAAAGAAATGAAAGGCAGTTGGGAAAATCTGCTTCCACAATGCTTCATCTTTTGGATCAGTTAGGCCAAGAAAAGAAAAATTACCCCTACCACATTTTTTTGGGGGGATAACATATTCACAACATTGCCATTGCTAGAAGAACTAAAGACACGAGGTTACAATGGAGCAGCACAATGATAGAATATCGTCTTGGAAACGATTGTCCAATCAGGAATGGAGAGGCTATTAAAAATAACGAAAGAGGCTACAACAACTATTGGTGACACCAAAATTATTACAGCTCGCTGGATGGACAATGCTAATTACTGTGACCTCTACATTGTATGGGCAAATGCCAGTAGGAACCATACAAAGATGGAGCAAAGCTCAAAAGCGAAATCTCCAGATTCCTATTCCATATTCTATCAACCAATATAATCAAAATATAGGTGGAACAGATAGAATGAATCAAAATATAGGTGGAACAGATAGAATGAATCAAAATATAGGTGGAACAGATAGAATGAATCAAAATATCAACAATTACAGGATTGGATTACGTGTGAAGAAATGGTGGTGGAGTCTATTTACTTGGTTAACAGATATAATCATGCATAATGTATGGCAACTGTCATGCATACAAAGTTCAAATTTGAGTCACTTAGATTTTAGTAGAGCTTTTGCCATGTCTTATCTTAAGCGATTCAAAAATCCACCAAACACATCGGAAAAAAGCCCTTACAACCTCCAGCCGAACATGACTGTAGATTTGATGGTAAAGACCATTTTGTCCGACCAGTACCGAGAGATAAAAGAAGATGTGCACTGGAACTCAAGTGTGCGAACGGGATGTTCTAAATGTAATGTTGGTTTATGCGTGAAATGCTTCGCCGAGTACCATAGAAGTTTTTAAATGAATTTGTAATTTAAAGGGACTTTAATTCCCTATTTTTTGGTCATCGTCACGAAAATAACGTGCATTTTCAAGTCTTTGGTTAAATATTATCAAAAATATTATTATTTTTATTTAGGAAAGAAATTTTTCCCTTAAGAATCTTTGATATTCGGGGCGTTCAAGTGCCCAATTTGTAGCGAGAAATTCCAATATAAAGAAAATATATACAAAACATTTTATTTGTATCTATTTCCTCCTACCGTTACCTTAGGGTAACAGCCTATATATATATATATATATATATATATATATATATATATATATATATATATATATATATATATATATATATATATATATATATCTACATAACTATTCAACTTACAATTTAAAAAATCTCTGTGCAACATTCTAGCACACCATTGACAAGATTCCATTTATGAAATTATTAAAAAAAAAACAATCCAGGAGAAGACGGGTTAAGGTGATCAAACATTCTTTAATGGTAAAATAAATCTTCAGCGATGGATTCAGTCCTCTTTGTTCGGAAGGAACTTGGAAAGTATTCAATGTTGCGATCTCTATCTTGAGTCATGTTGTTGTATAGGTTTATTGTGCAATAGCGTACCTTTATACATAATCTAATACAAAAATAATATGATATAATAATATATAAATACACATAATATAAGCGTACACATTACACAAAACGGGGAGCCCGCCAGTGTTGGCGTGCAGTAAGACGCGGCGGAGCGTCCCACGCGTGTCTTATCTGCTGCAAGTGGGTGGCGGCGGTCCTCACCACCCGTCTCCCGGCTGGGCGGGGGGTCTTAAGTCAGTTTCCAATTCACATTTGCACCTCTCACCAAACATGAATTTCAAATGAAATTGAATTTGTTCATTCAACTTACATTAATTTTCTACTCACCAATGTTTTATATTAAAAGAGAGTTTTACAATTATTATTAAATTATATACATATAGTTAATATGGTCGTTTATATTAACAATCTCCTCATCAAATTTGACCATTAGTACAGACTTTAATTGATCTTAACACTTAGGGTTTTTTTCTTACACTATCGTATCACGTATTCATTGTTTTCCCTAGCAATTTCCTCTAATAATGAAAACAATGCTATTTTACAAGTTTCTCTTTTATATCAATGGAAACATTTAAGTTGAGAAAGTTTAAATGTACAAAGGTCGCCATAGGGAGACATAAGTCTTCCTATACTTAATTACATAAGGCCCCTTATACTTAATTACATACGCTCCTTATACTTAATTACATAAGGCTCCCTATACTTAATTGCATAAGTCTCTTATACTTTGTTTTTAGTTTAGGAACTTTTGGAGAATAGGAGAAAGGCCCTGATTTCAAGATGAAGTGGATATAAATTTATTTCAATTTCTATATATTTTCTTTCACAATCTGATGGCAGTTCGGTTACAAAATTATACCTTATTGAAATTCACCTTTCAACACAGTCGGTAAAAGAATCATATTGAATAATGAAGATTTTTTTTCTTCGTGACTTGACAGGACGATTCCTTTGTTAGTGGGGGTCAAGAATCAGAAGAAAGTGTGTGGAGGCTGGAGTGAGGGTGGGGGTGGGGGGGGGGTCAATGAACTTTCCCGCCGCCTAGGTCTCGATGAGCTTTTTTTTAAAGTGTGGCCAAATATAGCTCGCAATTCCCCTCACCTCTCTTTCCCTACACTCTTTCTCTCAGCCACGATCTGGCAGAAGAGGATGTGTCTGCAACGGACTTACTCCTGGTGGCCAACAGCTCACTTGAACCGAGGGGTAATTGCTTGGTAAGGAACTCTGGAGGTTTTATTAGGAAATAATAGAGGTAAAGTTTAGTCAGGAGCCAGGATGAGCAACCTCGGTACTCATAATTGAAAAAAAAAAGGAATATTTCTCATGCTCAAAGGACACGGGAGACCTGCTGATTAATGTGTATTCCGAACCACCATACTTTATTTTCACTTCAGTCATTCTTCCTTTTTCACGCGTCCCTACGTTCCCCTGGCGAGTAGGGATCGGGAGATCCGATTATTCTCTTTCACCTATTTATATCGTGAGTTTAATCCTCTGTATTTTGGCATTTATGTCTTTGTATTAATTTTATTTGCTTTGTATTTTGTATATTATTTTTACCTGTGTTTTACTCTTTCCTTATTCATTTATTTGTTTATCATAATTCTGTTATCTTAATCTTGAATCTTTCCTGTTCCTTGTTTTTCAATTCGCGTTTGAAGTTCGGTTTTCATAATTCAGTTATCATAATTCGTTTGTCATAATTCGGTTTTCTTTTCCGTTAACAATATTTTGATTCCTGTTCGGTATTTTTTGTTGTTTTCGTTAGGTTTCTATTTTGTCTTAGTAGGCTTTTATATTGTTCTTTTGGCTGTTCTTCTTGTTCTTGTCACGTAAATATGAGTTCCTCTTATCTCCTCAGCGGATGTCGTGAGCTTTGGAATAGATGTGGATTACGTTGTTCGTCAGGAATATAGATTGGGTCTGCGAATACTCGGGGGAGGTTCTTAATTTTCTCCCGCATATGTCGGGGGAGGTTCTTAATTTCCTCCCGCATATGTCGGGGGAGGTTCTTAATTTTCTCCCGCATATGTCGGGGGAGGTTCTTAATTTTCTCCCGCATATGTCGGGGGAGGTTCTTAATTTCCTCCCGCATATGTCGGGGGAGGTTCTTAATTTTCTCCCGCATATGTCGGGGGAGGTTCTTAATTTTCTCCCGCATATGTCGGGGGAGGTTCTTAATTTTCTCCCGCATATGTCGGGGGAGGTTCTTAATTTTCTCCCGCATATGTCGGGGGAGGTTCTTAATTTTCTCCCGCATATGTCGGGGGAGGTTCTTAATTTTCTCCCGCATATGTCGGGGGAGGTTCTTAATTTTCTCCCGCATATGTCGGGGGAGGTTCTTAATTTCCTCCCGCATATGTCGGGGGAGGTTCTTAATTTTCTCCCGCATATGTCGGGGGAGGTTCTTAATTTTCTCCCGCATATGTCGGGGGAGGTTCTTAATTTTCTCCCGCATATGTCGGGGGAGGTTCTTAATTTTCTCCCGCATATGTCGGGGGAGGTTCTTAATTTTCTCCCGCATATGTCGGGGGAGGTTCTTAATTTTCTCCCGCATATGTCGGGGGAGGTTCTTAATTTTCTCCCGCATATGTCGGGGGAGGTTCTTAATTTTCTCCCGCATATGTATATATCTTCTGCCCTTTACCTCATTTTGCTTCCTCATTTCCTAATTTGGCTTCTTCATTAGGGCTTTCGTTTTTTTTTTTTTTCTATTCTCTTGGTGTTAGTTATTCATCTTACGGCTTTATTTTGTACTCTTTGCAGTTCCTTTGTTCTTGCTTTCGACCTTATATGCTTTGATTTTGGGGATACGTTTGTGTTGCTTCCCCGAATGCTATATATATATATATATATATATATATATATATATATATATATATATATATATATATATATATATATATTTCCCTTGTTTCTAATATAGATTACTCGGAAAGAATAAAGTAATTGCAGAGTTGGATTTGTTCTTCGTATCCTTTGATGTATGAAAAAGTGAAAGAGATGACAGGGAGAAAGAAACCAAGACGAGAATCAGTAATTATGGACAAACATGGAAATCTGCTGATGGAATTAGACAAAATATTAGAAAGATGGGAACAATACACAAAAGAGTTATATTATGATGAAAGAGAAACCATCCCGGAGGTACATGAGAAAGAGGATTTAGAAGGACCAGCGATATTAAAGAGCGAGATAGTAGCAACTATTGCTAAGATGAAAAGTAATAAAGCTGCAGGTGAAGATGGAGTGGTGATAGAATTGGTGAAAGCAGCGTGAGAATTGGCTCAGAACGAAATCACAGAACGTGCTAATAACATATATGAAAGTGGATCTATAGCGGAGGCCATGAGAGAGTCTATATTTATAGCCATCCCTAAAAAGCCAGGAACTGCAGAATGTAGAAAGCACAGAACAATAAACATAATGAGCCTGATGGGAAAGATAATTTTGGGAGTACTAAGAAACAGACTAAAGAGAAAGGTAGAGGAAAATGTAGCACCAAAACAGTTTTGATTTGGGTCAGGAAAGGGTAAAAGCAATGCCATTTTCTACCTAAGAACCATTCTTGAGAGAGCGAGAGAAATGCAGAAAGCTGTATCTTTGTTTTTTGTCAATTTTGAAAAGCCTTTTGACACAGTAAAAAATGGAGGAGACTTGGTAAAAATTCTTAAAGAAATGGGAATGAATGGTAAGGATATCAGGTCAATTGCCAATTTGCATTGGAACCAGAGAACAGCCATGAAAATAGAAGAAAGGAAGTCAAAATGGATAGACATAAGGATAGGAATGAGGAAGGGGTGTGTACTTTCCTCAGATCATCTCTCGTTGTATGGACAAAAATGCATGGAGAATCTGGAAGAACCGGAAAGACTCAATAATGGAGGACGAAATGTGAACATCATACTTTACGCCGATGATACATTTCTCTTAGCAGACTCAGAAGAGAAGTTGCAAAGACTTTCGGAGGACCTGAGAGAAGCTGGTGAAGAGAGGCGCTTGAGGATAAATATTATGAAAACGGAGATCTTGGGTGTAACAAAACGAAGAGAGAGGTTAAGAGTGAGAGTATATATTGGAAGGAGACAAATCAAACAAGTCAGGGAATTCAATTACTTAGGAAGTACTGTGTCATAAGAGGTAGACTGTGAGAAACAATTAAGGAGAAGAATAATATTGGCAAAAATTGCTTTTATGAAAATGAGAAACTGATTTACGAATCTGAGCTAGGAAAATCCCATGGACAGCAAGGACAACAAATAAGTTAGTATTAGGAACTTCACGACTAGAGAGGGGCTTAATGAGAAGTAGCTGAAGAAGGCAGCTGCAGTTCTTGGGACATATCCTGAGAGAAAAATAATAGAAAGAGATTGCCTGCTGAGAAGAATTGAAGGAAGAAGAGCCAGAAGAAGACAAAAGAAAAAGTTCAAGAAGACCCTAATGGAAAACATGAACAGAAGATGGACTGTGACGGATCTAGCCAGGAAGGCAGAAGATAGAGAAGAATGGCGCTCCATGATAGCTAACGTCATATGACAGGCATGTCGGTAAGGGTAAGGTATCCTTTCCTGATGATGGCTTATATATCCTTTTGATGTTATTTTTAGATCCCAAACTTTACTTTTGGTTCTATAGTAGTACCTTTCTCCTTTATGTATGATAGCGGCAACTTTTTTCCTCTGCAATTAGAATTATGGTAAATTTCTAAGTGTTTGTCCGTATTTTCCTGGGGTTTTCGAATCAATCTGTTAATATTTCCTATTTCCAATGCCGTTAATCTCGCAGGCCGTTTTTCATTTCTGACATTAGATATTATATATTGACTGATATCATCCGTGAACTGGATGTTCAGCGTCTCTGGTCTAATTGATGGTGGCATATCGACTGTGTATACTGAATATAGCGTGGGAGATAAACACCCGACTTGCAGCAATTTGGCTTTCATTTTAAATTCTGGTCCATCGTATTCATTTATCACGATTCTTGCTTTTCTTTAAGATCTTATATTGTAAGCCTCTGATCCAGACTGTATAAAAGGCTTTCTCTATGTCTCTTAGTACTAAGTCGATATATTTTCTATTCGCTTTCGATTGTGCTATTTTTTCTATTATTTCGATGGCCATGGTGGTAACTCTGTTCTTCCAGAATCCAAACAGAAAATTATTATATTGTTTTCTTCTGTGTTCCAATAAATTACTTATCTTTTCAAATACTTCGCTGGTGGTATCTAAGAGCGACATAGTTCTGTAAGTATTTAGAAAGCTTGGAAGTTTGCCTTGTTTTGGGAAGAGCAATACTCTTGCTGTTTTTAATGCATCGGGTCATTGGTGAAGTTAATGTCTACGAACTCTGATGGTCCTGACGCTTTCTATTTAAATAATGCGTTCATCATTTCTTCATCCGTTTTTATAGCCCCCGGCCCCATTTGTTCTTTCCTATTAGGGCTTACCGACTTGGTTGGAGTAATGATTATGATGTTATGGCGTGGGTACTCATCCGCCTTTTCTTCAATTTCGACACAAAAGTCTTCGTGTTTTTTTCAGGTGAAATTGAGAAAACTGACTCGAAATATCGTCTGAATTTTGGTCCTATGTCCTGATCTTCTTGGATTATGTTACTGCTTTTATCTTTAAATTTTATTTTTATTCTTGGTTTTGACACTCTTATTCTTTTAATTGTTCTCAAATTTTCCTATGGCGTTTTGTTCAAATTTATCTTCCTAATAAGTTTATCCCAGCTTTTTTTTCTGCTGTTCATCTATTAAATAGATAATTTCTGCTTTTAAATCTCTTAATTCGTCATATTTTTTTGGCTAGGTCTTCCTATCTATATTGAATTATATCCCATTTTAATTTGTTTATTTTTATTTATCATCTCGGTGGCCCAAGTAATTATGAAAAAAAACACAATAATTACTAAAAATTGAAAGAAAGTCAAAATAACAAATAAATTAGTAGAAAAAGCCTAAACTTAACGAAGAAAACAATTGCTTAAAATATCCTATATCAACTAACCATTAAAACCACTTCCTAGCTGTTGCATGGACCGCATTAGGGAAGGTATCAACTTTGTTGCCTTGTTTGCATTCACTTAAATGTAGGGACCTTTTCCGTATATAGTAGAGATAGTTTCAAATAATCTATTATTACTGAATATTAAGATTTCACAACGTATTGTTGAAATATTAGATGCTACATTTGCAGGCAGAATTTGACGCCAGAATAATTAACTCTCATTCCTTTGTGAGTATTCAGGCTTTATGTATTAGGACTCTTAGATTATAATTTTGCTTCGCTCCGAAGCTAACTTCGAAAGGGAAATTCGACCTAAGCCTTGCCGACATTAAACATGGATTAAAGGCTTTCTGCTGAAAAAAATACGTTAAGGACGGAGGACGTCTAGTCTCAAGAGACTTTCATTTAATGAAAACAGAATACTCTTTCCATCGGAACATCACAAGCAATATAAGTAACATTAAATCCACATATCAAAATTTAAAACTGTTTCAGATCATTTTTAGCTTTGAAGTCGTAAAACACACGCATAATTTAACAAAATAATGTTTGTAAGAATGGATAAGTATTCTTCAGATACCCCTTCTTAATTTTCGTCATTTTAGTCATTTTCGCACACTTTTCTGGGCTAAGATAGACTAAAAACCATATAAAGAAAACATCACAACCACTGGAAATACAACTCTTGCTGTAGTAAATTATATCACCTAGAAGTAGGTCGTACCCTTCCCTTACAATTCATAACAATTTAAAGTATTAATCTGAACATTATACAGGAGTTTCTGCTCTAAATTACATGCCAATGTCTCGCATGGATGCTGTCGAATGAAAGATGACCGTAAATGCAAAGAAATAAAAGATTGATAAGAAAGTAAACAATAAAATTAACCCCAAATAAAAGAAAGGGTAAAGAAAAGAATGTAAACGAGTCACTAGGCATAACAGCACTTCAAAATAACTTGCAATCTATAACGAGGAGGTTTTTATTGAGGAAAATGATAACATCGAGATGAAAAAAAACATAGTATCTCTCCCACCTTATATGCTGAGGAAAAGAGCACAACCAGGAATTTCGATAGTAAAGCTGAAAACTTATCTATATGAAAATTATTAGGTACTACCTCTACACCCTGGGCCAGGCTAATTAATTGCTTGGGAGGGAAAGCTGGGATTTCTCGGTTTTCTGTGAGCTGATTTTGATGAAACATTTCCCAGCTGGTCTACAGACTATGGCAACACGAGTGTTATCTTTTATTATGCTGTGTTAGGTCCTTCAATTTTTTTTCAGATTAGTCGTTTTGGGGGTGAACTACGTAAATTGCCTTTGAATGAAATTAACCCATCTAAACATACTTAGGAGAAAATATACTTGGCGTATATTTTTAACAGGAAACCATAATTATAATACATGATTGATGGACATAATGAATTAATTATTTGCCCTCATGGGGGCCATTTTGATGGATGACTTCAAAAACCTTATCATCCATATAATCTGTCAATTTCTTAAATGAAGCAGATTCGAATTCTTCTGTTGCCGCTTTGATGGCTGCCCATAAGACTTCTTTTGACAAAAATTGATATCCATCGGCTTAAACATCTTGTTTAATGATGGACCACAAATTTTCGATTGGGTTGAGATCCAGAGAGGCTAGTTGCCACACCATCAACTTGACAACTTGTATGCTGTAAGAGGCTAGGAACGCTTCGGCAGCCCTGGCAAAGTGGGGTGAAACGTTGTCATGCACGAAAACTAGTCCTTAGAAGTGACAACGGTATGCCAGGGATCCAGGACCTCTTCAAGAGATTGAAGTAGGTGGCTGCGGTCATTTTAACCCCATCAGGGTCTCTGACTGGGCCAACAAGCCTGTTTTCACTTATACCCGCCCACAACATGACTCCTACTCCCTGCTCTTCACGTCGCAAACGTTGGTGACACTCATCTCCGAAAGAGACCGAACCATGTACTAAACCGTCAGGTCCGTCAAGGTTCCCCCTTCTCTCGTCAGTGAAGAGAACACAACATATGTCCAACGCCATTTACTTCCTGGCTTATTGGAGCCTCAAAGTTTTATGACGGGGCGATAAAGAAAGCAGTTTCAGGGAAGCTAACATGGAAGCCATGCTCCCTAGGATACAGCTCCTGTTGTTATTGGGTATATAGGAACGACCAGCAGCGGTGAAAATGACTTTGCTTCTTTGCCCTGGTATCCCACATAATTGGCGGCCAATATTCCTCAAATCCCTAGCTGTGATATTCTTGGAGGTCTCACAATCTGATCGCTTCTTCCATAGCAAAGGGTTCTTCAGAAATTGTCTAACCGTGTCCTCCTGGCGAACTAACTTCTCCACAATAACATGAAGAGAGGTGCCTTTAGCACTTTCCTTGATGATGGAAGATTTTTCTTTATCGTTGAGACCTCTGCAACGTCCCATTTTTCTTAAAGAGGAGAGATGCTATTAGCGTGATTCACCCTCCAAACGAAGAATCTGAAATAATAATTGAAGGTCCCAACACAGCATAATAAAAACATAACATTAATGTTGTCATATTGTGCAGGCCAACTGGGAAAGGTTTCATCAAAATTGATGCACAGAGAACCAAAAAATCTTAACTTACCCTACCAAGCTATTAGCGTGGTTCAGTGTGTATTTGGAACTACCTCGTGGCATCTTAGCCTGCGCAAGTAACATTCTACGTGAGAAATGTTTACAGCTAAAAATCATTTCGTCTATTCTCTCCTAAAAATGCCCAATTCCGCATCCTTTAACTACAGTGCTGCCGTTGTCCTCCAGAGTATTCCCGAAGAGTGGAAGTTTAACCTTTCAACTGTGGGTTCTAGTCTTATTTTGGCTAAGGATAAACAATTCCTGGTGATCAATATTCCAGAAACTTCGAAGAATTTTGAACACCTCTCTCAGTTGACTTTGCACTCTCTTGTTTTTTTCAGTGAGAAGAGGCCGAGCTCTCACAGGAGCGACTATACTGCTTAATCGAGTTGATCAGTTTCGTGGCCCTTGCCAGCACCCCTTCTACTCGTTCGAAGTCTTTTTGAAAACTGGGTAGCCAAAGCTGAACCGCTACTCCTAATGAGGTCGTAACAACGAGTTATACAGAGGTAATACAATTTCCTTTTTCTAAATAACTGAAATGCCTCTTTATGTAACCTAGCAGTCGCGCACCCTTTAACACTGTATGGAGAAATATTATTCGCTAATAATCAGTACAACTAAGTCTTTGTCCAAGCAAGCCGATGACACTTATACCCTCCCTTTGGACTGAGTATTCTGATATGGGGTTCGCATACACCATCTGCATGACCTTACAATGTCTAAGTGTCCGATTACTGTCCTGTCCGGCGCACGGTAGCTCTTACAGTTTCTCGATGCTTCCATATGACGCTACATTCCCACTCAATTTTGTGCAGTCTCCACACTTCACTACTGCACTTTGCTAAATAATTCAACTGAATCTGAAATGGAACCCTGTGAGATTCCGCTAGTCACCCGCGACTAGCGACAAGCCTGAAAATTGATTACAAGCCTCTGTTACTTTCCAGGCAGCTACTTTTTAATTCACTGACCTACTTTTCCGCTAATTCCCAAAGATCGCAACTTGGCCATCAAACTACGCTAATGTACCTTGTTGAAATGTTATCAGAAGTCCGAGTAGAGTATGTTTAGCACCAGGATTCTATCTTCTTCGCTTATTGGCATAAAATATCGTGCAAATTCTTCAGGCACGACCTCTTTCTACGGAACCTGTTTTGGGAATCTTTTAGCATTCATTGCTCTCTAAGTACTCTGTAATCTTTTCTGATATAATACTTTTCACACCTTTTCCTACCTAAAAAATTCAGGTATATAGATAAATGAAAATTAGGGAAGCTCCATTACTAGGTTGACTAGAACTCTCGGACAGGGCTCGGAGAAGTTGTTGGTACGCTTTCTCCTCACTTCCTTTGATCACTACTTTTGTTTACTCTATGACTATCTCCTTTATCCTTAGTCTACCTGCACTTGGTGCCGGGAGGAGCTGTTTTCATCCAGACCAAGTTCGAATTAGGGAAGCTCCCTCGAAGGGTAGAATAGAAATTTCTGATGGGCCCTTAGGAAGTTGGTGTGCTTCCTTCTCGTTCCATCTCAGCATTCCAATTATTCTACGACTATTCCCTCAGACAGACCTTTGTATAGATTTAGGAACCTGACCAGCTACCGTGTCAGAAGAGAGGCTTTAATGTCTGCTGGTCGGAAGAGACCAGAACTTGAAGGGTTATGGCCTTGGGAGAACCATGATACCGCCACTCTGATCGGGGGAGGGGATTTCAATATGATAGGGTGTCTTTGGCTCGTATTAGCATAACAGCGGAGTTGCCACTTAACTCTTTACTTTTCACTCCGCCTCCGAATTTGTTTTTACTCATTTGTTACTAAACCTCTGTGTGTCACACGTCATAAGATCATCCTCCATCCACGCTGTATCACACCCAGACTTGGGAACTATTTTGCAACCGAAGAAAAAAATAACTTAAAACTTGAAAGGGAAAGATAAAATAAGAAGTGGGGAGTTTAGAAAAGAGGGTGGAGGGTAATAGTGAGAAAATGAAGTAAGTGGTAGTCAGATATGTGTGTGGGTGCCCAGTGAACGGGTCATCTCCATTTGTGGATCTAATTATAAATTTAGACCATAATATTCATTTCCGGTTGATTTATTCAATCATCTTCGTCGACTTATTCACGAACACACAATTGATCGGCTTGAATTTCTCTATAGTGGGTCAGTCCAACCACCTATAAACTACAATGACGGAAAAGTAATCGAAAATCTACACTTTATTGATTTAGAAGATTTAATTATTGGTGAAAATTAAAAAACGAGTTTATGGATCAGTTTTTTTTTTGTAGGAGGCCTAATCCGATCGTCACAGTACATGCGGAGCAGTTTTTCTGCATATTACATTCTAACATGGTGAATTATGGTGAGAAAATATTGAAAATTGATATATTTGATACAAATCTCCTGTTATTTCTCTTTCTCTCACGTATTCGCATCAGCTCACTGATACAATGAAAACAAAGAATGAAGAGGCAAAGATAAAAGAATTTTCCTTCTCTCAAACTCAAGAGAATGTGATGAGTTATTTTGTAGACCAATTAAAACGTTGGTAATATAACTCGTATTATGTTATCTTTATTTTATTCATATTAATCAAAGAATATTATAAATGATAAAAATATACATAAAAGGTCATAATAACTGACAAGGATTCGGTGTAATTAACTATTTTCAAATGGCATATAAGCTCCCTTTGAAGCCGAAAGGTATAGTTTGATAAGTCCATGGGACTTCAACTCATTCACAAAAAATCTTTCTGAAAACCTTTTCCCTTCTCACCTCTTTCACTCCACCGTTTTTTTCGGCTCTCAAATCCATAAATGGTACAGGGATATGATTATCAGCTTTCATTCCACCCTCATCAGCTCCAACCAGGCATTTCATTGTATCGTAGGTGATTATATCCTTCGTTTGAGGGTAAATGGTTAATCCTTTAGCACGAAGTATATACTTCACCCCACTCGCCGTTTAGATACGTACCGAATCGGATTTAGGATCCGTAGAACAGAATAAATCTTGATACGCATCGGCACCGTACACATCTTTGATATCATCGGTGAGATCACCGAGGAATTCTCCAAGTCGAGGTTGTGGATCATCTTTCCTAGCAATTAGGATGGCACTGTCTGTGTCGCAGTACAACACCCGTTCATCCAACCAGTCTAAGAGGCCGTAGAGCTTGATTCGAGCATAGGCGGTTGTGAATGCTGCAATTGGAAGATTCACTACGCGGGAGTCGTCAACTTCTGCATGTTTAGCATTCTCCACTTTTGCTATGTACGTATTACCAACTGCATCCAAGTAGTTCAAAATATAATCTTCGTTTTTGATTGGCTCTATAACATCATGGTCCGAACAACAGATGACAGTTTTCAAACCGCGAATCCTCTTAGAGAATTTTCCCCAGACTGTAAAGGAAGAGAATATGAGCAGGATTGATGGGCTGTTTTTTTTATTATTCTTATTTTTATTTTTATTATCGCCTTCAAGTCTTAGAAAAGTATTGACTTCATATTCAATGTACAATGCGTTAATACTTATAAAATCACATTTTGAATGTAATATATCAACTAAATAAGATCAATGGAGAAAACTAATCGCAGGATGAAATCCTTACCGGTTTAGACAGAACTTTGCTCTAAGACTCTCTACAGGTTTCTTTTCGATGTTGTCTATCTGTATGTTGATCCCCTCAGCCTCATTCACCCTCTTCACATATGCCATTTTCTCCTTCTCTCCATCCACTCCTCGCGGGAATCCAGAAGACTCTATCTTTTCTTCTAGAAAGGTTTTTATGTACTCTGTAAACAACCCATCCCTCTTTTCAAACTCCCCAAACTCGTAAATTTAATTGATCTTATACATTTTTTCGAGTGCATGTTTCAGTTCCGAGGTTGTGTACACTCCGCAAGTCATACTTTGCTTTACAGATTCATCGCACTCGCGTGAGTTTTGCTAGGCGCATGTGGTGCAGATTGTGAAAATGATTTTACCATCTATGGATTGAGGGAGAACTGGAATATACAGATCATTAGGAGGGAGAACATCAACTTTCACGATATCGAAATATGTCTTATTCACGACGTCGTGGAATTCTTGAAGAGAGGGAATTTCTCGCACAGATGCGCAACGTCGAAGTGATTCTACGGAATATGGATTGTTTTCCATGTAGTACGGATATAAGGAGCAAAAATCGATATAATGGATTTTCACACCTTCGGTTGGTGGGTAGTATAATATAAATGGGTTACATCTGACACTTAAAAGTGCACTTCCCACATTCAATACACCATTCACTACATCGGCTGAGATTCTATTAACTCTCTTACGTCGTCCTGGAATGGTTTGTATCATGGTTTCAAATTCACACTTCTAGAGAATGATTTTGGGGGCCGAAGATTGAACCTAGTAAACATTTGTTTGAAAAATTAAATGGTTCACACATTGAACCTTATAAATAGGAAGATAAACTTCTCGCTGTTAATAGCTCTCTTTTGTAAATAGGAAGGTAAACTTCCCACTGTTAATAGCTCTTTTTTGTAAATAGGAAGATAAACTTCCTACTGTTAATAGCTCTCTTTTGTAAATAGGAAGATAAACTTCCTGCTGTTAATAACTCTCTTTTGTAAATAGGAAGATAACCTTCCCCCTTTGCAGTATTTCTCCTTCGTAAACAAGAAGCTAGACTCCCCAGTATGCAGTGCGATATCTTGTGTCGGCCATACGTAGCTCCGTACAAAATAGATCTTGTTCATAAAGTTCCGTGGTGAAAAGGTAAAAATCGATGGCGTTCTTAAGGTGCATGGCCCTCAGAAAACTGACTTCGGCCGTGTTTATGTGTAAACGGTTGGAGCGTTGGTAACATTTTAAATCTATCCTGGCGCCTGATTGGTTGAAATGTTATAGTGTCAAGTTTAGATAAAATAACTATTTATATAGGTGAATTTTGTGTAAAAATCAGTCAGAAGAATCAGAAAATTATTGTTGTTTTAAGAAGAAAAGTTATATTCCTTGTTCACCATATTCAAAGCTTATTCCGGCTATAAATACATAGGAATAAAGAATCCAGATATAATATATATAAATATATATATATATATATATTTCCTTCATCCCTTAAGGAAGCTGATGATCACGTAACCCAGCCTGCAAAAATAGAGAGAGAGTACCATAACTTATTCAGACCCTATATGATAACCGCGTATTTGCTACCAAGAATTTGAGCACTCTCTATTATGTGCTAGTAGCGTTCCAACGACCTACCTTCACCTATGGAAACATCTTGTTTAAGACTAAGGTCGTGTTCTAACATCCATACAAATTTCACCCATTAAAAAGAAACACTGTTCATCCTCCTGATGGTGAAAACCCGACAGGAAAAATACTCCCACCAACAGAAAGGCTTCGCTCACCACCATTTCTTGCATTGAAAATCGGAATTCCTCTAACATTGTCTTCAAACATAAGCCAACGTTTAGCCTTATAAGAAAAAGCTTTGGATTTCTTCCTATCGATAATTGCGATCGGATTTTCGTGCAATAAGACATCTTTATAATCTTATAACACAATGAGGCTATTGTAATACAAAACTGCATGGAATCAATGTTAAATCTTCTGATGAAGTAACACCGATACTTCTTAAAACATAGGCGAAGGATAGAAACACCTTGAATGCAATACTTAATGCACTGTACGAATATTGTATTCTTGTTCCCGGAAATTCCGGAAAATTACTATCAAAGTATACTTTTCCTCATTGTTCATTTTCTCAAAGTTAAAATACCCCCTTTTCAGGAATTGGACCAATATAGTTCAAGGTTTCCTTAGAAAAGAAATCGTAAGCAAAATAACCTTTTTCTATTTCGAGGATTCCCAATGTTTTTGGCAGTTTGTTCAGCAAAGAGGGCATAAATAAGAGTGTATCCCCAAAATTTATGTCCTGAACGAGCTCTATCTCAAAGACTTTTTGTCCCCGTTTCATTGGATTCGAGTGAAGATATTAGGATTAAAATATTGAAACAACCCGTCATAGATGAATTATACATCGAATTTGACATTATTATGTGCCATTACATACGAGGAGCGGTCAATAAGTTTTGCAATTCGGATACAAGGAAACCAGATATGAGGAAAAGTGTTTTATTATTTTTCAATATAACTACCCTCGACTTCAATGCACTTGCGCGACTTGTCTCTGAGGCTTTCCATTCCCGACAACCAGAAATCTCCCGACTGCTGTTTAATCCACTCCTGGACGGAGAGCTGGACATCTTCATCGTTCCCAAACCGGCGTCCACGCAGTGCAGCCTTGAGCTGGCGGGATAAAAAGTAGTCGCTAGGAGCCAGATCTGGACTGTAGGGGATCCCCCTACAGTCCAGATCTGGCCCCTAGCGAACCTGCACTCGCGCAGGGCAGCTTGTGCAACTCTGGCCTTGTGGACAGGAGCATTGTCGTGGAGGAGCAGGACACCGCGTGTCAACTTGCCGCGCCGCTTCTGACGGATGAACTTCTTCAACCCTGCCAGTTCCTCGGCGTAATATTCCCCTGTGATGGTCCTGCCACGAGGCGCATAGTCCACCATCAACACTCCCTCATAATCCCAGAAGATGGTGGCGATGATCTTCCCGGCTGAGGGTTGGGTCCGGAACTTGATGGGGGTCGGAGAGCTCCTGTGCTTCCAGGCCATGCTTTCGAGGTTGGTCTCGGGATCCCAGGGATGGACCCACGTTTCATAACCTGTCACTATGCGTGACTCGAATCCCGCTGGGTCTTGGTTGTACAGGAGCAGCAGCTCCTCCGAACGTTGACGACGTTAAAGTCGATCATGGGGCGTGAGGTTCCTAGGGATCCAACGGGCAGAGACCTTGGTCATGGCCAAATTGTCGTGGATGATGTTGATAACACTTCCATGGATATTCCAAGTTCTCGCTCGATTTCTTCTACCTTCACGCGTCGATTTTCGAGGATCATCCTCTCCACACGGGCCACATTGTCCTCGTTGGTCACGTCTGACGGGTGTCCTGGACGGGGGTCATCTTTAAAGGACTCACGACCATGGCGGAACTCTATTCCAGCGAGCAATTGTTGCATAGGAAGGGGCGGAGCGGGGTGTACACTGCAACCATGCGTTCATGGATCTCTTTTGCATTCTTGCCTTCCTTGGTTACAAATTTGATCACTGCGCAGTGCTCAACCTTCTCCATTGTTAAAAAATTTGTGACTAACGATCTGCGATCAGCTACTGCTTCTTAAATAGACAAGGCAGGAGCGTGCGGCTGCAGGTCTTGACTTGTCTTAACTTGTCCTAACACCCCCACAAACAGCGATCCCCCTACCTCTGTTTTGCCCTACCGATTCGCAAAACTTAATGACCGCCCCTCGTATGTTTTTAAATTTTCTCTCGATCCCCTTATTCGTAGCAACTCTTTTATAATTGGTTTACAAGAGGAGTTTTTACCATCTCTTTCAAAATTTAACCAATCAGGATTAAACAGATTTTATTAACATTGTCAAAAAGAAACTATGGTTCCCGCCGAGTTCTGCCTCCAACGAAATCCTCAAAATACAATTCACCGACGAGCAGCAAGAAGAAAAGAAAAAGGAAAGGACATAAAAGAGGAATTGACAGAAGAAGAAGAAAGTGCAAAAAATGAAACCCAAAGAAGTCCCCAAAGAAGAAAAAACAGAGAAAAAAGAAGAAAAAGGAAACCGAAGAAAAAGAAAACCCAACAACAGAAGAAGAGGACGAGGATGAAGAAATCCTAAAGTACCCAGGAGTTCCCCTCACAGAAAAGAAGGAAATACTGGAGATGGGGTACATCTTTAACGTAGAAGAAGTGTCCCTCAAGGTATTTGAATCACCGATAAACAGACCGCCACAAGGAAACATTGTAGAACTTACAGAAGGAATAAGAATGGGCAAACTCAAATGGATCCACGAAGGAACCTACTCACGGAGGGAAATATCAAGCCTTCAGGAGGAAGGCACATTCTACATTGCAGACTCGTGCATCCATACAGTGACCCTGAATGTTTTCAAGATAATTAAGAATGGACAAAAGACCTTTCAGATAGCCAAATAAATGACCGATAAAAGTGAATAGCAAACGAAAAGTGAAAATATGATAAGTGAATCAAACGATGGTAATAAATTAAAGTAAAAGTGAAAATACGATAAATGAATAAATGCAAGGGAAAATGAATTACCAATGTGAAATAATATAAATAAAATAAGTCAAAATATAAAATGGAGAAATATAGAATAAGGTAGAAATAAATAAAATAATCGAAAAACATGAATAGATTAATAAGAACGTAAAGTATTTAAAGATAATAAAGTGTATAAAATATCGGTACTAATGTGAAATAATATAAATAGAATGTGTTAAACGTTAAAATTGTGAAATATTAGAAAATGTAGAAATAATAAAATAACCGAAAACATGAATAGACTAATAAATGAACGTAAATTATGTAAAAATAATAGTCTATGAAATATAGGTATTTAAATAAAGTGAATAAGCAAAGAGATAAAAAGTAACAATCAATATTATAAATTTAATGTTAAAGAAATGTAAAAAAGAGAATAAAATAACGGTATTAATCGAAAGCCAAAGAAAATGAGGAATAAGAGATAATGCAATGTAAAATAAAGTAATAATAATTAAATCACTCAAAAATTATAATTTTAAATGTATAAATAAGAAATAAAATATAACAAAATAAATAATATATAACAATTCAATATGATAATTTGTTTATAACTGAAATAGATATAATAACTATGTAAATAGAATAAAAAGGATCGATAACCTCCACAGTTCCTGGAGTTTCGTTCTTCTTACTTCGCGATGTCAACTTTCCCTTCTCTTCTCTCCTTTTTTGTGTGTATATTCAACACTATTCATCTAAATCTTTCTGCTTATATGTAAAATACTCAATTCTGTAAACTCTGTTCTTCTAATAAATTTTTCAAAATTCCCTTAGACGGCTGCGCATCACTTGATTAGAGATACTCAACGCTCATCAAGAGAACTTACGAAGTCCTACTTTTTCGCTATTCAGTTTTCAAGATTGGAAGTAGGTGAAAAACTCCCCCACGCGTCACGCTCACTGATATAACCAGCCTTCCTTGAAGGATCGTGGGCGGGCGCGGGCGCGGGCGGATCTTTTGTCCAAAGGCAGCGGTTCCGCCTTGTAATCGCCTTCCCCATAACGACAGCAGCACACCTCGTTATCTTATAACTTTTCTGCCAGTTGAGGCCTGTAGTGACCACCGGTTTCTGACGTGTCCGAACCTCGGAAGGAAGCCCTTTAGGGGGTACGAATAAGGGGGCCCCAGTAGGGGGCGGAGTGGTCAGGACCGGCAGGTGGGCCGTGTTTAGACACTTATCCTATCTAGGGTAGAGAAGGTGAAACGAGTAAAAAGTAATAGGAACACTATTCTTATAAGAGTTTGGTAGGCTCCACGAGAAGGAAGCTTCCCTAGCGGGCCGTCATGGATGACTGCAGGGAAGAGAAGAGGTTTCCTCTCTGGGTGAAGGATCACTGTCCCAAACCCTCAAGAGAGAGGGTTTTCGAGACAATCTTTGCTGCCATACGAGTTGCGTTATGTCGCTTGGTAGATCAATCCTATGGCTACTTGGCAATTTGCGATAGCATCCAAGATGTTGACAATCTTCTCAGCGTGAGATCTCGCACGAAGCTCGACGAACTTCGCTTGTCACCGAAGGTCCCACCTCACGTATCTGCCTAGAGATCTATTATCTGCCGTCGCTTGTATCCCTGGGTTGGATCACATAGCGCAGAAGAAATCAAGACGGCGATAGAAGCCAAACAAAACTGGGCAAAGGTGGACGAAATTTATAAATTCAAGAACCGTGATGGAGGGAAATATACCCACCTTTTAAAGGATACCTTCCAGACATCTGAGATGTCTTCTAAGGCATCCGAAGCTGGCCTAATAATGTTTTGCACTAATATCTCTTCGTCGTGTATTGAGAGGGAAACTTTTGTATCCGTACAAGTTTGCTTCTCGTGCTACGCCTTGGAACAGCACGCGCCACAAGACTGCAAATTCCAAGCAAAGTATGCTCAGATTGCGCCGGCACCGGACACACCTGGAAGGAGTGCCCCAATGGAGCAAACAAGAAATGCCTTAATTGTGATTGTCCCCACCGCCCCCTTTCAATGTCTTGCCCCATAAAGAAAAATATGGTAAACAACGAAAAGAAAAGAAATATACAAAAGCAAAAACTCGCAAGGCAAATACCAGTTATGCACAAGTGGCAAAAAATCAAGAAAAAGAAAAAACGCTACTCCAACTAGACCCGTCAATGAACTTAGAGTTGGTTATGTGCGTAATTCATATGCCCACTTTGTAAATATAGCCAAACCTGGAAGCTACGCCACTGAATTAAATACAATGCTGACCCAAAATGGGATGAAAACCTATGTGGTTTCCCGATACCCTCCCTCATGTGAACTATACGAAACTCAGACAGGGAGAAATCCTGACCCGACACCAAAAACATATCAAGAACTAGGGAACCCCGTTTGAACAAGCAAAATACCCAGATAACATCCGAAACAATGGAAACTGAATAGCTAACCCAGAGAGAAAATATACCTTAAAAGGTGAGCCAACAAAACAAGAACGCCAAAGAAAGCAAGCAATCCGCACCTAAACATAAAACCACAGAACTTAACTTAAAGATCTATGCCTCACCATCGGCTCCACTACCAAGATTGCCAACAGTTAATGATAAAATCGAAGGAGTAGTCAAAGAGAAATTTAAGTGGGATTATGATAGTGACGCCAATGAAGAAGACCTGCTCTCGGCATTAAAGAATGCCAACATCGAAATATGCCCTGAATTATGTTTCAATCTCTCTCATGATCAGTTCAAGAAGAAAAGATCTGTAAGGGTGGGGTCACCTGCACAAGAAGAACCAGCGAAAGTACAAAACACCCAAGGAGAATAATATGGCATACAATACGAGAATTATCAATAGAATAAAGATCTTTTATTTCAATGTAAATGGCTGAGAAGGCAAAATATTTGTCTACAATAACATAGTCCTAATCTATAAGCATGATCTTAATGCAGATAATAACCCCATTAAGTTATACAACTACAATACCATTACGACCAGCTACACTAATTCAATGTACGACGGTGTTGCAATAGCCGTGCGTAAGGGTATCAAGTACAAAGAGATCGCCAACCTGGAGAAATCATACCTCGCAAATAAGATCAGCACGACTATCAACGACCTTATTATAGCTGTGGGGTACCAACCCCAAAGATGTTCATACTTTCCTATTCCCAATTTCCTCCGCTTGTTCAGGAGGAATAGCTCTACCATTCTGATCGGCGACCTTAATGCCCGTTGTAGGGAAGCAGGCTATACTACGGCCTTTAATTGAACAAGAGCCTCCCTACGCCTACTTGTTGAACGAAATGTGGTACAGAAACTTGGTCCAGAGTTACAATACCTCTACAACACCTGGTATCATCTTCACCAATACTAATTTCGTTTTGAACCACACGACGGTTCTAGGCCCCTATAATCCGTCAGACCATATTAGTATGGTGACTACTACTTCGACGTCACCTATACTCCCAAGTCGTAAATGTTTACCCAAGGCAAACTGGGACGACTATAAAAGAATCCTACAAGATCACCAAGTAGAACAGTTGACGGATCTACACTTGAAGACCTCGATAGACATTTGGAAAAAATCATGGATAAAATAACGGAGGCGGACAGAATGGACATCCCTAGGGTAGAGTATAAGACTCTCCTAGCGCCACGGTGGGACGCGGATATTATCCAGATGAAAATTAGATTAGAGGAACTAGTTTTAGAAATAAATGAATACGGTACATCAGCAGATTGTTATAGGGAACTCCGGAACCTTTGCTTGGAAACTAAATTTCTAATCAGAGAGAAATCCAAGACGATCTGGGACGGAATCATTGAAAGAATGGACACGAAAGACGACCCCAGAAAGTTTTGGTCCCAGGTCAAGAGATTAAGCGGTAGTCTTCCCACCATTCAAACATTACCATCACAACTGACGGAATAAAGATCACCGATGACCAGACTATTGAACAGCGATTCAGAGAACATTGGAAAAATAAATTCGACATTACAGAAGAGAAAAACGTGGACTTTGACATGCAATATGAGGAGGAAGTCTTATCAAATTTGGAGGAGCGAGGGCCAGCCCTAACGCCCTTCCACTTCGTGGACATCGCTCGACGGGTGGCAGAAGAAGGAAGACCTTTTACCCTAGATGAGTTTAAAGCAGCCCTAAAAAGCTTCAAACATAAAACTGCAGTGATTTCAGGTATCACTAGAGTGCATCTAATAAATGCCCCAGCAAACATCAATATGTCAATGCTGAACCTCTTCAATGCTTGCCTGAATGTTTTTGTACTTCCCTGACTTACTTCAAAGAGCTAGAATGTTTATTCTTCTAAAGCCAGGGTTGTCTAAAGGTGAAATCAAGAGCTACAGGCCGATATCCCTCATAGAGTTCATAAGGAAGCTGTTCGAAAAACTGATCAACGACAGGCTGAGGGACTATCTAGACGCAAGGGCCGTTACATCGTGCAGCAACATGGCTTCAACAAAAACCTTGGAACGGAAAAGCTCTTGCCTTGATGACCGAATACAGTGCTATAGAAAAAGCTAAGAATAAGAACGTGGATTTAGTGCTCGAGACGTAATATCGGCTTTCGACAAAGTATCGATCACCAGTGACTATCGCAACCCCGGCAGACATCGTGAAAAGGACGGCAGGCGAAATAGATATCCTTAATATCTACGAAAATAGGAACAAGATACGTACTAATGTGGAGAAATTCGAAGTCCTTCCCATTGGACGTAATAAAACAGCCGATATATTAGTACGGAATGAACTCTACCCATATACCCACGAAGGTCGGGCTCTTGGATTTAAAATCACAACGAGAGGGTATTGCAATCATCTTAAAGAGAAGGTCTAGCAGGCCAAGAGAAATTTACGATACTTCTACATATTCAGGGGGCTCTCCCTCACAAACAAAAGAAAATTATATATGAACTTGGTGAGACCGATCTTGCTGTACCTCGTCATTCCCTTACACATGGCAAGCAAAACTCAATTAAAAAATGCACAAGCGGTGCAGAACCAGATATTGCGCTCATTTTTAATGTCACTCTCCTGGACTACATCCCCTCAAGCACACTTCACAATCTCGCTGAGATCGAATCCCTAAACGTGACCTTATATAACAGGGCAAAGGCTATATGGAGGAAGATCTATGCATACATCTTGGAAAGAATAATACAAAACATAAGACCACCCGAACTCGACCACCGTAATAGGCACTACAGACGAAGATTTAGCAGCAGCCAACTGCGTACGCAGGAGGATGTTGTGCCACAGTATCGTTAAATATACTCCGGAAAAACGTTAACAACCAAATAGATGAACTATTCCATATATGATATCTTGTATGTCTTTTCAGAAAAAAAGATCCGCAGTGGACAAATTA